>UELW01000045.1:62500-662500 GCA_900490495.1 Danionella dracula | reverse complement strand
TTGATAGGTGGCGCTCGAGTTTAGATAACCATGACACCCCAAAACCGCTCCAGCCTTCAAAGAGACCCCATAACGCTGTTTTGATAGGAGGTTCTCGAGTTTAAATAACCATGATACCCCAAAACCGCTCCAGCCTACAAAGAGACCCCCATAACCCTGTTTTGATAGGTAGCGCTGAGTTTAGATAACCATGATACCCCAAAACCACTCCAGCCTTCAAAGAGACCCCCATAACCCTGTTTTGATAGGTGGCGCTCGAGTTTAGATAACCATGATACCCCAAAACCGCTCCAGCTTACAAAGACACCCCATAACCCTGTTTTGATAGGTGGCGCTCGAGTTTAGATAACCATGACACCCCAAAACCGCTCCAGCCCACAAAGAGACCCGCAAACGCTGTTTTGATAGGTGGCTCATAAGGCTTTGAGACACAGCCTCCTTCAGCAGCTTGATCGTCTGCACGTGTTTAGAGAGTTTGAGGGGGCACTGAAGGGTTTCTCACCTCACCTTGGATCGGTCGCGCCACGCCCCCCCCCCCTCCTCTCTTCCTCTCTCTCTCTCTCTCTCTCTCTCTCTCTCTCTCTCTCTCTCTCCTTCTCTTGAGCTGAACTGACCGCTGCTCCATCGGTGCTAAAGAGTCGCGCTGGCCGGCAGAGGACAGGACTAATCCCGCGCGGATGTGGATTTGTTTGCCCTCTTCAGCGGGTGAAGGCGCTTCGCTTTCAGACTGGATCCAGACTCAGGTGAGCTCTTCTCCCTCCTTTCACACGGGATTGCATCAAAAGCTTGCATGTATTTCATTAAAACATTTAGTTTCGTATAATCAGGTTCTTTTGATAAGCCAACACGTTCTGAGACATTGTTTTATTGAACAATACGTTCCTCATTTTTACTCCTGAATCAAAACAGGTGTTGAAAATCTGCGCGGAGAGAAAACTTGTTTGCGTTTACAAATTGTTTTAATTTATTATAACACTATAGAAATATCAAAGAAATCAAGCACATTTTGTTGTGTGAAAACTAAGAAAGATCTTGTTAACTGATGAATTTGTGAACATTTGTGTGTGTTTGCTTGTAGAAATAACTCAAAAACTCTGTTCTTCTTGTTTTGTGAATCCGTTTGTTTTGATATCTGGTGCAATATTCTAAAGGTGGAGTATATTAAAGACTTGATATTTCAGGAGATCCTGTTTAGTTCAATCACTGATCTATGATCAATAATAGCCATCCAGCCAAAATATTCACATTTGAAAAGCTGAGATAATGAAATAATGTTTTGTATTTTTTTTTGCTTGATGTTGAACCTCTCACCTTCGCACAAATGAGTTCTTTTCCAGTCTATACCCCTAGATTAGAAAACGCAAAATGCTTATTATCAAACTAGTAGAAGAGCATCCAGTGATGTCTCCTCAAAAGTAACTTTTTCTACTTTTATCAAAAATGTGTTTGTAATAAATGTGAAATAATTCATTTTTTAATAGTACATTTTTATAAAATATGGCTGTAAAATAGTCACAGAGTGTTAATGGGCACAAAGCCAGAACAGAACCTTACTTTTGCCCTCAAAAAAATCCTCATGCATTTAATTTCTCATGCAATTAACTCTTTTTACATATCATTATATGTTCACGCCAAATAGTTGTTTGAAAGAATTTGCATCACTTGTTGAAAATTGTAGTTAAAGTAAACTAAATAAATAAAATAAAATTGTAGTTTAAATTGCGTTTATGTTCAAACACAGCTAAAATATACTGGAGTAAAAGTACACACAGTAAAAGTACAAAAACAGACTCAAGCAGATGTCATTTAGTAAATGTAATTAGTTACTAGCCACCGCTCTACTGATCTCATTGATAATAGCCAGCCAGCCAAAACATTCACATTAGAAAATCTGAGGAACAGCCCTAAATTACTCCTCATTAGCTTTTTTGGCTTGATGTTAAACCTCTCACCTTCGCTCAAATGAGTCCTCTTTCAGTCTATACAGATAGTTTAGAAAGCATTTAGCTGGAAACCTTATGTCTGGAAGCTGGTGGAGTGAATCCATGCTCAGAAAGGCTGAATCAGTGTTACTCATTTTTACTACTCTAAGCAGGTGATGAAAACTCACGTGTAGAATGGTTTTCATTATTAAATTCTGCCTGAAATTTTAGAGAAAGCCTAAGAACTGTTCAACAAGTGTTTTAAACCTTTGGAGGTACCGCTACATAAGTGTAAACGAACATTTGAGTGTTTGTTTTTGCTATTAAAAATGAGGGAAAGTACATTATTCTTCTGGTGGTTTAGCTTGTTTTGTTCTCAAGGTGTGATCAATTTAAGTCAAGCAATGATAATCTGTCTTGGGTTTTTTTTGTAGATAGTGAGGGAACTTGTTCAATTCAATTACTGATGCAAAGGAGGGTGGAGTCCCCTCCAAAAAATCCCAAAGTTTCCTAAATACTTGTGAAGATATTTATTCCAGAGAAAGAGAGACTATCAGATTATTTAATTGGGTAAGAGCACAAAGTATTGTAATTAAAAGTATTAGTTATTTTTAATCTGAATGATATCAGATGTCAGGAACCCTTTAGTCTGGAAGGAAATTGAGTGATTCCATGCTCCAAAATGTTAGAACCAATTCTGAGACAACTCTGGAGAAAGCTCTGACGGAGACGACTCTGGAGAAAGCTCTGGCGGAGACGACTCTGGAGAAAGCTCTGGCGGAGACGACTCTGGAGAAAGCTCTGGCGGAGACGACTCTGGAGAAAGCTCTGGCGGAGACGACTCTGGAGAAAGCTCTGGCGGAGACGACTCTGGAGAAAGCTCTGGCGGAGACGACTCTGGAGAAAGCTCTGGCGGAGACGACTCTGGAGAAAGCTCTGGCGGAGACGACTCTGGAGAAAGCTCTGGCGGAGACGACTCTGGAGAAAGCTCTGGCGGAGACGACTCTGGGGAAAGCTCTGGCGGAGACGACTCTGGAGAAAGTCCTGATGGAGACGACTCTGGAGAAAGTCCTGATGGAGACGACTCTGGAGGAAGCTCTGTGGAGACGAGTCTGGAGAAAGTCCTGATGGAGACGACTCTGGAGAAAGCTCTGGCGGAGACGAGTCTGGAGAAAACTCTGGCAGAGACAATTCTGGAGAAAGTCCTGACGGAGACGACTCTGGAGAAAGCTCTGGCGGAGACGACTCTGGAGAAAGCTCTGACGGAGAAGACTCTGGAGAAAGCTCTGGCGGAGACAACTCTGGAGAAAGTCCTGATGGAGACGACTCTGGAGAAAGCTCTGGCGGAGACGAGTCTGGAGAAAACTCTGGCGGAGACAATTCTGGAGAAAGTCCTGACGGAGACGACTCTGGAGAAAGCTCTGGCGGAGACGACTCTGGAGAAAGCTCTGACGGAGAAGACTCTGGAGAAAGCTCTGGCGGAGACAACTCTGGCGAAAACTCTGGCGGAGACAACTCTGGAGAAAGCTCTTCCGGAGACGACTCTGGAGAAAGCTCTGGCGGAGACAACTCTGGAGAAAGCTCTGGCGGAGACGACTCTGGAGGAAGCCTGGCAGGGACTACTCTGGAGAAAGCTCTGGCGGAGACTACTCTGGAGAAAGCTCTGGCGGAGATGACTCTGGAGAAAGGTCTGGCGGAGACGACTCTGGAGAAAACTCTGATGGAGAAGACTCTAAAGAAAGCCCTTGCTTAGACACCTCTGGAGAAAGCCCTTGCTTAAACAACTCTGAAGAAAGCCCTAGCGGAGACGACTCTTGCAAAGGCTCTTGTAGAGATGACTCTGGCAAAAGCCCTTTCAGAGATGACTGCAGAAAGCACTTGCAAAGACGACTGTGGAGAAAGCCCTTGAGGAGACGACTCTGGAGAAACCATGGTGGAGAAGTCACCAATTCAAGGCCCTGTAGAAGGCTCTAGAAATTCCAGAGACACTGGAGACAGCTCTGGACCCACTGGACAGACTCCTCGGGTGCTGGAGGAAATTCTGGAGACAGCTCAGGAGGTGCTTGAAAAGACTCTGGAAGTGGCTCAGGAGGTACACGAGGAAACTCTGAAGATAATTCTGGAGGAGGCTCTGGAGGTGGCTCAGAAGTCACTAGAGGGGACTCTGGAGACAGCTCAGAAGCTTCTGAAGGAGACTCTGCTGGAGGCACTGAAAGAGGCTCTGGAACCGCTTTAGGCTCCTGAAGACTCTCTAAGCTTGCTGTAGGATCAGGGGTAAGCATTGGGACAACCAGAGCCTCTGGGGGCACTGGAGACTACTGCACTGCTTATTCTGCATGATGTTCTTGTGCCATAAGAGGAGCCGGTGAACACTCAAGAGGAGGTGATGAAGGCTACTCTGGAGAAACTACAGGAGGCCACATGGGAAGAGAAACAGGAGGCCACTAAATAGGAGATCCCCTAGTCATTTTCCCCTCTCTTAATTCATACATAATAAATACAATTACTTTATTTTTTCAAACATAAATCTTTACTTTACGTTCATTAAATTTGATGTCACTTGTATATGCATTTTTGGATCACTGTAACAATGAGTAATGATTAAGCAGTAAGAGAGGGAGGTGTGCACTACTCACCCTTACTAACAGGTGAAAAAAGAGGGACATTTCCCGCTCAAATATAAATTAAATTAAACTTTTGGCAATTTAACTGGAGTCCCAGAACTGTGCCTCGTTCCCAGTGCTTGATCGATGCCAAGCAAAGCAGCACTCCTCCAGTTTTAGCAGCATGTGTGACACTACTGAGATTCCTCCCTCCACTGATGAACGTGGCACATGCGGCTGTGCATGATTCCTGTGATTTTATTGCAGCGAAGCCCCTCTCTGCTTTCCCCCAGGTCACAGATGAACAGCAGAGTTAAGGTTTAGAGGAAAACCATGAACTCCAGCTCACTTTACTGGTCAGCCCTTGAGAGAAGGGAAATAAGGCATCTCGGAGCTGTGAGGTGGGCAAGCCATGTGCGTAAGTGACTAGTAACTAATTACATTTACCTAGATAGATTTGCTTTAGTCATTTTTTTTATAGAACCTAGTACTTTTTGTGTACTTTTAAAATGCTTGGTTTGATGATCACAATTTTTGCTTTGCATCTTTCAGAGCAGAAGTAACTAGGAACCTACTGCTTGAGTATAATTTTTATTAGATGCTTTTAAATACTCTTACTTAGGTACATTAGTATTTACTTTTACTCTTACCTGAGTAAATATGGTCTCAAGTACTTTTACTTGAGTAAATTTATTGTATACTCTACCCACCTCTAGCCATGTGTTACACTGAAGTGAAGCCATACTCAAGAGATCTGTTCATGAAAGCACCTGTCTGATTCCTGATGTGCTTTCATAGAAATAGCTCAGGAAAAGTTTGGTTTATAAAATACTTTATTACAGCATGTTGTTAATCTCTAACTTCACGTATGGATAAACCTTATTCAAATAAAATGAATAGGTTTATGGGGGCCCTAAGCAAATTGTAAGAAATGGTCAACATATACTTTAAAAATCAATTCTCACAAACATTGGCTATTTTTACAGAACTAACTTCCACAAATGGCTTCTACTTACAATGTACCACCTTCCGGTTACAACAAAGCACCTTCTGGTTACAATGAGGCACCATCCGGTTACAATGAAAACCTTTCCGGTTACAATGAGGCGCCGTCCGGTTACAACAAAGCACCTTCTGGTTACAATGAGGCACCATCCGGTTACAATGAAAACCTTTCCGGTTACAATGAGGCGCCGTCCGAGTTACAACGAAACACTTTCCGGTTACAATGAGCCGCCTGGTTACAACGATTCACTTTCCAGTTACAACGAAACACTTTCCGGTTACAATGAGGCGCCGTCCGGTTACAACAAGGCGCCGTCCGAGTTACAACGAAACACTTTCCGGTTACAATGAGGCGCCGTCCGGTTACAACAAGGCGCCGTCCGAGTTACAACGAAACACTTTCCGGTTACAATGAGCCGCCTGGTTACAACGATTCACTTTCCAGTTACAACGAAACACTTTCCGGTTACAATGAGCCTCCTGGTTACAACGATTCACTTTCCAGTTACAACGAAACACTTTCCGGTTACAATGAGGCGCCGTCCGGTTACAACAAGGCGCCGTCCGAGTTACAACGAAACACTTTCCGGTTACAATGAGCCGCCTGGTTACAACGATTCACTTTCCAGTTACAACGAAACACTTTCCGGTTACAATGAGCCGCCTGGTTACAACGATTCACTTTCCAGTTACAACGAAACACTTTCCAGTTACAATGAGGCGCCGTCCGGTTACAACAAGGCGCCGTCCGAGTTACAACGAAACACTTTCCGGTTACAATGAGCCGCCTGGTTACAACGATTCACTTTCCAGTTACAACGAAACACTTTCCGGTTACAATGAGGCGCCGTCCAGTTACAACAAGGCGCCGTCCGAGTTACAACGAAACACTTTCCGGTTACAATGAGGCGCCTTCCAGTTACAATGAAACACTTTACGGTTATAATGAGGTGCCTTCCGGTTACAACAAAGCCGATTGGTTACAATGAGGCGCCGTCCGGTTACAACGAGGTGCCGTCCAAGTTATAACGAAACACTTTCCGGTTACAATGAGGCGCCGTCCGGTTACAATGAAGCGCCGTCCAGTTACAACAAGGCATGGTCCGGTTACAACGAATCACTTTCCGGTTATAATGAAACACTTTCCGGTTACAATGAAACACTTTCCGGTTACAACTAGGTGCCTTCCGCTTACAATGAATTACTTTGTTGTTGACCATTATGCTAATCGATGTATATACCTACAGGGGACTTTCTGAAAATAAAACTGACGTCCAGCTTTGCAGTTACATTTTGTTCTGTGTTAAATGTGTTTAGAATCCCTCTGCTGTGAGACACTGAGAGAGAGGTTTGGCACAGTGATAATTCTCTTCATTTGCGAACAAAGAAAGCAGACTTGCTGTCAATCTACTAAACTACTAAAAAAGAGCCGTAAAAGTCTCAGTGCAGCTCTCAGCCTTCTGGAGATAATCCAAGCCCTGTGTGAGGAACAGACTGAAATCAAGTCTCTGTTGAAGCTGTCCATTCCAAAAATCTTCTTTAAAGACTGCACAAAGGCCTCAAACATGGCTTAAATATTGAATTTTTTCTTTAGTAAATTGAAACAGAAGTGATTTTTAACCAAGTTCACTCGCCCCTTCAAGTTTTTTTCCCCATTTTTGTCGAGTCCATATTTTAAGTATCTTTTGCAAAATTAACACCTTCCCTTCCCATATGTAACAAATTGAATTGGTGCACTCTTCCTGTTACAGAGAAATCCTGAGGTGTCATCACACTGGGCTTGTAAGGGGCAGTTTCTTCGTTCAGCACTTTTTAGTTTGATGCACCCTTTATTTGGTGGGTGGCATGATTTAGCATCAGCTTTCAATGAGGTGTTCTTCTCGTTCTCTGGATTAAGACATAGTTGGGCCATAATTTAACTTTAAGGTGTGTTCAGCGTGAAAGGTTTGGATCCGACACAGACTTGGCTTTGCTTCACCTTTGCAGCTAAAGTCAACATGGCCTATATTTCACTCGTCTCCTCTTCCAGCTCTGAAAGTTTCTGTCTCTCTCTCAACATTCTCTTTTCTAGATTTCTTTTTTCTCTGTTTTTACTCTCTTGCCACTTCTCTATCTATTTCTCTATCCTTGTTTCTCTCTCGCTCTTTCTCTCTCATTCTCCGTTTTTCTTTGTCTCTTTCTGTCTCACACCGTTTCTCTCACTCTCTGTTTTTTCTCTCTCAGTTTTTCTCTTTCTCTCACACCATTTCTCTCTCTCTGTTTCTCTCTGTTTTTCTCTTTCTCTAACATCATTTTTCTCTTTCTGTTTCTCTGTTTTTCTCTTTTTCTCACACTGTTTCTCTCTGTTTTTCTCTCTCTTTCTCTCTCACTCTCTGTTTTTCTCTCTCTTTTTGTCTCACTCTCTGTTTTTCTTTCTCTTTCTCTCTCACTCCATCTCCCCATTCTATGGCAATTGTCCCTTTTGATCAACTCCTTTCTTTTGTTTCGGGGGTCCTTGCACCAACTAACTTAATGACCTCCATTCGACTTCTTTTATTCCATTATTTCTAATGTATTTATATTCTGCCTGTTGGCTGCTAAACCCTAAAAACAAACACTATATGTTGGGAGTATTTTGTCTGATGCTCTAACATAGGTTGAATCTACTACACTCCAGCTGCTGTGGCAAATAAGCTACATGTATTCTGCTGCCTTAATCAGATGTTTTAATGAAAGTCTGAACAGCTCAGTATTCAGACCCTGATCACTTAAAATAAATTGTATTTATTGTATTTAAATACTGCATTAAAATCTGCTCTCTTACTTTAGAATATGGGGGACATGTTGGTGTTTTTGATTTATTCTATTCCTCACAATTTCTGACCGCTACTCCTCTCAAGTGCTTCAAGCTACTGATTTTAAAACTTTTTTGCTATATCTGATACTGGTATCACTAAATGATTCTGGGACATCATTATGATTGCTGGGAAATCAAAATGTATCAAGCTGTAGCTTAAACTCTAAATCTCGCAGAAACTTAAAACTCCAAACTTTTAAAGAGAGAAACAAAGATTGGTTTATGCTAGACACATAGTGGTAAGGTAGATTTTTTATTATGTCACCAACCCCTTCATAGCAACCAGACTGTTTTCACTAGCAGCCATTTTTCACAGATCTATATCTCAGATTAGGAAAAGAGTACTTGGTTATGTAACTCCTATTAACAAGGTAAACATTATAGGATTTCACTGACCCCCACCATAACAACCATACTGTTTACCCTAGCAACCATGTTTTACAGAACTTTATCTCTTGCTAATATCATGTTTGTGTCTTTTTAGTGTCAAATTGTTTCAACTACTACAAATTTTAACACTTTTTTTTTTTGCACAACTTTTTACACAGCTTCCAATCTTAAAGAGCTCTAGCTTTTATCTTTTACCAACTGGCTAAAGCTTTTTTAAATTTTAAATTACAAAGCAACATAAGGTTTGCGTTTCAGACTTCAAATCAAAAAATTTATTGCTGTATCACATTTTCACAACATGAAGTTTCACAACATCACAAGTTGAAGCTTTAATTATGCAAAGCACATTGATTATGTGCTATGTAAATAAACTTGGCTCGACTTGGCTTGCCTTGAACCAAGCTCAGACCTCTTTTTATGCCGCTTTAATCATATTCTGTGTTGTTTTTTATGGGTGGAGAAATGAACCGTAAATGCTGAACATGTAATCACTTTAAAATGTTACTTGTGGGGACATTGAAGCTTTAAAATATAAATGAAAGAAAGTCTTGTTTCTTCATCCCAATATTTACACACTAAATCTTAAATAAATATATAGCTTTAACTAAGTTTAATTTGGGTCGTTTTATTTCATTTAGTTAACAGTGTCTCATTATTAGATCACTTGACAATCTTTCAAAAAGATGACTGATGTTCTGATATTGAATTCCACTATCATTAATATTTTTATTCTCGAAGACTCCTATAATTCTATCTGTGAATGCTCTCTGTGTGTGTGTCTCGGCTGCAGGGTCTGTCTGTGTTTATGCGTGTGATTCTGAGCATGTCAAAAGGTCAGGGGTCATAAAATAGCAGGTGACGGCTGTAAATGTGTAATTGGGGGAGTGTGTGCCCTCGAAGGGATTCTGTGCCGTGCAGCTCCTGCACTGGAACGTTTGGGGTGTGCCTAAAAACACACTCACACACACAGAAAGAGAGAGAGTGAGAGAGAGTCTGGTGCAGAGCAGTGTTAAATGATTCAATCTGTTGAAGCCTCAGCACCTTCTGTCTCTGTTCGTGTGCAAGTGAGTGTGGTGCATGAAAAGTGCTTGTCAGTATTTGAACACTTCATAAAATTATTTGTGGTTCCCCTCCTGAGTTCAAAGCTGCGGATGCTGAGCTGCGGATGTTTTCATGTGTGTTTGTGAGAGATTTGGGATATATCTGGAATGGTTGCATTGAATTGTGTTTTTCTTATTACAAATGTTATTAAGGATTTGAATATTCAGGTAAAAAGAGTTAGTAGTTTTCGACAAAGTATGTGTAAAATTTTAAAAATGCTTATCGGTCATAGTCTTCAGCGCTCAACATTAACTAACTATCAATCAGTCAATCAATAAATCAATCAATCCATCTATCAAGTTTTTATATAGCACTTCTTTAGCAGTTGCTGTCAAAGCAGCTTCACAAAGTCCTCGTGAGGATCAGGTAGAGTCAAATTTTTATTTTTTTATATTAATAGAATAAAAACCTGGGTCAGGCATAGGCTAAAAGATTTTGTAGAGCAGAAATGAGACAAAATGTAGCTCTGCTGAGTGGCTTTATTCGTCGTTGACCAATAATGACCTGTAAAAATTTAATGGGTAATGAGCCCCACAATATTTTAAAGAAGAAACAAGGATTGGTTTATGCTACCCATGGTGGTAAAGTAGATTTGTTATAATCTTACCAATCCTCCCAAACAACCAGACTGTTTACCTAGCAACCATCTTTCACAGATCTATATCTCAGCTTAGGAAAAGTTAACACACGGGGCTTGGTTTATGTAACACATATTGACACTGACCACACCATAGCAACCACACTGTTTACCCTAGCAACCTTTTTGATGGAACTCTATGTCTAGAAATCTGAATCAACAGCTTAATTGTTGTTTAATCATTTTCATTGTTTTGTATCTGCTACCATATAGGCAAGGAATGTTTATTTTGTGTTTGTCAATAAACCGTCCCTGAGAAATAGATTTGGGGCCCTATCTGTGCAGTAGCTTGGTTTAGCTACAATGTTGTGACTGCTCAGGTTGTATAACATCCTTCTGTAGTATTTGGTTGGACCTCAGAGTTGTGTTTATTACCCTCTGAATTGATTTCTGGTAATAGCGCACTCCCAACAAGGAGACAACCAATTACGCCCACTTTTAGCTTCAAATCCCTCTTCAGAAATCTGCGGTTACGAACTGGACACTGCAACCATAGTTTTCTCCGCTCTATGATCTCAACCCATTGAGCAACAGGAAATTTTGTAAATCTAATTTATAAAGGATGGTATTTCCAGAAACATGGAGAAAGTATTTGGCGTGAGCTTTTCCCCGCAGCAAAACGACAGAATTATGATTCAACACATCATCTGTTACTGGAAGGAGTTTTAAAATCAGCTCCCAATTATTTTCGAATCAGCAATCAATTCCTGACCCGGTCAGCACGAGAGTGTGGTTGAGGATCAGATTCTGCTGCTTTTAGTGAGCTCTTGGTTTAGCCGCTCCGTGTGTGTGTGTGTGTGTGTGTGTGTGTGTGTGTGTGCGTGCGAGCGTGTTTGAAGGAAGGGTCTGGTGGCAGGGTGTGCATTCCTTCTGCAGACTCTTTTTCTTTCCACTCCCTCACCGGCAGACCTGCATCCAGGCTTTGCTGGATGTGGCCGAAATACTTCCAAGAAACAAACAAGTTTTAAAATCATGAAGATTGTTGCAATGAGGCAACTGTCGGTAAGATTTAAACAAGTGTCACATTTACAAAGATGATGTTTGTAAACACCGTGAAGAAAACACTCTGCACTTTTCCATTTCAGATGTTCCAAAATAAAACCGATAAATCAACATATCAATGAGACTCCACATTTAGTCATTCTGTTCTCTCCACTTTCATTTCTATTTCTATCTTTATCTGAGAAGTCATCCCCCTACTCCATTCCTTTTTTTTTGTTTTATCTGTATTTTTCCCTCTTTCATTAAAACCTTTCACTTATTTTTGTCTCATGCTGCTGGCTTGTGTGTGTGTGCGTGTGCACGTGTGTGTTTGTTTGTCAGTCAGCGAGATGCACTGTTTATCACAATAAGAAGTTCTAAAAATAATGAGACATATAAATATAATATGAGACGTTCCCTAACTGTGGCTATGTTCAGACCACTCAAAGTGACACAAAGCCATTTTATGACCTGTACCAGATATATTTGTGATGGTCTGAATCTCTTGTAATTGAGAAATTAGTTTATATATCTCATGTATGACTTTAATGAGTTAATCATTAATGCATTATCAACTCATCATGAATTAAAGGTTATCTTATGCATAAACTATTAAGGGTTTTTGGGACCTATATTGGATATTTTTGTTTTGACTGTCTGAACAGCTCAGTTTTTTTTTAATCGTACCTAGGTTGATTTCATATGTGGTCCTGAATCGGATATTTATTAGATTTTATTACCCTACAACTTCAGTCTGCATGATTATGTTACATTTTTCTCACTTTTGAGTCACTGAGTCCGACTTAAACGTAGATTCTTATAGATACGAGAGATGGTTGCTGGGGAAAACCATCTTATTTCTACTGAAATTGTAACAGGAAGATGATTAGAGATGCAGTTAAATGTAACCTTATAAAACTAATTTTATATTTCTCACTTGTCTGGCTCTGATGGTTGTAAGAGTGTTTAGCTTTTAAAGCACCCTGCTGCTTGCTGAAATTCTTTTACACCAGAAACGTACAGATTCAGTCTTATTTCAGACTAAGGGGGTTGTCTTCTGTGTGTATGTTTCTGCTTGAGTGATGGAGCATGGTGGAGAAGCCAAAAAGGTTCAGCCAGAAGTGTGAGGGTCAAATAATAATGAGCTTCACTTTGTGTGTGCCTTTTGGGAGAAAGGGAAGGGTGAGAATCTGAAGTTTTTTGCTTATCATAATGTACCAATTCTTTTAATAGTAATATATACCATTTATTTTAGAATTAGGTCCATATCTGCTCACCTATTTGTTCTTACCTTTTCATGTTTTCTATATTAATTTAGTTAACTGTCTTTTATTAGCTTTTTTGCTGCAGCTCACCTTACAAACTTTTCAAAATGATAATTTTGTTTACTTTCAATATTCAAGCTACCCACTAATAATTAATGTATCATTACCTCTTCATTAATTAAATGTTAATTTATGCATAAAAAAAGATTTTTTTTTTGTCTTTATTTTTTTCCTGTTTAAGAAATTCCTCCGGGTTTTAGTCCTGAAACCTTCACTAAGCCAGACCTTTAAAAAAGTAAAATAAAATTGAAGTATTTTTATTTTTTAACTGTGAAGAAACATTAATAAACAATACAATCACGCCCGAGGGTGCGTGATACAGCAGCTGTATGTGTGAATTAAGGTGTTCTGAAACATTACGACTAGTTAAAGTTGTGCCAAAGCAACTGTTTTTCTCCCATTAACCAATTATTACATCAGACTTAACCTGAAAATCTTATGTTTGTGGTCTAACCTAAAGTTACAGGGCTCATGGAAATTAAATCGGTTTGTTTTGCAGAATAAGGTTATGTTTGGCTTTAGCGTGCACAACCTAAGCAGTGTTTGGAGTTCTTTTCTTCAGTGCCAAAGCCTCAAAGAAAGTAAATTTATGTGAAAAATGTTGTTGAATGTGGATCGTTGATTATTTAGATCGGTCGTCCATAGCGTGAACTCTTTGATTGTCCTACTATAGGGTTAGTAAGGGGCCCGAGCAGAACGAGGGCCATTGATATGCACCTCACACACTGGCACTGACAGGTCCTGAGAGAGGAGTTTCATGCTTCATTGCTCTTTGTAATACTCTGGAAGTGTGATTGGGCTCAGATAGAGGCTAATGTCAAACTGTTTCTCATTAGCTCTCCACTGCGAGCGGATCCCATCAGATTTCCTGCGGCACGTCGCATGTGTGTGTCGGTGTTTGTGTTGTCTCAGATCAGATCGAAGCTCTCTCCTCATAGCTGATTATTCACAGATCTAGATGCAGTGCATTTCTTTTACATTTTAAAACGAGTAAAGTATTTTTTTTCTCTTCAATCTTTTCCAATAATCATTTTAGAAAAGCAACCGTGCATGTAAGGTTATATTAAATGTTCTCCTTCGAATCCCCCGGCGTCCAGTGAACCACATTTCTCAGGAAAACATGAGGACTCTCAGGATGTGTTTGCTTAGTCTGAATTAACGCATCCCAAAACAGCTGGAGTATATTTGTACTTCCCTAAAATAACTCTTCTGGTTGAAAGCTCTATTAATGAGCATTGCGCAAGGGTCTATTATTTTCCTTTCTATTTTCTAACACTTTTCATGCTTTAGCCAGGAATGAGCTTCTCAAATGATTTAATTGAAAACAGAGACTAATCGTGCCTTTGGTACTCATTAAACCATTTTTTTTGGATGCCACACAATTTGAAGTTCTCCATTCTAGTTTTTTCTCACAATCTACTGAGGAAGACCAAGATGGGTTCTTTTCAGAAGCTTCAAGAGGTCAGTTGCTTAGTCAGAGTTTATTCAGTTTGCTTTGTTTTCAGTTTTTCAGCTAAAATAACATTGGACACACATTAGATTGTGTATACCTAAGTATTTAAGGATTATTACAGCAAAAAAAAAGAAGCTTAGACCATTTTACCGTTTGTAAACTGACGACTTCATTGCATGCCCACACACTTGGAAGTATGGCAGAAATTAACAGTTTCTCAAGCTATGCAAGTAGATTATATTATATAATTTTTATTTAACATTTGTTATATAAATTATGTATATGTATTAATCATTGTATCTATAATGTATATATGTGGTCTGTACTATATATATATATATATATATATATATATATATATATATATATATATATATATATGTGTGTGTGTATATTTGATCTATTATATTTGTTTTATATTATATGTGTATTATGAAATAATATTACTAAACTTTAATCTCTAAGTTATAATTGGAGTCTGAGCAGATGCTTCTGTCAGCCTAGCAACTGCACAGCAACAGCCTGAAGCTTAATTAGAGAACCTCTGCTACTGCGCAGACAGTGAAGTAGCATCAAGGCAAGACATTTTACAATCTATTCCAAAGCAGAGATTTTCTTCCACTATACATTTTATAATGCAGTCTAATGGTAATGTAATCATTGTAAAACGACTCAATAAGGCGTCTGGACAATGAAAGGATATCCCGTTAATAAATCAGGTTCATATGCAAATGTCAAAGTGGACTCACAGGAAGAACATGCACTAAAGGTTGCTCCTGCTTTTAAAATATTGACCAATTGAGTTCTTATTAATCCGCTATTCAGAATTCATTGTATACTATAAAAATGGCTGCAGAATATAGTACATTTTGGCTGTTCAGATTGAAACTTTTTACATAATAAAGCTTTGTTTTGTGCTTGTTATCAAAATTAAATGTTGTTCCTGATACTCTGCTTCTCATGTAATTTAACTGTCAAGTTTTGAAAATTCATAGCTGAAAAGAAATATTACAATTAATGGACGTTTCTGATATTGTCTTCACATTAGATTTGACTTCAGCTAGCACCTTGTCCATAATCAATCAATCAATCAATCAATTAATCAAGTTTTTATATAGCGCTTCTTTAGCAGTTGCTTTACAAAGTCCTAGTGAGGATCAGGTAGAGTAAATAGGAGTTCCCTCTGTGAGGCCCCTGAGAGCCTCGCTGACTGAGGCAGGTGCTAATCACCTCCCCAGCATATACAATATACAAACTTAAGATCCATCAACGAACAATTCGCCTGACAACACCTGAAAAAAACTAAACAAAAAGACAAAACAGAAACTAACAAATGAAAAACAATGGTTAGAGAGTGTAACAGACAACAAACAGGTGATCAGCATCAGCTGCAGGATGAGTGATAAATGATGAGGAGAGGATAGAGAGGAACATTGAACCACATTGTTTTTTCAAACAGTTTGTATGTTTATAGCGATTACACCGTATCATTTTGACAAATATTAAGAGCCAACTATTAGAATGCTAGATTAAACAGATGTTTTTTATTTAGTTTTGAACTCTGTGAGCGTTCTATATGAGAACGCTCTTCCTCCTCTGGTGGATTTACTAACCTTCGTAATAATCAATAGTCCTGCTTCATGTGATCGAAGAGAGCGAGCTGGAATATATCATGATAGGGACAGCTCAGGTCAGCCAGAGCTGAGCCATTCAGCACCGGAACCATAATACATGGTTCTGAATGGAGAAGTATTGCATGCAATGCTCTGAATAGATGCTGTCATAATCTACTATGAATTTGTTTGATAGATATGAACAATTTAAACCAAATACTGTGCTTCACTTTTCTGTGCAAGAGCTGCGCTAGGTCAAAACTAAAGCTACGTTCAGACTAAGGTGTTATTGCTCAGCTCAGATTTTTTCTCTGTTTCCGTACTGTTTGAATGTAATTCAGCTCATTTTGAGGTGTGCATGCACAGAAAATGGCTTTGATTAAATGAAAGTAAAGTGTGAATCAAGTTCAGGGCCACATATGAAAGCGACCTGGGTCGGATATTAAAACATCTGAATTGAGCTGTTCAGACTGTCCTGATATTTGCATGTTGGCAAAAATGTGGGTCACTTTGGGCTGCAGTCTGAACTCAGAGTTTAGCTCTCTTCTGTTAGCCTTGCACGGTTAAGAATTAAATTATCTCCTCTATAACTTATTTAATGCATGTAGTACAGCATAAAATTACGTAAAAGAATGATGTTTAAGGTGGTTGTTTCATCTAACACAAACCCGAAACCTCCACTACATGCTTTTGTGCCAACCCAACAGAATCCCTGATTCAACCCTCCTCGTGGATATTTATTGATTCCTCGTGCTTGCAGCTAAATTTGCATAGTTGATGATGATTATTAAATTGATAAGTCATTGATTAATTGCAGCCCTATTTCAATGTTAGACTCATCAAGAGATTTTGGTTTCGTTTATTGCAAGAAATGAACAATAATAGGAGTATTTTAGGAGAAAAAATCACAATGTGAATTTTATCTTGCCATTCAAGGGCCATTATCAATTTTGGACAACCCCTTGAGGCATTTTTTTGTTATTGCATATTTACATTTACATTTATGCATTTAGACACTTTTGTCCAAAGTGACTTACATTAGGGGAGAGACAATATGCAATCTGTTACACAGTCAAAGTCTAAGTCTGGTCGCTCATAGTAGAAGTTTTATCAGCTGATCAATCAACTATAACAGGAAGAAAATAGAAACAAAATAACGAAAAAAGGTATTTTTTCATAGTAAAGGTTCTCTGAAGAGAAGAGTTTTCAGTTGCTGCTTTCCTGACTGGATCAGGAGTTTGTTCCACCAGCCAGGGACAGTGAGAGAGAAGGTTCTGCTGAGAGATCTTCTGCCTTTGTGGGACGAACCACGATTCGTTGTTCCTTCTCTGAGCGCAGGCTTCTGGAGGACATGTAGGAGTGTAGGAGAGCTTGTGGAGGTAAACAGGGGCTGATCTGGAGATGGTTTTGTAAGCCAGCATCAGTGATTTGAATTTAACAAAAGCTGAGATGGTGAGCAAGTGAAGAAAGAAGGGAGCAACATGAGCTCGCTTCGGTTCCTTGAAGATAAGACGAGCTGCAGAGTTCTAGATCATCTGCAGAGGTTGAAGTGCGTTTGCTGGAAGTCTTGCTAGCAGAGCATTGCTGAACCAGGAATTTCGTTGCATACTCCGTTAAGAAGGGCCTGATCTTTCGAAAGTTGTATATTTAACAACAATTTGCTTTCTATTCCATCCAGATACCAGAATGACTGATTTCCAGGTGAAGGGGTGTTCAAAGTTGGTCCTGGAGGGCCGCAGTCCTGCACAGATTAGCCTTAACCAACATAGAACACACCTTATCACACTATTTAAGCCCTGGTTTTCAGACAGATTAGTTTTGTAATGTTCAGGGCTGCGGTTCTCTAGTAATGGAGTAACAGTTTAAATCTGTTATAATGTTGCTAAAGATAAAGCTACTAAACTCTTCCATAAAATGTATTTTATTTTTATGCCATTTGCTTGCATCAGAGAAACTTTCTGCACATGCTCAATCAGATGTAATGGGGACCTACTGATTCACTTGAAAGGGGGATCAAAAACTTTTTATGCCATGGATACACTAATGTTTAAAGTGTGTGGTTCACAAAGCCCCATGAGTGTTTTTATGTTGGAGATATCAAATTCAAGGGCCCACTTTGTCCCTGCTTTCATTCAAACCGCCTTGAAGTGTTCTTTCCTGTGAAGGTGCTTGTTCTGAGCGTCACTGGTTTACTTCAAGTCTTTCTCTCTCTTTTAAAGTCCCTCTGAGTGTGTTATAACAGTGCATGAAAATGTCTGATTTACTCTGTTCGATTTGATTTATTTTCCTTTTTCCTTTCCATTTCCAGACGCACATTGCCAAGGCTTGCTTCGGGGAAAGTCGTCTATCTGCAAGACGTTTTTTTGGCTGGGTTTCCGACTAAGAGATCAGGTCTGAGGAGACTCTTATTTGCAGTTCAATTGTTTTCCCCCTTACTGTTCATCCATCTGGGTCCCTCCTTTCCTTCACACTCTCCCATCACATCATGTGGAGATTTCGGACTTTGCTTTTTTTGTTGAATCTGTTTCAAGCAACCAGCCACAGTCCGAACGCCCCGGTGGCACAGACTGACCCGTGCTACGACGAGGCTGGCATTGCCCGCCGATGCATCCCAGAGTTTATCAATGCAGCATTCGGACAGGAAGTCAGCGTGTCTAGTGTGTGCGGCCAGCCTGCCTCTCGCTCCTGTAGTTTAATAGAGCGAGATGATCGCCCCACCGTCCGCTCATGCCAAATATGTGATGCCACAGATCCTCGCCATGCCCATCCTGCTACCTACCTCACAGACCTGAACTCTGCTCACAACTTAAGCTGCTGGCAGTCAGAGAACCTCCAGGGGTCTCCCCTCAACGTAACCCTCACTCTGTCGCTCGGGAAGAAGTTTGAGATCACCTATGTAAGTCTTCAATTCTGTTCACCTCGTCCAGAGTCCCTAGCCATCTTCAAGAGTATGGATTATGGGCGCACGTGGACTCCTTACCAGTTCTACTCATCGCAGTGCCGTCGCATGTACAACCGTCCCAACAAAGCCACCATCACCAAACAGAATGAGCAAGAAGCCTTGTGCACCGATGGTCACACAGAACTCTACCCACTCTCTGGCGGCCTCATTGCTTTCAGCACACTTGATGGGCGACCGTCGGGAAAGGATTTCGATTCAAGTCCTGTTCTGCAGGATTGGGTGACGGTCACTGACATCCGAGTGGTTTTCAGTCGACCGCAGATCACTAGAGCTCTCCCCATGTCTGGACGAGAAAGTGAAGATCCGTTAGTGCCGCCGGGAGTTTTGTCGACGTATTACTACGCTGTCGGTGACTTTCAAGTGGGCGGTAGGTGTAAATGCAATGGCCACGCCTCTAAGTGTTTGCGGGAGAAGGATGGGAAACTGGTGTGCGAATGCAAACACAACACGGAAGGTCCAGAATGTGACCGTTGTAAGCCGTTTCACTACGACCGACCATGGCAGCGCGCAACGGCGAAAGAAGCAAACGAGTGTTTACGTGAGTAACACAATGCTTTATTGTGATTGGTTGATGAAATGTCAGAAGCTGAGATCACAGTATACATTGAGCGTGTGGAATTTCTTTGCATTAGTGGCAATTTTTTTTTTTTACTAATTAAAAAAGAAATGGCTCTTGCAACATCAGGCTATGTTTGGACACGGAATTTTAGTTTTCCACGTAATTCTGAAAAAATAGTCAAGCAGACATGTCAAAACGTGACACTTTTTAAATATGAAATAGCTTGAAGGTTTAGTGCATCTCTTTATATTTATAATGATTTTTTTTCTCAAAATATACTGTGCTGAGCTGCTCAATTATACTGTCCAGATAGGCAGCTTGATACAGAGCTCGAGTGTGTCCTGAGTTGATGACTTGGCAGCAACCTGAAGGTTAATTCTAATGGCATCTTGCATCTGAACTTGATTTATTGAGCTTGGATAGGTCCTGCAGTATCTGGATAAATCCTGGATCACTTCCAGTTAAATCCACACAGACTGACGCACACAGACAGGGCAGAGGGTTGTGTTTGAGGATGCCTTTCAGAGACTTGGCTCATCTTAAAGAAGCTCTCCACTTTTTAAGCCCGTTTTGCAACTCCAAAGATATCAACCAGATTTGAACCATTTTGGGATCAGTTAAAGGGTTCTTTTAGTTTCTTCTGGTAAGGCGATAGCACTTGTAGCATAGCTTAGCATAGATCATTGAATATTTACTGTTTTTGTGTCACTCATATTAAAGTGCATTTCAGATTTAAATGATTCATGCAATGTGTCTTATCAATACCATGATTTCTGGTTTCATATTCCTTGAAAGGTTGCCCGTCACCTTCTCTGTACCCTGAAAGATTTGATGTGTAGGTGAACGCATCCATACGGGAAAGATCAGCTGCAGATATTAATCTTTTTTTATCACACAGCTGTGTTGTATTTGAAGGAAAGATTCACTGAATGCTGTGCATGTATTAATCTTTTTGTCAGGAAAGATGTATCGAGTCTGAATGCTCCAGTCGTGCTATCCTGACACTCCATTAGTATCTCTAATGTCTGCCATAAATCTCTGCGATCCTCTAATTCTTCCTGTCCGCTTCGTATTTTCTGGATCTCCTCTTCATGGAGATGGACATAGTTTCTTTAAATTACAATTCTGTGTAATTCACAGCACATTTCTGAGGGCCTCCTCCAAACCGATTTTAAAACTGTTTTAAAGAGATAGTTATAAACTTACAAATTACAAAAGAAGATTTTATTTATTTATTTATGTTGACTTGAGAAAACAGATCTTCAAAAGTTTGAAATTTTAAAGCTAGACGCTGTTTAAAGTTTGAATAAAATGTTAATTGTTTAAACAGTTTGATGCTTAAATAAGAGACAACCAATCATGTTATTAGCAAGAGTTAAGTTCCCTCTAAAGATGGTTGCTAGGGTGAACAATATGGTTGCTATGATGGCATCAGTAACATCATATGTACCCCTTCTCAATTTGAGTCATATAAACCAACCCCACAGTCTGAACTATTTTCTTAAGCTGAGATACAAATCTTTGAAAATGGTTGCTAGGGTAAACAGTATGGTTTCTATGGAGGGGTTGGTGACATTATCAAAAATTCTACCTTGTCACTATGACCAACATAACCCAAACCCTGTGTCTCCATAGCGATACCCTCCCCTTTATGTTCAATGCCAATGTTAAGTCAATGGTGAACTTTGACTCTCACTAGAGCTCAGGGGTCAAATACTTTTGCACCTTAGTTCTCTAAGTGTTTGAAATTTCTAAGAGATTCTAAGTTTGAGCTACACCTTGACAAAGCTTGACCGCATGTTAATTCAATAGGAGAGTGAGACCACGAAATCTTTGACGAAAAGAATAACAATAATTTGTTCTAAAGCTAGATCAGTATGTTGGCTTTTTCAAGCAACATAATTAGGGTTAAAAGAGACACTAGTGAAACAATAGTTCAAGGTAAATACTATTTAATTTAAGCATTAATTAATTCTTAATAAATAATTAATAACTTCTTCTTCTTCTTCTTTCGGCTGTTCCAGAGTTTAGGGGTCGCCACAGCAAATCATCTGTTTCCACCTAACTCTGGCCTCAGTATCCTCTACTCTTGCACCAATTACCTTCATGTCCTCCTTCAGCACACCCATATAACTTGTCTTTGGCCTTCCTCTTGCCCTCTTGCCTGGCAGCTCCATCTCCAACATCCTTCTACCAATATAACCACTATCCCTTCTCTGCACATGTCCAAACCATCTCAATCTGGCTTCTCTGACTTTGTCTCCAAAACAACCAACCTGAGCTGTTCCTCTGATGTGTTCGTTCCTAATCTTGTCCATCCTTGTCACTCCTAAACTGAACCTCAACATCCTCATCTCTGCTACTTCCATCTCTGCCTCGTGTCTCTTCCTCACTGCTACAGTCTCTAACCCATACATCATAGCTGGTCTCACTACTGTTCTGTACACCTTTCCTTTGATTCTTGCTGACACTCTTCTGTCACACAACACCCCTGACACTTTTCTCCACCCACTCCAACCTGCCTGCACTCGCCTCTTCACCTCTTTTCCACACTCCCCGTCGCACTGGACTGTTGACCCCAAATACCTAAACTTCTTGACCTCAGCCCCCTGTAACCTCACTGTTCTACTTCCCTCCCTCTCGTTCAAACACATGCATTCTGTCTTACTACGACTGACTTTCATTCCTCTTCTTTCTAGAGCAGACCTCCAACTTTCCAGGTGTCCCTCCACCTGCTCTCTACTCTCACTACAGATTACAATGTCATCTGCAAACATCATTGTCCATGGAGATTCCTGTCTGACCTCATCTGTCAACCTGTCCATCACCATAGCAAACAAGAAGGGACTCAAAGCCGATCCTTGATGTAGCCCCACCTCCACCTTGAACTCCTCCGTCTGACCTACAGCACATCTCACTGTTGTCATACTCCTCTCATACATATCCTGAACTACTCTGAAGTACTTCTCTGCCACTCCTGACATCCTCATACAGGACCATAGCTCCTCTCTCGGCACCCTGTCATACGCTTTCTTAACTAACTACTAATATTTATTTAATTACTAGCAAACTATCAATAAAGGGCTAATTAAGTGTCTAAGTAAACGTTTGCTCAGCATAATAAATAGTGACATTTGGTTAACCATGTGTTCATGCTTAACTTGTGCTTAGTTATGAATAACTTAACCATTAGTTAAAATGTAATTTTTTGCTAAATTAATGTGAAGTTGCAAACCCAGTTAATGCAAACCATTTAATTGTAAGTTAAACAGTCATTCAAAATTCATCTTTTCTACAATTTCAGTGATCTGAAGTTCTGTTCAGATGGTGGCAGAGGCTCTCACCCAATTTTAGAAACATGACACATTTCCATTCAATAATATATTAATTTATGTGTATTTTTTATTTATTCTTGCTGACATTTCATACAGATTGTTTTTACACACTGTATAATTGCTAGTCTGTGACCTTCTCTGGTACCGTTGTTTTTATCACATGATTCACTCCATGTTTGCGGCATCACAGAGATCTCTGGGTGAAATAACTTCCCTGTGTGTCTGTGCACTCACCTCATGCTCCGTGTCTCCTCATGCCATCTGCTCTGGTCTGGTACCCTCGTCTCCGGATGACCTCGACACATGCCCTCCGCTCCCAGCTTCCCTTGCATCAACACACACACACTCACCCACTCAATTCACTGGTTTTCTCACCTCAACACATGCCAAAGCCTCCCGCCGCTTCTGTGCCTGACCTGGCAAGTGTTCAACTGATCTAGTTAAAATCATCCCTTGCTCGGCCCAGAGAGCAAGGACAAAGAGAGCAGCCGAGCTGCAACGGGCTAATGAGTGGCTGATGCTTACATTAAACACTGCTAGGTTTGTGAAAATGTTAAAACAGTGCTCATGCTCTTGTTGAGAGTTATTGGAAGTGTTGCTTTATGTGATTGCTAAGGTCTGAAGTTGTTGTAAGTGCATTGCTGTTGTTGAACTGTTCAGGTACATTACTTTGTGGTTGCTAAGGTTTGCTAGTGAATTGTTTTAGGGTTGCTAAGGTTTGCTAGTGCATTGTCATGTGGTTGCTAAGGTTTGCTAGTGCATTGCCATGTGGTTGCTAAGGTTTGCTAGTGCATTGCCATGTGGTTGCTAAGATTTGCTAGTGCATTGCTATGTGGTTGCTATGGTTTGCTAGTGCATTGCTATGTGGTTGCTAAGGTTTGCTAGTGCATTGCTATGTGGTTGCTATGGTTTGCGAGTGCATTGCTATGTGGTTGCTAAGGTTTTCTAGTGCAATGCTATGTGGTTGCTATGGTTTGCTAGTGCATTACTATGTGGTTGCTAAGTTTTGCTAGTGCATTGCCATGTGGTTGCTAAGGTTTGCTAGTGCATTGCTATGTGGTTTGTAAGATGTGCTTGTACATTGCTATGTGGTTGCTAAGGTTTGCTAGGTCATTGCTATGTGGTTGTTAAGGTTTGCTAGTGAATTGCCATGTGGTTGCTAAGGTTTGTTAGTGAATTGCTATGTGGTTGCCAAGGTTTGTTAGTGCATTGCTATGTGGTTGCTAAGATGTGCTTGTGCATTGCTATGTGGTTGCTAAGGTTTGCTAGTGCATTGCCATGTGGTTGCTCAGGTTTGCTAGTGCATTGCCATGTGGTTGCTAAGATTTGCTAGTGCATTGTCATGTGGTTGCTAAGGTTTGCTTGTGCATTGCTATGTGGTTGCTAAGGTTTGTTAGTGAATTGCTATGTTGTTGCTAAGGTTTGCTAGTGCATTGCTATGTGGTTGCTAAGGCTTGTTAGTGAATTACTATGTTGTTGCTAAGGTTTGCTAGTGCATTGCTATGTGGTTGCCAAGGTTTGTTAGTGAATTGCTATGTTGTTGCTAAGGTTTGCTAGTGCATTGCTATGTGGTTGCTAAGGCTTGTTAGTGAATTACTATGTTGTTGCTAAGGTTTGCTAGTGCATTGCTATGTGGTTGCCAAGGTTTGTTAGTGAATTGCCATGTGGTTGCTAAGGTTTGCTAGTGCATTGCTATGTGGTTTGTAAGATGTGCTTGTACATTGCTATGTGGTTGCTAAGGTTTGCTAGGTCATTGCTATGTGGTTGTTAAGGTTTGCTAGTGAATTGCCATGTGGTTGCTAAGGTTTGTTAGTGAATTGCTATGTGGTTGCTAAGGTTTGTTAGTGCATTGCTATGTGGTTGCTAAGATGTGCTTGTGCATTGCTATGTGGTTGCTAAGGTTTGCTAGTGCATTGCCATGTGGTTGCTCAGGTTTGCTAGTGCATTGCCATGTGGTTGCTAAGATTTGCTAGTGCATTGTCATGTGGTTGCTAAGGTTTGCTTGTGCATTGCTATGTGGTTGCTAAGGTTTGTTAGTGAATTGCTATGTTGTTGCTAAGGTTTGCTAGTGCATTGCTATGTGGTTGCTAAGGCTTGTTAGTGAATTACTATGTTGTTGCTAAGGTTTGCTAGTGCATTGCTATGTGGTTGCCAAGGTTTGTTAGTGCATTGGTATGTGGTTGCTAAGATGTGCTTGTTTATTGCTATGTGGTTGCTAAGGTTTGCTAGTGGATTGCCATGTGGTTGCTAAGGTTTGCTAGTCCATTGCCATGTGGTTGCTAAGATGTGCTTGTGCATTGCTATGTGGTTATTAAGTTTTTTTTTGTGAATTTTTATGTGGTTGCTAAGCCATTATTAGTTGTTTTTAGTCAGTTACTTTGATTATTTTTTGGCTGTGTAACATGTTTACTGGGTGTGTACTTGTTTCTGTTGAGGGAAAAGTATGTGGTTATGTGGCATGTCTCATTGCTGATAGGCTTTCATCAAGAGGATCCCCAAACAGATTCATTATCGCCATACTTACATAAATACAAAACCAGCCTCTGGTCAAAGGAGCAACTTAAGACAAACACTCGAGAGTTACAATCAGAATTGAAACCAATATCACAGCTCATAAAATTGGCCATCTTATGAATATCAACAGCAAAAGATGATGACTGAGTTTGCCTTCCTTCTTTACAAAAAGGGGGTTTGAAAAAGTTAAACACAAAAATGTGATTAACAATTTACATTGCAGTTTTTATCAATGACATATACATCATATCATCATCGTCATCATCATATCATCATCATGAAAGTGATCAGGTGTAATGTGACTCTTTAAATTCTAATAAACAGTTATCTCATTGTTTTTGATTTACTGTGATGGGATTGCTTAGCAGATAACAGCTGCCTTGTGGTTGACAGGGAGGCCAGCGTTATTGGTGTGTTTGCTGGGATGTTTTGTTCGGTTGCCAGTGTGTTGCCATGCAGTTGATGTGGTCTCATCTTGCAGGGACATTTTATCAATAGTAGAACAGTTGCCAGTATGCTATTATTACATTGGTATGTGGTTGCTGGAGTATTAGGACTGTTTGTGTGTTTGGTCACTGGAGTGTTCTAGGTGAAAGCTACTGTGTGGCATTTCAAAGTGGTAATTAGTGAGTTTGTTTGGTTCCATGTATGCAGATGTGTCCCAATTCCGGCCACCTGCACAGGACACTAAAAGTTTGAGTGCTAACCATATCCTAATTAAACACAAACATAAGCCAACTTTTACTGCCCTAGATTTCCTCTACGTCACAAGGCAAAACAGGCTGGTTCTGAGGAAAAACCCCACACAGAGTGCTAATGATATAAAGCTGTGACGCTGCAGAAAAACCTTGCAGAGATGTGTTTATATTCCTGTTTATTTGATAGTCTGCCAACACGTATGCCTTTTGGAACCAGCCATTTCTTTCCGAAGAGCTTTTTAAGATGCATTTGTCAATTAACTTGTTCGAGGTTCTTTTGAAAGAAAAGTTGTTGAGAAATGTGGCCTGGATTTCCCTATTTCCTGCTCACTCAAGCACAATCTAAACACTCTGAAAGATGCTGTAAACCAAAGATACGAAATGCCACCTTTAATGTTTGCCTTGCCGGAACATATGTGACCAATTAAGTAAATTAATAAATAGAAGCCCTCCCAGCTCACTTTTACCCCCATTTTACGTGAGTGTAAGTATCGTGACATTTCAAAACAAATATAAAGCTAATAAAACGTAGCTTTTAGTCGAGATCTCCAGCATGAAATAGCGGCAGTGAGTCTGTTACTCATCAGCGGCACTAGATTTTACGCTTGCGTCCCAAGCCAAACCTTGAGAGAAGAAACTTCCAGCTGTTTCTAAGAGTTTGGAGTGAGTCATATTTTTCAGAAAGTGAAAAAAAATGCCTTCAATAGAAGTCTGAGAGATTAAAAACATGTTTGCTTAAGACCACGATTGGCTCGTCTAATCTCTCTTTTTCCTGTTTTAAACTTTGTTTTGAATTTTACTTGCGTACCTACATGTTTTGAGCAGTGCTATTGAGACTCAGCTATAATGCTCATGTCATTGATCATGTTTTGGAAACTTTAGTAGAATATGAATCTGTGGAGCCAGTGAGTTTAGGGCGAGCAAGGGGAGAGGACTTTGATTTCTGAATATATAGGCCGATTTACAAATCTCTAGAAAACCAGGAAGTAGCGCCATCTTTCAAAGAGTCAATTAATGTAAAAACTGGAACTATTACTGACCAAATTATGGATATATGTATCTACTTCAGTAATCGCTCATGGATTTGCTCAACTTGGATTGTTTTAGCGACAGTATTATTTAAGTTGAATGGCTATTTTTACACCAACCATCATCTACACGAGGACATATGAGTGATGGCAAGGGCTAACTGTATCAATGGGAAACGGTGAGCATGGAGGGATGTTTTTAAATGTTTATCATTGTTAAAAGCAGTTTAGCACTTACATTTAAAATAATCATTGGTATTAAAGAATTAAAGTGATATACATGTAAGAAAAGCAAGGTTTTAAATGGTCAACTCATCACATCAATGAAGCAAAACAGTCTTTATTTAATCTCGGCCTGAGTTTGTTGAAGAGTTAACAGAAATAATAACCCTCTAGCCCACACTCAAATGAAATCATGTCAAAGTTGATCCACAAGAAACAAACGTCTAGCTTGAGCAGTTCCAAATTAGCATCGCTGCCAAGTCTGACTCCACCCAAACCCTCGTGTTATGACTTTTTGCAGTTATCCTCATTCTTTCAGAGGGTGAATTCCCTTTTCTCTTCCCAAGAGGAAAACAAAGGATCGGTGCGACTTGTGAGCGCTCTTTCATGTGTGAACGATCTGCGCGACAGGAAACGCCTCATCAATGAGAAACACCTGTGAGCCAAATGTTCTGATATTTATGCTCACATAAACCCAGCCGTGGAATTTTAACTGAGCTCTTGTTCTGAGTTGATAAAACATATGTGAGGGTTGAAGCGCAAAGGTGATGCTCCATGGAAGCGATTACTCTGGGCTTTTAAGGGGCTTTCCTGTTATTAATGTTAAAGGTGCAGCATGTCATTTTTCAGAGCCAGTGTTGACTTTTAAAACCACCAAAACATAGATGCCTCTAGAGTTGACTTAAGTGAACAACTTACCAGTGGTTTCAAAATGGCACATTTAGAGGTTTAAAAAGAGGTCAAAATTAAAAGCAACTAAATTTGACACAACATACACAGCACACACAACCACAGGCAGACATTTGTTCCTTTTAAAGGTCACCACACACCTATGCAAATTCGGAACCAGGTTCTCTGCAGGGGGCTTCCACAATTTTGTTGATGCAATGGCACTTCAAATCTAAACACTTAGACAAAACATTCTACTATAAATATCTCTTTTTTCTGTTCTATTTCCTTTCGTGAGTCGATGTGAATGTATATCGAGCGCCTTTGTCTCGAAAGTACTCTGTACACATGATCAAAAGAGCAGCTTTTATTGGTCGACCGCGAGATCAGGCACTGCGACAAACCAAGATGAAATAACAGAGCATTTTTCACTTGCATCGATCCGACGGCCAGATGTGTGAGCCCCCATCTGTGTCCATTAGTTTGGACTCAAGGCGCGTACACGTGTCTTTTCACACAAATTTTACACATAGGTGTGTGGTCGCCTTTAAATGATACATTCATTTATCATAGAAGTAGAATAAACAAGAACACGATTAGTTACTCAGACTGCAGGATATGTTGACGGTGCATCAACTTTTAAGTAAACCTGTCAGCAAAACACAAACATTTATAGGCCAACACACACAAAGAATAATTTTAGCTTTGAGCCAAAACAATGGTTCTGAAGAGCTTAAGAAGATCGGGGAACAGGAGACAATTCAGAAGCTTGTCTTGTTAGGTTTTGACCATCAATAGATGTTCAATAGTCTCCCTGCGTCCACATTAAATAGCAGAGGTGCGAAGCTAGCAAAAAAATAGCCCCCTAGGAGAAGCATCTGAATAAACAAGCAATTTTTCACTTTGTCTAAGTGTGTGTGACATTTCTGTCCTTAGTAAAGTGTACACTGATGAGCAGGGGTGGTTTAGATATGGGCGAAGTGGATGGTTGCCGAGGGTGGCCTCTTTGGCGTGGCGGGATCTGCATTTTTTTTCTTTTTGTGCACCCTTGCAAACCGACATTGTGGTTCGTCTATGGAAGTGGATATATGTTAAAAGCTAAAGGAGGCTAGAATGAAAAGGCTCTAAAGCCTATAAAATTTCTGAAATATGCCTCTATTTTTAATCACAACAGGCCGTTGACATCTAACCTCGTAGTCCAGAGCATGCAGGATGTCTGAGAGCTGCGCCCCAGTCAAATCTAGTTTCACTATATGAATTAGCTTTAATTAGCTGTTCTCAGGTCAGCTGCTACAGTCCTAGAGAGGACTGGGTAGTAAAAGTGTCTAATTATGGCCACATCCACATTTATGATTTCTCAAGTTTTCAGAACCATTTTTTTGATTGGTCCTTCAGAAATGATTTCATTTAGATGTAGATTTTACAAAAACCATGCCAGTGTTGCACATTAATCCAACATTAATATACATATAATTGCGCTGTTAATATTGATTGTGGTTGAAAAGTAAAAAAACTTCAGAAAGTTTGGTCTATTTAGTATTTAAAACAATACTGAATTAAACCTTTTGTTCTTATAAGATGCTGTTTTGGCACATGTACTACAGTCACATGGTCTTTAGTTTTGTTAAATTTTTTTATCGTGACGTGTGATATCTGTGTGTTTCTGCCTTCTAGCATGTAAGTGTAACCTGCACGCACGGCGCTGTCGGTTCAACATGGAGCTGTTCAAGCTGTCAGGACGAAAGAGTGGAGGAGTGTGTATGAACTGCAAGCACAACACCGCTGGACGACACTGCCATTACTGCAGAGAGGGCTTCTACAGGGACATGAGCAAAGTCATCACCCACCGACGTGCCTGCAAAGGTAACAAAAACTTCGGATGTTATTCTACCATTTAATCACCAATATCAGTCCTTATGATCCCATTTCATATTGTTTAGTAGTTGCCTACTCCACCTACTAGCTCTGTATCATCCAATTCTACCTGCCAACATACAGTGGGTGCTGTTTGTTAAATTAAGGATCCCAGAGAAGAAAATGATAAAAGTGTTTAACACGTTTCTTATACCACTAATCATTTAATGAACTCTCATTCTGCATCCAACTCCAAGCATCTTTTGAGGATTCTCATTGGGGTAAAGGTAACCCGCAGACAATTGAGCTGGAAAATATACTCCAGGAAGACCCCTGGTTTATTTGAGTGGCTTTGGATGAAACAAGTCATTAAAACATCACAGTAAATGAACCGTCTTAGAGCTGTTAAAATTAGATTTCTTTATTTAACCGCAAAGGATGTATCATACCTTGATATCAGTGACTGCTGCTCTCAAATATTCTGAACTTTTGAATTGTTTGGCAACCCATTTTGCATGTAAAGTCAATGAGAATACATAGACTAGCGGAACAGATTTAAATTTGTTTTGATGCATAACTGTTTTTATTTTTGCGGTTGCAGGAGAACCAGAGGATCAGGGTTGCCAGATTCAGTTTTTTAGTGTGAACAAAGGATTTTTGGCACAATGTTGCTTTAATGTCCTTTACTCACATCCCACCCATAATTTTCTCTCCAGTACAACTGTTTTTCAACCTAAACTGTCTTTAGAACAAAATAAATATAAGCAAACGTTTGCTTCTCAATGAAGATGTCAGAAAATGTAAATACATGAATGCTTTTAAGGTAAATGAGACAACCCTCTCATTTTTGTCTAGACACTCCCCATCTCCTAGATCATCGTGCTGTTAATAGTGTAGACATTAAAACCATCCTTATGAACCTAATCTCTATTTGCTCTATAATGCTTGTAATGATGAATGTGCGTTTGTGTTTGTCAGTCAGAAGCTTTTTCTTGTGCTGTCAAATGTTAATTTGATAAGGTCCATGTGGAGTGCTGAGAGCTGGGATCAGGGTTCCTCTGATAGAGCACCTGAGGATTCCTCACATTCCTATCACACCTGCAGCCTCCACAGCCAGTCGGACTTCACTTTGATTTGATGTTTGTGGATCTAGTTGAGGAGTGGGTTTTTTATACACTTTATCTGTATGTCTCGTTTTAATTCTGTTCTGTTTTGTGTGGGCGTCTTTTTGGTCGGTTAGTTTATTAGACAGATTATTGATTAGATTGAACAGTTGTAGTCCACAGCTGATTTTGGTTGAACATGTACACGTGCCATTTCATCTGGTGTATTTAAGTTACCAGCTTGATTCTGCTTGATTGATCAGCCCACTCCACTTTTGTTCGATTCAGATAAGTCAGCCGACTCCACTTTAGTTCCATTCAGATCAGTCAGTCTACTCCACTTTCGTTCGATTCAGATCAGTCAATCTACTCCAATTTCGTTCGATTCAGATCTGTCAGCCGACTCCACCTTTGTTTGATTTAGATCAGTCAGCCTACTCCAGTTTTGTTCGATTCAGATCAGTCAGCCTACTCCACTTTTGTTCGTTTCAGATCAGTCAGCCGACTCCACTTTCGTTTGATTCAGATCAGTCAATCTACTCCAATTTCGTTCGATTCAGATCAGTCAGCCGACTCCACCTTTGTTTGATTTAGATCAGTCAGCCTACTCCAGTTTTGTTCGATTCAGATCAGTCAGCCTACTCCACTTTTGTTCGATTCAGATCAGTCAGTCTACTCCACTTTCGTTTGATTCAGATCAGTCAATCTACTCCAATTTCGTTCGATTCAGATCAGTCAGCCGACTCCACCTTTGTTTGATTTAGATCAGTCAGCCTACTCCAGTTTTCTTCGAATCAGATCAGTCAGCCTACTCCACTTTTGTTCGTTTCAGATCAGTTAGCCGACTCCACTTTAGTTCGATTCAGATCAGTCAGTCTACTCCACTTTCGTTCGATTCAGATCAGTCAGCCTACTCCACTTTTATTCGATTCAGATCAGTCAGCCTACTCCACTTTTATTCGATTCAGATCAGTCAGCCTACTCCACTTTCGTTCGATTCAGATCAGTCAGCCTACTCCACTTTCGTTCGATTCAGGTCAGTTAGCCTACTCCACTTTCGTTCGATTCAGGTCAGTTAGCCTACTCCACTTTCGTTCGATTCAGATCAGTCAGCCTACTCCACTTTCGTTCGATTCAGATCAGTCAGCCTACTCCACTTTCGTTCGATTCAGGTCAGTCAGCCTACTCCACTTTCGTTCGATTCAGATCAGTCAGCCTACTCCACTTTTATTCGATTCAGATCAGTCAGCCTACTCCACTTTTATTCGATTCAGATCAGTCAGCCTACTCCACTTTTATTCGATTCAGGTCAGTCAGCCTACTCCACTTTCGTTCGATTTGATCGTTCAAACTTTTTGTTTGATTCAGATCAGTTCAGTTTGTTCCATTTTACTTTTAATTCAGTTTTGATCATTTACATTTATTGGTTCTGTTTTGTGTCAATCTGTTGTTTATGTTCAGTTTTGTTGAGCTTCACTACGTTAATGTAGTTTAATGTTTTATTCCTTGTTATTTTTGTTCAGTTTACGTAAGTTGATTGGTTCTGTTCGGTTGAATTATGCTCTCTCTCTCTCTCTCAGCGTGTGACTGCCATCCGGTCGGAGCAGCAGGAAAGACGTGCAACCAAACGACGGGTCAGTGTCCATGTAAAGACGGAGTGACTGGCATCACCTGCAACCGCTGTGCCAAGGGATATCAGCAGAGTCGATCACCTGTTGCACCCTGCATCAGTGAGACATACACATACATACTCCCACACCATTCAATCTGAGTAGCAGGTGTGAACAAACAGCCAAAATCACAGCAATGAATATTGATTCAAGAGTAAAAAAATATTTTTCAGGTTTGCGCTCAATACATCTACAACTTGTTCTTTTCATCAAAATCAAAACCATGTTCGACTGTTCTGTATGTTTCAGAAATCCCTGTTGCAAAGCCCACGGCTGTGATCAGCACTACAGAGGAGCCTTCAGGTTAGTACACACTCAGTCAGGCACGAGATGTGTCTGGATTTTGCTCCGCTTGTCTGGTGGAAGGCGGAGACCCTGCAATCTATCCTTGTCATCGGTGAAAGTAATAGGGATATTTGTGTGTGAAAGTAGAGAAGTCAAGGAACTGTGTGTGTTTTAACCATTCTTCTGGGTCAGTGATCACTTCACACTGCCTGAAACAGACGCGCACACTACAGCAAACTCTCCAGATTCACACGGGTGATGGAAACCTCGGGACAGGCCTCTGAAGCTCCAGCTCTCTGTGTCTGTTAGAGGTGGCATTGTAACTTGTATCAGAAAATGTAACAAAAAATGTAAGAAATGATCAATCAATAGCTAATAATGACATACTTGTTTGTAAAAATAATTATGAATTACTAAAATCCTGTTTAGGTCACTCCAGTGGTCTACATATCCATGTTCATATTGTTGTAAAGTATGATAATTACTGATTGGTAAATGGCTAGGCATGATGCAATATTTGTATAATATATATTGTATAATAATATTTGCAATAATGTAAATGTTAGTCTATTGTGCTTAAATAAATGAAGCAATGAATCGCCAAACTGTGCAAAGAAACATTCCCAGCAGTGTAATCCATTTTACTTAAGGTCTCTGCATCTTTTAATTCGGTAGTCCATCCATCCATCCATCTTCATGTCGGTTTTCTTCCCTTTCGGGGGGTCGCTACAGCAGAATGAACCGCCAACTCCTCTGGCACATGTTTTATGCGGTGGATGCCCTTCCAGTCGCAACCCATCGCTGGGAAACATTCACACACTCATTCACACTTTAACACTATGGACAATCGTTCTTACTCAATTCACTTATACCGCATGAAACTGGAGCACCCGGAGAAAACCCACGCGATCACGAGGAGAACATGCAAACTCCACACAGAAATGCCAACCGACCCAGCCAAGGCTCGAACCAGCGAGCTTCTTGCTGTGAGACGACCGTGCTACCCACTGCGCCACCATGACGCTTTCTAATTCGGTAGTCATTAGAGTAAAAAAATAATTTTGCAATGTGTGTAACGGCTTAAAAATCTTCTTTTGTCAGACTGTGAGTCATACTGTAAGCCGCTGAAGGGTAATCTGAAGATAAACATGAAGAAATACTGCAAAAAGGACTACGGTATGTTAAGCTTGTTATTTATTCGTTTAATGTCATGTTCTTTAACAAGCGAAAGTCTTCTGGTCATATCTGATGTGATGCTCTCGTCCCTCCAGCGGTTCAGCTCAGCGTCTTAGACATGGAGACTGTCGGAGACTGGGCTCGGTTTTCAATCAGCGCGGTCTCGGTCTACAAGAGTCGAGGGGAGCCAATCAAACGCGGCGATCATTCGCTGTGGGTCCAGATGAAAGATCTTGCCTGTCGATGCCCTCGGATCCATCCGGGCAAACGCTTCCTCATCCTGGGAAGCAGCGAGGGGATGGCGCACCCTGACCGCCCGGGCCTCCACGCTGACAAAACCAGCCTGGTCATCCAGTGGAGGGACGTGTGGACGCGACGCTTGCGCAAGTTTCAGAGGAAAGAGAAGAAAGGCAAGTGCAGCAAAGCGTGAGGAGCACACTGTGAAGGGAACACTGATGTGCGGTGCTGTAGGAGGGAAACTGAAGATTTACCAGTGTGTTATTTTGCTGCAGTTGGTCAGCCTTGTAAAGGGACAGTTAAAACGATTGTTGCTAATCACAAGGCATTGAATGGAAATTATCACATGGACTGACTACGTTTGAAGGAGTTATTCATGCAGACTGAAACATCTGACATTAATTCCTTGCAGTTGCTTTCACACAGGACTTTCTTTCATGGGACAATCTTCCACTTCTTCTCCTTTCTTTTCAAAGCTCCAAAAAAGGCTGGAGAAATGATGCTCACACACTGCTGTGCAACCCTCTGGTTCTTTCGTCAGCTTCATTTTTTAACTCCAATTGGACGTGTGACCCAAGTGTGGAAGTTTTCTTTCAACCTGAAGGACATCTAGAGTGAAAGTCCCCAAAACACTCTCATCCTGGTGTTGTGACACTCTTTTTTTCATATGATGATCTCAAATCAAACAGTCACTTTAAAGCCGTGAAAGTGTTGACAGACGTACTGTACTATGGACTGTTGTCCTGCAGAAAAATCAACTGAAGCAGGTCCGCACAGGTTCTGAATCCTCACTTGAGCTTTGGTTTCTTGTTGAATTTTGAAGGCTTGTTTCTGGTTTCTGTGGCAGGAACAGATTTCTGCCAGTCAAGGGGAAGTTGTCCCAAAAATGAATTCTTTCTCACATCTACTCCCTCTCTTGCCGTTCCAAACCCAAGGTGTGTTTTTATTCCATGGAAAATTCCCCTCTTTTCCATAACACAACAGACGTCTGCTCTCCACAGAAGGACAGAAAGTGATTCAGCAATCATTTTTATATCAACACTGAGAAGGTTAGGTTGTCAAACGTTGATAATCAGTGCGTATACATGCACTTTAATAAACGTGTTATGCTCAATGAGCTGATTACTCTTGTGCCGTGTAAATGCAAAGGATTAGGTTGAACAATAACAGATTGGTGCACTTTGCTCGCAGACAACTTTGAATATGACCCTGCTGTGTATTTCTCTTCTCTGTGTATCACTTCCTATGCGAAATCAGGGAACGTTTGAGTCTGTATTCTCTTTGAGTATGCATTCTACGAAACTGGTTTTTGGGTTGGCATGTAAACACACAAAAAGTATTTTGAGTAATCGGCTAATTGAGCATAACCTGTTTATTGAAGTACAAGTCATTACATAGTCCTTAAGTCTTTTTAATCATTACAATATTTTTTTATCATTACAATATTTAGCATTTTTCTGAGTTAGGCTTAGTCTCAATCTCCCCTCAAAATAACTAGGAATTCACAGTTTTGCAATCTGTTCAGCCGTACTCCTGTTTTGGTGAGAGGAAATTTACCTCAATTTACCTAGAACATTGAATCTGATTCAATCATTAGCAATACTCTAGATTGTTAGGAACTATGCTTTCATTTCATCGCAATAATTCAGGAGCTTTGCTGTTGCAACCAAAGGCGTCGCTTGCTATTTTTCTCTCTGTGTATAATAGGAAGTAACTGAACTGCAGTTTATCTTCTGACCACTTGAGGCAGACTGCAGAAGTGAGCAGGTCCTCATTGACAACAGTGTTAAAACTGCACAAATTTGTAGCAAAAAAACCCCCCTGTTTTCACCCCTGGCTCCATTAGGTTCCTTGACGCATCATCCTTGAGATGACCTTCATAAGAAATCCCAAATAAATTACCAAAACTTACACAGATGTTCTTTAAATTTTCACAACAAATTGTCATTGTACTGAAAACCAGGTGTTTTCCTGCTCTATATTTTTAAATCACAATAGTCTCTGAATCGGTTTCAGGAGCCACCAACACACTCGTAGACTTGCACTTCATGCTGCAAATCAGTGTACTTCATTAAGAGATCAAGGCTTAAATAGAGAAAACATCAAAAATAGATTCTGCTACAGACACTGGAAAAACAATGCTACTTGTCTAATACGCATCAATGATCTATACTAAGCTATGCTAAAAGTGCTATCGGCAGGTCAGCAGGCTGCTGAACAGATTTCTAAACTCAATTTAATTTTTCAGAAAAAGTTGCAAAAATAGTGGTGTTGTTTAAACGGTGTACAAGCCACATTTCACACAACACATGCTAGTTTGTGCATAGAAATATAATCCATAAACAGCTTTTTAAAATAAGCAGTGCTTGATTTCGAGACCTTTGCACACAACTTTCCTTTGTATCTGTGAATGTCTGAATTTTGGGATTGTTCATGTCTGTGTGTTTGATCCTGGTGTGTTTGTGTGTGAACATGTACATATATGAATATATATGAATAACTGCAGACTGGGAACGCTGTGTGTTCCCACATGAGGAATATTCTTCTGTCTAATGTACTGAGAGAGGTTACTGTCTCTGTAACTGCTATGACCACTGAATTAATCCAATATACAAATAAATTATTAGATGATGGAGGGTGTGTCCTGGTAATCCTACAGTTATCTGGAAATTAATTAAAGGGATCTATGGTATCCTCAATCACAAAAAGAGATAAGACTCATGGCTGGTTTATCCAAAAATACAAAATATATAAAAAAGCTGCTGGGTGTCACCAAGGGGAAACCGCCAAACCCCCCCAGGATATATAAAATCCAAACATTCAGCCAATCACACATCTGTGCTATGCCTATGTCTCGCCTCGCTGGACCCATATTCGGTTACCAGGAAGTGATACACTTCTACAAAGGCAAGGGTAGGCTAGACCCATTTTTTTTTTGCTTGTTTCACTGATCATACGAAATGTTGCACATGTTACGTCCATATTATATACAGTCTATGGTGGTGCAGTTTTTGAACTCATGACAAAAACAGTGAAAAAGAAGAACAACAATGAGAAGAGCCGAAGAGGAAATCGTGGAAGAGATTGAATATGAATGGACATTCAGAAGTTTGTCTTGCTGGTGACCAACCATCAAGAGTTCTTCGATAATGCTCACGAAGCTTAAAAATAGCCAGGTGTGTCACTCCTGTCCCCAGAGCAAAAAAGCTCCCTAGAGAGAAGCCATTCGAATGAATGATCGAATTTCAATTAATCTGTGTGAGGGGACCTTTAGCTTCTTTTCCCCTATTGCTAACTCCCATTTTCCATAGACCCCCAGAGAAGCAGTGCTTCAGAAATAAGTAACGGTTTAGCATTTTATCCACTGAAAACCTAGTTCAACTCCTCAAGTTCGACATTTTGCGATGTGAGCAGCTAAACTAAGACTCAAAGGGATTAACAGGAAATTATATCATCCCCAGACCTGCAAATGGCACTAATAATATCAATAAGAAATAAGAAAAACAAAGCATAGGAAAACGCTATGGAAAACTGACATTAAAAGTGAAAACTGTCCCACTATGAAGGTAAGATTAATTCTATTTTAACAACTTGAATTTCAAATTATTCATTTTTTTTTCACATTTTAGTGATGCTAAGGTCCTCTTGCAGTCTTAGAGAAAACACCCATGCCACAAACACAGCCTAACCCATAAAAACATTCGCGAGTCATATCAGCTAATACATCAATTACTGCCGTAATTACTCCTTATTTTCTGATGGTGAATCAGAATAATATTCTGCACCTTTAAGTTAGGTCAAAGCAATAAAAAATCGGGTTCCCTTGATTTGACTATCAGAATATCTAAGCCTTCTATATAAGACATAGCCACCAAAAGTAGAAGCTGCTTCAGTATCATGATCGTTGCGACCGGTTTGTAGATTGACTGGGAAATCGGTGGCTTGCTGGATGTGTTCACACTGTGGGGATGAATGTGACCCGAATCGCAGCGGGTCAAGCTTGCAGACGAATCAATCTAGGTCAATCTAACTCACAGTCAGCAGTTGAATAATATAGAGGTTCAAATGTATATAAACACTTGCAGGTTTCTGACGGGCTGAACACATTTCTTCATATTTATATGCACGAGCGCACAGGGACCTGGAGAATTTAGCTGCTATTACACTGTTTTCTCAGCTGTCCTTGCTGTTGATCTTTGAGAATGAGTCTGCTTTTATTGGCCGAGCCCTTGTACAACACACACAGAGCGCTCTGGCATCACAGCAGCAGAGAGGAAACTCTTCTGACACTTCCTGTGTGCTTCAGCCTCCAGCTGACGATCAATTAATGGCTCCACAAAGCTTTTTTAGGATCTGCAAGCTTTATGTACAGTTATTACTTGGAACTTGCACATGTTTCTATGTTTGAAGCCATGTATTGTTCACCTGGTGTCTGTGTGGGCTCCTTTGGTAAAAAATTTTGTGCACCTTCGAGATCGAAAATGTCTGCCTGGAACCAGTTTAATCCACACTATATCAAAATTTAATTTCAATAAATAATGGTTCGGTAACTCTGTTTCGCTCTTCTTTTCACAATGCCATTTTGACAGTATTTAATCAGCAGATAAAAAAAAAGAAAAGCAATTATAATGTAGAATTTTTATGCGAGAAACTCAGAATTTCTACATTTCAACAACAGATTCACGCACGTGCAAGTTTTTGGTCCGAAGTCTCCTGCGTGAAAGCACCCCAATAAAAAAACAACGGTCGCTGACATGCACATCGCACATCTGGCCGAACGATGGGTGCAAACTAAAACAGGATTGGTCACATTCGAAACATATTGAGGATTTTTAGAATTATCATTAAAATGCAGTGAACACAAATTGTATATTTTACTATAAAGTATCCACATGTTCATCATCTAGTAATGGATCAAGTAATACTATGTCCATTCAACACACTGCTCTTTCTTGAGGAAATGCAAATCGGTCTGGAGCTGCTCTTTTAAAGCTCGTACAGTAGATGAGTGCCAACTCCAGGATCTGGCCTGCGAACACAAAGCTAGTGGTTTCACATCCAAGCACACACAGAGGTGACCCGGGCCTGTGTATCAGAGATTACAATCGCTCTCTGTCACCACTAAAGCCTTCAGCGGGACATTTAACTCCCGGAGGCTCCGCAGGGACTCAACCTGCAATTACTGCAGCAAATTTAAGATATAAAGCTTCTGTAAAAGCCCGGCAGTTCTGCTGAAGTGGCCCGGCGGTAACATCATCTCGCTACAATCCCTCCTGGATCGTGAAGGATGTTTTTCTGACTCAAGTGGTTCGAAATCATTTGTCGTTCATTTATTCAAGCTAGGAACCCTAGTTAGGGTTATAAAGGCCGGACTGGTGCCATGGCAGTTATTGGGCAGGGAGCTGGGTATCTCTTGCAGGACGCCAGCATCACAAAGGCTGACTCCTGGGGAAATTTAGAACCATCAATCCACTTGCAATTAAATCTCATATTTTGCTGCATTAATGATTAAAACATTTGTTAACTGTTCGTTAATGCTTCATAAAACTTGAAAGGATAATTTACGCATTAGCTAATGATGATTAATGCAACCTTATTGGAAAGTGTTACCAACATCCTTTTGTCTAGCTTAAGCTCATTTATGAACGAAGTTTTAAAAAATGTGTGTTTTTTTTTCACTTTTGAGATGAATTCATAAATTGTACCAAATCTCCAAATGACCAATCATGGGTTAATAAAGCCAATGTACACCTTAAGCAGCGCTAACTTTGTTCAGTGCCAGGATTGAGACACCAAAAATATCTTAACGTTATAATAACGTTTTTTTTTCCCCCTCAGCAGTTTCAAGACACAACATTTACATTTACGCTTTTGGCAGACGCTTTTGTCAAAACAATTTATAGAAGGGGAAATCATCAATGTCACTCGTGGAGATGCTGGGGATTGATCCCAGGACCTCATCCATGAGAAGCATGCACTGTACCACTGAGTTACACCCCAATCCACTTGCAATTTGTGCTTTTGAACTGTGAAAATAAGAGATCAAGGGCACAAAATAACAAGATTAAAGGCTTTTCCCCAGAATGCTTGAAATAGTTTGCACAAAAACATTATTTCCTACGTACATATTATTTTTTTATATTCGAGTAATCTTGTCATTTTGATTTCTTTCAATTGTTTACCACAGATGCAGCAGTTACACAAGTCATAACTTGTAGGATGCGGGAGGATATCATATTTTGAAATGTTATAACAGTACAATGACAAATTACATGTCTGCCTTTAAATTTTAAGTTTTTTTATGTGTTTATGGTATTTTTTGACCACTCACAATGAGGATAAGTTAAAAGGCTAAAAAAATTATGAATTGTGCTAAATTGCTTGCTCACTCGCTCTCTCTTTTCTCCCCTCTCCTTACTTTCACTCTTGTCTCTCTCTCTTCTCTTTTTCTTTCTCTCTCCTCTCTTCCCTCTCCTTTGTCTTTTTCCTTTCTGTCTCTCTCTCTCTCCTCTCTCTCTTTCTTTTTCTCTCTTTCTCTGTTCTCTCCACTCTTCTTTCTTTCTCTCTTTCACTCACCCCTCTCTCCTCTCCAATCTCCTTTCTTTCACTCACCTCACTTTCTCTCTCTGTCTTTTTGTCTCTTTCTCTCTTCTCTCCACTCCTCTTTCTTTCTTTCTCTCTTCCACACACCCTTCTCATTCCCCCTCTCTCTTCCCCAATGTCCTCTCTTTCACTCAACTCTCTCTCTCTTCAAAATTCTATGTTTCACTCACCTCTTTCTCTTTCTCTCTCTCTCTTTCTCTCTTCAATCTCCTATCTTTCACTCGCTCTCTCCCCTCATCGCTCTCCTCTCTTCTCTTTCATATCTCTCTCACACACACTTCCTGTTCACTGTTTTAATTCCTTCTATTTGCTTCTATTAATCCTAACATTCTTGTCATGCCTGTCAACAAAACACAAAATAGAAGAGTAAATGATTGCAGACAAACAAGACAACCTTCCTTATGATTTACGGCAGAGTGTGTGATGCACAGGTGAATGAGCGACCAACAACAACAAACATGAGACTCAATGCAATGCAGACAACGAAAAGCAGAGAACAAACTAAGAGTGGAACCCTCCAGAGTCGAGGAGAGACACAACTTCCCGTGAACAACAGCTGGTAGACAGTGAGTGCTGGGGAATGTAGTCCTTTTAGGAGAACCCAAAATGGTCAAGATTCGATGAGATTGCTAGAACTCTTGCGATGCGAATTGTTGAAGATAAGACTTAGGTGAGTTAAGGTGCTTAAGAAAAGCAACACGGAAGCGATGAACGAATACCCGAAGCGGCAACCTGTATTATGAATTGGTATCATTTCCTGTTTTAACATGTGTTTTTTTTTATTTGCAGAGTGACCTTAGAACTGTAATTTCTTCAACTATTTTTCCACTAACAGGTCTGTGGGTTCCACAAATTGTAAAAGGATCAAAGCTGTCTGTAAGTGTGTCGAGATCAAGTAATTGTAATGACTATTTAAATAATGTCTTGTGTAGCTTTTGTGTTTCAATTCTTGAGGTTAATTTGAGTTGTATTTCTATACAACGATCTGATTTGGTGTTTGATTTGTAACTTAACTAAAAGGGTAGCAAAACTGACAAACAAGGACTGAACAAAGCTCTTCCATTGGGGGATATGTTCTTTCTTTCTCTCCCTTTCTTTCTCTCTCTCTCTCTTTCTCTTTCTTTTTCTCTCTCTCTTTCTCTCTCTCTCTGTCTCTCTCTCATGTTTCAGGATTTAAATGGGAAGCTTCATCCTTGATTTCAACACAAATTAATTAAACCACTTTTTGCGGATTAACAGAACTACACGCATGCTGCTCTTTCTCCTTTCAAAGTTTTTGTCATTATCTTGAGAAGGGAAGTCACCACAATCATCAATAATTCCAGAAACAGTATTTAGATTTATTTTTAAACTAGAACTACAATTCATGTGTTGCTTCCAATCTCTCGGAGAGTAGACTACCATTCTTTTTTCACAGCACACGCTCCTCCCTGCCACACTTTTGTTTAGAAAATATGACCATTAGTGTTGAATAAATAGTAAAAGAGTAAAAAAAGTTTTGTTTACCAAATGTTTTAGAATAGAAATGGGGGCGTTTTTTACGATATGAATATAAATATTTGTATAAATAAAAAATAAAAGACAATGACTTTTCATTGATAAACTTAAGAAAATATACATAATGTACAAACTTAATTTCAAAAGTTAAACTATTGTCCGATTGAACTGCTCACAGGTGTTTCTCCTGCGAGTTTATAGCTGAGAGTTTCTCAGGGCTCCGCTGTGCAGCGTTTCTTTGAACTGCTTCACTGTGTTGGAGGTATCTGTGCTTTTTTGGCATTCCGCGGTTCCCCCATGGCGTCTAGGGTTTGACTTGGCAAATTCTCAGTTTCTTCTTGTTTCACTTTGTTCAGCGCGTTTGATGGAATTTTCTCAAACACACTCTTGTCTCAGCTGGTGCTTGGCTCTTTAGCAAACAGTTCGGAGGAAGATTCCATGCACCGATAAGCACCGATTTGGTCTCAATGCAAAGCACAATGTTTGGCACGAGGCAACCGCAGCACATCCCAGCGGGGAAAGCAAACTCACACTCTTACACAAATTGCTAAACAATTTAACCAAATTGGGTGCAAGCATAACATGTACAATGGAGTTCGATTCTTGCATGTTGACTTTGTGTAGCTTTAAATAAATTTTAGATCTAAACTAGTGCTGTCAATTTGTGAAAAAAAATGAAATAATTGCATTTCACACAGTTAATTGATAGTGATTACTTGCTATTTATTTCAAATGTTGTACATGGTTTTGCATGCATTTAGCCATTAAATGTAATTAGATTGAGGAAAAATAGATACATTAATTGAGTTTACTACTCATAAATGTATTTTTTTAAACCGAGTAACCCATTTCAAGGGATTCTTCTAAATGGACCTGGCGTTAAACTGAGAAAACCAAAAACTGTGAGAACTGGAGAACACCAAATCAGAAAATCTCAGATTTTCTTTTGATTTAGTCAGATGCTGAGACAAATAAGCTTTTTAAAATTATCTTTTGTTCTTTTGGAGGATGTGACCAAAAAAAAAAAACACCTCACAAAACACCATGACAAAGTTTGCACCTAACCTGACCTTCAAAGCATTACGTCTTCAATTCACCGTCTAGTTTGGTCTCTAGATAGTTTCAAAATTGTTAAATTGACATCAGGTCGCCTTATACATGAACATGTCTCTGTGCTTCTCTTTCAACTCTCCATAACTGTATATTCCATTCACATGACGCACATCAGGGGACATGAATGACTCTGACTGATGACATGTGTTGTCACACATGAGAGAAATGTATGGGAAAAAATATAAAGAAACTAAAGTTTGCCACAAATTGGCCAAAAGTTTTTGTGTTTTTTTTTTTCATTTTTTTACAGAATGATTTTGTTAATGTAAAATAAGTGCACATTAATGTTTTCATTCAGATCCAGTTTTCTTGCACAAGAGTGGTTTCTCGCGTGAAGCCTGGTTGTGGCGTTGTTGTGAGGTTATGTGAATGTGGCAGGCAGGGCAATGTGCAGCTTCTAAACGGCACCGTAAACACATCTTTATGGATCCATAGGAGGCGCAAGCAACATATATATTTTTAATTGTAACAAATAATTTCAAAATCCAAAAAGTATCACGTTTCAAAAGTGTACACTCAAGAAATTAGCCGTAGATACGCAAGCATACTTGATGGGATCTAGCCTATAGACGAGCTGTCTGAGAGAGGTCTCAGGGTGTGAAACCAGGCCCCGAACTCCCACCACCCCCCTCCCTTCCCCACCACCATTAAGTTGAGGAGAAGGGGAGGTGGAGGGTTGCTAATTGAACTTCTGAGGGATGCAGTAGGCTGAAGATGTACATAGGCAGGATGATGAGGTTTATTTAATGTATCTTCTAATTATCTTCCGTGAACTCCTAAAAGTAGTCTGACGGCATTCGATGTTAACGCGCTAATTTTGACAGCACTAAACTCAGCTCAAAACTAAAGTATTTCTTGCCTATTGCGAGAGGATAGTGAAGAGTGTGACGGAGGGTGAAGCTGGAGAGGAGGAAGAACCAGGAAAGGACAACAGGATTTGGATTCTGGTCACTCAATCTGCAGCTGCATCAAGCATGTATTGTTCACTGACCCCTATATCAGCAAGCAGGACACATATCAATGTTTTAATCACAATTGTATTAAGATAACACCTCTGAAATATATCAGTCTGTCCTCCAAAATGTCTAAGCAGAGCAAGTGTGGGTAACGTAAGCATAAACCACTAGAGATAAACTTTTAATGGTAGTAAAAGCAGACGTTTTAATCATTATTACATCAGAAATGCTTCAAATCCATTTTAATTCAAGCGGAATGTTATGTTTTGATTAACCATGCGCCATAATAAATTTGAGTCTAGCTTTCCTAAAAATACGTTAATAAAGTGGAATGTGCTGTTCTGTATCGCAAGTTAGAAGAGAAACCTCTGTGTGAAACAACGGTGATTAAACTTGAACTTTTGTATCTGAACAGCAGTTTACATTTTATAAACATAGTGTTTTTAGGACACCTAGACTCCAAGTTATATTATGACACATTATTGGTAAACTACATATAATGTCCCGCTTGATTTAACTAAACTTATGTAAAGTGAGTTTTAGCCCCTTCTACCATAGTCTGTCAATGATCCCGGAAGCGCTGCGTGACGTCAGACTTTATAAGCGGATTCAAGGCGTACTTGGCATAAAGCAAAAACCAAATCTTAACTGCTCAATCTGCACACTTTCTACTTTAAATGTCGCTAGCTGGCATGACATGGCAATGCTTCTTTGGGTTTTAATATATGTGGCTTTGTTTGACATCTGCTAATGATCATGTTTTGTGGAGAATATCTGATCATGTCAATGACATAATCACGTTGATTAGAGATAAGTGCCGTCTCAGCCCATCAAAGGTTTGGAATCTGGGTTGTAAAGATGACATAACCTGGGTTTTTATTCAGTCTTAGATCTGGTGGAAAGATAAGAATACAACACAGAAGGAAATCAGACTCTGGTACAAACGTATCCACGGGACAGCTCCCCAGAACATACTATTGACAAATGTGAGAGAGACTCCGACCTGAAAGATTGATGTTGAGGCCAGTGGTGAATCTGGGGAAGAGATTAGCTTCCAAGCGTATGGAGAGTGTTTTATTCTACCAGAAGACTGAACACAGCTGTACAAGAGCCAGGATGTGGAGCCCTCAGTCTTAAACTGTGATCCGGGGATTCAATTCCTCTGCAATTTGTCTCCCAGCTTGTGTGTTTGTGATTCATGTTCTGTATTCTGAGCTTATTACTGTATGTTGAATTATGTAGAGTGGCTAAAACCTGCCCCTCCACAGCTGAGCTGAGGGTCTCAACTGGAAAAGTGTGGCTTGGCATCTCAATAGTAGAAGAGGGACCCTGGTGTTAAACTTAGTTTGGCCATGTCGGGCCACTGTTTCAGATACCTTCCAGATGCCTGGCTGTAACCAATTTTAGGGTGTTCTAAGACCTTGGGAAGAGCCATGGGATGATGTTTTGGACATCATTTGAAAGAGCTGTGAGAAAGTGTCGTATGGTTTCTGTATGTTCTTATTTTAACTGCTGCATCTTTTTGCAGACAATTAGTGGGACTAATAAGGGGACCGTCCCAAAGTCTTCCTGTAACCTCTCTAAAGTCCCATGTGTTCCAACTTTCTAGCTGGAAGATTTTGGGGAAGTCACTGGGCATAATGTTTGGGTTATTTCTTCAATAGTTCTGGAATACGGTTATTTTACCGATGCACCCTGCTCAGGAAAAGATCTGTATTGATATTTCCTTACTGGGGATGCTTTTGGGATGTCCAGTTACAGGTAGTACTTAGAAAAGACCTTGGATATGCTCTCTGGTTTTCCACCGGAAGAGCAGGATGAAGTGTCTCTTTTTAGTGTCGTACCCAGGCCCATCGCGACAAGGCAGGCAAACCAATTGCTTGGGGCCCCGAGCTGGCCTGAGGCCCCAAGACAACGACTGGTTAAGAATAAAATGCAGCGACAAACTGTGTGAGCGCCCCATTGATAGTGAATGCAGTAAAGTGCAATGACACTGTTATCGAGATCGCCCTCAAGGGGGCCCCCCTCGCTGACAGCAGCCAGCCAACTACGCGATCTCTGCTGCTGGCAAAATACAGTCATGAAGCAGAATTATGCTTCAGGAAGCCAAAAAAGAAAGGAGAGAAAGGAAGAGGAGGATAAGAAAAAACAAGACAGTGGTAAGTGATAAATTATACACATAAAATAGCTCTACTTGTCTTGTACAAATAGTGCAATTTTGCAGCAGGTAGGCTAGCAGAAATATGGTTAAGTATGTTAGCTAAGCTACCTGCCTGACAGCAAATGCTGCTTATAACGAACAGTTAGAGCAACTTTTTTTTTTGAACGGACAGAATATGGTTACATACTGTAATATGTTTTTTAACGGGATAAGAAAAACGCAGATTTGTTTATCATATTTAATGACATGACATTCCTATAGCTTTGTAATAGGTTTTGATGAAAGTGGCATAGCATGCTATACTAATTATTCCACTGTGATAATCTATTTAGGAAAACCACACAATACATTTTGCTGTGGTTCCTTTGCGTGCGTGCGTGCGTGTGTGTTTGCATGCGGGGTTGCCTCCATGTCCATTTTGCTTGGGGCCCCAAAATTCCTTCAAACGGCCCTGGTCGTACCTTGCTTAAAACTGCTGTTCCCTGCTCTGTAGAAGTTGCAGACCTGTTTTAGAGTCATTCCTCAACCAAACCATCTTTGGGTAGGATTTTGGTGTGTTCTTTCGAGAGAAGACCAGGACTTTATGTCTTGGTATTCCTCTGAGGGAACTGGAAGTATTTCTCAAAGAAACGAATGTTGGGTGTTCTTCGATTGATTTTGCCCACTGTTCAAAGTAGTTGGTATACACCATTCCATATGCCTCCTTTAAGATGAATTCTGGGTGTCCAGTTAGGACTAAACGTTTGGGAAGTCACCTGAAAATGTTGTCTTGGTATTCCTCTGAAGGAGCTGAATTAACTATTCAAAGAGGAAACTATCAGTGTTCATGGGTAGACTATTGCACCCTGGTCCGGGTAATTGGTAGATATGTTCTGAGTGCCTTTAAGATGACTCCCTTTGTATGTTTTCTGGGTGTCTGGTGGGAAGGAGGCATTGGGGAAGCCACCAAGACATAGTGCTGCAGAATGAGTTCAACTGGGTGGCATTGTTGAAGTGCAACTTTCTGCTCTGAAAAAGTAGTAGACTTCTTTCAGGCAGGCCTACCAGAGGGGAATATTTTTGGAATGTTCACCTCGATGGAAACCTGAAGTTTTACCTCTAGAAGAGATTGGGGTCTGTTAATAGTTGCTTAAACCTTTGCAACTTTAGCTCAGATAGTTCCACAGCTTTTTCAATTACTTTCAAGGTTCTTTCCTGGATGAGAATTTTGGATTCCTACCTAGGGGTAGACCTTAGAGAAGACCCATGAGACAGTGTCTCTGTGATGCTCAAGAAGATCTAAACAATGTAACCAGAAATTGCTATTCTTTTCTTCTTGCTCTAGATGATCAGATCTGTTTTGGAAATATTCCAGGGACCTAATTTATATTGTTAGGGTTTACAGCCAAGACATGATGTCTTTGTAATTCTCTTGAAGACCTAGAAAAGTCTGGGTGACCTTGCTTGGACTTCAGATAAGAGTTAAAGGATGTAAATAAAAAAATATCAAAATTTTGAACAAAAAAAATGTTGTTTGAATGTTTTTGCATTCATAGAGCATCACAGTCTGCACCGGCGGAGTTGTTTAAAAGTAATAAAAGTACCAAGGAATACATGTAAATGTGAAACTTTTATTCTCATGACCTCAAAGCTCCATCAATGTGTGCAAACTATTCTCGGATGCAAAGAAGAGTCTCCGTGGCAACCAGGAGGCGGTTCTTCCTCGCTGCTATGGGAAAACAATTTGGACAATCTGAAGGACAGAGAGAAGAGACCCGACAAAAGGCTTTAAAAGCATCAGACAGCTCGTTCAAACCCTGAGCGCGTTTTGGAGAGGCTTTGTCTACACTCCATCCATCCATCAAGCGGTCAGGTGGCTCTCATCATTCTCCACAGCGCTCTTTCTACAGCATGAAATCAATTTTTAGCTCCTCATTTCCTTTGCCAAGAAAAGAGCGGAGTCTGCCAGGCACACACACTCACACACACATTCCTCGTGAATTCCCAGCGGATCTGTTCACTGTGGCATCTGGGTTTAATTCTCGAATATAAAGTAAGAAAGACTTTAATGATGATGATCCTAAAACGTTTGCTCTCATACGCGAGCAGGCTCATCGAGACCAAAGATTCACCACTCACAAACACACACTGAGCGCATTGTCCAGACCACCCACTCTGTGTCAGTGTGTGTAAAAACCTGAACGATTCGATGTTAGGGGACTCAATCGATACCCGATTCCGTTTTGATGTTAATCTGTTTACAGAGCATCTCCGAGAGTTAATTTTCTCTCAAATATTTTCACTAAATTACAGAATATTTTAGGAGAACGATGAATAAACTGTTCAGGTTGATACCCACCGTTTGGTTATACATTTAATTGGTACATTCATGTTTATAAAGACTACCTGTACTTGTTTTGATTTACTTATAGCCACGATCCAATTTTCCGGGACTCATTCAGTAACGTAGGAGAATTTTTTTAAATGAAAGCGAAATCAGGGTGCAGAAAACCATTCTGTTACAAAGGCTCTTGCTTCTGTTTTATTCAGTGATTTAAAAAGTTCTTAAACAATATTAAGTCATTAATGCATGCTGTTTCTGGTCCGTCCTTTAAATAGTCTTTTTCAACTGAACACTATAAACATCTTGACGAGCATATTTTAAAGTCTACTGTCTTCCGAGGATCAAACCTGTTAATTGCAGGGTCAGTATTGGATCAGGAAAGCTTAAAGAGACGGACGGCACCAATTGAAACCAATGGTGGATTTTGTCCTTTTGGAACCCAAGGCATACAAATGCCCACATGGCCCTTTTTTTAGTTATTGGATTATATTATAATTATGTAACAAATGACATGACAGGTGGGGCTTATAGAAAAACAATTTAGACTAATTCTTCAACTTTAAGGAAAAAATTGTGAGGCTTCCAGAAACAAATGTTTTTTTCACGTTAAAAGCTTAAATTTGGTACATTTTAAGATTAACACTTGTGTTTCCTAAAATGAGGTCACTTGACATACTTGAAATTTCAGAGTAAAAGCACAAGTGTTGATAAAAAATATAAAACATTAAGAGCTTTTAAGTCTCCTGAAAATTTTCAGGTAAAATGTTTCCATTTTAATGAGAATTAACTGTTATTCTCTATATGCGCTTAATGGGTGACAAAATTGATGAAGTTTTAATTGTTTAATTATTTTATTACAGTTGTGTATTTCAATAAATGGAGGGGGACCAATGGTAGGGGTACCTAAGAGAAGAGGGACCCAAGAAAAATGCCAACCTTTGCGCAATGGTAAGTCTGCCCCTGATTTAAAAAGATCATTTTTGACGAGGTAAACATTGTGTTAAAAGTTTAAAAATATTATGTGCCCCAAATGAACTGTCTATACATCTCTCTTTTTTCGTTCCCACAGTTTACCTAGTTTAACTTAATATAATAATTTAGGATTATTCCAGTAATTTTTGGTTTGTTAATTTTTATATTTGCAATGTGATTTTTTCGTGCAATCTCAACAATATAGAAATGATTGTGGGTAATTTAACAAGAAGAACACAGACGTGAAGGTTTCCACGGTTAAATGTAGCATTGAATTATTGTACCAAAAAAAAAAAGATTTAAAAAAGAATAAATAAAGACTAGTTACTTGCATGTAATGTACATTAGTGTAGTACTTGATTATGAAACCTGGAACAAACAACTGGTTTCTCTTGCAAATGAAAATTTCAGGTGAAGTCCAGATTTTGAAGGATAACCAGATTTTAGAAAACGTCATGGTGATTAATGGAAAAGGACTCCAAATGAGACATTAAACCTCTGATATCTCATCGGTGTTCTCCAGTCAAATATTCTGGATTTTCCCATTGGAAAGTTTCTGATGTTCCAGAAGAATCCGATATCTCTCCAAAACCTGCTGGAATTACCCCAAAATGACCTGCGTATGTAGTCACACGTGTATTTCTCATAATTCCCCCTCATTTCTCTCCGTGTCTGAAGAAAACAGAAGCGGAGAGCGAAAAGAGAAGATGTTGTGACGGGATTTTCATCATCTTTGCTGTGACTGGTGTCGGAGCGAGCGGTCACATCCAAAGAGGCTTTGTGTCCTTATCACGGCCTGCTGAGTGACACACACTCAGCCTGATGCGGCGCTGCAGGTGCAGGCTCCTGGAATGTGTTTGAAATGATGTTCACCTGCAGAGGCCGTGAGAACCAGAGGGGCTCGACAGAAACACGAACTGCAGCGAGATCAAAGGTCAGAGGTCGTCTTCCTGCTCTCATGTGAAATATCCCCGGTGCAAATCTTCAACAGGTGCGGTGAGCGGCGCAGGCAGGATATGAGGAGGTCTGAGTCTGAGAAGCTTAACCTGAACGTCTTCCACCACAGCTAAAGCATCTGATTGATTCCTAACTGCAGACTAGTATTCATTCTAAGCACGAATGAAGCATCGATGGAAACCTGAGCTTTAGAAATGAGAAGGGAACGAAATACCGATTAATACGCTTGCTTCAACTTCATCGAATCTGGCTCTCGTGACTTTTTCAGGCCTCGAGCATCAGGCTAGAGTTTGTTCAGGTTGGATGTGTGTGAAAACTTTAATTAGCTGATGAAACTGGCACACAAACACAGGCAGCTGCGCTAGTCAAACATATAAACACACATTCCTGGCCTCACACCTGACTCCGCACCTGAGCGCCGTCATTACGCGCCGGCAGCTGCTGACACGAACACACCGCGTATAAAACCTCTGTGTGTGTTCAGTGGGGGAGCTACAAACGGGGGGTTATAACAGAGAGTCCTCCAGACGCGAGCTCGTTCATCATCATCGGCATATTCGGCTAAATGTGCTGAGGTTCTTCAATTTTCAACTCCAATACTTTTTCAGGGTTTAAAGATGGCTCTTTTTAGTGCTGAGTTGTCTGTACCTGATTGACAGTGAAAATGGACTTTCAAGTACGAGTTAACAGAAGTTCTTAAAAACATACGCTAGGTAACTTTTTAACCAGTAATACAAGGCAATTTTATTAATATAGTACATTTCCGTACACATTGACACTTTACAGAGGAAGAAAAAGGCAAGGGATGTGCATTAAAACAACACACTTAAAATTCACAAAAAAAGAATTAAATAGAAGTTTAAAGTGCTGTGTTGTTCGGACAGCAGAGCTCAGTCAGAAAACACATATTTAAATAGGTGAGTTTTTAGTCTGGTTTAAATATGACTCAAGTTGTAGCTCCCCTAATCTCTTATGGAAGCTGGTTTTAGCTGCGGGCAGCATCGTAACTGAAAGCAGACTCTCCCAGATAGGATAAACCTGTGGTGGTTCTGACTGATTTGAAGACACTGATCTGAGAACTCGTTTGTACATTGGTGCTGAGCTATGTGACTTACAGACGACCAGCAGCACTTTTTAAAATCTATTCTGAATGTCACTGGCCACTAGTGTAGAGACCTGAGTTCTGCTGCTAGGTTCTCCAAATTTCTAGTTCTGGCCAGACTCCGTGCAGCCACATTCTGAACTGCATTCTCTCTAGATCCTGTCTGCAGAGGAAGCATCTGACCTTACATTACTTCAGAGATCATATTAAGCAGATTTAATTGCTCTTGCATGACTCAGACCACCCCCCCCCTTTCTTAAAGTTGCTGTATCATATACACGCGATTTTCAGACATTACTTTCATGGTTTGTTATTGTTCCCTCATCAAAAACATGCCTTGAGTCATATTCAGATTGGCTCATGGATGTTTATGTAATCCTATTTTAATTTTCTGGGAGCTCAAAATGTCTCAATGAGTGTAGCCACACCCATTGGCTATAGCACCGCCCACTAACCAATCAGATGAACCTCTAACAGTGCTTACGGATGGCACACAAGTGGCTTTTCTAGTGGCACTCTGCAAGCCTCTGCAAACTACAAACCTTAAAATGATGACAAAGAGAAAAAATCAGTCAATGACAATGTCATTTAACATGAAATTCACAATGCAACAAACCATCTGTCAGTTGAATCCCTCTTGATGAATATACACACATATAAATAATATTTCTGATACAATTATTTAATAATTATATGCCAACTATATTAAATATTCCTGTAGGGTATGTATCTATATATTGATAGATTTTATTCACGTTACAAAAGCACATAAACATTAGCATCCGCTTTCAAGCTGTGCCTCGTGCACTGCACTAATTGAAAACTTAGATTTTTCTTGAGCTGTTGCATGGTTTGGGGTTATTATAAACAATACCTTTGCAGTGTTATTAAGGGTGCAGTGATAGTGTGGAGTGTCAAATATTAAATTATTTTAAAAGGGTATAATCTGGCACTTTTAACCTGATGTTTGGTTATAATATGATCAGAGCTAAGGTGTTCGTTCCCCTTGGGAACCTCAGTTTTGTTACCAAAGGCAATGACTTCAGTTTTCTCTTTATTTAACTGAAGAAAGTTTGTGTCCATCCAGCTCTTAAACTCATCAAGTTATTTACAGAGAGAGTTTATGGGGCTGTAGTCATTTGGAGAAAGAGCTAAGTAGATCTGAGTGTTCTTCTGATTATCTGACCCAGTGGTAGCATGTACAGGCTAAACAAAAGCAGTACAAGAATTGAGCCTTGTGAGGCCCCAGGGAACTGGTGTTCAGTTTGTTTACACAGAGTTTGTTAACCCAAATTTCTGTCTCGACAAGATCACAAATTTGATACAACTTATGTGCCACATTAGTCCAGCTGCAAGGAACTTTCATTCATTGATTTTTCAGGACCTCCTTTTAACATATTGTCCAAAGAATGGTAGTCGTTTACAGTACAGTGTTTCAGTCACTGCAATGCAACACTAGGAGCCACAGAGATCACAGGATGAGCACCCCCAGCTGGCCTCACTAGTAACCTGGACCTCTCCAGATACTAACCCACTCAGCCCTGCTTAGCTTTTGTGATACAGTGGGATGCAGGGTGCTACAGTTGGGGTTCATCTTCATGTATTCCTCCATTGTTTACTCTGTATGAAAGGCGAAACAGTGATAAAAAAGGTTTTCTCTCAGTTACTCGGTACCTAGCTTTCTATGTTGGTGACTTTTTTCCTTGCAATGGTTTCTTACATATCAGGTTTTCATGTTATTACTAACAGAAATATCTCATAGCATGTGGATAGGTGACATGAAATTGTCCACATGGCAGAAAGGGGATTGGTGGATGGCTCTGTGATGAACTGTTGTCTCATCCGAAGCAGATGTCTTTTGCCCTATGTAGTTCGAGATGGTCACCAGAACACAGTGTCCAAGGATTCAAGAGTGTTAAAGATGACTTTATTGAGTACTTTTGTACTTTAGTGTAGTGTTTAGTTGCTAAGGCAAATAGTGGCTTTAAATTCTTTGATTTTGGGGTGTTTTTGAAGCCCAACATAAAAGACGAAGGGCTTAGAAGTTAAGAAGTTTGCACTGAATTGTGTTAAGCATTTGACCTGAATTATTTTCCAGTTTTCAGAAAAATGCAAAAGTTGCCAAGATCTGGAAAAAAAACATGTCAACCATCTGACGAAGTAGTTTAAATGATTTGTTGTTGTTTTTTACATGAATAAGTTTAAGGAATCCTAATGTTTAGTTTGTTATTTTAAATTATATTTTTTAACCTCATGTTGAAACCTTGATCTCTCTTTTTCACAATCAATCTGAAAGGTAATTCCAAAAACTTTGAGGTTTAAATAAAAAGATGACTTCCAATTGTCAGCTTCAGTTACCAACATGTTGCGTGTGGTGTGTGGCGCCCTCCTGTGGAGATGAGGAAGAAACTCTGTGCATAAAATAGTTTAATTGAGAATATATTAATTAATTCAACATTACTGATTTACACATGTGATGTTGTTACACAGTTAACACAAAACAATCCTTAAGGCAGAGCATGATAAAGTTCAAAGTTTTAAAGATTGAAGTGTACAAAGGCAGTAGTCGGGTCGAGACGTCTCTGAGCATCTTCATCTCGTCCTCACAAGACTCCACTCTCTGTTTTCAGATCCACTTTCATCTTCTGCTTCTCCATCACCTCCTCCAGCTCGGTGGCTCTGCGAGCATCCTGAGACACAGACACAAACGCTATTGGAACACTCTTTTCTCTTTGTGGAACTACAGCGGATTCTTTGTTCACCCAAAACAGGGAGTTTGTTTATGTTGAACATCTAACTGGGAATGGACAACCTTTTGAGAGCTTTAGTAATCATAAGTTCAACATAGCTAAGATTGAAGTTAAGTTTTAAATAAATCAAATGTATTTAATGAATAAATAAATAAAGGTAAAATTGGAAGAGAATAAATACACATTGCTTGAAATGTAGAAAAAAATTATACAAAAATGTATTAGTGATTTACAAATTTATTATTTTATTTAAACATTAATTGACTCAATAAATATATTTCGTAATACATGTATTTGTACATGTATTAGTTTAGCTTATATTCAAGATTTATTTTTACATTTAGTTATCTATTTATTCTTTTAATGAATTAATTCACTTAATAAATAAGTATTTATTCATCAATGCATTTAGTTGTACATTTATCAAAACATGTATTAATTTATTTTTACATTGAATTAGTTATTTATTTTTTCTTTTATTTTAGCATAAATTTACTTAATAAATAATTATATTTAACAATGCATTTAGTCATCCATTTATTAGTTTTAGTATGTATCAATTAATAAATTTTTAAATTTAATTATTTATTCTTTTATTTAAGCATTATTTGAACTAATAAATAAATAAATAACATATGCATATTTAAAAATCCATTTATTTAGACATTTATTCATTTGTGCATGTATTTATTTTACGTGTAATTATTAATTTTCATTTATGTCCACTTTTATTCTCATATTTCATTCTTTATTTAGACGTAAATAATCTTTGTTCTCTCATACTGTTTTTACTTTTAACTTTTGTATGTTTTGTTGCAGAGAGAAATGCATCCTGTATTAACTTGTAAATGAGAGATTGGCTAGAAATCAGAAGAAAACAATTTCCTTAAAACCAACTCATTTAAATCATCTTTTTAAACAATCTTTCCATCTAACTCCATCTGTCTCCATCTATCTCCATCTATCTCCATATAACTCCATCTATCTCCATATAACTCCATCTAACTCCATCTATCTCCATCTAACTCTTTCTCGCTGAATTAAAAACCAGGTGCAATGCTACTTTTACATCTTAATATTTGATGCCTAATATAGTTAATAAATATCCTTTAACATTCGAACAAAAAAAATGCATGGAGTACAATGAAATTAGTCATATACTGATTTTGAATTGTATTTCTTTTTTGAAGCACAATCTTGTGTTGGAATACCTCTATTTGTGCTCTCTGCACAGTCAGTTGGCTGTAGACTCTAGCGCCCTCTTCAGGAATCACAGCTCGCAGCTCTTCTTTATTCAGAGAGAAGAGCTGAGCTCCGTTCAGCACCCGCAGACACTGCACAGTCCTGGAAAAACGTCACACAAGTCATTAGCATATCGTACATAAAGGGCCACATGCTCAACTACAGTTCAACATGCAGAGAAGCGTTTTAATCCGTTGAGACTGCTATCAAATTGTGATGTGGTGAAGATATTCTATTCTATTTTGAGCTAAAACTAAAATACACTTAAAAGCAATATTAGAATGGAATAGCTAATATAGAGTTTTTAGGAGCAGTGATGTCTATGTGTTCATTTTTTTATAACTTGAACACTAAGAAAAGTATGATTTTTAAAGGTCATCTAAAATTTTATGTATTAATGGATGCAGATAAATAAATGAAGTAAATATGCAAAAAAAAGACAAAAAAATCACTTATTGACGTGACTCATTAACAAGCTATGTATTATTGATAAATATTAATACTTGTGTGGGATTTGGCAATTAATTGACTTAACAATATGTTTTTTATGTATTAAAAATTATTTGATTCGTGATAGAACCTCACATGACTCTCTGTAACAATCCTTTTGCAATTTTTCATGAAATACGGTCATTTTGACTGTCAATTAGAGCAAACAGAGGTAACACTAAGTCATCAAATACGTGGCTAAAAGGAATGAAAACAAGGTTGGAGTCTGTGAGATGCTGACCAAGAAATGTTACGTAAAGTGCTGATAAGATACCATATATATAGCAAGTTGTGACTCTGACTAAGTATGCAGGTTCGTTGGGTCCTTTATCAAATGCTATCCCAACTCTGAAAGCTCAGTAAAGCACAAAACTTCATCAGAAAGATTATTTTAGTCATTTTACCTCTCATTTTCTCTGACTCTAATGATGTCATTGAACAAGATCAACAGGGTCCAAAGTCTGAAAAGTGACTTTATATTAAAAGAACGTGACTACTGACTTGGAAACACTCTAGTTTGATGCTGTAGTTTTAGTTCTAGTTTTTTTCTCTCTCTTCGGTGCAGCCAGGTGTTAAAGGTTGATCATTATGTTGAAAAGCTGACTGATTACTGTCCTAAAGGGATCCCAAGGCACTCACGGTTCACTGAATCCTTTCTTGCGCAGCCAGTTTTCCACCTCGGCCGGAGGAGAGTTGAAGTCCAGGGGCGCGGAGGTGTCCACCGAGCGAGGGATCACCAGACGAGGAGAGAGATTCTTCCCGCTGGTCAAACGGTGCAGCAGCTCATCGTTAACCTGCATCACTGACAGCAAACACCATCCAGTGAGGTGAGTCACTTCCTTGTGCTTTATTCACATTACAAATGAAGGTTTTTTTATTAAAAAATAATAATTTGATGTGAAACATAGCTTTAGGTTTGAGGAGCACCCTGCCGAAGTTTTACAAACTGAAAGTGCTTTGTGTGTCAAAATATTACCTTTAATAAGTGAAGTGAAAGTGACCAGTCGGCCAGATATGGAGTGACCCATACCTGGAATTTGTGCTCTGCATTTAACCGATCCAGTGTACACACACAGCAGTGAACAAACACACGGCGAACACACACCCGGAGCAGTGGGCAGCTATGGCTGCGGCGCCCGGGGAGCAGTCGGGGAACTGGTGCCTTGCTCAAGGGCTCCACAGCTGTGGTTTTTGATGATGGGAGAGCAAGTGTTTCATCGCTCACACAAACTTCAACTCGGTGAATCTGGGGATCGAACCCGGGACCTTCAGATCACAAGTCGATCCCCTTATCCATTAGACCATGACTGAAAAGAGTCTATGATTTTATACAGTACTTCTATATAGCAGTTGCTTTCAAAGTCCTAGTGTGAATCAGTGAATCTTTTAGCCCAAGCGCTCACACATCACGTCGTACAACCTCCACATCATTCATTCAAGCTGAGAAACTGAACCTGGAAAAAAACTGCCCCAAACAGCAAGGTAACCAGTGATTGAACGAGTACTTAGCTTTCCTGAAAGTACTCAAGATTAGTGAGTACAATTATTTCACCTTGTATCGTACTAATGAAATACATAGTTTTGTTTGTGCTGTTGGTTTGACGTATAAAAATACAGCTATTGTGAACATGTCAGGAATAAATTCGATTTAAGAAAGCATTTAATTCATTCATCCACAATCGAAACTCACCTCAAAGTATTTCTTGAAATTAGAGGTAACATTAGAACTCTTGAAAGCAGAGATCTCAGCTAGTCTGTGCAGGCAAAGTTTATACGACATGATAAATCAGTTTCCCTTCTTGTCCTTCACATGAAAAGCTCCTTCAGGTATGGCCAGGTGTGCTGAATTCCTCAATTTGTGCTGACACATGGTAACCATCCATAACTCCCTCCTCCTCCTCCATGATCGCAAAAGGTCTTGGTTCAATAGATTATGTTTAATCATTTCAAAAGGTTTTAATAAACATTGACCCAGTCCGGTCCTCGGCCCTCGGCTTGTAACAAATTCTCTTTATTGACTCTTTTATATTTGCCTTTGACATCCCTGTTCTAAAACATGCTAACATGATGCCATCATGCTAAATGGTACCTTTATCTGTGTCCTCTTGTCCGGATGCTGGCATCAAGCAGCGAGGTCGAGTGGCTCTGAGGTCAGAGGTCATCATGGTTGGGTTGGGCATTGGACCGAACAGCGGTGGAGCAGCAGGAGGCTGAAACAGAGGATTGAGGTAAAAAAGCAGAGGAAACATATATAAGGAGACAAGGCAAGGCAGCTTAATTTGTAAAGCACATTTCATACACATCGCTAATTCAAAGAGCTCTGCAGAAGACCAGCCTATAAATATAAAACATGTTTCAGTTCATTTAGGAATAAAAGTTTTAAAATTACATCGGTTTCACTGCAAGGAAATTTAACAAAGAAGTTTAACCTCTACCACAACCATCCCTTGGAAAGCGCAGACACCTGTCAGCACTAATCCTAAACAAGGTCTCAGCCTAATAAGAATCTTACGTCTAACCATTTTTGCAGAATAAATCCATCCTATTCCAAATCAAAATTTTTGGGGCTATTTTTTAATAATTTTCTCTCAATAAGGGGTTATGAAAGAGTAACATGATTGATTATTTATGAACACACTCTCTTTTTCTTTTAATTATAGCCATTTTGGTGTCTCAGAAACCTGTAAATAATCAGTTTGGAGAAGGTGAGCTTGTACCTTTGGAGTTTTGTGGAGTAAGGGATTGTCGATGTGCGTGACCGGCTCCAAAATGTTAGACGGCACAAATCCCACCTCGTTAAAGTTATTACGACACTTCCACCAGCGCTTGGATGACTCGATCACCTACACGGTAAAATAAACACTATTTTCGTTATAATACCTATTAAAGTTTTCATTTTGTAGCCACTTATTGCATCTTTGTTGAGATGCGAAATCAATTTCAAGTGATAACTGAAAATTCTTAACATATGATCTTTTACAGCTATTAAAGTTAGGTTCAAGGAAACTGAGTAACTTGTCACAGTCGCAACGAAAACATTAAAGGATCACACAGCAGTTATAATCACACTCTTTCATTAAGCTTTAAATGTTTCTTGAGCTCTTCCTGTAACTATTTCAGTATAAGAACGTCTTCTCCAGCGGCTTGTATCTGCGAGAAACTGTAAAATCTTTCCTGAAAATGTCAAATACAAGTTACATATTGGCACAAAAAAATCAGATTTTTCAGAGGTTTTCTTGTGGCATTGGTTATATGATTAATTACAGGATTTACAAATGAAATGAGTTCTGCTTGATGGGGTACGATACTAACCTCTAGCGTTTCTCCCTGAAGAACAGACAGCTCGCTGTTGTTTCGAGCTACAAAATCATAACTGCAGCAATACATGCGCTCTTTTGCACCTTCCTCACTGAGGAAAAGAAAAAGGAATTATTCAGAATGCGTTATAATATTCAAAGTTGTTCAATTCACCCAAAATAAACAGTTAATAGTACTTTAAACTGACTATCAACACTTCTGAGTTTCTCTCTTTTAAACGCACTAAAAATATATAAACACCTTGAGTTCAACAAAAGAAGGACTAAGATAAAGTGGAAGAAAGGACACGTATATTTCCTGTTTTAGACTGTATTAGAACAATAGATAACGAGTTCTCAGTTTCACAGAGAAACGCACAACAGCTCATACACTCCTTTAAGCCCATGAAAGAAGTGAAACTGGTTAACAAAATTAAAGATTTTTAATCTTTTTCTATTCACATGTGCACATTTTGAAATAAAAATGAGAAATAAAAGAGAAGTAAAAATTCAGACTTACGGGTGCTCTGTGGGGTGAACAGGAGAATTATGGTTGTTCGATGCATTAGTCCCTGTCTGCTAAACAAAGAGGTAACAAAATAGAGTTAAATTTAATTATGAAGTAAAATAACAAATACAACAAAACTTAACGACTGAATTAAAATGTGACAGTATAAAACTGTGAGCTCTCCACAAGCGCTACGCGGAGATACAAATGCTCATCTGATTTTTTTTTGCAGATATGGCTCCATCATACAAGAGCTAATATGTATAAAAAAAATAACAGTATGATTTCAAAACTCGTTTTCTACTTAACCTGCATAATCCAAACAAATAATGACCCAGATTAATTGTTTACGAATAGGTGGTTCGGAGGGAAAGCGAGAATCTACCTCTCTTGATAACAGTGTGTCGTGTCTGTGTTCAGCCTCCACCGGGTCGAACCAGCCAGCAGCGTCTGAACCCGGAGGCCTCCAGCCGTCCTGGAACAGCAGAGAGAACGGAGGCACCGGACTGCGCAGAGCAGACCTGCAAGAGGAGGCTCTCATTACCCCATCAACCAATGAAAAGCATCAGGGGCATGCTGATTTGCATACAAGTTACAGAAAATCTTACTACTTTTTTTATCCAGAGTACCTATATCGCAATGTCATTAAACACAACTTTCAAATAGCATCATATCAGAGTTTAACAGCTAGAAAAGTTTTTTTATTTTTTATTTAACTCTGTCTGATAATAATATAATATTAATAAAAGTGCAAGACGCAGGTTTTCAACAACGTTGAATTACTAAAATGTGGGAAATGTCAAATATTAACTTTTTTCCTTTAATTTATTTTTTAAATTGTTTGAATTGTAACTGACTTATCCAAGATTTTATTAGCGTACAAGAATGAAAGTTCAACAAATCAATCAATATGTGAACACTTTATTATACAAGATGATACATTATAATATTTTCAGCTATTTAAAAAAATATATTATCACTTCAATTATTTATTAAATGTTATTGTTGGAAAAAATATAGAACAGAAAATGCTTTGGAAAAAAATATTAGTGTTAATCTCTATTGCAATATTGGTTAACAATAATCTCTAATTATTTTTAGAAATCATTCAGCCCCAAAAGGCCCAAAAAATTCAACTACATTTAATCTGGATCATATAGTGGTAAAACATAATTAAATAATTTTAAATGATTTGAAGGAATTTTAATCAAATGATGCTTATAATAAAGAGAGAGTGAGAGAGAGAGAGAGAGGTTTTCAGAGGGTCTGATCATCAAATCAGATCCAGGAGCTCAGGAGTCCTGCACATTTTAGTTGCAGCACTGCTCTAGCATGCGTGCTACTCTAGCTTCACACAAGCCAACGGAACTTAATCAGGGCAACTGGTATGTTTCATGATTGTGGAACCAAATGATGTTAATCATCAGATTAGCATAAGTTCGGGAGGAGCTTGGCTGATAATTGGCTAACCATATGGTCCCATCTACCCATATTCTCTCCAGTATAAAAGACACGACCAAAGATCTACATCATGCAAGCTATCACTCCTTCCACCCCTCGCTACTCACTATGCACGTTTCACTTCTTCTCACTTTGCGTTAGACGGTCTACTCCTCGTTTAAACTGCAGTAATAGATGGAAACCTAAGGGGGGGTATTCTTCGGGGCCAGGTTGTTCAACGGTCCCGGACTAACACTTAGTCAGCTCGCCTCGTACGCTTCTTCATTTCTCGCCAACTGCATTTGCGATACTAAACAATTATGAGCAGAGGGAACTCGTGAAAATGTGCAGCGCTTCGAACCTCCGAAAAGGGATCTCTGACTTTATGGGTCAAACATAAGATATTTAAACGTTAATAAAAGTGCAGGGACAATCAGCTAACATTCATTAAAAGCATGATAAAAAGGTAACAAAATAGACAACCAAAACCAAAACAAGGCAAGCAAAGCAACAATTTCACAGGAGCTTTACAGATGAAAATGACAAGCGGAATGGGAAAACAAACACGAAATCTCATCATTACAATTAGCACAGGCAGGCGCAATGGATTTATACTGTAATTTTCGTCAATGAAAGGACTAATAATATTCTTGGAAATGTTCGTGAAATGCTTTAAAGCTGAAGTGGATCAACAGTGTCTGTCCATGTACCTGTGGTGTGTCCAGTTTGGCCCGAGAGAAACCCACACTGTATTTTCCTGCGGCGTCAGGTTGCTTTGCAGCAGACTCACAGCACCCTGCGTCATGGCGGGACTGGAGACAGACGCTGCCAAACCCGGACCACTGGTGGCCTTCACCATCTGCAAACATTACAGTATTTCAGAGGTGGGTACTTTTAAATGCCTGCCAATATGTGTCTATATATCTGAAATCACATAAACACTCAGTGTTGTCAAGCAGTCATTGAATAGATTTTTTTTTACATTTATAAAGCACTTTAGATCTTGAGGGGGCTTTCTGCAGCATCATGAATGCAGGAGCGGTGTGCAGCATCAACCAGGATGATGTGACGGCTGCCATTCTATGCCAGAACACTCACCACACACCGGTTTATGGTGAGCAGGTGACACGGGGAGCCAATTAGAGGAGTGTAGCCAATTGGAACAAAGGAAGGGGGCAAATCTTAAGGGGTTACACCCCTATTCTATTACGGAATTTTAAATGAGCACTGAGTCAGCACTATGGATTTTCTTGTTGCACGTCTAACTGGGAGCTCCTGACGATCTAACATGAGTAGCCAAATAGAGAGTAGCTCTTCTATCAAGAAAATAGGGTTACTTTATAATGCTATTTTTTTATAGGAGTGCAAATTGTTTATCCCGATTCTTTCTTTCTCACATCCAAAACAAGCATTTTTAATACTTATTTTTGAAATACTGGAGCTACATCAGGCTTTAAAAGCATTACAAGCGCTGCAGTTTGCACAGGAGATGCGCCGCATCCTCGTGCAGCTGCGCAGGACAGCTGTGGTGTCACTCACCATATCCAGAGGCTTGAATACGTGATGCACAAGCTCATCGGAGGACGGGTTGGAAATGGCAGATTTTAACCGCGCCTGTGAAACAGAAAATTTATATCATGTTCATTTTCATTCATTGATACAAAAGGCATCTTACATTTATTCTTCCGAAACTTGCATTTGCAATTATTGCTATTTTACAAATTTTACACATAAAATGCATTATTTGGAACTTTCCACAAAAGAAAAATAATGTTCATATAAAAAAATATAATAGGGTACGATCTATAATCATTAAAAACGATTCAACTAAATGATAATTTCTAATCAATGTCACAAAAACACAACAACCTAATTCTGTCAACAACAGTAAATATGTTATCTCATTACATTAGAATAAGCTATATTTTAATTGCACTTTTTGTCATGGTTAAACACGTAATTGTAGTTAAATATATTATAATTTATATGGTAATAGTACATTTATCAACATAAAGAATAGTAATGTACTTTAACACATTTACAGCCCATATTTATTACTTTTTTTCCAGTTATTTGTTCAGGTGGCTTAGCATAAGTTACTGTTATATGCACTTTTGGTTCCATTTTTCGCTTTACACAAACATGTTGATTGTTTTCTTGTGACATACAAACATAAACAAACATTGCATTCAATTTAGTTATCGTTTAAATTTTATTGATAAATGTACAAAATAGCAAGCAAATAAAATGTGCCAGTACACATATATTCTGCATTTTAATGCTTAAAATGTTAAATAGACAGAGATAATATTTTTTTATAATATTGATAATTATTTATAATTTATCTCAAACAGTCTGTTTCGCAGATGGTTTTGTAACTTTTTTTATTTTGAAAAGCACTATAACATTCATTGTAACCTAAAGGTTGCAACTGTAAACAAATATCTTAAGATAATGACAATGCGAAATGCTAAAATGGAGAATAAAATAAAACTAAAGCTTTGAATGCACATGTGCAAAACGGATTGTGCCGAATGTATGGATCGTGTACTGAGAGAATATATTAAAAAGCTTGGGAACAATTAACCCACCAATCAATTTAAAACAAGTACACAAACACATTTGCGTCGCACACTTGTTTTACCGTAAACAGCCATGACTCACCAACAGACAGAAGCTGTACTTGAATTTCTGAAACGTGTCGATAAAATCTTTCTCAGATGGCGGCTTGGCTTTAGCTGTCAGAAGGTCCTCTAAAAAACACATTCACAGCATAAACTCTATAAAACACTTGTCTTGTGAGCTCTTAAAGTAACAGACCCCAAAATGTAAATGTCAGTCTCATTCAGGAGCTACCTGATGTTTGGGTTTCAAGTAAATGGAGGGAAACAACACAAAGTATGTGTTTGAAGCTCTTTGAACAAATGCTGTTTTGTTTTAAGACCAAGTTATAAATGTCACCGGCCAAACAGAGCATTCAGTAAGAGCATTTGAGGCCCATGAAGGATGAATAATGCTGATGGCCTTGTAATACAACACTTTCCCATCAGCTGAGAGCACCAGAAACTGATAAAAAAAACCCTGATAAGGCCACAATACCAATGCTTTATAGGGCTCTACGTTCACTGAAGTTAATTTAATTGAGTTCAGATCATATTTTTGTCAGTAACAGATCCAGATGTTTTTACATCTAAGTGGGAATGTCCAGTTCTCACTGTGTTTAAAAAAAGCAGCAGGTTAGGATTTTATTTTTATTTATAGTGCTTTCACATAACATCACCAGTTTGTGATTATCCATGCTGGCTACATTTTCCCTCAGCTACCCTATAACAACAAGGCATTTTACCATGACAGGAATCAAAATGGTGACCTTTTAAACAAACAACAAAAAATAGATCAGATATTTAAAAAAAAAAAAAAAAGTTGAGGAAAATCAGAGCGCATGAACAGAGCAGATGGACAGATACAAAGGGATTAAACATTGCAGGTCTCAGTCAGCATTGATATGCACGCATCTCAATTTTATCCCAATTTACACTCTTTAAAGTATTAAATGTAACAAAATGTGTTAAAAGTAATTTCGCAAGCAAAAATAAAGTCTGGTGTTTACCTACTAAGCAGATCAAGTTTAATATGAAAAAGTTTAGCCATGGTATAAGTTTATACTAAATAAAGAACAACAATGCATTCTGTCAATAGCTGTTATACATTATTTGATTTTATTGTTACTGGAATAAACACAATGATTTTTCTATGATGAACTTTAGTTTGTTTACCTGACGTTATTGGTCTTTGACATTAATGTTTTTTATGTAAAAAAAGTGCTAAAAAGTTACATAGGTTTTTATTGAGCAAGGAATGCATGTAATCAGTTTAAAAATGCTACGATTACTAAAGTTAGATTATAAGACTAAGCTCCATTTATGGTTTGAAATGCAAATATAAATGCAATATTTCTCTACCAATCAGTTTACAGTGATTTTAAAAGACTTTACCAGCATTATTACTGTAGTACATATGGATAAAAGCACCATTGTTCTTATTTCACTAACATTTGTCTCTTCTGTTTCTACTCTCATCTTTTGCTTTCTGATTACTAAACAAATAACTTCAACTGTGCAACAGCAATCTACTAAAGACATAAATATCACAGTGATTTCCTATTTACTCTACCTGATCCTGACGAGGACTGTGTGAAGCTGCTTTGAAAGCAACTGCTAAAAAAGCGCTATATAAATACTTGATTGATTGATTTTTTAAAACAGACTGCTTTATTCCGTCCCATACCGTCTGCACTCTTCTTCTGACTCTTCTTCTTCTTTTTGCTTCTTTGGTCGAGGATAATCTGAGCCTCTGCTGACTGCTGCAGTTTTCCTATGAAGGCTTCGATATCATCAAAACAGTGGTTGAGGATATCCTGGAAAAGCAGAGATGACTCAGGAGACAAGCAGAGGTATTTGATTAACTGTCAACAGAAATCTTATCTAGGATTGTAGCTCATGCTAGTGGACAGACAAGGTTAGCTAAAACAAAGTTAAGTCAGCAATCCAGTGAAGATCCATTCCATCAAAAGCAGATGCAAACATAGCCGTGCACTCTTGTGAAAACACTCATTAACTCAGTCAACTTTAATGACCTGAAATCCCAATTATAACTGATACTGAGAATATAGTTATTAATAATAAAACTAATAGTTTTCTTGTGGTTAAAAGGGAACATGATGTGACGAGTACAATCATTATGGTGGAGTAGAAACAGGTGAAACACGAACCTTTAAAGTCACTTTGGATAACATTTCCTAATGGACAAATACATGCAAACTGTAGTTATTGAAGAAAATGTTTTCTTATTATTGTTTTATTATTGTTGATTCTTCAATGCAACTCATTTACACTATATTTTTCAAAAGGTCCAACTGGATGTTACTAGTAACTTTCATATTTATTAAACACAGAATAAACTACCTGAACTATTAATTTCAATAATTTTAAAAGCCTGCTATGTTACTTGTAGCTCACTACATGTTTATTGATATTGAATGTATTTTATTGATACAGTAAAAATGAATACAGGAAATTCTGACCAGATGTCGAATACTTGTAATATTCTACTTGCTGATTACAGAAAAAAATTCAGACCAGATGCTACCTCTACCTTAATTTCTACCTGCGGATTATAGCAAAAATTCAGACAAGATGCTACCGGTACCTGTAACGTTATACCTGCTGACTACAGAAAAATTCTGTCCAGCTGCTAATTATATCTTTGTATCTGATGATTACAGTAGAAATTATTGTATTTTCCAGGTACTACTTGTAAATGTCTACCTGTTGTTTACTGTTAAGATAATCTGACCCGATGCTACTTGTAATTTATTTGATTCTGGCTACATAAAAAATCTGATTGGATGCTACTTGTAACTTTCAACCAGCTAATTACTGTAAAACGTATGACTATGTGCTACTTGTAAATGTTTTACCTTGATTGCAGAGAAAATTCAGACTGGTGCTAATTATAAATTTCTGCCTGCTGATTACAGAAAACATTCAGGCTGGTTCAACTTGTAAAAATCTGCCTGCTGATTACAGTAAAAATTCCATCTGGTGCTACTTGTAAATTTCTGCCTGCTGATTACAGTAAAAATTCCATCTGGTGCTACTTGTAAATTTCTGCCTGCTGATTACATTAAAAATTCCATTTGGTGCTACTTGTAAATTTCTGCCTGCTGATTACAGTAAACATTCAAGCTGGTGCTACTTGTAAATATCTGCCTGCTGGTTACAGTAAAAATTCCATTTGGTGCTAGTTATAATTTTCTGCCTGCTGATTACAGTAAAAATTCAAGCTGGTGCTATTTGTAAACTTCTGCCTGCTGTTTACAGTAAAAAAATCAGGCTGGTGCTACTTGTACATTTTCACCGTATAATTACAGTAAAAAGCTATGAGCATGTGCTGCTTTTAACTTTCTACCCTGTAACTTTTCCACCCTTTCTACCTATACTGGATACTAGTTATAACTTGGAAACCTGATCTCCGCGATGGTTCCTATTTGGTTTGGTTGGTTACTTTCTACAGAAAGATATTTGTAATTACCGGTGTCCAACCGATAAAATACAGTGAATGTTCTTGCAGTATGTTACTTGTAATGTTGGCAGTTAATTAAAATCATATGTCCTACCCTACTCAATGTTAATTGTCACATGTTAAAAATTACTATGAATTTCACAGGAAATTTGGATACACAGGGGGATACTATAATGACACCCAGCTCTATATCTCACGACCCTTTAAAGCTAAATAAGATCTCAGAATGTGTCGCTGATATCAATGATTGGATGAATGAAAACTTCCTTATGCTAAATCCAGATAAAACAGAAATATTACTTATTGGCTCTAAAAAGCAATTACAGAATCTCTCTGCTTTACATATGGAACTGGGGGGTCACACTGTAAATTTTTCCACTACAGTTAAAAATCTTGGCTTTATTATAGATAGTGAACTGAGATTTAAGAACCATATATATCTTATGTTACTAAGACTGCCTTCTTTCACATCAGGAACATTGCTAAAGTGCGAAACATGCTGTCTATTGTAGATGCAGAAAAATGAGTGCATGCTTTCATGACCTCCAAAATGGATTATTGTAACGCCCTGTTAGGCGGCTGCTCAGCCACCATGCTACAAAAATTACAGTTAGTCCAGAACGCAGCAGCTAGAGTTCTCACAAGAACAAAGAAATATGATCACATTACACCGGTTTTGTGCTCTCTTCATTGGCTTCCTGTACAATATCGCATTGACTACAAGATACTGCTCCTTGCCTTTAAGGCGCTGAATGGCTTGGCTCCAGCCTACCTGAGCAGTCTCCTCTCACGATATATTCCAGCTCGCTCTCTCCGATCAAAAGAAGCAGGACTATTGATTGTACCAAAGGTTAGTAAATACACAAGAGGTGGAAGAGCGTTCTCATATAGAGCCCCGAAGCTCTGGAATAATCTTCCGAATGTTGCTCAGCTACGCTCACAGATTTCAAAACTAAATTAAAAACATATCTGTTTAAACTGGCATTCGAATAAATATCTCTTGGTATTTGTCTAAACGGATCTGGTGTCTGTTGTTTTTGTTTTTTTTAGGTCCTGTCCGGCAAACCGTTTATCGATGGATTTTAAGTTTGTATATTCTTTATGCTGGGGAGGTGATTAGCACCTGGCTCAGTCAGCGAGAATCCCCTCACAGAGGGAACTCCTATTTACTCTACCTGATCCTCACGAGGACTTTGTGAAGCTGCTTTGAAAGCAATTGCTAACGAAGCGCTATATAAAAACTGATTGATTGATTGATGTCACAGTTTTCCTGATTTTGTAGTTGCTAAATACAGTATATTAAGTTGAGTTTGCCCTCACCACTTCCATTTGAGCCTTCAGGAAAGATTTGTCTGGCTGGCCGTTCACTAGCCCATTAGCTGAGAGAGAGAGAGAGAGAGAGAGAGAGAGAGAGAGAGAGAAAGAAAGAGAGAGAGAGAGAGAGATGGAGAGAGAGAGAGAGAGAGAGAGAGAGAGAAAGAAAGAGAGAGAGAGAGAGAAAGAAAGAGAGAGGGAGCATGTTAACTAGAGCATGTTTCTAAGGTTAATATAATCTCTAATTGTATCCACAAACACACCTCTAATGCCAGGGTAGGGTGGAGGGGGTTGGGGTGAGTGTGGGGTTGGGGCCTGAATGTACGGTGGGCTTGGAATTCCTGGGCTCTCCATACTTGACCAATCGAACCTGAAACACAAAGATGTTTATATGACAAACACACCCTCTTTTCAGAAAGAAGGATCTTGTTAAATGGACAATGAGCTGATTTAGGGTGAACAAACCTTGCGTCAGGAAGCATTCATCAAAAGAGATTTTCATGAGTCACTTTTGCACAAATCAAACATCTTTAAGTCTTGGAATAAAAATCACACCCAAAAACATATAAGGAAGAAACCGGCTAGCTGTTAAAAAATACCTTTGAAATGATAAAGCGCATACATTATATACCACTTTTAAGAGAGTTGGCAAAGCAGTTTCACTAGTAGAACTGGAGCTAATAGAGCTTTAATGATGGTTCACTTCAGTTTAATGTAAGAGTCATTGTTTGTAAAGCTGTGGTTTGCTCTAATAACTATTTAACAATATTTGGTTAGTCATTTCATAAGAAAAGCATTTCAAGTGAATATTTAAAAACGGTTTATTTTAAAGAATATTAATAAAATTGTATGATGTGTAAGACTATTTGAAATTTACTCCTTCAAAGTAGAAAAATCACTTTTTTTTCTACTAAGTGAACTAAGTGAAAATATCTGATGGATAAATGTCTAACTACAAAAATTATAATAACTGCAATTCCACTGAACTCTAAGCAGTTCTAGATAATCCTTAAATAATAGTCAAACACAAACTTTTTCCTAAAACCTGGGTTAGGGTTAGGCTTAACTTTGTCACAAGCACAAAATGATTTCAAACACAAACATTTTTCTAAAAACACAAATGAAAACTCTTCGTAAAATCCTGTACTTTTAAAACCATTTTTTTGCAATAAATTTGTCAGGTTTTGCTCAATCATTATCTCAAAAGCAATCCATCCATTATTTTAAATCTTTCTCTTCCTACACAGTTTCAAACCGTAAAACAAACAGTTGATTAAAAAGAATGATGTATTATAAAATGATAAAATACTGCAAATTAAAGCTTAAATTGTATAAATGTGTATAATAAAGTGAACTTGTTCACAATCTCTTAAACCTATGATATTTTCCAAGTTTCTAAACAGGAACTTTTTTATTATATAATAAGTGTTGTCCAATTATGATATCCAGAATAATATCAACAGTAACCCATCTTATAAAAGAAAAAAACAAAAATGTTGATTAAAGGATTAAACCCTATATTTTCTACCAAATCCTTCAACAGCTCTGAATGTTTTACAAACATATTTCTTCTTTGAAAGATGAATCTCGGGTGTTAATAAAACGTCATTTGTAAGTTAGCCCAGATTTTTAAAAATAGTTCTTTAGAATATTTTACTTTTTAACAATCTCTTAATTACACTTCATTAGACTCTTTCTACAGAGTCCCAAACATTGAAAGAACAGAAGAGATTTAGTAACATAATTTTTTTTAACAATAACTCTTAGTTGCCTCACTAATAGCTTCAATCAGGTTGATTTAGAACACAAAGACTCATTGATAAAAAAAGGCATCTCAGAAAACACTTTGGCATTCACTTTGACATTGAGACGCCCTGAGCTCAGTTCAGCGTACGCGTCCTCAGCATAAACATTCACTCTCACCAACTCTCTATTTTCTGACGCTAATAAGCACGTAGAGAAGAGATGAGATCAGACCAAGATAGTTCACAGTACCTTACTCCAGTCCTGCCGTCAGGTGCGTGTTTACTCCTAAAGAAGATCTGGAGCAGAATGAATCTCTTCTTCCCTCCCTCTCTCAACTCCCTCACTCACGCCTTGGTAAGTTATGTAGGAACTGGTTTAACCAGTAAAACCACCTGCTAACTGGTTCCAGGTTGTGGAAATCTCAGCACTACCTGAGTTTCAGATCCTGGTTGGCTCTCTTTGTGAAGTGCTTCACAGCTCGCTTGATGTCATCTCTTACACGCTCCGCCTGGAACATGCAAACAGGTGAAGAGCGATGTCATCAGAGGTGGAGTTTTGTGTGTACAAACACCTGAAACTGATGAGTCACTTGTCAGCTGATTGCAGCAGTGAAACCGGACTCACTTTGTCAGGTGCACAGCTGAAGAAAAGCACGCTCGGTTTCTTCTGGAGGGTGCTCTGAGAAACCAGCAGAAGAAGAGAAGGATGGTGGCGGGCTGGGCAGATGATGCTGTCACAGCGGAGGAGGGACGCCGCACTAAACTCTTCCAGGTCCTCACCGATGGTCCGACGTGCAACAAACAACACAAGACATATTAGAACAATTACAATTCTTTCTGCCTCTATATTGAACTCTCTATTGAACAAGAAGAAGCTGTAAAAATGAAATCTGATGTAAGCCAGATGTCAATAACTGCATACAATCTATGCTCTGCAAAGGCTTGTTCTCAGAAGGTTTCATGCATTAAATATTGGAGCACTTCTGAGTTTATTATTGAAGTCTTTGTAAAACAACCTGTCATGCATCGTAGACCGTGTTCTATGTAAAAAAAAAAATTACTCCAATCTGCCAAAATCAATGAGTGTGGTTACTGTACTTATTTGCATTTTCACATCCATTTCAGTAAATCTGAATGTCATGGTTTGGTGACTGTTAATAGCTGTAAATGTAGGAAGTGGCACAGGAATAAACATTGTATTTAGGAGAAAATCAGCTTAAATATACTGAGGATTGCTCAAACTGTAGTATATTTCATACTACGTAATACTTCAAAAAGTAATCCCTTACACAAATGTAAGGCAAGGCAAGTTTATAGCACATTTCGTACACAGGGTAATGCAAAATGCTTTACATTGGAAACAAAGAATAAAAAAGAACCTACATTTAATAAAATCAAGCATTAAACAAGTCATAAGAAAGCATATTGGTTAAAAAACTGAAAATTAAGACATAGATTTAGATGGTGAAGTGTAGAGGTAAAATAGTTGTTGAATGTTGGTTATCTGTTGACAAAAGCGCAACTAAACAGGAGAGTCTTTAGCCTGGATTTAAACGTGACTAAAGTGTTGGCACCCTTGATCTCCTCTGAAGCTGGTTCATCTGTGGGTCGCAGGGGAACTAAAGGAGGATTTACCCTGAGTGGAATTTACCCGGGGTAGATCTAATTTATTTCATCTGAGGGATCTCAGCTCTCTGTTTGGTGTGTGTTCACTGATCTTCTCTGTTAGGAGTTTAGGTGCTAAGTTATGTTTGGACTTATATACGAGCAGCAGAACTTTAAAATCTATTCTGAAGGAGACCGCAGCCAGTGCAGAGACTTTAGAACTGGAGAAATGTGTTCTGACTTTCTAGTTTTGGTTAGAATTGGAGCCGCTGCGTTCTGAACGAGCTGGAGCTGTTTAATGGTGTTTTTGGGAAGAGCGTTGAGAAGAGCGTTACAGGAGTCCAGCTGCTGGAGATGAAAGCAGGAATCAGTTTCTCTAGATCTTCTTGGAATGTTTCTAAGATGGTAATAAGCTGATCTGGTCATTGCTTTGACTTGGCTAACTTTGACGTGGGAAACTAAACTAAACTGCTATTGTCTAAATGAATGGCAGCCACAATTTTATTTGGTTCAATATTCAATATTTTCAATCTAATATTAAAATCTTAGTTCAAGCAACAACAGAAAACACATACCAGATGATCTTTACATGAACATCAGAAATACAAGAGCTGTCAAAAATGATTTAAGACCTAAAACAGTGAATTTAAGACTTTTAAAGGCCTACAATTTGGGCTTTTAAATTTTAGACTTTTTAAGACGGAAACCATGATAATACATTTGTTTCTGTAGTCCTGCTATTCCTCATCAGGCGTCATGTTAATCACCTTCCCCTTATTTAAGGCTTTGCCTCACTACTTCCTGTTTTCCATTTCATCTGTCTTCATTCTGTATTTAGGCTCGGCTGAGACGTGTGTGAAATCAGACATCTTTTCAACTATTTACTATTCTTTGCTTCCTGTGGGCATCTGAAGGATGAACTCTGCCTATAGACTCCGAGCTATCGTTCCCCGCTGGGGTCACTTTGTTTTTTTTATCTGCAGCTATCAGACACAAGTTCTTGTTTGTGCAAATGTAAAGATTTAGGCTGAAATTTTGCTAGAGGATCTTCTGTTCTGACTCACTCATGCTTACTCTTATATTTTATTTTCTTTAAATCCAAGAGTTTTTGATAAGATGAAACGATGGATAAGCGAAATAAACTTTTTAAAAGATTTGTATCTTTTTTACTCTCCTCTTTTGTTTCCTTTCACTTCCCCGTTACAATTTTTAAATTGCATATTTTAATGTGGATTTCGACAGATATTGCACTTGATAACTCTTTTCTCGTCAGTATTCAGAATGAACATAAAAAACATTAGTGAGTCCATCTAGCGAATGTTCATCTGTCTGCCTTTTTTCTTTTATTGTCTAATATTTTTTTGTAGAACAATTCTATTACTCTTTTCAACATCTTGTTAAAAACTGCATTGTAACTTATGCATTATTCAGCATGTAACTAGTTACTTATTACAGAAAAAAGAGTAGTAAGTAACACTACTGTGTTACTCTAAAAAGAAACATGTTACAGAAATACTTATACTATAGTATACTATAATAGTTACTACCAATATGTTACTATCAATGCTGTGTAGCATATCAAAATCAAGAGAAACCATAATGGTGTGAATGTGAAAACACACAGAGTAAAAGTGTTGAATTAACACTGAACCCCTCAACTTGAACCATCGTCAAGCTTTCTTTTTTTATGCTGTGATAGAGTAAATAGAGGGATTATTTTATAGTGAAATACAATAAATTATAACAAAGCACAAATTTCTGTGAAGAATTAGTGGTTTAGATGATGATATTTTAACTGAGTTTGAGTGTTTTCCGTACTCTATTCAGAGTGTATTTTGTCCTACTCTTGATAGAGTTCATTTTACTCTCATAATTGTGTAGAACTAATCAGGGACGGCTGGATCTGACAGCGCGTCCATTTTCAAGTTTCTGTTTGTTCTTTGTGTACAGAGTCCGACTTCTGGCACCGGAGCTCTGAGGAAAGAAACTGATTTGAATGGAATCTGAATGTCTGATGCAAACAGCTTCTTGAGAAAAGATCAAACAAACTCCGCTCTTGTCAAAAGTGATTACTGGTATTCATTAAAGAACTTTTGTTTGCTTACGACAAAAAAAAAACAGAATAAGAAATTTTAGTTCTTGTTAGTGGCGTAATAAAATGTAGAATCTAAATCCAATTTATTATAGATCTTGAGTATTTTTTGACTTCATAGTTTATTATTTGTCTATAAAGTTATGAATGAACAAGAGATTTCTGTTTTAAATGAATAAAATCAAAGAATAGGACTAGATACTCCCTCTTTCCAATCATAGTCGTGTGATGCAGTTGTTTAGCGTTAGCTGAATACACTTCTCGTTTTGACCCTGTAGTCATAAAAAAAGGTTGCCATTTGTTTTGATACTCACCCTCCTGTAACGAATCATGAAAAGTGTAGCTTCACGTGTTTGTTGGTTACCCAAGCTCTATTTTTGTTCTAATATCATAATAAAGTTAATTTAAGGCGTCACGGTGGCGCAGTGGTAAGCTCGGTCGTCTCACAGCAAGAACGTTGCTGGTTCGAGCCTCGGCTGGGTCGGTTGGCATTTCTTTAAGTTTGCATGTGGTTTGCTCCAGTTTCCCCCACAAGTCCAAAGACATGCGGAATAAGTCAATTAGGTAAAAACGATTGTCCATATAGTATAAATGTGAATGAGTGTGTGTGGATGTTTCCCAGCAATGGGCTGGAAGGGCATCCAACGTATAAAACATATGCCAGAAGAGTTGGCGGTTCATTCCGCTGTGGCGACCCCGAAAGGAAAAGCCGACAAGAAAATGGATGGATGGAAGTTAATTGAAACTGAAATGGAAATCCATGTTTAACTAAATTCAAAAGCAGTCAAAGGCTCTTACCTGGCTCTCTGTGTCCCTCAGGGTGATTCTGCTCGACCTGATCTCAAGGACCACTTCAGCACTAGAGAATCGATGCAAATCAAGCAAAAGGTGAATCTGTGAAAGAGCCTCCTCTACTGTCTCCACACCTTCGTCTCCGAGAGAAAAACTCAACAGGTGCTGCAGGATAAACAAAACAATCAAAACTTAACAGAGCAGCATCTCAGATTAGGCTGTAAAAACAGCATTCAAATGTCGAGGAAAAGCGGTTACCTCCTCAACTATGTTTCTGTATCTTGTTTTCTCACGTTGAGATTTATTTTTACTAAGATTCAAGAATTAAGCAGTTAGTATTCATGCTGTTTTGAGGGGGACAATCATTTCTAGCTAAAACTTTCATTGAAATATATTGAATATAACAGGTCATTATGACCAATATTTTCATTAAAGGGGAAGCACATTTTATTTCTGAAACTTGAAATTTTTTCCTGAAAATTTGAAAAGTTGCTGGTAAAATAGTCATAAAATTGGTAAGTGTCATTTAAAGCAGACCGTAAACACCTGCTTTACACTCCTCAGCACTCCCTCATTCTTAAAAAAAACGTTCCTCACCATTATAAGAGTCATCTAAAGGTAAGTACAGGCAAAGCCTCTCAGAGTAAAGGTGTGGACACAGCCGTTATTAGATGATTGTGGGGAGCTGATGAAAAAATTATTGTGTTTCGTTTATTAATTACTTGAAAACTCAACTTTTTAGACATTTCTTGGATGTTGTAGTTTTGTTCCCGCTTTAAAAACAATTGTCAAGTCTTATTCTGATTGATTAATGCATGTTGTGTAGTTCAATTTTCTTTTTCTGAGCATATGGTGGAAGTAGTGGGAGGAACACGAAGTAGACATTGTGTTTGTTGGAGTACAACCATAAGAGGTGATTCAAAGACATTGTTTAGAATAAATATGGCTTTTCGAAGGTTATTAAGGGTGCAGTTATAGTTTAGAGGGGTCAACTATGTAGTACACACAATTACAACTGCAAAATTTGGCACGTTTAATGAAGAATTAGTCACTATGACACTATTTCATGTGTTTTTAATTGCAGGGAACAAGTTTTAAAAGCTGTTAATGTTATAAAAGAGTTTTTAGAAATAAATTTAGTACAGTTCTGTTCTACAAATTTAAAAAAAAGCTTTTAAAAAGCTTGTCAAGCTTTATCATTCATACGTTAAAAGAAAGTTATTTTCTGTACATGAAGCATTTCCATTTAGCGGATGATGTATAATAGACTGTTTTGTAAATGTACACTACATGTATTATTGTTTGTACTTTATTTGAGCTTATAGTGTATAGAGATGAACACCTTTGCTTGTAATAAATATAATTTTTACTGTCTCCTGTCATTTTTACAGTCATATTTTACACTCCAGGATGTTCCTACATCTCCCTAGCAACCCTAGAAGCACCTCGACAACCGCCCTTCGAGGCAAACACAGTTGTTACTCACTGTGAGGAGGTTTTGAGAAATGAGCCCCATCGAGACGGCTGGCTCTCACGCACCTGAGGGATCAGACAGATGAGCGCGCATTAGTGGCATGATGGATCTCCATATTTGTGAGAAGAATGTGTCATTTTTACACCTCTCTGTCATACGGAAGTTGTTAAACTAGTTTTAGAGCCAGCAGGTTTAAATATGTATGATTGTAATGACATACACGATTGCAGTGAGGGACATATGTGAGCTTGATTAGTGTAAACTTAATTAAACACTCAAATCACAGGTGGTAAGTATCATTTGGCTCTTTAAAAACACATTCATATTTTAAATTGCTTAACTAAAAGATGGTATGTGATGAAAAACATACAGAATATTTAAAATACTATTGCATGTGCTTTTAGCCCGAAGGCACAATTAAATGATTCCAAATTTGTTTCTACAGAATTAGCTATTTTTTTGTGTTTGAGCAAATCACTGACCGACAACAGACAAAGAAACAATGTGGGACATCAGCAGTTACCAGCAGCTCTTACAATAATTTAGTAATCTTACCGTCAATTAACGGTTATGAGCTTTCACTAAATGGAACTCTCTACTCACCTCAACACCGCATACTGGATTCCTCGAGTGTTTGTTTTGAGTACCGGTAGTTTTGTTAAAGCTATGTATTTGATTGTGTGTCACCGCCCTGACATTCTGATCATTTGTAGATAACTGGAAGAGTAAAGCAATGATGTCTTCAGTCATTGCTCCTTATATCCTTCGTTTTAATTAATAAATTTTTTTTGTTTAGATAAACTGAAATGAATTAGAATTTAAGTTGAAATAGAAAACAGACACTGATTAATAACACATATATGTTTATATATATATATATATATATATATATATATATATAAATGTATATATATATATATATATATATATATATATATATATATATATATATATATATATATATATATATATATATATATATATATATATATATATATATATATATGTGTGTGTGTGTGTGTGTGTGTGTGTATGTATGTATATATATATATACAGTTGGTAATAGAAACGATACGAATTAATACATTTTGTTCATTGGTAAATTTAGCTTAAATATTTAAAGATGGCTTTCTCAACGGACATTCGTTACATTCGGCCACCTTTTGAGCCTTTTGTAAACACTTAAAACAAATCCTTTTTATCTTGTTTTGTGATAACTCGCCTTAATTAAACGAGTATATGCTTGTTGAAACTCATTTATTAAATTTGTAATTTTGTAATAGTCAATTTAAAGAATAAATGTCGAATTAAATGGGCGGGACTCGAGAGAGGGGGCGGGGCTTCACGTATTTGTGGGCGGTTTAACTGTGATTGACAGCTGAAATATTAAAGAGAACCAACGTGGCAACAAACTTCAGCCAGGAAGGAACTTCATCTTTAGTGCTTCAAACAGCCAAATTGGGCGAAAATGAAGATAAACGTGTAACCAAACATATTTTTTTTATTATTTAAAGAGCACATTTTGGGTCACAACATTTCGGGTGAACTGAAGACGTGTTGGATACCTGTTTTTATCTTCAAAAGACCGAGAAGTGTATTGAAACTTTAAATCGTAAAACAGGCACGATATTAATGAAGTAAGTATGAATTATTTTCTCCATGATTTACGTTTCTTTTCTAAGTAAACTGATGTTAGACAAAAACAACATATGCTATGATATGCTCGCCATAAGTTAATCAATAACATGATATAGGGACAAATTCATTGTGGTTTTCTGTCAACTTCTAACTATTGCTTGGATCAATTCATGTATCTGAAACTGATTTATTTTTGTTTGTTTTGGGCAGCTAGGGTCACTTTCTAAAAGCGAAATAGGATGCGAGCTGTAAAAAAAAGATGTTAACGCCACCTGCTGGTGGCTTGCTAGGTTTACAACACAGTGTAATTATTTACACAATTGCATCATCCATCAGTGAGATTACTGCCCTGACGATGTAAGGATTTTTAATAAAATATTAAACAATATCTGTTACAGCTAATATTGATGGGACGTCTCGCTGATAAACGGCACTCGTGCCGTTGCTAATGTAGCTTTATTCTTACTGTCTTAATTGTGTATCGGTGATGTTATGATTTTACCAGTTACAAACACATGTGTTTAATTTCATTTTATTCCGCTCACACCACACAAACAACAAGCGAAATTTACTGTGTGGGCTAACTTTAAGCTCATTGCTAAGCGGCTAAGGGCAGTCACGTGGTACGGCGAGCGGGAGGGTCACGCCAACCCTCAAACGAGAAGAACGAACCGCGCCATGGTTTGATCGGCATTACTGTGATTATTCAACTCATAAACGCAACTTTACAGTGGTTACCGTAGTATGCCGCTGTTAACGCCTTTTTGTAGTAAAAATCTATTTAGTACCGTCGCCGGGGGAAAGTGTAGAAGTGACATTATAAGAGGATTTTGATTGAGCCGCCATAAATCATTAGCACGTGCGCGAGCCAGGAAGACTCGGACACAACGACTATGGTGAGATGGAGAATGTTGTTAGTGAATGGGTTTACCATATTTGTATAACTGTTTACCATTTAATGGGAAACAATGGTGTGATCTGGTGAATCATAGCTCTATGTGTCCGGTTTTTGTTCGTTCTTTCCTCCCATCAATAATAGTCAAGTAACTTCTAAAAAGAAATTTCTGGAATAAGTATGTTAAGATTGCCAGTCTTCTCACACTTAAGGGATGATTTGACTTTAACGTAATCAAGACAATGAATATAGTACATGTAGTTGATGCCGTTTGCGATCCAATGTTGCGCATGCGCATCGTCTGGGGTTGCTTCGCGATGGTGACGCTCAACTGTTTTAAAAAGGTTTGGATTAACCTACTACATTTTTTGCTTTTGACTTGAGAGTCAGTGTTCAGTTTATGAAAGATAAGATGTAATATAGAAGGAATATAACATTTGTTTTGCTGTAATTGGCTGAATGCTTGTAAAAGTGTTATTATTGTGTAGTACACTGATAGTTGAGTTTTTACTACTGTTTAGTTAATTTACAGAGCTTGTTTAGTACGTCCATTTACGTGTAAGAGAATGAAAACATCAACTCGGTTGAAACAAGTCAATTTCTGTATGTTTTCTGATGCAAGCATGAAAATGTGCTATGATGGATTGATAATCGTCTCTCTGTTTTTCAGATGACGTCAGAGAAGCCTCCACTACCCCAAGATGGGCCGCTGGACGAATCTGAGATGTGTTTAAGGATAGAGCAGGACGTCCCTCTAGAAACACGTGATGGCTGGGACAGTAAAGTGGAGTATTTCCTGGCTCAGGTGGGGTTCAGCGTGGGACTGGGAAACGTTTGGAGGTTCCCGTATCTCTGTCATCAGAACGGAGGAGGTGAAGGACACCATTTCATAACCCAGACAGGTGTTCTTCTGGGTTTAACAGCTTTCTATAACCATCCCTAGATGCTTACATGATGAATCGCTCTGTTTTTCAGGAGCGTTCATTCTGCTGTATGTGGTGCTGATGGGGTTGGTTGGTGTGCCTTTGTTTTTTCTGGAGCTGGCAGCCGGTCAGAGCATCAGACAGGGCAGCATTGGCGTCTGGAGACATATTTCTCCAAAGCTGGTTGGCATTGGTTATTCCAGCTGTGTGGTGAGTGTCTCTTGGGCCACCTATTTGGTTAAGTATTTGTTCTACAAGCCTGAGTGGGTGATAAACTATTTGGAGCAGCTTTTCAGAGACTGTACTTTATCCACAACAATATATATCATTACTGGGATGAGGAAATAAAGCAGCGGCTCAAGACCAGGATGATAATCCACACAGATTACAATTGTATATTGTGTTAGACTCTGTATTAGAGTTAAAACTTTTTTTTTGTTGAAACTATTATGCTCTAGATTTACACAATTAACCTGAACAGTTTCACAGGAGGCCATGCTCGAGACAAATGATTTTACTCTAGTAATTTCCTTCTCTTTTTTTACCTTTATCCTGAAAGATGAATTAAAGCTCTAAGCCCCTGAGCACACCATCTTACCCTGAAATTGATCAAATTTGTTACCTTATAACAATGTTACCTTTATTTTAGAGTGAGCAAAACAAGTATTATATACTAAATTACTTGTGTTTTAAACATTTATCCAGCACATTTTCAAAACATCAGTGTCAATCTTAGACTTTTTACCCTTTTAATACTCCAAATTTAAGAACTTAACCTGAACCTTTAAATTGCACCAAATTAAAGATTCGTAGCTAAAACGTCTGAGCATGTTTTCAGCATTTTCTGTGTTCTCAATAGCAAAAGGCCTTTGTTTTTTTTTTGTCTCTCTAATTGCACTTGAACCTTTTCCAGATCAAGTCTCAGAACCGAAATCAAAACAAAATAAAGATAGAATGAGTTTGGAAAAATCAACACATTTATTTTATGTAGGAGGAATTTATTGTAAAAAAATTTGTTTTTATTTTTGGCCATATCGTTCAGCCCTATCCCAAGCATGATAAATGCTAAGTGCCGACGAGTTCTGCAGTATGCATCAACCAACCAAGCAAGAACCTCGACATGAGATTCTCCTGTTTTATACCCCTCTTGATAAACCACACATCTGCTTTGTTTTGATTGATAAGAGAAAACCAGACCTTTACTCCTCCAAAGTATATGTGTTAGTGTTAGTGTTAAACTGTGTTTGGTTAAGTAAAAATTACGCAACTGAAAAGCACCTCTTCAAAAAAGCATCTACTTGCTTACCATTGTTACAATGCAAGAAGTAGAAAGAGAAGAACTCTATGAACTTGCTCTTGAATGGTGTAGAAGTTGGTTTAGAGGAGCTAAAAAGTTATTGATAAAAATGCAATTTTATCATTCTTATATTTCACCATTGAAGCATGAACTCAAGTGCGATTGTAAGTTAAGTTGGTTTACTCTTGAATGTTTTATCTCCTAGGTGTGTTTCTTTGTTGCTCTCTATTATAACGTCATCATTGGTTGGAGCATTTTTTATTTGGGAAATTCTTTCCAGTATCCTCTGCCGTGGGAAAGCTGTCCTAAAGTAGGCAACGTCACAGGTAAAAGGGTTTCTTTTTGATTACAGAATCCTTTTTTATTTGTAAGTCTGGGTAATGGATTTACGCTGTGTGTTTTGTCATCTAGTGAAGGAATGTAACGGCAGTTCTGCCACCGAGTATTTCTGGTATCGTAAAGCCCTGGACATCACCGACTCCATTGATGAAACGGGAGAGTTCAATCTGGTCCTCACTGGGTGTCTGCTGCTCGCCTGGCTCATCGTCTGCTTGGCCATGTACAAGGGCATCAAATCTTCTGGGAAGGTGGCGATGGTTTCTTTTACCTTTTAAACTCTGAAAACCTGCATGTTCTAGTTCTACAACAGTGTGTCCGCGGGCCTAAACAATGCTGAAATAAGCCCTCAAAAAGGCTTAAAACCGTGTTCAAAGGTCTTAAATTGGGCGAGTAGTGTGACTGCAGACTCTCTCTCGTAATCTCTTTCGTCTCCCTTTCACTGTTGCTCTAGCTAAACATATTCAGAAGACTCTTTGATATTATTCTATTAGAGAAAAACTAAACAATTAAGGTTATGGTAAACAATGCAGGACAATAAAAGAGAAAGTTATGTGAATTTGATTTCAAAACCAAAAAAGGAAAAACAAGTTAGTTTTTTATTCAGTGATCAAAATGAAAAATGCAAAAACAAATTGAGCTTTTGGTAAATCGGAACCAAAAAATTCTACGAGCTCATAATTAGTTCATAATTACAGTTATAGTTAGCTCATAATTATAATTGCATTTTTCATTTTCATCATAGAATCAAAAAATTAAAAACCGAATATTAAAATAAAGTGAACCAATGATTCAAAGATTCCTTATAAAATCCTGTTATAATTTCTCAAATATTTTTAATATTGGGCCCGTCAAGGTCTGAGATACGAACCGTGGGACTTCTGGAAACAGTTCAATTCCAGAACTCATCTCAATCGCAGTTAATGGATGAAATTTTAACTATTTTCAGTTCTTTGTACCTAACTTTATCAAAAATAGAGATGTGATTAATTATTTTTGTATGTCTTTCATAAGGAACAGAAAAGTCTAAGACTTTCTATACCCTGCAGAGTTTACACTTTTGCAGCTCTGAAAATTAACCTTAACTTTCAAAAATGTAATATTAAAAGCTTTCAATCATATTTTAGAACATTTCTCTCTCGAGATGAAAGTTGTTCCTTAGCCGATCCTTGTGGATATGGGAGCTTTAGAATGAACTAAAGACTAAATATCACTGACGCGAGAGAAAATATAAAAAACATAAAAGTAGTTTGTCAATTTAATGCTCCTGTGTTTAAGTAATAATTCTGCCAAATTCCATCCGAAAAGTGAAGGAAGGGAAAGTGTGGAAGGTAAAGTAGGTTTGATTGTGTGCAGGTGATGTATTTCTCTTCGGTGTTCCCTTACGCGGTGCTGCTGTGCTTCCTGATCAGAGGTGCCACTCTGGAGGGCGCGTCGGAGGGCATCAAGTACATGTTCTACCCCAGAGTATGTGAAGTGTTTAGGTCCACAATGACCTTATTACATACAGCTTAATATAAGACATTTGATCTATTGTTTCTTTTTCAGGCTATTTTTTTTTTTTAAATATCCAAATGAGTTGTCTGAATATTGAATTATTTTTTTTCAGCTGGAGATCTGGGCTGATGTCCAGGTCTGGCGGCAGGCGGCGACTCAGGTTTTCTTCGCTCTGGGTTTGGGCTTTGGTTCTGTAATAGCATACTCGTCCTACAACCCACGCAACAACAACTGCCATCGAGATGCCTTTACTGTGTCTGGAGTGAACTTCATGACGTCCATTCTCGCCACGCTGGTGGTGTTTTCTGTGCTGGGCTTCAGGGCTCATTTCAAAGCCTCAGAGTGTGTGAAGAGGTTAGAGCGTTTGGGTTTTCTTTTACAATATGCTGTGGAAAAAGAGAAAAATGTAGTATTTTTTACACTCATTTTTATATTATTTTAAAGGCATTGTTCGCTTTTAACTAGGGCTAGGTGATGGGGCCAAAAAATTTCACAATATTTTATTTCTTTCATAGCAGCCAATATCAATAAATTATCACATTACACTTGTATTTCTTGTATAAATATAAGCAAGTTTTTGCTCAAACCTGATAATTAACCAAGGTTTTAAACTTTTTTTTTTATTATCAAAACAAGGCTCTAATCAATTGTATAATCAAAATCATTATAATAAAATAAATTAGTAACCTGTAAAAATAGCTCAAATATCAGACATTGAGTAATTATTACATTACATTGTTTACTAAAAAGTTAATGATCTTCATTAACACTCATACATTGAAACATATTGAAAAACATTTTTATTTATTAAAGTCGTTATTTTTCCTTTTCCAGCTGAACTTTACTCTCTCTTGTGTTTCCTCTGTCTTCACGAAACAATGTTTAAACAATGCTTTCTCAAGCCAACATAAAAAATAACTGTATAACTAATAATTGGTGTGTTTATGTGTGTTTCAGTAATGTGAATGTGTTGCGGGAGCTGATGTCCAGCGGGTTGATCCCCGATCATGTGATCAGTGCTCTGAGCGTGGAGGGGCTATCACTGAACAATTATGGTCAGTGGTATGCGACTGTGAGCGAGCAGATCAACGTCACTGACTTCAACATCACTGAATGCAGCCTGGAGAAAGAGCTCAAGGAGGTACAGAACAATCCACTTAGCTTTTGTTCTAATAGGTAATGGTTAATGTTTTTACTAGGGATGCACCGATACCACATTTTTTCAATCCGAGTACCTTGATCTGAGTACTTGTCGATACCAAGTACCAAAAGGAGTACTTACTAATAATGGTACAGTTTTACTTTTATTATACTAGTTATTTCTATGACATTTGAATTTCATCACTTTTTTTTTTTTACTCAAAACTTACCCAAAAGCCTTTTTATTTAGGGAAAACAACATTTCTTCATTAGGAGCTGTTAAGGTCAAAACACATCTATCTGAAAATTCGATGCAAAGTTACATGCGCGAACACATCTCGGCCGAAAAAGCACAGCTCAGACACCACATCACACATCGTCCGCGCGATTGGTGTGAACGAACAAGAGCTCAGTTCTGCTATAACGGATTGGGTTTTCACAAGAGAACGACTAATGAGAGCTGCTGTTTCGATGAGGTGAATAGGACATGAAAGAGCTGCTAGATGGCGCTCGATACACACTCCCGCTTCAATCTCACAACAGAAAATAGCACCAAAGAACTACGAGATGAATAGCAGAAGAAGAGACCCCCAAAGAGGGGAATATAAACACCCAAAAGCTTGTACTGCTGGTGTCCGACCATCAAGATTATAAAACAGCGTGTGACTGTTGTCCCAGAGTAATGGAAAGTTTCGTTCATCTTTGTTCTTTTGCCTCTTGTTCATTTATGAGAATGATTTAATTGAATTATTCATTTGTGTCATTCATATCGGGTAAAAATTTGGATCTATTTGGAAAACGTTACGACAAAGATCCAAAAGAGCAAAAAAAGCACTAATCTGAGTAAATAAACATGCTTATTGGTGTCTTCTGATTATAAACATTGTAATCTGCACTTTTGACCGAGTTAGATTCGTTCTTTTCATGAACTACACATCATCAGCGCCAACCAATGGCAAGGAGCATCACTGCATCCACTTTTAACACCAGCTTGCGAACATATTTTGCATTTATGCATTTGGCAGACGCTTTTGTCCAAACCGAGACAATATGCAAATTTTTCCACGAAGTCTATCTTGGCTTGCTCATAATAGAAGTTGTGTCTGATCAATAAACCATAGCAGGAACAAAATCTAGACAGAGGAGGAAAAAAGTTTATATATATATATATATATATATATATATATATATATATATATATATATATATATATATATATATAGATAGATGTGTGTGTGTTCCCTGAAGAGAATAGTTCTCAGTTGGTTTTTGAAAGCTAACACAATAATACTCATTCCATATTATAAAGTGACAAAAAGGGCTTATCTTTCTTTGCCGGTGATGAATTTCAATGAGGAGCTTTATCAATATTAAAGTATTTTCAGAAAAATTCAATTTTTGATGAGAGAAACAGCGCGTCTAAGCCTGTTTTGGACGCGCCCTGCTTGGATCAGTTTACATCTGTTTCCCTGACGATCTCTGTTTGCTTTGAAGCTTGTTTTTTTTTCCCTGATTGTCATATTTTTTATTTGAGGTGCTCTTTCTTTCTCAGGGAGTTGAGGGCACTGGTTTGGCATTCGTGGCCTTCACTGAAGCGATGGCTCAGTTTCCTGGGAGTCCGTTCTGGTCTGCGCTGTTCTTCCTCATGCTGCTCAATCTGGGCTTGTCCACTATGTTCGGGACCATGGCGGGAATCCTGACCCCGCTGACGGACACCTTCAAGGTCCTGCGCAACCACAAATTCCTCTTTACTGGTAAACTCTTTTTACACCCTTTTACTGGTTGAGTGTTTGAAACAAGCTAAATTTAGTCTGTTTTTTTCAGCATGTTGCTAAATTAGAAACAATGAACTATACAAAATAATTCAAATTGAGAGAAATGAAATGGCCTCAAAAATGGTAATTAAAAAAAACTTCTGAAACGGTTCCGTGTTGGAAGATGTTTGTTTAAAGATATGTAATTAAATACAACCTTCCTGGTAGTTTAGAAAAGCTGTTTTTTAAGCTGTTTTAAAAATGTACTCATTTTTATTTTTCTCTCTTCCTTCCTCTGTTTTCCTTTCTCATTTTCTCTCTTTTTTTCCTCTATTTTCTCTCTTCCCTTGCTCTCTCTCTCTCTCTCATCTCTCCTTTCCTGCACTCTTTTGCTTCTCTGCTCTTTCTTCCCTCTGTCTTTCTCTATCTCTTTCCTCTTTCCCATCCTCTCTCTCTCCTTTCTCTCTTTTTCTTCCTCTCAATTAACTCTCCTTCTTTTCGGCACTCTCTCTACTCTGCTCTTTTTCTCTCTCTCTGTCTTTCTCTCCCTTCCGCTCTCTCTCTCTCATCTCTCTTTTTCTTCCTCTAATTTCTCTCCTTTTTTCCTGCTGTCCTTTTTTCTTCTCCACTCTTTCTTCTCTGCCCCTCTGTTCTTTCTCCTTACTTTCCCTTTCTCTTGCTTTCTGTTCTATTTTCTCTTTTTGTCTCGTCTCTCCATTCTCTCTCTTTTGTCTCGTTCACTCACTCTTCTCTCTCAGCATCCAGCTGTGTGGTGGGCTTTCTGATTGGCTTAATTTTCACCCAGCGCTGTGGAAACTATTTTGTGACTATGTTCGATGATTACTCTGCCACTCTTCCTCTCATCATCGTTGTCATCTTCCAGACCATCAGCGTTGCGTGGGTGTACGGAGCCGACAGGTACCACACTCTTAGATTACTGAGAAGGTTTGCTTCTGGTGTGCTGAAAGCAGGACTAAGACTTGTCATCTTGCAGGTTTTTGGAAGATCTGAAGCAAATGTTGAATCGTCCAGTTTCTGGCTTGTACAAGTACCTGTGGAAATATGTGTGTCCTCTGGCGATGCTGGGACTCCTGGGTGCTAGTCTGTTGAAGATGATTCTGGAGCGTCCCAAGTACTCTGCCTGGAATAGAGAGAAGGTAGCAATTATTGTACAAACACTCCGAAACCTTGTGAAACCTTTCGGTTAGGGTTAGGTAAGGAAACATTGTATTTAGTGTAGAAAGTGACCCCCCCACTAGATCAAATTGTGGATTTTTCCACTGGGTCATTTTTTGGGTCGCCAAAAATGTAGTAGTTCCTCAAAAACATAAAAGTGACGTTTAGCAGTGTCACAGCTTGTGAAAAAGATCAAAATCTAAGTTTAAGAAAACGCTTATGAACACTCATAAATGCTCAAAATCTTAAGTGATTGATGGGGTTGCCAGATATAAACATAAGACTGCTAAATAAAATAAAACAGTGAAGATGAGTGTTTATGAGCTTTTTCTCAAACTCTGGCAACTCTAACTGCCAACTTTGTAAAAGCCATGGTTAGGGTTACCAGAGTTTGAGAAAACCTTCATAAATACTCAAAAACTTAATAATTATAATATATAATATTATGCAAAAAAGTTATAATATATAATAAAATCTGGTTTTTAGCAGTCTTATAAAGGCTTCAATTTGATTCCTAACAGTCTTAAATATGACCATGCAGAAATCCTGCATCCTAAATTCCAAAATCTTTTGCTAGTTATAGAAAAAATATAGTTGGTTCACAGCACGAGTGTCCACACTATTGAGATTTTATCATGAAATAAACTACCTCCTCACTATAAACATGTTCACAGAAGGTATTAGAACTGCTCTCTGCTTACAATTTTAAGATCTGTTTATTTGCTCCCAAAATGCATTTCACTGTAATATTCATTATAAAACCTTGATCTTTTCAGTTGATGGTTGTTGTAAATGCTGAACGAGATTCAATATTTATTTTCAGGCATCTAAAGAGGACCTTCCTTATCCCGACTGGGCTCTAGCTGTCCTGATCTCCCTCATCATAGTTGCATCACTTCCTGTTCCTCTGGGGTACCTGCATTTCTTGCTTTTGCAACGTTTGGATCAGTCCCCAGCAGACAACGACGCAAGATACGAGCGCTGTGCTACCACAGACACAGATTTGACCCCTCTTAGTACGTTATCCCCCTCAAATGAACTCCACAATAACCCGCACGTGCTGAACGGCCACACGGAGAGCGTGGAGTCGAGCGTTTTATGATCCGGACTGTGAACATCAAGGTTGGATCTGGTTAAGTTAAGTATGTTTACTGAAGACAACGGTCGGAACCATTTGAGAATTTTGGTCCTGGTTGGCGGATATGTTTGTTAAAAACATAAAGCCTAAATATAAGCTGCCAAGGTTTTTTAAAGCATTTATTTTTTTGGAAGATCCACAGTGACCTTTTAAAACCAGCTCTTTAACTTGCAAAACTATTTGTAAGCTGCAGATTCCACTGAGGGACCACTGAGAAGTGCTTAAGTGACTGAGTGACTGTTTAACCGAACCTTTTTACCGAGTGGAGTTCTGGAAAGCTACTTTTAGCTGTGTGACGTTATCTATTACAGTTTTATGTTAGCCGTTACAGTTGCTTTGAGTCTAAAGCTTCAAACCCAGAGAAGCGCACAGGATCCATTGACCGGTGCGTACAATGCTACGCCGTTACGTTGTACAGTAAAGGACTTTCAACTACATAATAATTTACAAAAGGTCTGAAGCTCTTTGGAGCTCTTGTAACGATATATCTTTCGTTTTCACACTCATTCAGAGCATCCCATCAACTTGAGGAACAAAAACCGTTGAGCAGTCTTGGTTTATTTTAGAATATTGTTCCAAACCAAACAGATGTACAGTTAAACCCTTTCGCGAATGTGGGTTCTAGTTGGCAGATGTGTTTGGTAGAAGCGTTAAGCCAAAATGTAAACTGCCAAGGTTATTTTTAATGTATTTATTAAAGCTGCTCTTTTGAAAACCTGCTCTCTAACTCTGTCATAGCGAGATTGTTTAACAAAACTTTTATACAGTAACTCCGGAAATCTACTTTTAGCCGTGTGACCGTACCTGTTACAGTTTTACGTCTGCCGTTACTTTACTATCAATTCTTTTTATTTTATCACTTTGGGAAACGTCAGTGTTCTGCATCATTAAATGAGCTCCGTATTTAAATGAAAAATGTTTTGCTTCGGTTGGAGCAATTTAAAGTTATGTTTTTGATGGCTTTATCAAGGCCTGCTAGTGCACAACGATTGTTTAATGAACAATACAATATAATAACTGATTTTGAATTGTAAAAAGGAAAGGCAAATTTGTAACTGAATATGTTTCTGTGTACTGCTAGGTCAGCGAGTTTGGTGCGTCTGTGCTGTCGACTCAGCTGCGTAAGGTTTTCAGCAATGGTGGTTTAATAATATTAAAGGTACAGCGCAGGTATCCTGTGCTTTTTAAAGGAATCTGGTACCTTTATCCCACTGTGGTTATGAATTTTGCTGTAAATGCAATATTTGTCAGCCGAACAGAGTTAAATGAAGACTGGTGTCCACATGTAAAACGCTTCCGTAGCGTTAAAAGTTTTGCTGGAAGTTGCTTTAACACACAAGTCTGTCAATCTAGCTCTAGTTAAACCTACCACAGTGAGTTGCTGTGTGGTCCTAAATATATTAATTGGTGTAATAAAATACGCTAGATCTTAAAAGATCATAAGCAAGTCATGAAACATAATTAGATCATCTTAAATTAACTTTGACATTTTTGTTTAACATTTAAATGTTAATTGCTGCTAGGGTTAAAAAAATCACATTAAATCTTTTAATTTGCCTTGCTAAGTCTTACACTGTGGCAGTCCACACCTGCAATGTTAATTTAACACTGCGGTTTTTTTCAAGTGTTTCCCTATTCCAAGGTCAACGATTTTTGAGAGAAATCAGTTTAAAACAGTTGCTTTAACCAAATGTGTCCAAAACTTCAAACCTAGAGTTGTGTTTGAAAACCTGCAGAGCAGCGCACAGGATCCATCGACCGGTGCACGCAATGCTACGCCGTTACATCACGCGGTAAAGGACGTGCAACTGTTCGCCTTTACAAAAGGTCCCTGGACAGCTGGAGATCCTGGAACAAAATGTCTTTTGTTCTCACACACATCCAGAGCATCTGATCAATTTGAGGAACCAAAACATTTGAACCGTCAGGGTTTATTTTAATAATATTGTTCCAAACCAATCAGATGTCTGTGCAACACAAACTACATTTTGTGTGAAGATGGATCAATTCTTTATTTAAATATTTAATTTTCTGTTTCATATTAAAGAACAGATTGTTACTCTAAGCTTAAATGATCATATTTACCCTCTTGCAAGCAATTTTGTTGCTTCCAGAAACCTGTTGGTTGTATTTAAAGTCATGTAGTGATGAGTTTTGAACAATCTTCAAAAATCTAAAATGAGGGTTTATCCCTTATTTTTTAATGTTTTGTCAAATCATCTTGTTGATGTTTTCCATTGAACAACAGACATCTGATCGTAGTTTTATGGCTTATAGTCATTGTAAATGATTTCCCTCCTCGCAGGAGTTTGAAGCTCTGTGTCGGTGTGGGTACCTAAGATCTGTTAGTAGTTTTATATTCTTTAATATATTTGAATCTTTCATTTGTCGAGTAGAAAACTTGAGGCCTTTAAACTTGAATTCAGTTCATTTTTATGTAAATGTCCAAAATGTCCTCACGCCAGAGTGATTGAAGACTCTGGTTTTGTGTGAGTGTTTTTGTTCATCTTTATTGTTGAAGCACACTGATGTTTTGTAAAAATAAAAAAAATGTTAATGAACTTTTTCTGCAACAACTTGTTTCTTGTCTTCTGTTGAAGTGCCACAACACACCAGAGCACAATTTCTTTGAGATATTAGCATGTGTACAATGCTCTCTGTCTGCTGAGGACTGTAAACGTCACTGTTGAACTTCCTGTTTGAAAGGAAGTACTGAGTGATGCAATCCATCTGTTCATATCAGTTACTTTTCTTTAGGGAGGACAACTAAACTAACTTTACTACATTTGATATCTAATTTGTATAGTCTGACTCTAGCAGATCAAATGTACACTATCAGGAGTTTATTGTTAATTTTGTGTTGAATTTATGAAGGAAACACAGCAAATTTGAAAGTGCAAATACAATATCGTCTTGGGAATCGTGGAAAGTGATGCTGTGGATTGTGATCTGTTTGTGTTCATGTAACCACAGAATGTTTTTGGAGGAGTTTAACTCAGATTGAGTAAATCATGTGTGCATACATCTGTGCTGTTATGAGTCATATCTGTTGTGTGTAATACTTAAATGGTTGCTATGGGAATCCATACGAAATTCTAAAGGTATTCTGATCTAGAATTTTTCAGGTAAAATACAGTCTGTCAGCTTCGGCCAATTAGATTTAGTTTGTCTTTTTTTATAAGACCTATTGTATCGCAGTTATTTAATTTTAACCCGCAGTTTCCTTCAGTTTGTGTTGATCATTCATGTGCGCTCATCGTGAGTGTGTGTGTGTGTCTGTGTGTTCATGTGTGTGTGTGAGAGAGAGAGAGCTCAATGGTCCTGGGACTCCGGTTGTCATGGTGTGAAACTCCACCCTGGAAAGAGATGATCCACAAACACTGTGATGCTCTGAGCAGACCATGAGAAACTTCACATCTGTGATGGAAACCAGCAGCAGGTAAGAGAAAACAAGCCTGAAAGATGTTGTGGAAAGAGAAAAGCAGAAACCTGTTGCACCTCAGCTCATTGTGAGGCTTTTAAGTCGTCTGTGATTCAAGTTAAATACAGCAAATGTCAAGTCTTGCTTGGTTTTATCCAGAAAGGGGTTGTGGTTTTGATCTATTTATATTTAACATGTATTATTCTTCATATTACAAGGTCGAATCATTTTCACAGGCATTTTCATCATTTTTTACATTTGTCAGATGTCCATGAAAAGCTCATCTGATGTGTGTTTTTGGAGTTGCCAGAGATTGAAAAAATGCTCCCAAAAAGAAAATTATGGTTAGTGCTGCCATAGTCTGAGAAAATGCTCATGTACACTCAAAATCAAAAGGGATGGTTAGGGTTGCCAGATATTGACATACGACTCATAAATGTTAAAATATGTAAATGTGATTTTAAGGGTTGCTAGAGATTACGAAAACGTGCATAAATGTTCAAAAGCATAAAAGTGATTGTTGGGGTTATCAAAGACTGGGAAAATGCTCCTGGATGTAAAAAAAAAAATGTAACTGATGGTTAGGGTTGCCAGAGTTTGAGAAATGTTCATAAATATATGTATTTTATATATAATCATCTCATAAGTCGATGTGTTATTATTTGTAACAGGTTGATGTGGCATGTTATGTTTTTTTTTATGACTAAATTAATATGAACATGTTTTTTGTCGTTTATTGTACCTCATAAGAAAATGAAACACAAAAAAATGTAAATACATGTAATTTAATTTCTTCAGATTACATGATACAATGTCTTGCGGTCTTGCTTGGAAGTACTGAAAAGCCAAAAAAACCCCGTCTGACGTCCATTTAAATGGCTGCATCAATTCTTGAAGAGCATTTAGTGTTTCTAATGGAGTCCAGCAGCAGCTCACGGAAACATTTCTCAAACTCCGTATTCAGATATCTTCAGTCGTGTTCAAAAAGTCTTAAATAATGGTTCAAACTAGAAAGGAATTAGTTAATAAAAGAACAGCAATTTAAAAGAAAATCATTAACGTCAAACCAGCGTTTGTTGAATCAAAATTGAACTCCAAAACCTCTTTCAGGTGAGTTCATGGGGTTCTGTTGGTCTTCAGAGTAGAGATGGCATTTTTACTGCATCTTCTTCCTGCTTCTGATGAACAGACTCAATATTTCCTTCACCGTACATCTTTTCCTTGTACAGCATGCTGAAGCGGACCCTGCTGCTGGTGTGTATAAGTGTGTGTTTGGCACAAAATCCCATCAAAAATGATGCTTCTGCAGAAGAAAAGGAACTGACCTCTGATCAGCACAATCGAATCACACTTAAACAAACCTGTAAGACAGAAAATATGATCCCAACGGGACTCCATGCTCTTCATGTTTCACATTTTTTTGTACAGTTTTATTGTTAAGTTGACTGTTTATTCTGATAGACGAACAGCTGACGAAGAACAGCAACCGTGTGGGCGTCTTCATCGCTGCTGCTCTAGGAACGCTGACTCTCATGGCTGTGGTTTACTGCATCTACAACCAGCTCTACAGCAAGAACATCTACTCTCACACCTCGCTGCACGACTCCGGTGAGACTCCGCGGTAGTGTTCTATGTGCGCTCATTTTGATTCAAGCTTCCCAAATCCAATCAGCAGTCCTTCCCTTTTCCTTCTGACAGACAGGGCTGTTGGAATTCAAAGATTTTGTTCTATTGTTAGTCATTTGTATTCAGATATTATGGATGCTTCACTGACTTAATGAAAAATTTAGACCTAAGACTTCAAGAAATATGAAATGATTAAACAAGGTTTTGACACAAAATTTGGTACCTCAAAAACAGGTTGTTTTGATCAAGTGTGAATTTTTGTACCTCAAATTAACGATTGCAGAATTCAAGATTTTGACTTAAAATAGCACCACATTATATTTGTTGATGGTACGTCTCACATATATTAGTAAAACATTTTTGTTCATAATCAGTCAAAATTCTAATATTTCTTAGGCAAATATAGGCACTTTTTTACTTACTATTTTTACTTTTTAGAACCAGTGCTGGAGGGCCGCAGCCCTGCACCTCTTTAGGTTCAGCCTTGCTATTGTATGCGTACTACACTGTAAAAACAAAACAAAAAAACATTAAACAGAAATTGAACTTGAAAAATTACACTGACATTACTGTAAAATACAGTAAAGCTCTGTTAATTTTTTTTTTAAATCTTAAATATTTTTTCTAATGTTCATATAAAGCTCATCTGATTTGTTTTTTGTTGTTGCTTGAGGAGAAAATGCTTCTGATTATTCATAAATGCTTAAAATCGTACAAGTGGTGGCCAAATGTCGACAAAAGAAAGCGAGAGATTGCGAGAATGCTTGTAAATGTTTTAAAAAATGAAAAAATAAATATGACTAAGATTGCTCATAACCACTTAACTTTGTAAAAGACATTGTTAGGGTTGCCAGAGTTTGAGGAAACCTTCATAAATGCTCAAAAACATAGAAGTGATGGTTAGGCTTTCAAACTATGTATTTGAACCATACTGTTTATTATCCAAAAAAAAGTTGTGCATGTTTTTCTCATGTCTTTTTTCATATATTACTTGCATCTCTTAAAAAGGCTTAAATCTTAGGTCTTAAAAAGTCTTAATTTTGACCATATGAAACCTAATAACATGTAAAACAGTTTGCAGTCCCATCCTGGAGAGTCCAGGAGCTGTTTTCATTTGTGTGTGTGTGTGTGTGTGTGTGTGTGTGTGTGTGTGTGTGTGTGTGTGTGTGTGTGTCCTAGACGTGGCTCTGGACCTGAGCAGCTCCTCCTCGTCGGTGTTCTCTGGAGTGGCGATGGAGGGGGTGACCCAGCAGAGGGTGATCAGAACTGGAGGGAGGGGTTATGGTTCTCTCTCTGATTCTCCGTCCATCATCACTCTGCCTCCAGCTCTTTCTCCTCCTCCATCACGAACCTCCTCATCCTTTCACTCGTTCTCCACGAGCAGAGCTGCAGCACCACTGAGGACCATCTCAGCCCAGGAGCTGGAGAAGAGCTTCCTCTGAGACTGCAACCGGATGGTTTTAAAAAACATACGTTATTCATGCGGACGTAGTACTTTAAGGAACCATATTTAATTTAATATCTCATCATTAAATAGCTCCGCAAACCGAAAGCTTTAATAGTGTAAAACAATAACTGTTGTTAAGGACATGCACAAGAACAACGTGTCTCTTTTATTTCTAGAGGAACTCCGATGCTTTATTTAGGTTGTGTTTGATTACATATTTTAGCTTTGTTTGGTATCATCTTCTCTCTGTAGTAGCACACAATGTCCACTGAGTGTCTCTTCTCTTAGTTTTCTGCTGGATTAGATCTGGTCAGATTGTGTGCGCGTGTGTGTGTGTGTGTGTGTGTGGGTGGGTTAGGGATCACACAAACACTCACAGAGGGAGGGTTTAAGTCGTGTGAGCACGCTGGGCTTCACTTCTGCAGATTTACTCTAATCTCATTTCAGCACCTTGGACAGTGACACGCGCGCGCGGACGCCTGTCTTCTGTCCATCCTCATTCAAAACAGCTTTTAAGAGCTTCTCTGATTCTCTAAAGCAGCCTTTCCTTGCAGGATCTCCAAGAATAAAGTTGTTTAGACTCTCTAAAGCAGGGATCGTTGTCTTGCACCGCATGGTGTTTGTCCAAGAATCGATCCTCCAGCGTTCCTTTGGGAATCTCATTCCTGGAACAGGGCTTGTTCAGGCTTCTGAACATCCGCAGTGGCTTCGTTTTCCAACATTTCACCGTTAACCCAATATACATGTGCTTTTTATTGGCTGCAGATATGCCTTTTTGTGCTCTATAAAGCTTGAGGGATTTTGGTTGGCTATTAGTGTGCAGTAGTTTTCACCTGAGTAAGATAAATGTATTTAAAATAAAACAAGATTGGATTTTTTGAAGTATATTTTCACAGATGGATGTTTAGCTGCAAAAATACTCAAAGTCTTCTTTAAAGTTAATAGCTGTGTGTCAGGGAGCCTCAGTGCGTCTCATCTCACTTTCTCTCTTTCCGTCTTCCATTCTCGTTTGAATAACAGCAAAAATTGGCTTAAAAAAATCACCAGAACAAGACAACTGTACGTCAGATTTGAAGCTAACAGATCTTCAGTTATTAGTTATTATTCAAAGAAGCTTCATTTAACTTTAAAGTTATATGAGAACTTGATTTTTAATTGTTAAAATTTTGGTAACTTTTAAAGAAATTTTTATTTATTTATTCGAGGAAGAAGGCTGCTATATTTACACTGAAAGTTCATGCAGAAACATTATAATAGTTATTAAATTGTTTAAAGTTGCTGCCCTCAAGTTTTGTAAGACCTGAAGATGATTCTTCGGTTGTATTTGAAGAACATGTTACAAATTCTTAGAACTATTCAGATTCAATTTGAAAATATCAGCGTTTTAGCATAAATAAAGTAATCTCCACTTTTCGGAGCTATATTAAGTTGAACGTATTATTTCACCTCAGCATTGCTAATGAGATCTGAGCCCTTTATATCAACTTATTGCTTTTACTTTCTCCTGGTTTAAAATATGCTAATGCCATTGTATCAACACTGATTCATGTCCATGGAAGCCGTAGAATCTGGGGAGACTACGACAGCATTTATGTTGTATTTATTTTGAGAGGATTCTATTTTAACAGTCTCGCTTTTATAGAATTACTGTGTTTTTCGTGATGTTAATCATCAGATTAGCATAAGTTCGGGAGGAGCTTGGCTGATAATTGGCTAACCATATGGTCCCATCTACCCATATTCTCTCCAGTATAAAAGACACGACCAAAGATCTACATCATGCAAGCTATCACTCCTTCCACCCCTCGCTACTCACTATGCACATTTCACTTCTTCTCACTTTGTGTTAGACGGTCTACTCCTCGTTTAAACTGCGGTAATAGATGGAAATCTAAGGGGAGGTATTCTCCGGGCCCAAGTTGTTCCGGACTAACACTTGGTCAGCTCTCCTCGTACGCTTCTCCATTTCTCACCAAACCGCACTTGCGATACTAAACAATTACGATCAGAGTGAACTCGTGAACTAAAGAGTCACGGTGGCGCAGTGGGTAGCACGGTCGTCTCACAGCAAGAAGGTCGCTGGTTCTAGGCTCGGCTGGGGCAGGTGGCATTTCTGTATGGAGTTTGCATGTTCTCCCCGTGATCGCGTGGGTTTTCCGGGTGCTCCGGTTTCCCCACAAGTCCAAAGACATGCGGTATAAGTGAATTGAGTAAGAACGATTGCCCATAGTGTTAAAGTGTGAATAAGTGTGTGTGAATGTTTCCCAGCGATGGGTTGCAGCTGGAAGGGCATCCGCCGCGTATAACATATGCCAGAGGAGTTGGCGGTTCATTCCGCTGTGGCGACCCCGAAAGGGAAGAAAGGCGACATGAAGATGAATGAACTCGTGAACTGAGATAACTGTTGTTTTTACAACCTACTTATATTATAAAAGTTACAAGGATCTTGTAGCGTGTAATAACAAAATATTTATCATAAAAACGTCATAATTACGTCTAATTTTTGAAGTATGTCTTTTTTATGAGATAAGATCTTGTTATTACGACATAATTGAGTAGATGAAAATGATATGTATGCAGAAGGATGAAACCCAGCCGGCGAGCGGATGCGGAGGAGCGGGGCTCTTCGCGTGACAGCAGAAGTACGCGTCGGTGCTAATGCGAGTGCGAGCGCGTGCATGTGTTGGTGTGTGAGGGGAGAGAGAGTATTAGTGCTCGTGAGAGAGAGAGAGAGAGCGAGTGCGTCCTGGTGCGCGCCCGCAGAGTTCCGCTCGGTCCCGCGGAGGAGTGAGAGAGCGAAGGATGGAGGTTCGACCGGACCGGTTCAAAGCCGAGGCGGCCAAAACACTCGGGAGGATACACCGGTGAGTCCGAAAACTCTTCAAGTTTATTTCTGTTATTCTGTTTTTTTTTTGTTTATATATATATATATATATATATATTACAAAGTGCTTTAATGTGTTTGTTTAATTGCTGCACTCAGCGTTGACGCGCCAGAGAGAAGTTTATGAGGAGTTCTAGTGAATAAAGAGGACAAAACGCGTTAAAAGCCACCCGTGATTTGTGAAGCGGTGTGTGGAGGTTGTAGACGGGATTAGAGCGGCTCGCCTCGCCGCTGAGAGCCAGCCCCGGAGGCTCCAGGAGCTGAGGACCGGGTTCACGAGGCTTGTTCGCGAGCTCTGGGAGCCCTGGGGCCCGTTCGAAGTTGAGGAGAGGCTCCTCTATGTTTGATTAATGTTCTTGAGGGAGTTTTTCTGAGCGCGTGAGTTCAGGACGGCCAGATTAACTCCTCTCGACTCTATAAATAGCTTCTCTTGTCCGGTTTGTGCCGTCGCATCACACCTGTCAGGTGACCACTTCCGTTCCGCATCGGGACTATTTTTGAAGATGCTCCGACTTTGAAATGTTCACGTCATAGAGGTGGCACGTCATTACTCACGTGAAACACTGTCGATTCCTGCATTATTGATTTCACTTTTAGCAATAGATTTGCTTTTTTTCCCATTTATTTATATAAAAAGCTTTTGGGTAATAAACAGATATTTTGGCTTAAATTGTGATTTTAAATACTATTTACAGTAAATTTGACCTTCTAGTTCATTATTTTTAAATCATTATTTTTTTTCTTTTTGAAGCAGTCTAATTGGCAGATTTTCTTAAAAATATATATCTATATATTGTTTTAATGATAATGTAAAATAGTCTTTAGTTTTTAAATAATTGATTTAATTTTTTTTTGGGAACCAAGTGTTACCATATTGACTTTGAAAGTAGTTTGATTATTTATGCATCAACTATGGAATAAAATTGCTCTCAAATAACACATGCTTATTTATTTTGTGTGGGATGTTCCTGTCCTCAGCCGTGTTTTAAAAGTATTGTTCGTAATTTTGTGTGAATCGGATCTCTCTCTCTCTCTCTCTCTCTCTCTCTCTCTCTCTCTCTCTATATATATATATATATATATATATATATATATATATATATATATATATATATATATATACTCTTTCTATCTCTCCCCTCTATATTTCTCTTTCTCTTACTTATTTTTCTATTTCTCCCCTTTATATGTCTTTCTCTATCTCTGTTTCTCTCTCTCGCTCTCTTACTTCTCTTTCCATCTCTCCCATCTCTATATTTTTCTCTCTCTCTCTTATTTCCCTCTCTCTCTTTTCCTCCACTCTCTCTCCCCTCCCTCCTTCTCTTACTTCTCTCTCTTCTCTCTCTCCCCTCTTTCTATCCTTCTCGTTCTCTTTTTTCCGCTATCCCCCCTCTCTCTTATCTCTACCTCTCTTTCTGTCTCTCCCTCATACAAAATGATAACAAATTCTTCACACAAGATGTTCACCGACACAACGTCTTTGTGCACAACTCTGACAGATTCTACACACAATCAGACATTTATCAACACAAGCTGCACTGTGAAAGAACCGTCAAAACTGTCACCATGCACATTTATTCCATAAACATCTCTTAAATGTTTTAAAATTGGAAAAATATCTCTTTATAGAGAATATTTTTTTCTGGATGAACTATTATTGAACAACTAACACATTTAGGCAACTCCATTCGCATTAAGCCTAAAAATTAAACCTGTGAAAAACATCTGAGAGGATTTTATTTTTCTGACATTTGAAATGTTTACTAATGTGAGTTTAGAACATTGAGTGACATTCCCACGTGTTTAAGTAAAACTTTAAGTAATGTCAATCTAAATGTTTTTATATAGCGATTATTAGTATTTGCTTCAAAGCAGCTTCACAAAATCCGAGTGTAGGTTAAGATGGGTTCAATAGGAATTCCTGTTGGATAATTCTATGGGGTAGAAATAAAACTGCCATATAATGCTACCTTAGGGATTGTAAAGTACAGTTTATTAATATGAGGAAAGTGTTTATTTAACCTAACCTGTAAGTTGTGACATTCTATAAAAGCTTGGTTTAAACTGATTTTGAGTGAGAGATAAAGCAACCAAGACACTTATTTACATTAACATGTAAACGCTAGCTTCTGTGTTCTGTTCAAATTAAAATAGAAATGAATACACTTGAAAGATGATCTCAGGGCTGACTGAGAGTGTGAATGGTGAGTGAGTGTGTCCCTGTGTGGCCCACCCCTTTCAACCGATGTGATCTGGACACAGGAGCTAACCGAACGCTGTTAACCAAACCAGGATAGAGCAGTTACTTTATATATATATATATATATATATATATATATATATATATATATAATTTTTTAAAATTTATTTTCCACTGGGTCTTTAAAAGTCTCAAATTGAAAAGCCTAGATTTTGCACCCTAAAAGTGTGAAATTCACCGTAGTAGGTTAATAATTTTAAATAATTAAATAAGGTCTTATTTTTCTGATGTCGAGGTAAAGCTCTTTTGAAATGTGGTTTTGTTGTTACCAGAGGTCACCAGAGATTGACAAAATGCTCCTAAATACAAAATAAAATGTGAAAATGATGGTTGTGGTTGCCAGTTTGACTAAACTTTCATTAATCCTCAAAAAAAGCTTAGAAAATGCTATTAAATGCTAAAAAAAAAAAATTTAAGTGAGAAAAGGCTCAAACCGTGGCTCAAAATCATAAACATGATTATTAGTGTTGCCAGATATTGAAAACACTTTTGTAAATGTTCAAAAAAAAAAATAAAATGATGTATTTGAAGCATTCTGATTATTATGCAGAAAAGTTTTGTATAATATTTGAAGTTATAACATAAATTAAATTAAACATTACATTTGATTCTAAACTTTCTTAAAAAGTCTTAAATGATCAAACCTGCTGAAACCATAAAAAAACTAAAATAAATTAATGCTACACACAGTCAACATTTATTTTGACTTAAAACAGATTATTCTTTAAGTTTGAGTTGCATTTTTTATGTTAATAACTTTCTGTAAAAATTGATATTTTGAGATGATTGCCTCAAATTAATCTAATTAGATTTACAAAACAAATTGATTTTTAAAATGGGTAATCAAATAATTTTTAAATTGTTCAAACTATGCAAATGTGCAGGTTTTTTGTAAATTAATCTCTCAAAATTCCTTGATATAGAATACTTTAATTTAATTCTTTCAAAACATGTCAAAACCTTCACCATTTAACATGTAAATTAGAAAAGTTTTTGTAAAATCATCACTCATAGAAATCATCTGATATCAGTTTAATACGTGTTTTAATGTGTTTTCTTTTGTTCTTTTTGTTTGTGGATGTAAATAACTTACTCTTTGTTGAAGAACAGAAAAATTAAGTGTAGATATATTTATATAAAGATAACCGTATGCATCTTCTATAGGCATGCCGTGCAAATTTAAGAGCACTAAACTGATTAAATCTTGGAATACTGTAGTAAAATTCACAACCCTTTTATAGCCGAGCCTTTCTATTTAAGTGATGAAACGCAGATGAGTTTGTTAGATCATGTGAACGTTCTGCGGTTCATCCCACAACTGTTCAGTGAACTCTTAAATATCAGAAATTCATTGAAAAATTAAAAAGAGTATCCTGGGAAGTTTTTCACGAAGATTAATCGGTGTAATTTGGCAAGCTCTTGCACTGTGTGATGAAACTTACAGAGGATAACAATAATAAAATAAATCCACGCGTCAGGCTGCTTCGTGTGGTTATCTGATTTGTAATTATATAACCTCTATCTGCCAGTCGTGAAAAGTCTTGGTGGAAAATTGTTAGTTTCTGTTTGTCTTTTTAAACACATTTTCTAGTGGTGAAACATGCACACTATATCTTAATGTGTTGGCAAAACATTTGTATGTCTCGCTCTTTCTCATTCTGTCTGTTTCTCTTGATTCTGCACAGACTTTAACTTGTAAATCCAGTCCGGAAATAGATCTCCAACTAACCTGCTGCTAGTTAAATCCTCTCTCTCTCTCCTCTCTCTCTCTCATCTCTCTCTCTCTCTCTCTCACTCTCTCTCCTTCACCTCTCTCTCTCTCTCTCTCTCTCTCTCTCATCTCTCTCTCTCTCTCTCTCACCTCTCTCTCTCTCTCTCTCTCTCTCTCTCTCTCTCTCTCTCTCTCTCTCTCTCTCTCTCTCTGTCTATCTCTCTCTCTCTCTCTCTCTCTCTCTCTCTCTCTCTCTCTCTCTCTGTCTCTCTCTCTCTCTCTCTCTCTCTCTCTCTCTCTGTGTGTGTGTGTGTGCTCTCTTACTCTTAGTCTCTTTCTGTTCATTTCTGACCAACGTATTAACTATCATTAAAGCTCTGGACAACATATAAAACTAAATATCAGTGATCACTCTCTCTTCTGATTTCTTTCTCTCTTACTCTGGCTCCTCTAGTGATGGGAAATTTCATTCATTTTGGTGACTTGGTTCGCCAAATGATTCAAATGAATTACAATTCTCTAACATCCAGGTTCTGCATCCATTGGAAATGATTGCGAACAATATGGACGAGTTGAAGAGCGATTTAATGAACTGTTCTTTTCTAAAACCTTCTCTGGGTTCATTGAGAAACAATCGTGGGATTGAACGAGATGGAGAGAATGAATCGTTCACTAGGAAGTGTAGTTCCACATGACTCACTATAAAGATTCGTTCCTTTTGAAGGAACCGTTTAAAAGCGACGCATCACTAACCACCTCCTCTCTCTCTCTATCTCTTACTCTATCTCTTCTTGCTCGCTCTCTCTCTCTCTCTCTCTCTCTCTCTCTCTCTCTATCTCTTTCCCACTCTCTTCTTGGTCTCTCACTCTCTCTCTCTATCTCTTACTCTATCTCTTCTTTTGTGGGTGTTTTGGCAATTAGGTGACCTGATTTAACATTTGTTTAATTCATACATTGGTTTTGATTCCATGAAAAAGACAGTCTGACCTTAAAACGGAGTGACATTTTTCTGATAAGAAAATGTTAGTAACAGCAGAATAACTGCCACGTGATACTTAGGTAATAACACCTTGAACATTGAACATAATGTGGGCTGAATTAGCTTGATTTAGAGATAACTTCCTGTATATATATCGCGCCTATGAAACACCAAAGGAGGTGCAGTTTTCGAGCCAGGTTCTGTAACCCATCACATTGCTGTTTCCTGATCTTGTGCTGAAAAGTAAAGGGAAATCGGACTGAAAGTCGTAGTCTGTCTTTATTGAATTTATTTTCAAAAGTTTATTTTATATTGCGGGAAAACAACCACACTTTCTCTATCTCTTCCCTACTCTCTTCTTGCGCGCTCCCTCTCTCTCTCTATCTCTTCCCCACTCTCTTCATACTCTCTCACTCTCTATCTCTTACTCTATCTCTTCCCCACTCTCTTCATACTCTCTCACTCTCTCTCTCTCTCTCTCTCTCTCTCTATCTCTTACTCTATCTCTTCCCCACTCTCTTCATACTCTCTCACTCTCTCTCTATCTCTTCCCCACTCTCTTCATACTCTCTCACTCTCTCTCTATCTCTTACTCTATCTCTTCCATACTCTCTTCTTGCTCTCTCTCTCTCTCTCTCTCTCTCTAACTCTTACTCTATCTCTTCCCCACTCTCTTCATACTCTCTCTCTCTCTCTCTCTATCTCTTACTCTATCTCTTCCATACTCTCTTCTTGCACGCTCTCTCTCTCTCTCTCTCTCTCTAACTCTTACTCTATCTCTTCCCCACTCTCTTCTTGCTCTCTCTCTCTATCGCTTACTCTCTCTCTTTCTCTCACTAAAACAGAACATGAATCGTCCGTCCTCCACACGTTCCTGGTGGCCTGCACTCACATTGAACATTAAACTCTGAGTTCTCAGACATTTATTCCATTATGATTTGACGGCTTTGCAGCAAATAGTAGTTTAAGCATTTTCAGAACCATTATGGTGATGAAGGCTAACTCGAGATGTGACGTTTACACTGAACTAAACATCAATCTCTGGATTGCGAATCCTCAATAACAGGATACTCAGAGACTGAATACAGTTAACCTGGCAGTCCAGAGCACCAAGATAACTTTAAATGAGTGATAAAATGGCTCTATTCCAGTAAAAGCAAAATCCCTGATTCATATTATTGGCTATAACGCTGATTTTCGTGTAACCTTGCTGTTTGCGCTAGCATTAGCAAGCGTGTTTAAGTCCACAGATCTGAGGAGTTCCAGACAGCATCTGTCTCTGTTCCAGGGCCGCTGTTGATCCTCAGACATCAACGAAAACTCATTTTCTTAACTAAAAAAAGCTCGCACTCATATTCCACCTTTCTCTGGGCTGCTTTTTTTAACTTGCTTGTTTAACTTGCATGTTCACGCTCTGATTAGCAAAAGTGGAGCCTGTGTTTTTATTCATTGTTTATCTATCTGTCTGTCTGTCTATATATCTGTCTGTCTGTCTTTCTATCTGTCCGTCCGTCCGTCCGTCGAGAAGATTAAGTGTAGGCTGAAGTATTTCTTCAGTGATCAAATGATTTTTTATTAAACAAAAACCTGCAGATTTGAGAAATGTATGCGCAGGTTCTGATTGAAAGTTGTTGCAGAGTAAATAGTTAGCAGAGAATGAATGGGTTTGGTTTGGTTGAGTCGGTTCAAATGATGAGCAGTGGAGAGTAAAGAAGTGATTTAGGAGAAGAGAGGGCAGAAAGGATAGATGATGGGGGAGGGAGAAGAGAGGCAGAAAAGACTGAAATAGAAAGTTTGATCAATAATTCAGGCTCAGAGGAGCATTATTATTTCATCAGCTCTGGAGTACAGCTGCAGTGATGCTGGTTTAAGCTGACGGTAAGAGACCGGGCTGTACTGTACTTAACGCACTCACAGACCTGCACTGGTTAGCATCCTGTCAAGATTAACAAACATATTTGTACAATGTTTATTCAGTCTGTGTCTTAAACTGGAGATCAGATGGACTTTATTAAAACACCTGGTGAAGTAGATGTTGTAAAGTTATGTTGTAAAACAACTCTTCTATTACTTTGAAAAAAACACATCTGTTTGCTCGTTTTGGAGTTTGAAGCACTGGTTCCAAGCTTCTGATGTTGTGGAGTCTGAACCACTGTTTCTTTCCAAGCTTCTGCTGATGTTTTGGAGTCTGAAGCACTGGTTCCAAGCTTCTGCTGATGCTTTATATCAATGAATAAATCCTCTATTTAAATACATTATCACAGAGACCTGCCATTGGCTGTCTCAGTGTCACATTGTGTGTGTTAAAGGGCCAATTTTATTGGGGAATAATCTCTCTCTCTCTCTCTCTCTCTCTCTCTCTCTATATATATATATATATATATATATATATATATATATATATATAATTTATTGGACCTTCAGGTCCTATCTATTGGACCTTCAGGATTCATGCTACTCTGGTACCTGCACGATATCATTTTACACTAAGTTATTTCTAGAGGGCCACTGACCCTGCTGGTGTTTGCTCCATCCCTGTTTTAAGAGACTACAGAGCAAGGCAGCTTCAAACATGGCAAGAGGAGCTATATTAGTAGAATCAGGTGTGTTGCATGAAGGTTGCTCCACAGTGCTTGGTATATTATTTGGTTATTTAGTTCTGCATATTGCTACACAGTATCCATAGTTCTTGATTATCAATTATCATGAGCAGGAAATCTTAAAAGCACAGAGTCTTGCTATAAAAAGGCAGAGCAATGCTATTTCATGCATTCAAAGTTCTTTTCTCAAAAGTGTGATATTTTCATGATCAAGCACAGCCCAAATGTAATAGGGATTTGGACTTATGATGTTTTATTTCTTTACTAAAATTGCATTTCTATTTTGGAAGCTTCAAAGTTTTTACATTTCATGTAACAAATGCAGATATAACAGTTTTGTTTTTAAATTAAAAACATGTTGATTATAATTGACAGGTTTCAAGAAAACACATCACATAAGTAAGCGATAAACAATGGTTAAGCGTGCAATATTCAGTTTTAAACGCTTGATGCAAATCCAAAAACACACTTTATTTCTTATTGTTAATCGAAGCGGTTCAGCTATCGTTGCCCTTTTGCCTCAGGAAGCACGCAGAATCTTTATCGAGATACATCAGCGGTTCATCTGATTGGTTAGTGGGGGTTGATATGGCCAATGGGCGTGGCTACATCCATTGAGCGGTTTTGAGCTTCCAGAAGAAAAAAATGAACCAATCTGAATATGACTTGAAGCATGTTTTTTATGAGTGAAAAATAGTAAAACATGCTAAAAATGTCTGAAAATTTTAGTTTACATAATAAGGCACCTTTATATATATATAAAATAATAAAACCATTTTAGGGCTGTTTGTTTGACAACCCCTGGTTTAATCACGCACATTTCAAAGATATTTTGAGATTTACTATAAATATGCTACAATCAATTACTCAATTCTACAACATGCATGATTTTAACACCTGCATTCATCTTTTATTGACTGATCTGTAAGTGTAACTCTAATGAGACCCACTCACAGCGTGTGTTAGCAATACTTCTAAATAAAACTGCTCTAGTAAAGGTTATACGTTTCAGTGATGTTCAATGGTTCAATGTGCCTTTCTAACCTATCCATTTATCACTCATCCTGCAGCTGATGCTGATCACCTGTTTGTTGTCTGATACATTTTTGTAATCATTGTTTTTCGGTTGTTAATTTCTGTTTTGTCTTTGTTTGTTTTCTGTTTTGTTCTTGTTTTTTTTCAGTTGCTGTCCGGCGAACTGTTCGTCGATGAATCTTACGTTTGTATATTGTTTATGCTGGTGAGGTGATTAGCACCTGCCTCAGTCAGCGAGGCCCTCAGGGGCCTCACAGAGGGAACTCCTATTTACTCTACCTGATCCTCACTAGAACTTTGTGAAGCTGCTTTGAAAGCAACTGCTAAAGAAGCGCTATATAAAAACTTGATTGATTGATGTGTGGCAGGTTGTTGGAGAAGCGTCAGGAGAATGGAGAGACAATCGAACTCTCGTCAGAGGGTCGTCCAGAGCTGCAGGCGGAGCAGGAGATGCCAGTGGTGGACTGTACATGTTTCGGGCTCCCGCGGCGGTATATCATCGCTATCCTCTCAGGCCTGGGATTTTGCATTTCCTTCGGAATCCGCTGCAACCTTGGTGTGGCTGTCGTCAGCATGGTCAACAACCACACCGTGTACAGAGACGGAAAGCCTTACATACAGGTGAGAGCAGTGATCAATGTGATCCAGCTCAATGCTCTAAAGCTAAATTTAGTATGTTGTTCAATTTAAAAGGGACCTCTTTCTGGATTAAACGCTCACTTTGAGGTATTCTCTTGGAAAACTCTTCAAAAATGGTTTGCACCTTTGATCTTTGCCATGCCTTTACACACTTCAATTACAAACACAATTCAAAACTAAATCATAGACTTTCACTTACTGCTTAATATTAGATTTTACCTTCACTTTGTTCAGGTCACAGTTCACATTGACACAAATCCGATTTATTTGCCCATACGTGACCTGTAGCTGATATTTTCATGACAGCTCAATTTAGATTTTTTCATATGAGCTCCTCAATCTGATGCGAATCAGATTTTTTGCAATGTGACCTCAAACACATTTTTTATGGTTTTGCATAAATGAGCCCAGTGTAAACACTGCAGAAGACTCCCCTTTACTGAAATAAAGAAGACACTCAGACATATTTGCCGCTTTAAGGAATTCACAGTTGTTATCCCAGCAATTATTTCCCCTCTTTCTCAATATTCCATGATATGCTTTTCCTCTTAATATTAACTATTAAAGCACTAATAAAGTTCTGGCTCTGATCTGATATATATGTGAACAAAGGCACAACGCTAAAAATGTCGTGTTTGGATGGGAATAATCGGTCGCTGGAGCTCATCTATCTCTGGTTCTCTTGAGAGATTTGACTCAAGACATACACATTCATAGCGCTTCATAAATGCGCAGCGAGAGATTCACAAAAGCAAAGGACAAGATCAACAAATGCTGGAGATGCTTCATATTTATTTGTATGTCAAAAACATATGTTTTAATGAATTAGACTCAATTATACCCACATATTCATGTCAATAAGTCCTTCACTGGCAATGCGTTCTGGGTAATGTAGTTTCTTCTAACCATAAGTGTCACATTGCCGTTGCATTGCATAAAGCAAAATTATTTAAAAAACTGTTTTAATAATGTCTAGATTTAGCTGAGGCCAAAATACCAAACCACAGGTGACTTGATATTCTATATTGACTTTTGTGTCAAAAATATATGTATAAATTCACCCATAAAAATTATATTGTTGGCTTACATTTTGTTACAGTTTACATTTTTCTTTATTTAAAAAATTAGGTTAAAAATAATCATATGCTGAATTTCCAGTCTCCCCAGTGAAGCAATTTTTTTTTATCAGTTTTATAATACTTTTCCCCTTATTTATCAGTTTGTGAAGCTGCATTGAAGCATTTGCCAAAAAGCGAGAGGGAGAGATTTCATGTTTTTGTTTTGTCACAATTAAAGCTCAGCTGAGTCAACATGTAAATTCCATTTTAACATTTGAAAAAACTATTTGTCATATTCCAGCTATGAGTTAAGTCTTCCAGTATTAACTTGTGTTTCAGAAAGCTCTGTTCACCTGGGATCCGGAGACGGTTGGGATGATTCATGGCTCGTTCTTCTGGGGGTACATCGTTACTCAGATTCCCGGAGGGTTCATCTGTCAGAAGTTTGCTGCAAACAGGTTGCCTTTCAGTGGTCTCAAAGCAGCTGATGCAGCAGATTCAGGAGCCCTAAAGTAACTACGGCAGATGTTTCTGTGCGTTTCAGAGTTTTCGGCTTTGCTATCGTCGCCACGTCGATCTTGAACATGATGATTCCGACAGCAGCAAGGATGCACTTCGGCTGCGTCATCATGGTCAGGATATTACAGGGGCTGGTGGAGGTAAATATACAAATCCTCAAATATATTTGAAATATATATAAAACCTCACATATGCAAGGGTGATGATCATTCCAATTATCTATTTTATGAAAGATGCAGCTAAGATACTAGAGGATGGTGAAGCTGGAGTTTTTAGGAGCATGAGGGGGAGAAGGGATGCTTGGTTCCGAAGGGGGGTGGTACTCAGAAACACAAGAGTGTACATAAGATAAAAAGAAGTTGAAAAGAGCTTACAGAGGAAAGGATATTTTAGCTCGATAAATTCTTTGTTTTAGTGAAGCATTGAGGAAGTTAGAGTATGATGCTGAGAAGACTAGTGTGTGATTTCCTTCTGTTTCTGTTGTCCAGGGTGTTTCTTACCCAGCATGCCACGGCATCTGGGCTAAATGGGCTCCACCTCTAGAGCGAAGCCGATTGGCTACAACAGCATTTTGTGGTAAGGTCTTAGGCTACATTTTTTGCTCATGTTCGACCTGTATATTAAGTTTTCAGGACAGTCTGAACAGCTCAATTCTGATTTTTTCAAACCTGACCCAGGTCGCTTTCATATGAGCTCCTGAATCTGATAAATATCTGATTTTTGCCATGCAACCTTCTGGGTTTGGCGTCATTGAACTCAACTTAAACACAGATACGAGTCGCTGGAGAAGACGTTCTTATACTGAATAGTTTCAGGAAGAGCTCCTCATTGAGGTTAATGAGTCGAGGTTGTTTTCTGAGCTTTGCTTCCAGGAGTAATGCGTGTTATTTTCTGTCTCAATCTTTTTCTTAATATTGTTTAGAACTAATAAAGTTGGCTCTGATCAGATATTTACGCTTACAAAGTCTCAAGCGTGTCAGAGAGCAGGCACTTCAGTGTTTGTGCAAAGATGGTGCAGTGGTGGAGTTGGTCGTCCTGTAACCAAAAGGTTGGCGGTTCAATCCCAGTCATGTCCAATCTGCTTTTGTGGCTCTGGGAAAGCCACTTCACCCACCTTTCTCTTTATGGATGTGAGTGACTGATGGAGGGTGTTTGGTGGTCGGCAGGAGGCCGTAGGTGGAGAAGGGCAGCCACGTCCTGTCAGACTGTCCCAGAGCAGCTGAGGGCTACCAAAGTAGCTTATTACCACCAGCGTGTGAATGCTGCGTGTATGAATAATGCTCTTTGAGTATTGAGAATAAAGTGTCTTTGAGTGTCTAGAAAAGCACTATATAAATTGAAGGCATTATTATTATAATTTCATCCACATAGACGATGGATAGTTGGTGCATGTTATTTGTAATGAACACAAAAAATCAGATAACAAGAAAATTTCGAACACGAAAATCAAATAAAAAATTTTAATTGGGCTTTAAAACCTGCAGTCTGAGTGTAGCCATATTAGCAGTTTATTCTAATCAAACTGTAAGAATTGATGAAATTGTAATGTGCTTCTTGGGTTTTACTTATATAAATTCATATAAAAAGAGGATAAAGAGATACTCCACCCCAAAAACGAAAGTTTAGTCAATAATCACCGTTCCACACTAGTTTGGGTTTGTTCCTCCTCTGAACACATTTTGAGATAAATGTAATGTAAATGTAAATGAGGCTGCCCCACATTTATGCGACATGGATTTTAGAACATCTGCCCTCGAGGGTTAGATTCTAGTTTATTTCCATGAAAGGAACACTTTCTGATCACAGGAGAAATGTAAAAAGGACTAGATCAGAGTGAGTGGTTAATAACTCATTTTTGGGGTGAACTATCCCTTTTAAACACATTTTGTGACATGCAGATTTGTTTCTTGATAATTATTTCACATCCCGACTTCCTTATTTGATATAAAAACAGAACATTTCTCATTAGTTTTTTTTCCAGAATTTATACATTTCTTCTTACCAATTATAGCCATCTGTTCACTTGTGTTCATAAAGTAGATCATGGGCTCTAAAGTAAATTCCTGGAGGGCCACAGCTCTGCAGTTTCACTTCAGTCTTCATGTTACACACCTGATTCCACTAATTAAGCTCCTCCTGTCTTTTTTGAAGCTACTGGTGTGTATCTTAAAACAGAGATTATAGAATTAACTTGAGAGCGATGCTGCAGTATGATGCCAATGATTCAGACGTTCTCCTCTTTGCTAGGCTCATACGCTGGAGCTGTGATCGCGATGCCCCTCGCTGGAGTTCTGGTTCAGTACTCCGGCTGGTCTTCTGTCTTCTATGTCTATGGTGAGTGTCACAAACAATAGCACAGAAACACAACTGAATTTCAAGTATCAGTAATTAAACACGTGAACAGATTTTTTGCTGCAGTGGAACACAGAGATGAAAATGGAACCAGGTTTTTCCAAAGTTGAATATTTTAGGTATAACATAGTTGTAACAATAATTTGTTGTTTATTTACATTATAAAGTTCAAGGAGTGAACTATACTTTTCTTTTAATTCTGACGTTAAGTTTTTTACTTTAATTAAAAACTTCTATCTCTCATTTTTCACAAACAATCTGAAAAGTAATTCCAAATATGTCAGTCAATGTGAATAAGACTACAGAAAATCAGCCTTTCTTCTCCTCTTGGTGTGATGTGCTCCATGCTTCTGTTAACGGTAGTGAAAGTTCTTGCTGCAATTACAGTGGATGACAAATACCCAACTTAATGGAAAATAGACTTTAATTGTGAAAGTCCTTAGAAGCCAAAACATCCTGCCTGACATTTGACGCCCATTTAAAATAAACGCTGGGTCTAAAAGGGTTAAGCAAGTGGGAACATGCTTAGCTTATTCTATTTTTTCATTGCATATCAATTTTGTGGTTAAATCCTAACATGTGACAGTCGAAAAACACCACCAAAAACACAACACACCAAAGTCTAAAAACAAGTTTAGAAGACAGCAACAAATAAAATAGTCGATGAAATCTCAGAAAACGCAACTCCCTAAATCCTAATCCTTCTCTTACACAGAAATGTGTTAAGAAAAAAACATATCTGGAAAGAGGATTGATGCATATCTGGTGTGAGAGAGTTCGAATGCAGAATTGGAGGAATCACATCATCCAATCGGATTCTTAATAGTTCACGATATGTTTAACAGTGTTTAAAAATGTCTTTCAAAGTCTCAAATTTAAAAGCCCAAAATTTAGGCCTTAAAAGGTCTTCAATGCCATTCAATGCCTTCAATTCAATGTTCTAAAATAATGTGTCACATGTCTTATTATCCTGATGTTCATGTAAATCTCATCTGATATGAGTTTTTTGTTGTTGCTTGGGGTTGCCAGAGAGTGAGAAAATGCACCTAAAAGCTAAAAAACAAATGTAAAAATTATGGGTATGGTTGTCATAGTCTGAAAAAATGTGCTAAATGCTCAAAAACATAATAGTCATGATTAGGGCTGCTAAAGACTATTGTAAATCCTCAAAAACTTAAAAGTGACCTTTAGCAGTGTCATAGTTTGAAAAAGCTTCATATACACTCAAAATTGTAAAAAAAAAAAAAAAAAAGTTGGGATTGCCAGAGATTGAGAAAATGCTCCCAAACGCTCAACTTTAAAAGGTCTTAAATTTGACCTCTTGAAACCTGCTGAAGTCCTGGTTTAAATCAATCCTCTACCGTCAGTCCATCCACTCTTCGGTGCATGATTCTTGCTGCTGATATGTGTGTGGGTCTTTCTTGTCGTTTAGGTAGTTTTGGTGTTTGTTGGTATCTCTTCTGGATTCTGGTGTCATACGAGAGTCCGGCAGCTCATCCCACCATCACCCCAGAGGAGAGGAAATACATTGAAGAAGCAATAGGAGAATCTGCTGGACTCGCTAACCCTGTGACGGTACACATTTAAAGCTTTGTTTTGGCCCGTTCCAGCTCTGCCGCATCTTTTGAAGCTTTCATTATAATTATTATTATAAGTAGTGTTATCGTGTCACTTGCGGACAAACGCTAGTGTGGATGTATTGTTCTAACCAAGACCAAAAGAGGGCGGTAATGTTCACATTGCAGGTTTCTCTATTTTATAAGGTAGCGCACTTGTCAAAATGAATCCCTGGAAGCCCAATACCCTGCACATTTTAGTCACAAGCTTAATTAAACACCTCCTCACAGTAATTGGGGCTTGTTTGAAAGCTAAGGTTCTGCTAATAGTTGGCCCTGCAGTGTTTCAGTTTGAAACTCCTGATCTAAAGTTTTATTTTGAGGCGAGCATTCATTACACCAGTACCTTCTTGCTAATGCTAGTCAGTAAAAAACATTGAAGAGCTGAAAATTGTAAAACCTGCAGCTCAGCTTCCCTCAGGGTTTACAAACAGAAGTTTTATTAATGAATTTAATGGTCTGCTGTACATTTTTAAAAGAAGGCATTTTTCTCCTTGGATGCAGAAATTCAACACGCCGTGGCGACAGTTCTTCACCTCAATGCCGGTCTATGCAATCATCGTGGCCAACTTCTGCAGGAGCTGGACCTTCTACCTGCTGCTCATCAGTCAGCCTGCGTACTTCGAGGAGGTCTTCGGCTTTGAAATCAGCAAGGTGAGGAAAACACACTGCTTTTATAGCTTTTTGACAGAGGCCTCTCAAGGGCAATTTATGGTCCTTTTCAGGGGTGCTTAGCCCCCCAAAACGTCCTCTTAGCCCCCTTAAAACGAAGCTGTAGACTGGTTGTGAACGTCAGACTGCTGACTCACCCAATAATAGAGCAAATGCCAAACTTGCCTCCACATCTCTGAACACTTGATTCGCTGACATGCATCTTAACATTTCTGCTGCACTGTGGCATTTAAATCATTCTAGGACTCATAGAATTCTTCATTTTGAACAACATAATGAGTAACTATGATGTAAAATCAAAGCAAATACTCTCAAATAAAAGCGTCATTTAAGTTTCTTTTCTGTTAAGGTGCTGTCTGCTCAACATACACAAATCAGTAATGAAATAGATTTAGAATCAATAAAAAAAACAACTTGTAATAAAAACAATGGACTCAATGCATGACCCACTCCCTGCGTACTTCCGCTGACTCTTTCAGATCGGAGTGTTGTGTTCACAGTGTAGGTTTGTTTTTTAAGAAGCTGGTTAAGCATTTGTTAATTTAGGCCGATTTGTAGTATTACCATTTTTTTTGTCATATTGTATCTATATCTCAAATACTTTTTTTTAATTAATTATAAAAGCTCCATTCTGAAGGTGCGACATCACTATACTGTTGCATCCCATTGTGTGATAAATCGTCGCACTCTTAGGAGACTCCATAAATACAATTTTAGCCTAAAATGTGTTCGTTTTTAACCTCAAAATATATAGAAAAATGACGAGTAAATGTTTCCATTGGTATAGAAGGAGGGAATAAAGTTAAATCTCAAAACCTCAGTATCAGGAATCTTCACACGGCACTCTTTAAAAAAATGCTTTAATGTTCAAAATTTTTCAAAAGATTCAGTTTTTTCTTTCTTTTATGATTTAGTCACCTTAACTACACAAAAAATGACATGTATCACAAGTTTAGCAAAGTTTTCCTCAGGGGCTGAACACCCCTAAAGTTTGGACCCTAGAATCACCCCCGCTCTAACTCATGCTCATATTTCTGCATCTTCTGCATCGATTATAATTTCAATTTGTCCAAATTTCAGGTCAGAAAATAATACACCAAATTCAGTATACTCCGAAGGAACTAAAATTAAAATATTCTGAACATTACAACTTTATTGTTGTCGTTTACTATACTCTTGTAATTCTACGGGAAGCAGAGATCTTATAGACTGCTGATGAATGTATAAAGACTAACCTTTATTTGCATTTGAGGCAAGTAGCTCAATGAGTAGCTCATTGATTTACGTGTGGCAGGTCGGCATCCTCTCTGCACTTCCTCACCTGGTGATGACCATTGTGGTGCCGATCGGAGGTCAACTGGCCGACTACCTGCGCACAGAAAAAATCATGACCACAACCAACGTCAGGAAACTCATGAACTGCGGAGGTGAGGCTTAGCCACTGAACTCCTGTCCCCCAGAGACAGCTTTCAATAAACATCAGTGAGGTGAAGAGAAGGACCAGAGTGATGAGGATTAACTCCACAGTTTGAACTAAATCAAACTGATTTTATTCTGATCTAAAACGTCTTCATTTGAGACAATGCAATACATCACCTGCAATTAACAGAGAAACAGAATTGATCGCATCTGCTCACTGTGTGTCTCACATCATCTTTTTTCACACACTTGCGATTCAAATTTTCCCTAATTTTAAAAGAGTGCTTCACATACAAGTACTCTTTTCTGATCAGATGCCATTTTTCACAAGTTAATTTTATGATTAAGGACACACATGTCAAAGTCAAGGTCAGGATCGGATCCGCTCTATAATATATTTTCTATGGCCCCTGAGATTATTTTTATTGCTATTGAAACGCACCGGTTTTCTGAATGCACCAGCACTACATTTCCCACAATTCAATGGTAGGCTGCAAACTCAAGAATACAACTGAGTTGACTGTTTTTATTTTCTCATTTTACTATCTGAAATTAGTGATTGGTGAGATCATAGAGCAACAAAATAATGAATTTTCAGTTTAGAATGCATTACATTTCATTTACACATTTATCTTGATATTAAGGAACATAATTTGTTTTGAAAGACATTTTGTTTGCCTGTTGAAAGTGTTTTCCCTTGAAATTACAGATGGACAAAAAAAAATTTAGCTTTCTTCATCTAATTATTAATATATATATATATATATATATATATATATATATATATATATATATATATATATATATATATATATATATATATATATATATATAATATTCGGTTTTGGTACAATAGGCTATCATATAATAGTGCAATCATTTAAATATGTTTTAATATACATTGAACTTGTCCAGCCTTCGGCTTGTAGCAAATTAATTTCTTGGCCCTCTGTGATATTTAACTTTGACATAACTACTCTAAATATTACACCACTCTTTGGTTCTTCAAACACCAATGCTGAACAGGATGAGCTTCATTCACATTACACTTAAAATACTACAACCAGAGCCTCGTTTAATTTTACGGATTTATCAGATGCTTTTTCAAAACAACTTACACGAGTGAAAGTGACAATAATCCTAAGCAATGTCTAAAGTCCGATTTATACTTCTGCGTCAACTCTACAAATTGCCCATTGCTGAGGCTGTGCGCACCCGTTTGTCAAAAAAGCGTTTATAGCTGTGCGCTTCGTCTGCACTGTCTTTGCTCTAATCAACATTGCTGTGATAAGAAAGCCAACTGCTAGCCAACCAAAACACAACACAACACAGATACTAAAATAAGGTTTTATTTAGCTTATCATAATTCGGATAAATATAACGTCTTACATATACCCGCTGCTGCTGTAGAAGCTCCGTCTCTAAACTGATCAATAGTTTATCGTGATAACCATGCTAACTTCTAGCTAGCTAAAACTCAGCACAGATAACAAAGAAAGGTTATTTATCTTTATATTTAGTTTTATTTCATAATCCAGTGTTTAACATGGAGCACAATCGAAGAAAGAGAGGAAGAGCTTGCTCTGCTCCACTTCGTCCAATCATGGAGCTCATGCTCTGTGAAGCGTTGACGCGAGGTTAGAAATTTTCATAAGCGCTCATCGAGCTTCGCAGAGGGGTCAGCGAGAGGTTACATAAGCATTCCAACTTCCCAGAGGGCAATGCATAGAGTTGACGCAGAAGTATATATCTGGCTTGGCTCAAGTATTTCACACAGAGGTCGTCTGTGCTCTGAGGAGCGGAATAATCAAAGCAAAAAGCATGAAAATACTTTTTTTAATTGTTGGTGCATTTCTAACTGGGTCTGTAAATTGTTCCATTGTGATATACATTAGTGACCATAATACTGGTTTTGGGAATATATCTGACAATTATGTCAATAGAACTAATTCAACACATTGTCTAAAACATCTGCTTGTGCTACATAATGTTTTGTTAGTGCTGTATCATCTGTGCTGGTGTTTTTAGGGTTCGGGCTGGAGGCCACGTTTCTCCTGGTTGTGGGATTCTCTCACACTAAGGGAGTAGCCATCTCCTTTCTGGTCCTAGCGGTCGGATTCAGCGGTTTCGCCATTTCAGGTAAGAGCGAGCTTTCATCTTTTACCGCCACGGGAAGGTGGAGGTGGAGATTTTTTTTCTTGCTCTTGTTTTGTTTTTCTTTCAATGGTTGGCTTATTTCGTTTTGATGTACAATTTTGATATATTAATGCAGTAGAGGATCAGCGTCTTGTAAACGTTCCTCACCACATAAGAAGCATCAAAAAGGAACAGTGAAAACCAATTGCAATTTAGGTCAGCCTCAAACTTTTTAATCTCAACCTGTTAAATCTTCTAAAAATAATTGTCCAGGAACACGTGGATCTAAAAGAAAGTTCCAAACAATATTATTTTTCAGGCTTGAGGGGTGTTTGAAACAAGATTATTTTTTAGTTTTTTGCTAAATACATTTGTTTTTAAAATCTACTCAGGTAACATAATTTTATTATGAAATGTGAATAATCATATTTTTTAGGGGCTATACTCTAGATTTAAACAAATAACATACATTTATTTAGGGTCTTTGCATGGATTTTTGTATATATTACTTTAAACCCAGAAAATTACCATAATAACAGTTTATTATTTAGTAGTCCTATATTACTGACAGCCAAATTAGTACATTCATAGTATGTCTGGTAAATCACGAGACTGAAGTGTTAGGAATTGAGAGTTTGAATCAGATGAACTGATTTTCCCATACATTCCAATTGAAGCCATTTTATTTCAATCAAGCTATCTATAATCACTCAGGCTTCAACGTCAATCACCTGGACATCGCTCCGAGGTATGCCAGTATCCTGATGGGTATCTCAAATGGTGTTGGGACGCTCTCTGGGATGGTGTGCCCTCTGATCGTTGGTGCCATGACCCGGAACAAGGTATAAAGAGGTTTTAATTGTTTGAGTCATTTCCTCTCAGTGTTGCTTAGTAGAGAGATTGTGTTTTTTCACTTATATGATAACTTATATGATAGATAATATGATATTTTAAATGTTTTACTATTTTACATTTAGATTTATGCATGTGGCAGACGCTTTTGTCCAAAGCGACTTACATTAGGGTTTAGACAATATGCAATTTGTTACACCGTCAAAGTCTATCTCAGCTTCTCATAATAGAATTGTATCAACTGATCAATAAACCAAAGCAGTGATGAAGTAGAGGAAGAAAATAAAGACAGAGGAGGGAAAAAAGAAGGTAGTAGTTTTTTTATATAGTAGGTGTTCTCTGAAGAGAAGAGTTTTCAGTTTTTTTAGTGTTGCTGCTTTCCTGGATCAGGGAGTTTGTTCCACCATCCAGGGACAGTGAAAGAGAAGGTTCTGCTGAGAGATCTTCTGCCCTTGTGGGATGGAACCACAAGTCGCTGTTCCTTCTCTGAGCACAGGCTTCTGGAAGGCTTTTTACTACCTATTTTACTTAATATTTTACTACCTGCATTTTAACTGTTGATTTTGAATGCCTACATTATGAATTGTACTGTATTTTAACTGCTGATTTTGAATGCCTACATTATGACTTGCACATATTGTAAGGCGACCTTGAGTGCCAAGAAAGGCGCCCAATAAATAAAATGTATTATTAAATGTATTATTTTGTGTTTAGCAGGGTGTTGAAGGTGCCGTTTGTATTTTTTGGTAGTCAATTTGACATCACCAAAACAAACACTTCTCTAGCCCAATAGCACTCCATCCCTATTTTGATAGTTCCTGCGGATTGGCTACAAGATTGTTTTGTTTCTTGCCGGATTTGAGGTAGTTAGGTTTTATAAAAGAAATGTAACATTTACAGCCTACTCAATGCTTGGAGAGGTGAAGCCAAATGTGACTTCCAAGTACAGTTCAAGGTTCTACAACCTAAATTCTGGAGTTTTGGGGAGGTTGTTTTATTTTAAATGATAACCAAATGAGGGTGTTCCTGGATTTTTTTCGTGTAGATGAGTATGATGAAGTAGCTGTGCCACATGAAAATGAAATTGTTCTGCATATTTCCTCTAGTAGTCACATTTATTCTGCCCGTCAAAATAAAAGTCCCTTTAATCCTGGCTGGCTTTCAAAATTAGAATGTATTGTTATTTATATTGACATACATACATTTTAACAATTATAATGAATACATTTATTATGAGGAATTTAAGAGTTCAAAGATGAGCAATTCATTTAAGAGTTTAATTACTTCTTCATTTTTGTGTTTTTTTTTTTTTTGTCTTTTTCACTTGGTGCTAATCCTGCCTAATCTTTGATCAAAGTTTTCCGTACTTGTAAATGTTCTTTTGTGTCCTTCTCTTCTGTTTTCAGTATGAAAATTAGGAGATTTCATCATATGATAGTGTCTGTGAATTTGAAATGAAGTTGTTTACCTTTTTTGATAATGAAGTTAAAATTCATTTACCAAAAATGTAATTTTAAAAGGTTTCTAGATTTTTATTAATGTTGCATAAAATCCCAGCAAAGCGCTTTCTTTATTCTTCTACACTGTTGGGCTTGTCTATGGAGAGACAAAAGTGAAACCCATGTGTTATGAAAAGTAACTTTATTTTGTATAAACATTAATTAAACATAAAGAGGTGATTCAGTGTAATGTCATATATCTGCTAATGAATACCTGACATCATTTTTTTGCATAATTTAGCATGCAAGACATTAAAATGCACTTCATTTGATTCATGCAAATCATGTTTGCTGTCTTTCTTAGTTTGCTTCTTTGCTTAGATCCATCCATGTTCATCTATATGTCTCTTTCTGTAGACACGCGAGGAGTGGCAATATGTGTTTCTCATTGCTTCACTCGTTCATTACGGTGGAGTCATCTTCTACGGTGAATATTTCTGTCCATCCATCTCTGTGTCATGAAAAACTTTAATGCTCTGAATGAGGTTTGCTGGAATTCACCCCAAAAACATAACCACAATTGAGTTATAAACTATTTTAGGATGCATTGTTACATTAAATCCTAAAGCAGATTATTTTAACAGCCAGCTTTTATGTATAACCAAAGTGTTCAATTCTATACACATAATGCATACTCTTTTTTTTGTGTAACTGTACCAACCAATCAAGCTAAACTCTGTCTGATGTCACCATTTCAGGGCTCTTTGCATCAGGAGAGAAGCAGCCGTGGGCGGAGCCAGAAACCCTGAGTGAGGAAAAGTGTGGGATTTTAGGAGAAGACGAACTCGCGGATGAGACCGAGGAACTCTATCGCACAGCAGGGGGAGTCGGCTATGGAGCAACCATCCAATCAGGTGACCCCAACGGGGCGGGAACAGGAGGGGGTGGAACTGGCGGGAGCTGGGTCTCTGACTGGGACAAAACAGAGGAGTACGTTCAACCTGTTGGCACAGACAACTTCATGGATGACAGGGGCCTGTGTGAATGATGCCCAGGGTCAGAGGTCATGAGGATAGGTTGGACAGTGGGAGAAAAACTACCCCAAAACAAACAGACCGGGAGCCGGAGGACACAGTTTTGATCACAACGTTAACCAACAATTGAAATGAATGAGAGCGCATAGATTCAACAGAAGAGAGAATCTGTTTTTCTGTGTGTTGGGTGAAGCCAAATGTTCTACTTCCAAACAGTTTCCAAGGTTCTACAACCCAAATTCTGGAAATATTTGGATTTTTTTTTTCTTGATTTTGGCGGATTCTGCATTTCCTAACCACGAGTCTAAATGCAGAACAAACATTTTAATGGTCATTTAATGTTAATTTTAATGTTTGCTACTATTTTTGCATGTACGCTATACAAGTATTTCAATTTTAAAATGTATAAAGAACTAAAATGCTCAATTGAAAATGGCAAATGTAGATAACATCTTTTAATTTTCATTTAAATTTTGCATCACACTTAGCACACAAGTAATGGGAAAAGGCTAATTTAAATAGAGAAATGATTTTCATTTTACAGATTTCAATGTCATATTGCATTAAAAAAAATTTTGTTCAAAAAATTTTTTGTTACAAAATATTCCAGTAGCAGCCAACCATTTTTTCATGGGCTTTATAGACAATTTGATAGACAATCTACTCGCATAGCTTGATGAACTGTTGTCTCTAACCATACTTCCGTTGCCAAAATACGCCCACAAACGTTGAAACATAATCATTGCTTTCAAACAGTAAAAGAGTCTAAATACAAATTATGTATAGCATTAGGTGCTGCCCCTAGTGGGCAGGTTTACAAAAACAATTAATAAAACAAAGTCCAATGAAAAGCCTTGATATGATTTGATTTTCTTGGTATCCAGTTGTCAAAAAAATTCAAGCGTTTCCAGAATTCTGGTTGTAACCTGATCATTAAGAACTATATCTGTGACGATCAACATCTGTGGGACTGTGATCGAGATGTAAAAGGATAGTAAATACAAAAACAAAAAGAATTTCGGCTTTAGGGAACTGATCTCATGTGCCAATACTGTGAGGTGAGTTTAGTATTGGTTGAGGATAATCTCTAGTAGGCAAAACACAGTTAACTAATGATATTAAAGATTTGGATGAGCTCGTAGCAGCAGAGACACTTGTTTTCATAGATAGACTTTTTCATTTTTTAGACTTTTTCTTATGTATTTAAATGGAAACCACATTGTGTTGTTAGGTAATGTACATGAAGTCTATGGAAGCAAATTTCAGTGTTCAATCAGAATTATTAATGTTTTTAGTGATAAAACAGCGTTCTAAATCAAATACTGACACTTCACATCAGGAAGGAGAATGCATTTTTCACTCAACGGATTGATGTTTTTGCATCTGAATGTCATCTCAAACCTGTGTGGATAGTTTGTTTCTCGAGATTTACGAGCAAACTATCGGGCATTATTATTTAGTTTTATTTAAATTAATATATTGTTAAGTTTTGTTAAAACATCCAATTTTAGATTCAAATGTAGAAACGGGAGAGCTGAGGCCAGCGGATGCAAAAAGGGGGGATTTTAAAGGAGCGGAGGCGGTTGGGAACACAGGTGATCGGGATAACGTATTGTAGCACAACTCTTGCAATGTATCAAATGTGTTTCTATTTGAATTGTTAATTGTAGCTTTGTTTTTATGTTTCTCTCGCTGATTATCTGTGTGTGTTTATTGGTGTTTTTTTGCAGCAGCAGTACAAGAAAAAATATTTCTACTTGATTCAACAAAAAATTTGCTTTCCATTAAGCTTGTAATATTGGACTCATTGTATCATTTTTATTGCGCACAGTCTGCTTGCGTTTATTACGTTTATCAGTGGACGACCAAGCTCACAGGTTTGGAGTGATGTACTGTGAGTAAAATTAAAAGATTTTACACCTCAGTTTTCATGATAACTTTCAAGCAGATGATATTTTGGAAAAGTGGCGTGATGTTTCTGTGGTGAATTCTCTGAATAATTAATCTCTGATAAAACCCCATCTGTTCTTGTAACATCACTGAGGTTTGTGTCTTCTTTCATTCTTTGTTTTCTTGAGCTTTGTTTCCTATTTCTTTTTTGTTTTATGTTGTAAAATGTGACTGTTTGAAAAAAAAAAACATGTGATAAAGACTCATGTGATTGATTTTTATTGCTGTGATTATTATGACCACTGTAGAAAAACACTCTTTAGCAGCGGTTCTGATTTTACAACGGCTGAAGATAACTTCTCTTTGCGCTCAAGTGCTCAGAAGCATAATATAATACTTCATTTATAGCCAAAAACTCAAACAATCCAATTTAAAGCATTGGAATTTAAAAATGTATCGTAAAATCATGTGTGGAAAGATTTGGTATTTTTTAAATCTGCAGTATGCACTCACTTACATTCTCAACTTAGTCAGATGTAGACTTTTGTAAAACAAACAAATTATACAGGGAACTCAAAATAGCAACATAATAGTTTAATCCATAGGCAATATTGTTTGAAAAGAACACATTATTAATCATTTGTAAAGCCATGTAAATGGATGGGTTAGACTATCTAATAATCTTCAAGTAATTATAATGATTATAAAATAAGACTTTTGTCCAAGAGAAGCAGATACAGCAGCACTGATTGCCAGACTTGGAGAATTCAAGGCATTGGAATTCATTAGCATACTGATGTATTTTTTTCCTAGTTTTTTATGGGGAGTGTGCAAATACATTTTTTATAATCAGTAATAAATTTTTTATACTCACAATAGTGCTATATTACTATGAGGTTACAGCAGTAGTTATTGAATCAACTATTAATTTTAACTTAAAAATCGAATCTGTGTGGTGTCCGAGAGGTGCAAAACTGGTCAGAAAACACAACAATCAGCTGCTCTGAGATCATCTACTCTTCCCTGGCGATGACTCTTAATCTACTTTCTGTTAGATCTGAATTTCACAACCTGAATTTTGTGGTTTGAACTGTAGAATATTAAATTTTATGCTTATCTTGAAAACTTGACTGTATTTTTACAAACTGGATATCTGAAAATATGAAGTTGAAAATATTAACATACATCTAAATAATTAGGACTTAAAAAAATGAGTTCAATATTAAAGTTTCAAAATTCAAGTTACAAAAATCTAATTCAGATCATGAAATTCTAATTAAAATGTAATGGCATATAATATTCCACTTTATTAAATTACAATTGTTAATAATTCAAATCAACACAATTCAAATCAGATATTATAATACGAATCATGTCAGTTCTAGGTGAGATATCAATATGCACGTTTACTCTCAGAGGTGCAAATATTAAGACATTTGGGGAAAACAAATGGACTTTTGGACCAATCACGTTCAACTAAACACTAAAGGGAAGAACAGATGTGCCTATCAGGTTAGATACCAAGCTCAAGTACTCTTTAAAAATACTATTAATAAATACTACTGATAAATATACACATATTTTTTTACAGTGCACAGTCCGATACCTTGTGACATCACTGACAGCAATTTCAACACAGTTTCTGACTTTTCTCAGTGAAATTATTTATTGAAAATATAATATTTATAAGGCAGCTGTCATATTTTATTCCAATAAATAGAATTATGAAAATTTAGTGAAAAATAACCATTTAAAAGTAATTTGTTATTATATTTTTTATCAAAACAAGGTATTCTATTAAGATATAAATGTGAATCAATAAAGCGGTGTTTGTTAAAACTGAAGTGGTGTTTATTAATGGAGTCCTCATCATTAAGCTGAGAGTGAGGGATGGACTTCCTGTGAGAAACGGAAGACAGAGTAGCAGAGTGCCGAGTCTCAATGCGGGCCGTATACAGCTAAACTCCAAACAAACTTATTTAACTTTGCGCCCAATAACCAACAAGAGGTTGTAAAATTACATCATTTATCTAACCTGTGAAATTGGAATCACTTACCTCGACAATCTGGATCACTTAGAGAATTTTATTGACGAATACTTTGACAAAGTAGCGATGGGAAAATCCAAGAAGAAAGCTAGTCCCGAGTCTACAGAAGCCACTCCGTCAAGCACTCCAGTTAGCACTCCAGCTAACAAACGATCGCGTCCATCCGATTCCCCAGATGAAGACCACGCTGACGGAGGCTTCAGGGACATACTGGAGTCAATCGAGCAGCGACTTGCGAGCTTCGATGCGCGTCTGGCTCTGGTCGACGTTTGCATCGCGAGTTTTCTGCGCTTCGGGAATCACTCGAGTTCTGCCACAAACAGGTGGTTTCTCTCACCAAGAGAACGAGTCGCTCAGAGGCAACGTGAAATCTCTCTCTGAGGACGTCGTTCGCTAACTGCGGAAAATAAACAAATCCATGAAAGCGTTTTTGGACATTAAGGCACGCAGTATGAGAGACAACCTGGTTTTCTTGAGGGATCCCGGAGCAGACAATATGAAAATATAGAGCAACGCTCCAAGCTTTCATGAGGAACAACCTGAAGCTCGAGAGGAATCGGGGAGAACATTCGGATCCACCAGCCGCGCACCGCCTGGGAGGAAGAAAAGACCGACGCCCAGCGACGCGGCCAATCGTCGCGAGTTTGCCGACTACAAGCAAAGGAAACTTTGTAAGAAGCCGCGGAGCGTGAGCTGAAAGGAACCAATTTCAGCGTGAATGACCAGTTTCCTCCGGAGATCCTGGCCCGAAGGAAGCGGCTCTTTCCTCTGAGAAAGCGATTTCTCAACGAGGGCTTGCAGAGCGGTCATCAGCGTTGACAAACTATATGTGAACGGTCAACTATATCGCGACCGGTAATACCACCCCGTGGCTCTACTGATTACAGGTGGTCAGAATTTAATATTATTATAGCACGTACACCTCTATGTTTACACACCGGCGCACTGTGTCTCACAGGTAAGATCTGTCAATGTCTTTAATGTTAAAAATGGTATTCACAGTTTGTTCACTTCCATCTCTATTCTCTCTCTTTTTACTTCACTATATTTATATTTTCTGTTTGCACTTCTGCGGGCTTCTACCTCAACCACTTATACCCTTGCACTTTTTTTTCTTTTTTCCTACCTGTTAACCCACTATTTTATAGGTTTCGAACTACATTCAGAAGCAGATAGACCACTATTTCATAACTAACCTACCACAACTTACAAGCACACGCGCAGTTCTGATCATGCATTCACCGGCAGCAGCTGCATGTATTGGCATGGATGCCCAGACTAACATACACATAAGATTTACTAACACAAACCTGTCACTCAGCTAACTATGACATCACTGAGGTTGTCACCTGGAATGTGCGTGGCATTAACAAGAAGAGAGAGAATTAAAATTTTTAACACATATAAATAAAATGAAGGCAGATATTGTATTGTTACAGGAAACCCATCTCCCCAATTTATTGATAACACAGTTTACTCACCACAGTTTCCCCTATGTGTACTCAGCCTGTTACAATTCCAAACAAAGAGGGGGTCGCCATATTTATAAGTAAGAATGTCACCTTTACCCATAATAATACTACTTCAGAATCCTGAAGGAAGATTTATTATAACTAACATAACAATATCTAACATAGAATACTGCATTGCTAGTATTTATGGACCTAATATTGACGACCCCTCTTTTTTTCCACACTTTCTTCACTGCTCTATCTGCTCATTCTGGTGCCAAGCTTTGTAATAGGAGGGGATTTCAACCTTTGTACTTAACCCCAAAATTGGACAGGCTGAGTACAGCCGCAAATTGTAGAAAATCTCAGTCGACAAGAATTCTCAAACAATATATGATTGATTTTGGTCTCTGTGATGCATGGCGCTCTTTTATCCTACCTTAAGGGAATACACCCTTTCACTCATCGGTTCACCACTCACAGTCACGACTAGATTTCTTCCTAGTAAACAACTCGGTTCTATCAGACATCTCGCTTACCAGCATTCACTCTATCACAATCAGCGACCACGCACCAGTCTCTTTCTCACTGTCCAAAACCTTTTCACAATCAACCAGAAGCTGGAGACTTAACACATCACTACTTAAAGATCAGGACTTTAAAAATTACTTCGAAAGAGAATGGGCAACCTTCATGGAAATCAACGACACCCCAGGAACCTCAGCATGTGTTCTATGGGAGACTGCAAAAGCAGTAATGCGAGGTAAAATAATCTCATATTCCTCATTCAAGAAAAAACAGGATATAGGCAAGAACTGGAATTAGAAACCCAAATTAAAGCACTCGAAACTGCCTACGCAGACAACCTCAAGAAAATATCCTGAAAGAATTAGGGAAACAGAAATTAGCGCTTAATAACATAATCGATAGGAAAACCCAATTCCAGATAGAAAGGCTACGTCTGGATAACCTTAAACATGCTAACAAATGTGGCAAATTTTTAGCAAATTTACTTAAAAATAACAAAGAAAAACAAACAATCTCATCAGTAATTAACAAAAAGGGGGAACTCATTCATGACCCCCAAGAGATTAATGATACCTTTAGGGAATATTATAAAAATCTATACACATCTCAAATTGACCCATCTGTGCCTGACATTGACTTATTTTTAAACAGTCTAGAATTACCAAAACTAACAAATGAACAAGTAGAAAACTTAGATTCGCCATTATCTTCCGCTGATCTTCACGAGGCTCTAGAGCAAATGCCAAATAAAAAAGCTCCAGGGCCAGATGGTTATCCAACTGAGCTTTACAGAGAGTTCTGGAATGTGCTAGCACCCACCTTCTGCAGAATGGTGGATGAAATTAAATCTGAAGGTAAAATGCCATCAAACATGAACTCAGCATTTATAAGTCTGCTCCTCAAACCAGCAAAAGACCCAACAATGCCTTCAAGCTACAGACCAATCTCTCTTATAAATGTAGACGTAAAAATAATTTGTAAAGCCCTCGCTAAAAAACTGGAAAAAATTACCCCCCATATAATACACCCAGACCAAACTGGCTTTATCAAGGGTAGACACTCATCAAATAACATGTATAGACTAATTAACTTGATTGATCTTACAACCAACCAAAAGCTAGAGTCTACCATTATCTCTTTAGATGCAGAAAAAGCATTTGACAGAGTTAACTGGAAATTCCTATTAGCTACACTCCATAAATTTGGATTTGGCAATTCTTTTATAGAATGGATCAAAATACTTTATAGCTCTGCAAATGCATCAGTTAGAACAAATGACCAAACTTCCTCTAGATTTAACCTTCAAAGAGGAACTAGACAAGGCTGCCCACTCTCTCCCTCACTATTTGCAATCTTTATTGAACCACTAGCTGAAGCAATTAGGCAAAACATTAAAATTACTGGAATAAGTACAAAAAATATACATCACAAAATAAGCCTTTACGCAGATGATGTGTTATTGTTCCTACTTCACCCACATCTCTCTATTCCAGCAGCTATTAGTGTTATTAAATCCTTTTCAGCCATTTCTGAATATTCCATAAATTGGGGAAAATCGACTATTATGCCAATCAACATGGTTTTCCAGGACACCTCCTCTTCAACCACATTTAAATCAGGGAATATCAGGTACTTGGGCATTGAATTCTCACCTAGGCTGTCAGATCTGGTACAACTAAATTATTCACCATTACTTAAAAAAATAGAAGACGACCTCAAAAGATGGCAGCCCTTGCCCATATCACTTATGGGAAGAATTGCTAGCATTAAAATGATGGTTATGCCCAGAATTAATTATCTGTTCTCAATGATTCCTAATCACCCATCACAGGATTGGTTTAAGTCATTAGACTCTTATTTTTCCAGATTTTTATGGAAAAACAAACCACCACGCATTAGCTTACAAAAGCTCAGAAAATCTAAGGACTGTGGCGGCCTGGAGCTACCAAACCCTTACAACTATTTCCTCTCTTACAGACTGCAACATGTCCATCAATGGATAAATTCTAGCCCAACCGACCTCGCCTGGCTTGACATTGAGCAGACATTTTGCAAAGACACCAAAATAGCAGATTTACCATTTATAAGTGTAAGACTAAAACATCACTACTGCTTTCAGAATGTGAGCATACGTACTTCACTAACAGCCTGGTGGGAATTTTGAAAATGACTGGTTCACCGCTTGCTCCTTGCCAACGCACACCAATTTGGAACAATCCAGACTTTCAACTAAACAAAAAGGCAATAAATTTTCCAAGCTGGCAAAATAATGGAATAACACATCTCAGACATATCATCTCAGACAATAAAATCATTTCATTCGAAGAATTGGTTTCTACTTTCGGTTTAGCTACAAGTAGATTCCTGGAATATCAACAGCTCAAGTCTTTACTCACTGAAACACACAAAATAAATCACCCAGATCTACAGTTAACCTCAGTACTAGAAAAATTTATTGGATTGACAACACCTAAGCTAATCTCTAAAATATGTATTTTATTATTGAGAACAGACAATTTAATATGTCTACCCACTACCAAATGGGAAAAAGATTTATCTACAACTACAAATCAGTCATTCTGGAATCGTATATGCTCAAACATATTTAAAGTATCCACAAACCCAAACTTACAGCTAATACAATTTAAAATTCTTCACCGAACACATTATACAGGTCAAAGAATGTTTCAAATGGGTCTCTCTGACTCCAACATCTGCCAACACTGCAATGAGAATGCTGTGGACAACTATTTACATGCTCTCTGGTCATGTTTACCAGTACAAAAATTCTGGCAAGGAGTCTGCGGACAGCTATCATCATGGGTTAGACACCTCATCTCACCAACACCAGCACTTTGTCTATTAGGGGACCTAGATAGTATTGAGTCTGATCTTGAGGTCAACACATCAGTCTTAATTTTCAATGCTTTGCTTGTCGCAAAGAAAATTATTCTGATGAACTGGAAAACTAAAAAGAAACTATGCATCACTCAGTACACTAACATTCTAATAGACTACTTCACCTTGGAAACGTTATCTGCTTTCAATTAAATAACTGTAAACTTCTCTAATTATTAATGCCCCAGCTACCTCCAGTTCTAGTTAGAGACTGTCTGCATTGAGCTGAGTCCTGTAGCTGGGTGGTGTGATTGAACATATGTGTGTGTGTGTGTGTGTGTGTGTGGATGGGGTGGAGGGTGTGATGTGAGTATGTGCATTTGAGAGACGGGTGGGTACGTAAGTGCGTGTGAATGAGTAGGACTGGTCCCGGGGGGGGGGGCAGCTGTCTCCCGGCTGCCCGCATTATCCTTCACAGGTCTCCCGTGGCCCCTGCGGTGGGGGGCAGTGCTGTCCCTGGGGGGATGGACGGTGTGGCCAGTCGGCTGCTCCCAGGGGCTGCATAATCAAATCAAGACACAGATTTGCAAAGCTCTCCACAGCTACAACTCTAAAAGAAGTTGAAAAAATCCTTGATGAAAACTATGTTGAGCTCTGTTAAATAATTGTTCATCTTTCCTTCATGAACAGCATGATCGGTAAAAAAAAGCCGCACATCCCAAAACAAGCTCTGTCCAGCAGGGGGCACACTTTCTCACGGTAGCAGAAAGAGTACATGTGAGCCCTCTGCTGGACAGAGTGTGCGTTTTTCCCCTCCACATATTTATTAACACAAGTAAGCTCGGAGCTACACTGGAACATCTCCATCACTCACCAGTTTCTCCATGCAGCAGTTTCTCCATGCATTTCTGTCAGAAGAACATCTCAGCATCTTCTGGAACCATCATGATGAACCGGGACAGGAAGACTGAATGAGTGGGTAGATGGATGGATGGATGACTGGATGACTGGAAGGGGTTGATTTAGTGGGGGGGGGGGTTGCTGGTAGGGGTGTGCGTGGGGTTAGGTTTGGGGGGCTGCTGGTAGGGGTGAGTGTGTGTTGGGGGACTGCTGGTTGATGTGTGCATGGAGTCGGGGTGTGGCCGGGGGGGGGGTCCTGCCGTGTCTGGAGTGGTGTCCCTACCCGCGCCCATCTGGTCCCTTGGCCGTCCTCCCTTTTTTCTTGCGGGTCCACGGAGGTGCCCGGGACTGGGGGCCTACCGCGGGGGGATATGGGCATGGCGGTGCTTGTGGGTGGGGCCTCCCAGTCTCTGCCCGCACTGTTAGGGGCTGCATTCCCGCCTAGCTTTGGGCTGGTCGACCTCCTGCTGCAGCGGGCCCACTGGGGCCCCGGGCATTGCTCTCTGGGGTTGCCGACTTTGCCAGGGGAGGTGGGGCGGGTCCGGCTCCGGGTCCCAGGCCCCAAAACTTGTCGTTCTGTGGGGGTGGGCTGGATATCTGGGTAGTTACTGACCATATATGGGACTTGGCTTGAGGCAGATCCCACATTTCATTTGGGACATAGAAGGTTAGTCACGACACCTGGGATGTTTGGTCGCTGCTAGATGCTTGAGGTTTAGGTCACCTGTCCTGTAACACTCAATTACTTATGTGTATGTGTATATATATGTGTGTATGTATGTATATGTATGTGTGTATGTATGTATGTATGTATGTATATGTATGTATGTGTATATATATATATGTGTATGTATGTATGTATATATGTATATGTTCTATATATCTCTATATATCTATATATCTCTCTATGTCTCTGTATCTATCTTCTCTATCTCTCTGTGTGTGTGTGGTGTTATCTATCTCTCTCTATCTCTCTATATTCCTCCTTCTCTTTCTTCTTCTTCTTCTTCTTCTTCTGCGTGTTTCTCTGCTTGTATGTATGTATGTATGTATGTATATTTATTTGTATGCATATCTGTAGAAAGATGCGAACTACTTGGATGTAATAAGGTAGTATCAATATTATTTATTTACTTATTCTCATTTTCAACTGAATCTTGACTCCTTCCCCCACAATTACCTCTCACCTTCTCTTTCCCCCTCCAAAACTTCTCTACCTCTGTTTTCCCCTCAATTACTTCTCTCCTCTTTCCCCTTTTTTTTTTTTATTAACACCGTCCTGTCCTGATGTATGTTTATATGATTGATTAATGTAATTATTGTGATGAATGCGAATGAAATAAATTAAAAGCTTCTATCCAGAGGAATAATCAATATATAATATCTTCAATTCTCTGGAAAGAGCAAAACTGACCAACTCATACGAAGCACCTCACTTCTCATGGGGCTGCTTTGAAGTAGGACAGGACAGGTAAAAAAAAAAAAAGCTGAGAGTGAGCAGTGAGAGCAGGTGTGTGTGATTGAGAGGAAGGGGCTAATCAGCAGCGAGGACTGTGATTGGCTGATGCTGATTTCCTGATTGAGAAGGTTATAAAAGCCAGAAGAGAGCAGAGCACACCGTCAGACGCAGAGAGGCTGCTGGTGAGAACAGGTGTGTGAGCGGAGCAGGTTTGGAGGTTATTTTATCTATACCTTCAAATATTTTAATTCGTGTGGGTTTTATCATTCCAGGCTGAAGCTGCCGTGAGGAGTTTGAGTCGATGCTCTTGAGAGAGTGAGTTTATCCTGGAAGCATTAATGCAGGTTTTACTCCAGCGGATACAAGAACTCTTTTATTTCTTCATGAAAATTTGGGCAATCAATCTAATTGTTATATGGTGCTTTTTTAGCAGTCGCTTTCAAAGCAGCTTCACAAAGTTCTAGTGAGGATCAAGTAGATTAAACAAGATTTCCCTCTGTGAGGCCCCTGAGGGCCTCGCTGACTGAGGCAGGTGCTAATCACCTCCCCAGCATAAAGAATATATAAACGTAAGATCCATCGACGAACAGTTCGCCGGACAGCATCTGGGAAAAAAAAAATGACTATGTTAGGAACTGTGTTTTGAAACTATTAAACTACGCTACTTTGTTTGTTTGCTACTCACAACAATGTTTGTGATTTTAAAGGATATTTTGTAACGCGTCCATTAATAGCTTGAAGCTGTTCACAAACTCTGAACAGAGCCGTTCAGCACTTTTTATTCAAGCGTGAAACTGTTGAAGACACAACAAACATAGCTAGTTCAGATTTTAATAGTGTGAACCTTCTCAAGTTTTCTGCTCATTTTAAATGATCAACGTCAATAAAATAATATTGTCAACAAAAGTTAGATTAATCTGAAAATCTTTGATCAAATTAGCTTAAAGAAAAATTTTATCTTAACTGTTAAACCATCAAGTGAATTGACTTACAGAAATATTATGTTATTGTAGCAATGTTATTCATGTATTTCTGGAAATGTACAAATCTGTGTCGTGGTCTGCAACTTTATCTTGATGTGATTATTCGTTTATACCTGTAAATAGATCTGTTTTTTAAGGATGCACCAAAGACTGTAAATGTGTAATTTTTGTTGCACCCTTACATGACAAATCTATTTACTGATTATAACAAATAATCAAATCAAGACACAGATTTGCAAAGCTCTCCACAGCTACAACTCTAAAAGAAGTTGAAAAAATCCTTGATGAAAACTATGTTGAGCTCTGTTAAATAATTGTTCATCTTTCCTTCATGAACAGCATGATCGGTAAAAAAAAGCCGCACATCCCAAACAAGCTCTGTCCAGCAGGGGGCACACTTCTCACGGTAGCAGAAAGGTACATGTGAGCCCTCTGCTGGACAGAGTGTGCGTTTTTCCCCTCCACATATTTATTAACACAAGTAAGCTCGGAGCTACACTGGAAACATCTCCATCACTCACCAGTTTCTCCATGCAGCAGTTTCTCCATGCATTTCTGTCAGAAGAACATCTCAGCATCTTCTGGAACCATCATGATGAACACAACGTCTGGTTGCATCTGTTCCGTGACCTTCACGTTCCTCTGCAAGGAGTCTATAAACACAGTTTATGGTTAGAATTAAATCAGTAACGGTTAAGTCTCCAACACTACGATCATCAACTCCATTATCTGTTCATGGATTAAAAATCCATTTTAAATTATTTTTAATTTTCCCAAAAGTGACGTGCATGTGAGCGTTTAAACTTTGTGCATGGAATTTGTCCCCAAACTTAAAAATGTATTTTCAAATAAAACAAATATATTCAGTTGATTTGACTCCATAGTTTTATTTTAATTTCCTTTCTAAAAGTGTTTTATAAGGTAAGGTGAAACATTTATTTCAACATTTAAAAAAAAAATTGTACAAAAAAAAAGTAGAGTTATCCTTTTCAAAACTGTCTACTCTAGAACATGTTAATGAACAATAAAAAGAGTTAATGTATTAATTATTGGAAAATACATTTTAAATAACTTTGAATTTGTCCAAAAGTGATGTGACCATTTGAAGGCAATTAAAAATGTATTTTCAGATAAAACAAATATATTCGATTGATTTGACGCAATAGGGTTTTTTTTGCCTATTCTAAATATAATGTTAAAGCAACTACAAATATTCAGCACTACTTGATTGGATCTTATGCTAATATTCACCAGAAGAAGAAAAAAACACAAATTGTGGTCAGTTTTGCCCCTCATTAAACATTCAGATTAAAGTCTGGCCAACAAGTTCTTTTTGTAATATTTTAGGAGCATAGTTTATGGCTGTGTTTGGCTCTCAATAACAGCTATTAACCTAGATTTGGGTTTAATACTAACACTTTTTTCACACTAGCAGCAGATTTTAGCACTGAACACCAGTGAAAGCCACGCCCACCAAACATTATCATCGTTTCATGAAAACATCACATTTGGAATAATATATATATATATATATATATATGTGTGTGTGTGTGTGTGTGTGTGTGTGTGTGTTATGCATGTATTGTAAAACCATTTTAAATTAATTCTAGCTGATAATCTTTTTAAAAATGTTTCTGCCTGTAGAATGATGTTAACAAAAGATGCCTTGTTAGGTATCGAGCAGTTTGGCCCCGCCTTTATTTTTTTAAACAGCGTCCTCCAGTGTTTTAGAATTGGAGGACAATCAGAGCGTAAATATCAAATACATTTTTCTTTTAACATCAAAATCAATATTGAAAAGTGCAAAACTGTCCAGTAAACCAAACTGATCTCGCATTCAGTTATTAAATAATTATTAATAGACAGATAATCAATAGGTCTATAATGCAGTAAATTAAGATCATAGTCGAACAAAACTCTCAGTTTAATAAAATTATTAACATGGTGTTTTAAACTTTGTCATAATAACCTGTTTAATAGCTTTTCATTTTCTGGCAAATGCACATATGTTTTTTTGTCACTAGCTCACAAATTGGCATTTTAACCCACTTGCTATCAACACATAATTGTGTTTGAATTTTTCCATTTCCTTAAAATAATAACACGTGCTCTATTGTGGGTCCACAGCAATAAGCTCAACTCAAATATTTAAATTGACTTGCGAAATTATAATAATAAACTTTAGATAACTACTAAAACCACTTACTGTGCAACAGCTAAACTTATCAAATAATATATATGCATTAACCTATATATATATATATATATATAGAGTGAGAGAGAGAGTGGAGGAGAGCGAGAGACATGAGAGAGCGAGAAAGAGAGAAGAGGAGAGAGAGCGAGAAAGAGAGAAGAGGAGAGAGAGAGAGGAGAGAAGAGAGAGAGAAAGAGATGAGAGAAAGAGGAGATAGATGAGAGAGCGAGAAAGAGAAAGAGGGAGAGAGAGATGAGAGAGTGGAGGAGAGAGAGCAGAGAAAGAGGAGATAGATGAGAGAGAGAGAGAAAGAGAACAAGAAAGAGGGAGAGAGAGAGGAGAGAAAGAGCAAGAGAAAGAGAGCGAGAAACAAAAAGGAGAGAGGGGGAGAGAGCGAGAAGAGGGAGAGAGAGAGAAGAGGGAGAGAGAGGAGGAGAGAGAGAGAGAGGAGAGAGCGAAAGACGGAAGAGAAAGAGAAAGAAAAAGAGAGATGAAAGAGAGGAGAGAGCGAAAGAGGGAGAGACAGAAAGAGGGAGAGAGAGAAAGAGGGAGAGAGAGAAAGAGGGAGAGAGAGAAAGAGGAAGAGAGAGAAAGAGGGAGAGAGAGAAAGGAGGGAGAGAGGGTTGTTTAGAGTAACATGAGCTGTTGCAATAAACATTACTTTTACATTAAATTTACGTATACAATACTCAACATTATGGATTAAAAAAAAGCATCTAATAAGTCGAGAGTGTTTTATCTTAGAAAACCATTAACTGTGTGTCTTCTGAAAGGGGTCGATTAAGTACCTCTGTCTCTCTTCTTGAAGCACCAGAGAACAATCCTAACAGAATCTGACCTGCAGCTCTCCCAGATGTCCAGCAACAAAGCAAAGTCAAAAAGCATTTGAGAGCCTCATGAACTGTGCAGTTATCTTCATGGAAATATTTAACGTGATTTCTCTCTATTTGAGCGTGCTCATTTTTAAATATTAAAAGTAAACTACGAATTTGGACCGGCATGTTTCTTTCTTTTAGCGCTTTGTATGCGTTCATATGTAATTCTATTATTTGCTTTTATATTTTCATTTTCGTTTATTAAAAGTTTACAATTGTTATAGGCTGACAAGTCTTCTTTCTTCCGAAATAATATTGCTTAATATTTTTTAGATTCAATTCAAGATTGAATCACAAGATTTAATTGTGAAAATAGTTACCAATGAAAATTATTCAGAATTCATAATGTCAAGAAAATTATGTTTTCGTAAATTTTAAGCAGGAATTTCTAGCCCTGAAAATGTGGGAAAATGCTGTAATATACACATATTCACCAATCTATTTTTTATGTTACAATCTATTTTATCACTAAATGACAGAATACATAAATGCTTAGGTTAGGTGACTTAGTTGTGTGAGATCACGTGAAGTAATTTTTGTGTTTTCATTTTGTTGTTTATAACATATATTATATTTAATTACATTTAATAGAATAAGATCTATTCTTGAGCGTGATTTTTTATTTTATCTTGAGATAAAATAAATTTATTAAATAATTAATGAAACTTTATTTCACATTTCAATTGAAATGTACTAAATATAACTTTAATTTAATAAGATTTATTCTTGAATGTAACTTTTAATTTACTCTTTGCGTATTTAAGTGAGGCATATAAACTAAAGTAAAGTTGTTTTAAAAACAATTATTTTTGTATTTCGTTAGAAAAACCAACATTGTCTGCATTCTCGTCTTTCTCCGGTGAGATGGAGGGCGCTGTTTGAAAAAGGCCGGTGCCTAACGAGGCCCCACTCAGACATAGCAGCTGGACAGAAATTACCAAAGACGCGATACAGTCTTTGCAAGGTGCATGGAAGAATAAAGTTATTACTAACCTCCTTTCATCGGTAGACATAATCAAAACTTCTCAAGCAGTTTGAGGATACGCGAAGGCAACAGCTGACTTGAAAATCCAAACACAAACGATGGAAAATGCCGCCATTATTAGATCACGTGACGGACCCCGTAACTCAGTGATTGGCTAATGCAGACGTCCGTTTACCTCACCAAATGCGACGCTAACATTTTTTTCTTTCTTTTTTTTAAACAATGCAACCGTAGTTTTATTTTTTATGTTACATATGTTAATTAGTTACAATATTATGTCCATAATAACATTCACAAAAACTTCAATTAACATTTCAACTATTTCAGTTCTTCTTTTACAAGACAATATTTTTGACTAAACATTCTTTTTGTAACAGTTTTAATTTTTGTGAAAGGGTGCATCATTTCCTGGTACGAATAAACTGCTAAGTAATATATAATAAATCAAAAGAAAACAAAATAAAATTTAAGGAATGCATGCAAATGAACTCACTTTCCCTTACGAATATTTGAACCATGAAAAACATCCAGTTTAGTAACTTTCACCTCTAACAAATAACACTGTTACCAAACCATTACCTGTATAATCTACAGCCAAACAGACACATGAGGGGGAAAAACTGAAAACATTTACATGACTGAGATTAAACTAATGCACATAATCACAGAAGTCACATCTTCATGAGTGGTGTTTCATGATTACAATCACATTTTCTTTCTTCACCGCAGGAGAAATAAAATTGTTTCTGGAGATCTAGTTAGCTTGAGCAGGTGTGTTTAATGAAGTCTGTGCTGGTGACTGATTAATCCAGCAGGAGCTGTGGATTCTGTGACATCAGCAGTCGATGAATGCGTCCAGAGAGTTCCGGACCTACTCGCCTCTCACTGGCTCCTCCCACTACAGTCAGGTCAGCCAATAGTATACGACGCTGATCTGCTGGGAGCGAATCATAGGCCTATTTGAGGAGGGAAAACAGATAGCCGGATGAAATCCCAGTCTTAATATATCAATTCTACACTTCATCTATTCTTAGAAGTTGGTGATGTGGTTGTTTTTCACCCCTCTATTAAAATAAACTTTGAAAATAAATTCAATAAAGACAGACTACGACTTTCAGTCCGATTTTCTCTTTACTTCTCAGCATAAGATATTTGAACAGCAGCAAGCATGGTTACAGAACTGACTCTCAAAACCGTACCTCCCTGTCCCTCCATATGTGGGGCATATATACAGAAAGTTATCCTTGAAGATAAGTTTCACGTGGCAGATATTTGTCTCGATCTGCGTATCCTTATCAGAAAAGCATCACTCCTTTTAAGTCAGACTGTGTTTTTCATGGACGCAAGCTTTAAGGCCAGACTGCCTTTTCATGGAATCAAGTACAATTTATGAATTAAATAAATGTTAAATCAGGTCACCTAATTGCCAATACACCCAAAGTGATCCTGCATTTAGGATTTTTGATGCCATAAAAAAAGTGTGTACTTGTAGGTGGTACATCTGGAGGTTTTAGGCTTGAATTGAGCATATTTCAACATTTATTTGAATAAAAGAAGCAGGTCTAATATGATGTGTTTAAGTCTCTGATTGGCCAACATACAAATGTTTATATAATTTAACAGTCTTAAATAAAATATAATTTAATGTACGTCCGCAGGTTTCAGATCCCTTGTACATCTCAATTTATAACTTTGAACTTTTTTTTTTTAGCCTCCGAAACTGGTCCTGAATGACACTAGGGTGTTAAGGGCAACTGAAAAATTTTTTTTTGATCATTTTACATGCTTTTTTAAATACTTTACTTGAATTATTTTTTTAAACAAAAGAAATGTGTTCCAACGATTAGAACAAAATCCAGCTCCATATTTTGGAGAATTAGAGCAAAAACATAAAAAAAGAAACAAAAATATAACTTTAAAGTCACCTCGGAGCAGGACACTTGGGGGGGGGGGGGGGGGGGGCGATAAAATTGTGTTTTGATGTTTTTACATGTTTTTTTTTATACTCAGCTTTGATTTTTAGTTTGAAATAAAAGAAAGACAAGTCAAGCTCAATAATTTGGACACCATGTTTAAAAACTTGTTTTAATAAGAATTTAAAAAATTCTTTAAAGATGATTTTTGGGGAAAAGTTTGCCTTTAACAAGATAGGACCATAGAGAACTTTATGGCCAAGCTCTGGTTTCAAACTCTACAATCCACTATACAGTGGGCAGGGCTAGCATATCAAACATCTTAACTATTCTCCATTAACTCTTGATTGGATTTTAGTACTATATTATTAAAGAACAGACTCATAACATCATATTTTATCCTGTTTAAGTATATGAGACGAGTGGTGAACAGTAAACCAGGATTAACCACTGCTTGAATAAAAACCATGTATCTTTTAATATAATATTACTTTCATATTTCATCCCATGAAGCTATTTGAGGCCATTTTCTAACTTGTAACAAAGAGGTGCAAGTTAGGATGAAGTGTGCATGTATATTTATAAAGTTCTACCTTTGAAATGGTCCTGTTTTGCGAGAGCTAGATGAAAGCTCACAGAAGTTTAGATGCTTACCTGCATCAGTAGAGCCGGGGAAGGGAAAGCACCGCTCACAGCTCTAGCCATGGCTTCACTGACACGGTTGAGCTGCTGGATCTGCCGCGTCCAAACCAGAGCCAGGCCGTGACCGTCTCTGTCTACACGAACCCCCGCCGCCCAGGAGCCGTCCAAACAGAAGCCTAGATCCGACTCGACAGACATCGCTCTGAGCACAGACGGGATAGAGCGGATAATTCTGATATTTAATTGGAATGTTTGTAAATGTTCACTGGAACTGTACTCGATTGGCTTGAGTCCTATCTCACTGGTAGATCTTTCAGTGTCGGGTGGAGGGGTGAGGTCTCAAACACTCATAACCTACTAACCGGGGTTCCCCAGGGTTCAGTCCTTGGCCCCCTTCTCTTCTCCATCTACACCACCTCCCTGGGCCCTATCATCCTCAGACACGGATTCTCCTACCACTGCTACGCTGACGACACTCAACTCTATCTGTCGTTCCCCCCTGATGATCTGTCAGTAACTACCGCATAACTGACTGCCTGAACGACATTTCTACTTGGATGAAGAACCATCACCTACAGCTCAACATGGCCAAGACAGAACTTTTGGTAATCCCAGCCAATCCCTCTGTGCATCACGACCTCACCATCCAGCTGCAATCCTCTAAAGTCACCCCTTCTCCTACAGTCAGGGATCTTGGAGTGATTTTGTGATGAACAGCTGTCCTTCAAAGACCACATCACAAAGACAACTCGAGTGTGTAGATTTGCACTGCACAACATTGGAAATATCAGGCCCTTCTTAACTGAGCATGCAACTCAACTCCTGGTTCAGGCTCTGGTCCTCTCACGTCTGGACTACTGCAACGCTCTCCAAGCAGGACTTCCGTTAAATACGCTCAAACCTCTGCAGATGATCAGAACTCTGCAGCTCGTCTTATCTTCAAGGAACCGAAACGAGCTCATGTTACTCCCCTCTTCATCGGCTCCCCATTGCAGCTCAGGTTAAATTCAAATCGCTAACGCTGGCATACAAAACTATCTCCAGACAGGCCCCTGGCTACCTCCATGACCTCATACGCTCCTACATGTCTTCCAGAAGCCTGCGCTCAGAAAAGGAACAGCGACTTGTGGTTCCTCCCCACAAGGGCAGAAGATCTCTCAGCAGAACCTTCTCTTTCACTGTCCCTGGATGGTGGAACAAACTCCCTGATCCAGTCAGGAAAGCAACAACACTAACAGCTTTCAAAAAGCAACTGAAAACTCTTCTCTTCAGAGAACACCTACTATATATAAAAAAATTTTTTTTTTAAAACTACCTTATTTTTTCCCTCCTCTGTCTTTATTTTCTTCCTCTACTCCCTCACTGCTTAGGTTTATTGATCAGTTGATACAATTCTATTATGAGAAGCTGAGATAGACTTTGACGGTGTAACAAATTGCATATTGTCTCTCCCCTAATGTAAGTCGCTTTGGACAAAAGCGTCTGCCAAATGCATAAATCTAAATGTAATTGTAAATGTTGGACCTTCGCAAATAAGAAAACAGTTACTCGACGGAGAAACAGAACCAAAGTGCCATCTTTCTAAATGTGGAATCTCCATCAAACACCTTCTTATAAAAGGATCGATAGCTGAATCCATCAGGAAATAAAACAAAGACTCTCCTAGAATAATAGCGTATCTTCTCAACTTCGATAGCTTCTGCTGATTGGCTGCAGGTTTGTTTTCCTTCAAACAGATAAAAGTTATAAAGGAAGCCCTTCAACAACACAGCGAAACTTGAAATAATGTTGAACAATCGCAAGCTGTGGATGATTCTGTGCGTAACTCACTTGAAAGGTCTCTTTGATAGCGCTTTGGTAACTGCGACCACATGATTGGTCACTTCCTGCCATCCAAACAGGAAGTTAATGGCTACATTCCAGCAGAGCTGCAGGTGAACTGACAGCTGTCATAGAAACCAGATGTCAGTCCTGGAATTATTAAAACACAAACATAGAGGTAGAGACTGATCAAACCAAACCTCTTCCAAATCCAGACATTGCTGATCATCCTCATCTTCAACCCAAGATCCTGAACTGTACACAGGAGTCAACACTCACTTTAGTTAGTTTTTCTATGCATTCTGTGATTTTTAACATGAATAATAATACAAATGTATTAAAAATGCCAGTGTACCATCTCTGATGGGTGATCACTAGAATTGTCACTACTTTTCCCAAATTTCTGCTCAAGTATTTGGAGAGATGCTGAAAAAGAGACTCCTCCCCTTCCATAATTTGACCAATGGCAGTCTAGATTGAAAGAAGAAGTGCATCCAAAACAACGCACAACATTAATTTTATGCATTTAGCAGACACTTGTATCTCACAGCAGAGGTTGTTGCTGCTAATCAAACAAACGTAGAAGATAGAAAATAAAAATAAAACAGATGACAATAAATATTATTTTTACATTAAGATTCTAAGTGCTCCCAGAAGAGAAGAGTTTTTAGCTGCTTTTTTGAAAGTTATTAGTGTTGCTGCTTTTCTGACGGGATCAGGGAGCTTGTTTCACAAGCCAGGGACAGTGAGAGAGGAGGTTCTGGTGAGTGACCCTCATATTTAGTTTCTAGAATGTCTAAATCAGGGTTTCTGAAGGTCTTGAAAAGTCTAGCATTTAAAAGCCCAAATTTTAGGGCGTACAATTTTTTTAACAGGTCTTATTTGTCTGATGTCCATGTAAACCTCATTTAATACTTGTTTTTTTTGTTGTTACTTTGGGATGTCAAAGATTGAGAAAATGCTCCTAAATTCTCACAATCTGAAAAGTCATTGTTAGGGTTGCCAAATATCCAGAAAAAAAATGTGATTGTGAGGGTTGCCAGAGCATAAGAAAATGCTCCAAAATGCTCGAAAGTAATGTAACAATGATGGTTAGGTTTGCCATAATATGAGATTGTGTGAACAAATACCTAAAAACTCAAGTCCAGATTAGGGTTGCAGAGTTGGAGAAAACAAATCTTCCAAATTGTAAAAGTGATGGTTAGGGTTGCCAGATATTGACATCAGACTTATAACTGTGTTTTTTTTAAGTGTGATTATATGGGTTGTCAGATTGTGAAAATGCTTCTAAATGTAAAAAACAAGGTTAAAAATGACAGCTAGAGTTGCCAGACTTTGAAAACGTGATTAGGGTTGCCAGAGTTTGAGAAAAAAACTCAATGCTGAAGAACATAAAAGTGAAAAAAGGGTTTCAACAATGTATTTTAACACTACTGTTTATTTTGCAAAAAAAAAATTGTATGTGTTTTTGATGTTATAGTCTTACATTTGATTCAAAATGCTCCTAAAATTATTTAAATTTGACCTCATCAAACCTGTAAAAATCCTGTTAAATGTACAAAAAAATGTAGAACAGATATTAATATTTTGGAAGTGTATTTGTCCATTACACTATCATACACGTTCAGTCCTGTCAAAAAAAAACCCTTTTGAATGCTTAACTCCGAGTAACTAAGAATAACTATTTAACTAACTACTTAGGAAGAAGAAAGCTGGGAGAGAAAATAGCAAAAATTACTTCTAATAACAATACAGTTGCAATAAAAGAAAAACATTATGTTGATACTATGTATATCTCTGATAACTTGGTTTTAAAATATACATCATCCTTTAAATTATTTTAGTATCTAACATGAACACAGAGTATGTTTTGTTGTGATTAAAATGTCAATATTGACTGACCAAGTTACTGGCGGATATTTTATACGACATCACCAGGTTCTCCAGCTCATTTTGGGAGATCACCATCAGGACTTGATCTTCTTCCATAGCTTCATCTTTCAGCTCCGGATCCGTTAGCTTGGTTACAAAAAAGAACAAAGATAATTCACATTACGCTTCAAATGTTTATTATCTCCTTGGCTTGGATTAATAAACAAGTTATGAACAATTGCATTAAAAATACTAAATAAAAAAAATAAAAATTTTATCAATAGGTAGATCAACTTTTAACCTCGGATTCATATTTAAGGAGTAAATGAACTATCCAACATACAGATACTCCCCAAACTCTTACTCTAGGAGCCATTTCATTTGTTTAAAAATTTTTGCAATGATAAAATGATTAAAATCATTATAACTTGTGCTTTACTGTAAATAGGCACAGAAGGTATGTTGGGTGTGTATTGATGTAAGCACGCAGCCAATTATTTCATTTCAATATGTTTATGTGTGCTCATTTGTTTAAAGAACAATAAGCCTCATAAAAGTTATGTTTTATCGCATGGATTTATTTTAGAAACCAAGTTCGCAAGTCTGAGATTACACAGTTAGCTCCTCGAGACAGCAAACTAAAGAAAAAGGCCGCACACAGACAATAGTTTAGACGTGTGTTTTAAAGGGCACCTTTTATGCTTTTTACAGGATTTTAATCTCTAAGTAAATTTCATTTTAGATCTTTTAGTATGATGTTTTTAAGGTATTAGGGATGTGTCCAATGTCTTGTGTTCCCTTATATGACTTCATTATGAGGTTAGAGAATTATATGTTCTAATCTATATTTTGGTCATCTTTACCCTTAATGAGAAATGAAAGCAGAGATGGACAGGAAGAGAACCGGAAGCGTGGGATTAGATTCAAACTTGATTAATATGGAGCTGCAGCTCACATGTCCTGTTCGCACACTCCTAAACCAGTGAGCAGATTAGCAACCTTGGTGTTATTACTGATTCTGAGCAGAAGCTGACAAAACAAACCAACACTGTGTTTAAAAACAGTTTTGATCAGCTTCTGATCATATCGAGACTATAGCCCATTTTATCTTTTGTAGACCTGGAAAAAGTAATTCATGCTTTTATAACTTCACGTCTTGATTACCGCAGTGCTACTTTTTTTAGACTTCAGCTTGAGCAAAATGCTGCTGCAAGGTTTTTTACAGCCACAAAAAAATTTGAACGTATCACTCCAGTCCTGGCCTCCCTTCTCTGGCTTCCAGTAACTTTGAGGATCCAGTTTAAAATCTTGTTATCTGTGTAGATAGGCAAGAACCTATCAATTTAGCTGAAGTCCTGTCTCAGTCCACAAAGTCCCTGCCGTCAGCTGATGAGGGTTTTCTGGAGATCCCTGGAGCGAATCTGAAGTCTAGGAGTAAGAGAGCTTTTTTTTTGGAACGATCTGCCTCCAGATATCTTTTTATAAGACAATATTGTGATTTTTAAAACCAGGTTAAAGTCTTATTTATACTATGAGTTTTTTTAAGTTGCTATGGGTTTTAAACATCCTATTCTTATTTTTATGATTGTATTCCTGACCGCACAGAACTTTGAGTAGTTTCCCTGTAAAAAATGTGCTTTATAAATACATTTTACTTACTTACTTGGTGGATCGTGAGAGGGGGTGCTTCTAGATAGCAGCGGTAGTAAGTGCTCTCTAATGCCTTGTTTTGGCATTCAAACTCACAAAATTGAATCGTCGATTCACAGATTAGATGCACAACCATCAATACAAGCAAACATAGCTGGTACTTTAAAGAAAATAAATAACAGAGCAATTTTTTTTCAACCGACATAAGCCCCATCAGGCCTTGTGGCTGTCCCTTTGTGCCTGATCAAAATCAATCCTATTATGCCACATACAGATGTTTTGTCAAGCTGGATTACTGATTTATTTGTAAAAGCGCCATGCTTCATGCTTGAAATTATAATATTTTTGAGCATTGCTTTAACTATCACAGAGAGCAAGTCACAAAACTGCTGACTCTAATTTACTAAATGTACAAAAATTACTTGAGAAAATTAAACTAATACGAGTGTGACACCGTTCATCCACACATTTGTGTCTGAACACCTTCCAAACGTTGAATTAGCATCCTAGGTGCCCTTTAAATCATCTATGCTGAAATTACACTCCAACGAAGAGACTGCGTGTATTTATTTTAACCTGAAGGTTTGATCGGGTCCAGCTGATGCTGTTGGGAAGTCCTTCATCCTCAATGCTGTTCTTCCACTGCAGGTCACTGAGTGTCCTGAGCAACAGATCACAGCCCGAATCCCCTAAGAGCGCTGAGAGCAAACACAAAACATGACTCTATGTAGCACCAATCTGGAACATTCAGTTTAAAATGAGTTTGATTAATTATGATGACTGGACATTTTATGATTTTATGTATTTTGATTACATTTAAAATTGCATTCTTTTGTTATTTTCTTTGACTTTTTTCTCATTACTTTATAAGGAAGCCATGTTTTTTTAACACAGTTGTTCTCAAATAGTGGGGCTATTTTCCCTGGGGGAGAGCGGGCTCCGTCAAAGGGGGCGAGTTTGACCTCGGGAACATGCTTTTTTATTTTTCAATTTTTTTTACTGTTCTAGAATAAAGTGCAATACCACTCCACTACATTAGGGGCCAGTGGTGCTCTTATTGGCAGCGTATGAAGTGTAGACACGTAGTGTAGAAGACAGGCGGAGAGAGAAGAAGATAAAGAGACAAACGAAAGTCTCCCGAAAGCTAAGACGAGGAAATATGACGTGTATGTAGCGCTTGGCTTCACTGTGACTGCGGTGAGAGACGAGGAGAGACAGGTGTGCTTACGGAGTCTAAAAATGTTGGCAGCTTGAAGTCAAATTAATTAAGGCATCACTTAAAGACGTTAAACCCCAATTGCCCTGAGTTTTTTCAGCGAAAACGTGCCGAATATTGCCAGTCAAACAATGTTTATAGTTTTATTAAGGAGTATTTTTTTACATTTCCGATGCACCTTAAATCTTTTCTGCCACAGTTAATAAAGCTTTTCTTTGTTGTAAGTTGGTCCATATTTCTTTCTTTTTTTCTCTTATACGTTAATAAGGATACTGTGTTATGCAGAGGTGTACTTATAACAAATTTTAAGACAAATAATACTATTTATAGTTGCGCAAGATGTTTTTTTCTTCCTAGGGGGGCGCGCCACAGAAAAGAATTGAGAAACACTGCTTTAACGTGTTGCAGATCCTTTAACAGACTGTTCTGGCCAGTACCATTTTCATCACTTCGATCTGCTGGGGGAGCAGCATCAGAGCCAGGGACACCAGCAGGCTATACAGCATCAGAGCCGGGGCCACCAGCAGGCTATACAGCATCAGAGCCGGGGCCACCAGCAGGCTATACAGCATCAGAGCCGGGGACACCAGCAGGCTATACAGCATCAGAGCCGGGGACACCAGCAGGCTATACAGCATCAGAGCCGGGGACACCAGCAGGCTATACAGCATCAGGGGCAGGGACACCAGCAGGCTAAACAGCATCAGAGCCGGGGACACTAGCAGGCTAAACAGCATCAGAGCCGGGGACACTAGCAGGCTAAACAGCATCAGAGCCGGGGACACCAGCAGGCTAAACAGCATCAGAGCCGGGGACACTAGCAGGCTATACAGCATCAGGGGCAGGGACACCAGCAGGCTATACAGCATCAGAGCCGGGGACACCAGCAGGCTATACAGCATCAGAGCCGGGGACACCAGCAGGCTATACAGCATCAGGGGCAGGAACACCAACAGGCTAAACAGCACCAGAGCCGGCGACACCAGCAGGCTATACAGCATCAGGGGCAGGGACACCAACAGGCTAAACAGCACCAGAGCCGGCGACACCAGCAGGCTATACAGCATCAGGGGCAGGGACACCAGCAGGCTAAACAGCATCAGAGCCGGGGACACTAGCAGGCTAAACAGCATCAGAGCCGGGGACACTAGCAGGCTAAACAGCATCAGGGGCAGGGACACCAGCAGGCTATACAGCATCAGAGCCGGGGACACCAGCAGGCTATACAGCACCAGAGCCGGCGACACCAGCAGGCTATACAGCATCAGGGGCAGGGACACCAACAGGCTAAACAGCACCAGAGCCGGCGACACCAGCAGGCTATACAGCATCAGGGGCAGGGACACCAACAGGCTAAACAGCACCAGAGCCGGCGACACCAGCAGGCTATACAGCATCAGGGGCAGGGACACCAGCAGGCTAAACAGCATCAGAGCCGGGGACACTAGCAGGCTAAACAGCATCAGAGCCGGGGACACTAGCAGGCTAAACAGCATCAGAGCCGGGGACACCAGCAGGCTAAACAGCATCAGAGCCGGGGACACTAGCAGGCTATACAGCATCAGGGGCAGGGACACCAGCAGGCTATACAGCATCAGAGCCGGGGACACCAGCAGGCTATACAGCATCAGGGGCAGGGACACCAGCAGGATATACAGCATCAGGGGCAGGGACACTAGCAGGCTAAACAGCCTCAGAGCCAGGGACACTAGCAGGCTAAACAGCATCACAGCCGGGGACACTAGCAGGCTAAACAGCATCACAGCCGGGGACACTAGCAGGCTAAACAGCATCACAGCCGGGGACACTAGCAGGCTAAACAGCATCACAGCCGGGGACACCAGCAGGCTAAACAGCATCAGAGCCGGGGACACTAGCAGGCTAAACAGCATCAGAGCCGGGGACACTAGCAGGCTAAACAGCATCAGAGCCGGGGACACCAGCAGGCTAAACAGCATCAGAGCCGGGGACACTAGCAGGCTATACAGCATCAGGGGCAGGGACACCAGCAGGCTATACAGCATCAGAGCCGGGGACACCAGCAGGCTATACAGCATCAGGGGCAGGGACACCAGCAGGATATACAGCATCAGGGGCAGGGACACTAGCAGGCTAAACAGCCTCAGAGCCAGGGACACTAGCAGGCTAAACAGCCTCAGAGCCAGGGACACTAGCAGGCTAAACAGCATCACAGCCGGGGACACTAGCAGGCTAAACAGCATCACAGCCGGGGACACTAGCAGGCTAAACAGCATCACAGCCGGGGACACCAGCAGGCTAAACAGCATCACAGCCGGGGACACTAGCAGGCTAAACAGCATCAGAGCCGGGGACACTAGCAGGCTAAACAGCATCAGGGGCAGGGACACCAGCAGGCTATACAGCATCAGAGCCGGGGACACCAGCAGGCTATACAGCACCAGAGCCGGCGACACCAGCAGGCTATACAGCATCAGGGGCAGGGACACCAACAGGCTAAACAGCACCAGAGCCGGCGACACCAGCAGGCTATACAGCATCAGGGGCAGGGACACCAACAGGCTAAACAGCACCAGAGCCGGCGACACCAGCAGGCTATACAGCATCAGGGGCAGGGACACCAGCAGGCTAAACAGCATCAGAGCCGGGGACACTAGCAGGCTAAACAGCATCAGAGCCGGGGACACTAGCAGGCTAAACAGCATCAGAGCCGGGGACACCAGCAGGCTAAACAGCATCAGAGCCGGGGACACTAGCAGGCTATACAGCATCAGAGCCGGGGACACCAGCAGGCTATACAGCATCAGGGGCAGGGACACTAGCAGGCTAAACAGCCTCAGAGCCAGGGACACTAGCAGGCTAAACAGCATCACAGCCGGGGACACTAGCAGGCTAAACAGCATCAGAGCCGGGGACACTAGCAGGCTAAACGTATTAGGAAGGCTGCCTCTTTGCTAGGGACATCTCTGGAGCTCTTGTAGTGGAGAGAAGGAAGCAGCTATGGAAACTATTAAGCATCATGAACAACACAGCGCACCAGATCCTGAAGAGACAGTGTAGCACTTTAATTATTGACTTAGAAGATAATATATTACATTTAGATAATTTAAATAGATATTGCATTTAATATCACTATTTAACTTGCATTAATGAACTGTACAGTTTTACGACCTGCAAATGATTCTATTCTAATCAAGGGATATTCTACTTCTTAATTATCGTTTGTTAACGTATGTGATATTTTGTGTTGTGTCTGCTGCTGAAACGAAATTAATTTCCATTCTGGTAATCAATCAAATCAATCAATCCACCCATCCATCTAATCATCATAACCATAGGGGCTCATTCCAAATTAATCACTTTAACTTAAGATTTAAAAAATTATGCTTTTTTACTTGAAGACTCTTTTCTTCAAATCTCAAGGATGCCATGCAAGAAAACACTTAAACAAACAACAATAAGCAGTTAACAAAAGTTAAAAACAGCAATCCAATTTACTAAAGTCCTTCAAGTTATTCAAACTTTTTCTAGAGAGGAACCAAATGTTCTTTCGTATACTATAATTTTACATTTTTATTCTTGTGAGGTTTACTATCAGTTTGAAAACAAACCACAATACAAATCTAAATGACTGCACGCCGTTTCAATAATAGGTCTCTTAAAAAGAAAAGTTTTTAAAAGAATTACATCTCATGTTTTCTCACCTAAATGAATATTTATTGTGAATCTCTTGAGCAGGTTTTCTGGTTTGATCTGGTTCAGTGTCTCTGCTGCTTCTTTCCTCTGCTGTTTTTCGAGGGCTTTCTGCTCTCTCAGTTTCTCTCTTTCCTCTCTGCGGTGTCTCCGCTTCTCCTCGGCAGCTTCCCCTGAATCCTTCAGCTCCTTGCGGGTCTTCCTCCTAATCCTCCCGGAGAGCTGCTTCTCTCCGACGGCTTCGCTTGAGTCCCACGTCCGCTCTTCTTGCGGCTCTCCTCGGGTCCTTCTCCTTCTCTTCCCGAGGCTCCTGTTGTCTTCTGTCTGGGACGCGCCTGTGTCCTCCGGTTCATTTAATAATGTGGTTTGAAAAAGTGAAGTTTCTTGATTTACTATTACACATATCGATGACGGTTTACTCTCTTCACTCTCATTCTCTGATTCAGATATGTCCCATGTACCTGCTCTCTGCAATGAGGACATTTCTAACAAACATGAAGGTTAACATAATGAAGTATGCTATATGCAGCAACAACAACTATTCTATTATATGTATGCATCTACCCTTCTTGTTGTTATGTTTAATTAATCACTACCATACCATCAATGATCACTACTAGTGAACTTGTCGTCCGGTTGGAGAATGTAAACACAAGTGAATGTAAACGGAACGTCAAGAGGGACATTTCGTGACTCGTAAACGCGTTTTAAAACGGATAAAGACATTTAGAAATAAAATATTGTTTCTGTTTTATTTCGTTTACTTTTATTGATGAACCGTTATAATTTATATATTTAAGCTACATTATCTATAGATTTTTATACCAAATTAATTAATTGAAACATGTTTTGTAATATATAACAAAATGAGAAGTGCTCTCTAAGAAATGTATCAATTTAAACTATATTTAGCGATCAAATTGCTTAGAACTGGCACAGCTTAAAACCAGTTTCTTGTCTAAACGTAACTATAAGTAGCTGTTTTTAAACGTGATAAACTTAGTAATTAAATTACCAATTGACAAGTCATGCGCGTGATTGCCAAACCATCACTAAACACTGAGTCGGCGCTGACAAAAGCAATCACCAATCACATGATTCCCAGACAGTGACGTAACGATAAAGCGCTAGATAGTAAAACAGTAGGATCGACTCTCAGCACCGTGTGGCAGATTGAAGGTTTATGTTTGTTGTACAGCTCAGCATTATTTTAGGTTGATGTTTTTGCCTGAACATTGTGAAGATCGGGAACGACTCCTTTCTGGGTCCCATAATCAGAAGGGATTCACCCTGAAGAGGCGCTTTATGGGAAGACTGGAGAGATTTTAGAGAGAGTTGACATGGCTAAAGCTGCAGAACAAGGTAAACGAATCAGTCATCCGGGTTTGTGTAAACTCTAAGTTTGTAAACAGTTAAGCTATTTAATTCAATGTAAACCTGGACGCTAACCCCATCGAGATATTTAATTCACTGCTCAACCCCTCAGTTGTATGTGCTTGTGTTATTAAAACGAGCATTTCTCTTTGTTTTGCGTTTATTTGCAGCCTACTACCGTTTTCTGGTCCTGTTTTTTAACTGTATGCTGACGTTTGGCTCTTATTTCTGCTTTGACATCCCCAGTGTCCTACAGGAACAGTTTCAGGGGGTAAGAACCACAGTCTGTTAAAAATCAACAAAAGTAACTGTTGCGTGACCTCTGACCTTTTCACAAATGGGTTTAACAAAGTAAAAGATGCCGATATGTGTTTCCATGGTTTTTTCCCCTTCTTCTTAAAGTTACAAGAGTGTCAAGAAGCACATTAACATATATAGATTTTATGTATAAAATGCAGTGGGTGGTACAGCTGCTGTACTTCTCAGTTAAACAGGTACTGGTTCTAGGCCAGCTGGGAACCTCCCTAAGTGGAATTTGGATGGTCAGAGTTTGTAGAAACCCAGTTTTTCCTCTGACACGAAGTGAATTGAAGACTACCACATACATCTAGGAAGGCGATTGAGACTCACAAACTCTGTGAAAAGGCTATAAATTAGAACCTTGTTTTAAAAGATGAGTCCAGGATGTACTCTCTTGCACACAAAAGTCCGGCAAAAAGGGGCACCGATAAAGGGGTGGGGTTACTAGAATACAACCACCAGTTAAAATAAAATACACTTCCAGTTGCTTTTATGTAGATTTTTAGTGAACCTTGTGAGTTTTTATTCTAGACAAATAACCATCTTTATGGGCAATTAAAACGGTTTTTGCTTGCAGAATCTGACGTGTGCGAATGGCACTGTGAGTAACAGCTCCACAAATGGCTCTGAGGCGTGTGTAGAGGGTTTAGGAATGACCCCCCAGGAGTACAACCTGCTCTACGCCATCTACGCCTGGACGTGAGACTTTCAAAAAAAGTGCCCTATTGCTCTCTCTCCCTCCTTTAACTCTGATTTGTCGGGTTTCAGGAATGCTGTGGTGGTCATCATGGCGGGATTTCTCATAGATAAGCTGGGAAACCGCTGTAAGATTTCCGTCAATAGTTTTCAACATCTTCCTGATTGAGTGAGTGTAAAGTTCTTGTGACTGATTATCTCTTCTGTAGTTGGTGTGTTCCTCTTCTCCTTCCTGACGGTGCTGGGGTCAGCCATCTTTGCTCTGGGGTCTCACTTTAAGGGCACGACGTACCTGTTACCGCTCATGCTGACTGGACGGCTGCTGTTCGGTTCTGGAAACGGCTCCTTGACCAGTATGTACATGGACAAAACATTTTAACACCCCTGACCATCCACAGATTAGGAATTTATCTTTATTTTGGAGATAATGTACTTAAATGAAATACAGGTGTAGTCCATTTAGGAGTTCCCATTTATTAAACATGGAAAAGGTTATCTTGATCTTGATTTTTAGTGATCTTGATTGATTTTGGTGATTTTGATGAGCTTGATTTTTGGTAATCTTGATTGATTTTGGTGATCTTGATGAGCTTGATTTTTGGTGATCTTGATTGATTTTGGTTATCTTGATGAGCTTGATTTTTGGTAATCTTGATTGATTTTGGTGATCTTGATGAGTTTGATTTTTGGTGATCTTGATTGATTTTGGTTATCTTGATGAGCTTGATTTTTGGTAATCTTGATTGATTTTGGTGATCTTGATTAGCTTGATTTTTGGTAATCTTGATTGATTTTGGTGATTTTGATGAGCTTGATTTTTGGTAATCTTGATTGATTTTGGTGATCTTGATGAGCTTGATTTTTGGTAATCTTGATTGATTTTGGTGATCTTGATGAGCTTGATTTTGGTTATCTTGATGAGTTTGGTGATCTTGATGAGCTTGATTTTTAGTAATCTTGATTGATTTTGGTGATCTTGATTTTTGGTAATCTTGATTGATTTTGTTGATCTTGATGAGCTTGATTTTTGGTCGTCTTGATTGATTTTGGGAATCTTGATGAGTTTGATTTTTGGTAATCTTGATTGATTTTGGTGATTTTGATGAGTTTGATTTTTGGTAATCTTGATTGATTTTGGTGATCTTGATGAGCTTGATTTTGGTTATCTTGATGAGCTTGATTTTGGTTATCTTGATGAGTTTGGTGATCTTGATGAGCTTGATTTTTAGTAATCTTGATTGATTTTGGTGATCTTGATTTTTGGTAATCTTGATTGATTTTGTTGATCTTGGTGAGCTTGATTTTTGGTCGTCTTGATTGATTTTGGGAATCTTGATGAGTTTGATTTTTGGTAATCTTGATTGATTTTGGTGATCTTGATGAGTTTGATTTTTGGTAATCTTGATTGATTTTGGTGATCTTGATGAGCTTGATTTTTGGTGATCTTGATTGATTTTGGTGATCTTGATGAGTTTGATTTTCGGTGATCTTGATTGATTTTGGTGATCTTGATGAGCTTGATTTTCGGTGATCTTGATTTTTAGTGATCTTGATTGATTTTAGTGATTTTGGTGAGCTTGATTTTTGGTAATCTTGATTAATTTTGGTTATCTTGCTGAGCTTGATTTTTGGTGATCTTGATTGATTTTGGTGATCTTGATTAGCTTGATTTTTGGTAATCTTGATTGATTTTGGTGATCTTGATGAGCTTGATTTTGGTTATCTTGATGAGTTTGGTGATCTTGATGAGCTTGATTTTTGGTAATCTTGATTGATTTTGGTGATCTTGATGAGCTTGATTTTTAGTAATCTTGATTGATTTTGGTGATCTTGATGAGCTTGATTTTTAGTAATCTTGATTGATTTTGGTGATCTTGATTTTTGGTAATCTTGATTGATTTTGGTGATCTTGATGAGTTTGATTTTTGGTAATCTTGATTGATTTTGGTGATCTTGATGAGTTTGATTTTTGGTAATCTTGATTGATTTTGGTGATCTTGATGAGTTTGATTTTTGGTAATCTTGATTGATTTTGGTGATCTTGATGAGTTTGATTTTTGGTAATCTTGATTGATTTTGGTGATCTTAATGAGTTTGATTTTTGGGGATCTTGATTGATTTTGGTGATCTTGATGAGTTTGATTTTTGGTAATCTTGATTGATTTTGGTGATCTTGATGAGTTTGATTTTTGGTAATCTTGATTGATTTTGGTGATCTTGATGAGTTTGATTTTTGGTGATCTTGATTGATTTTGGTGATCTTGATGAGCTTGATTTTTGGTAATCTTGATTGATTTTGGTGATCTTGATGAGTTTGATTTTTGGTAATCTTGATTGATTTTGGTGATCTTGATGAGTTTGATTTTTGGTAATCTTGATTGATTTTGGTGATCTTAATGAGTTTGATTTTTGGTGATCTTGATTGATTTTGGTTATCTTGATGAGCTTGATTTTTGGTAATCTTCATTGATTTTGGTGATCTTGATGAGCTTGATTTTTGGTGATCTTCATTGATTTTGGTTGTCTTGATGAGCTTGATTTTTGGTAATCTTCATTGATTTTGGTGATCTTGATGAGCTTGATTTTTGTGGGATCTTCTTGTGCCTAATTCTTCATCTTGATCTGACTCAAACTAAATACCTGGAGGTCCACAGCCCTGCACACTTTTGACCCAGCCTTAACTGAACACATCTGAATTCACTAATTAAGCTCCTCTTGGCTTGTATGAAGTTGTTGGTGTGTCTCTGGAAACAGGGTTGGTACAAAAACCAGCGGCGGGGGCTGTGGCCCTACAGGAATTGAGTTTCCTCAATCTAGATGATTCTTTTCTTTTAGGCTATTAGTCTAACTTTTTTACATTTGTTTTTTTTTTATCAAAGTTAGATTCATGTTTTAAAATGTTGTTGTTTTTCTAAAATCTCATTTAGACTCTCACAAAATAAAAAAAAATGTTCTGGAAGGAGCTCTAAACGTGGTCAGGAGAGCCCAGAGTGCCCCTACTGTCATTAGGTCAAAAGTTCAGAAAAAGGGATGCATTGAAGTCGAACAAACGAACAACGAACAAAGAGGTGCAGGGTTCGAGAAGCTCCGAGGCCGATCGGATGCAGGGTGCACTCTTCTGGGCTCATGATGTGGGATAGAGAGGTGGTTCATGTCATGTTATAGCTTCTTAGAAGTGAAAAGGAGGGGTCTGGACTGTACTAGTAGTAGGTTATTTGTAAAGTGGAAGCAAAAAGCTGAATATTTTTCAAAATGATTCAGTAATTCAAATCAATTTGTGTAAAAAAATAATAATAAAAAAACAAACAAAAAAGAAACGTTTTCTTTCAGAAGTCAGCTAATGAGTTCTTTCTCTCATTTGCTCTGTCTGTCTGTTTATTCTTCTCTCTCTTGTTTGCTCTTTCTTTTTTTTGTTTTTCTGTCTGTCTTTTTCTCTGTCTCTCGTTTGCTCTTTCTGCCTCTCTTTTTCGCTCTTACTCTCTTATCTTACTCTCTCTCTCTCTCTCTCTCTCTCTCTCTCTCTTTTGTTCGCTCTATCTCTCTCTCTGTCTGTCTCTGTCTCTCTCTATCTCTTTTTTTTCTCACTCTCTCTCTCTCTCTCTCTCTCTCTCTCCTGTTCGCTCTTTCTCTCCCTCTCTATCTCTCCTGCTGGCAGTTGTTCAGAACCGGATCACAGCGTTCTGGTTTCGAGGGAAGGAGTTGGCGTTGGCTTTCGGACTCACCCTGGCCTTCTCTCGACTGGGCTCCGTTCTTAATTTCTTCTTCACACAGCGGTTCGAGGCTCAGTACGGCATGCAGTGGACGCTCTGGGGAGGTTAGAGACATTATTGATATCAAAAATGTTGATATTGTGTTTTGAGGCTACAAAAGACCTAGGTGTGTTGCTGTTGTAAACCACTGCGTTACAGTGGTTGTGTTTTTGAAAGGCTCCCCATAAATTTTTATAAATGTACCATGATGACAATTTATATTTAAAGTTTTTTTTTTGTCTAATGGCAGTACTAGTAATATTTTTGTTTGTTTGCAGGGACGATTCTGTGTGTTCTTGGGTTCCTGTCGGCCATTACAGTCAGCGGTCTGGATAAGATTGGGATGAAGCAACTAGGACTGGACGGAGTGATTCAGGAAGAATCTCGCAAAGTGGTGAGATAAAAACACTTTTTCTATTATTGCATTTACATTACATTACACCGATGCTTTTGGCCAAAGCAAATATGCAATTCCATAGACAGTTAAAGTCAAACTTAGGCTACTTGTACTAGAAGCTATATCAGCTGATTAGTCTTTTTTTTTTTTAATCAAATGGATTACAGCGCTCACAAGGTTGTACTGAAATGATGTTTACAATATCTTTCACGGATCACTAGTTAATGGAAATCAAGTCTGAATTGTCGTTTTAATGATATGACACTAATGCAATGGTTTTTTAATGCATTTCAAGACTTAAAAGGTCCATATGAATGCTTTCGTTAAATAAGTCAAATAACTCTATCTAAAAAAGTCATGCTTGTGCAAAAAACCAATGTAAATAAAAAAATAACGAGTTTTGTTTAATTTACTAAACTAACCAGCTTATTATTGCAGAGTACTACTAACCTTGAACATATTGTAGCTAACCTGAGCATACTTGTGCACCTTTTTAATTTATAAATTAAAAACTAAAAGTTTTACATGAGCACCTTCTACTGCAGAGAGCTGATGGATTTGTTTCTGGTTTTGCTTTTGTCTGGATCTGAATCAGTGGTGGTCCTGCCTTTAAGATGTTTTTTTTAATCAAGACTCTGATTTCAAATGTAGATAAGTACTTCAGTTTTCAGTTCAAGTAAAAGTACACATTTTAAAGTGCCACCATTGTGATTTTGAAAGGCTCCTTATTTGATTTTGGAAGTCTCCAGCAACTAGTTGACACACATGCAAGGTTGAAAATATGTTTCATTTTCTAATAATATGCATTTAATTTTACCCGATTTGCAATTTCCAAATGATTAGTTTAATGAGTCACTCTTACTTATCCTCTCCAAGTCAAAGGATAAGAATAAAGTGATAGAAAAAAGGGTTTGAGGAGAGCTCACCAGAGAAGCTTGTTGCTCATAAGAGCGTTCCGAATTCAGGGTGCCGGGTGAAAATATGGTTCCAGTTCCTTACGCCACAGAGAATAAATTCAGTCTCCTTCAGACACAAACTTTTTCTTCTCTCATGCTAATCTCTGTAAAAGGCTCCCAAAACCCTGCTGGTTCACAATGGAGAGCCGTTACATTGATGTTTGGGGTAGGAGTTTATGAATGATGTACATACTTTAATGAACCGGCTAATAGATTCACTTTCAAAACGACTCATTTTAGTGACTCCAAATCGGCTATTTATATCTAATTAATGAAAGCAGAAGTACACAAACAATTACTGTCATCATTTTTCTCTTATTGCAATAAAATGCTGTAAATATTTAAAGAAAAGCCTGAATATAGTTTTGTGGTTTATTTAATTAAATTCAGGCTTCTTTTGATTAATGTGTTTGTGCTTTTCTGTGTAGCGAGTTCAAGACGTGAAGCATCTGTCTCTCAGATACTGGCTCCTGGTTCTGACCATCATGTTCTTTTATAATGGGATCTTCCCCTTCATCGCTGATGCCAGGTACAGTCGTGTGCGTGCCTATTCGGGACTTTTGAAGTGTTTTCAATCATAGTTCTTGAAGTCAGTGTTTCTTGAAGGCTTTTCGAGAGAATTGCTCGTTGTTTGGTTTTTGTTTGTTCAGAATAATGCCTGGACACTCACTCTGAATTGTGAAAAGCTTATGTGTTTTGTTTTTGTTTCAGTAAGTTCATTCAGGATAAGTACAGCGGATACAGTCAGAAGGAGGCGGCCTACATCGCTGGTGCTGTGTATGATAGTTCTCTGGTGCTGTCGGCGGCTGTTGGCATCCTCATCGTAAGCAAAAACACACCTGAACATCACTCGCCCTCCTCTCAAGTCTCAGTATTTAGAGTAATAGTTACTTACGTCTACTAACCTAATAACGCTTTACTGCAATGGTGTTCCGTTGACAGTAACTAATAGTCTAACATAGTACTTTTTGAAATGTAAAACTCTGTCACCATTACTATTTGCTGCATTTGTGCGCATATAGTGTTTTTACTTCTTCTCATTGCCTGTTGTTGAACATCACAGGACCTAAGAACGCATTGTGTGATTGGTGGATAAACGAAGAAGAAAGCAAGTTCGGTGATTGGTGTACATCATCCGCGTAGCGATGAAGAAGAAAACACGTTTTATGATTGGTGGTTATCACTCGTCTAAATACTCATTGTGGCAGTGTTAAATAAGCGTGATCGGGGCAAGCTTTAGGAAGTGGATAGACTCACATAATTATTTTACTAAAGTGGAGATTAAGGAAAAAAATTTGCCTCAAAGCTACTGTCGATGGCAACGAACAGCAACTGCTTTTTCTATTAATACATTACTACTAGATATACAAATAGCCAAACAATAATATAATAAAACTAGAATGCATAATTTTATAGTGAGAAAAAATCCCTTTTTTCATAACTTCACACATACTTTTTTGAATTATTTATTCCCTTTTGTTACTGATTTATATTTGTGAAGAAAATTTTTAAGGATTAAACACTCGTTCGATCTCTCTCTTTCTCTCTCTCTCTCTCTATTGGTTTGTTTTGTGTTATTTATTTTGGAAATCCTTTTGAAAATTTCAGTTTGTGCTGGTCTGACACATATTATCATTTAAAGTTAACTTAGTTTTAAGTCAGCTTTGTGTGTACATTGACCATGATGTTTGGTGTTAAGTCAGAATTCAAATAAATAAAAATTGTTAAAGTAATCCATACGGTAGTATTTTTCATGCGGCACGGAAATAAAAAGGCATTAATGGTAATGGTAAATTCAAGTAACTAATGAGTTACTTTTAACAGTAACTTGTTACTTTTTGAGTCAAGTAACTAGTAACTGTAACTAGTTACTATTTTTCAGTAACCCAACACGATGTAAGATGTAAGATGTAAGAAATGAAGCATTACATTAAATGACACTTACAATATAATTTGATCCACGCTTTTTATTGTTTTGGGGGATTTAGCTCAGGGGCACAGCACTATCGCTCAGAATGCCTCCTGAGAGCATCAAGCAGCAATTTACCAGTCGACACACAGCACGAAAAGGGTAACATACTGTAAATCCATGACTGTGCTTTTTCCTGTAGTGCCTTAAGCTCAAATGTCTTTGTATTGAGTTCTGAACTCAACTGGTAACTAGTGATGGGAAGTTCGAATCATTTTACCGACTCGGATATTTGAGTCTCGTTCAGCAAAATGAGCGAACCTTTTTTCAGTCAATAAATGTATATTATTAGTTTATTAGCCAATAAAATGTATATTGCTTCCCTAACTAATTTGCTATATACACAAATGCGAATCACACTACAAACAAGACAAAACTATAATGCTAAAAACATAAATATTACTTAGGCCTACCTTAATCGTTTAGTCTGGTTCACCTCGGCTCTGATCTGTCTTTGGGTTTAAGTCTCATTCGTTCGACACGTTACTTCTCTCTGACGTTAACGAGTTCAGTCCGGACCGGGTTCTTTTGTCATGTGACCGCTCCCTAATATTTACCAAACAATATGAGCCTGAACCCTAAAAGATTAGTTATTTTCCAGAGTCTCTTTGTTCTCTTCTGTTTCCAGCTCATGACTGCTCCGTAATGTTAACCAATGCAGTTTGAGCCAGAAATAGAAAAGATTAGTTATTTTTTTCGAGTCCTCCGGATCCTTTCTATCTTTTGTCAATAGTGATGAGCGGGTTACACTCAGAAAACCACAAGGATGTTACACATGGCCCACTGAACGAATCCCTCTCCGACGCAATTCTTCCTACTGAGTCACATTAAAGACATCGTTCATGAACGGCACGTCACTACTGGTAACCGGTGTAGCTTCACCAGGATTGGAGTGATGTGGCAGCTGTTCTTGTTTCCAGTTAAATATCCTGATGCAGCATTTTGAACAGACAGCAACCTGTGAAGCACATACTTGGTATCACATATTTGTGTGTTGTTTGCAGGATTACGTGGGTCTGCGAGGGGTGTTTGCGGTGCTCTGTGCCGTGTTGACTTTACCGGTATTCGGGCTTCTTGCCTTCACTTTTGTTCCTCCTCTCGTTTCCACCGTCTGGCTCGGCATCACCTACTCCTTCGCTGCTGTGAGTAACAATCCTTCACTTGTGAAGCGTTAGGTGCAAGCTGCAGTGTGATTGGTTAAATTGTTCAGAGCTCTCAGTTAATGAATACGGGTTCAAACCTGTAAAGTAAATGAAGAATAAAAATAGAGCTTAGAAATAAAACTAGAGCTCTTGGGTTTTATTGTAATCAAATTCATGGACTCTCTGCTGTTTTATGTCAGTCAAGCATGTGGCCCTCGATTCCTCTGGTGGTTCCTCAGGCCACTCTGGGCACGGCGATGGGTTTGGCAACATCCATCCAGATGATTGGCATCGGCATCTCAAACCTAGTGGTGGGTCAGATTCTGGGCACCAAGAACAGGTAACTTGGGTTTAGCCTCAGGCTAATGTAAAAACTCAAAAACCTTGGCGTATAATATTCTGCTTATGTTTGACAGTGATGTTAAGATCCCAGTCTGGAGATGGCAGTACATGATGATCTTCATGCTGGCGAACACAATCAGCTGCATCATCACCTCTTCGATACTCAACGTCGTCGATTATAGACAGGTAACACACTCTACATCACTCCGTCTGATGAGAACCCATGGTAACCATAGCAACAGTATGAGCATCGTTCAGGAACAGAGGAGGATCAGGATGAGTTCAATGCTTGGGATTTCACATGGCCTTGACTAGCTAATCACAGCTCTACTGTGGAATAAATCACTAGGCAGAGCAGTGAAATCCTGTTGGTAGACTGCTCTTAGTGTCTGATTTCTTATATGGGTGGGTGTATTTTTTTATTTATTAAACGCAATTTACGTGCAGCTGTTTGAATCTGTCATTTTTCTCTTATGTGTTTTAGAATTAAAGGGGTAATGAACTAGAGTTTTCTTTATGCGTGTTGCTTATTCAAGTTCAATTGAATTGAATATCGTTGTCGTTTTCTGAAATTCCCTTTTCTAGTTTCTATACTCTACTTTCAGAAGTGGGTGTGGCTTCTCACTTGGACCTTTAGCTTTTTTTAATCCTGTTCAGAGACGTTTTATTGGTGTTTTTACTCTCTTATGAGGCGAGGGGTCTTCATTTTTTATCTAACACAATTTCAGTGCAGCTGTTTGAATTTGTTGTTTTTCACATGTAGGTGTTTTTTTATTAAAGGGGTCATGAACTGGAGTTTTGTTCAAACCTTGTGTTTACAGAAGTCCTATTATTATAGAGGTATAGCTGTTTCATTGTTGCTTTTAATAGACATTTTATCTAGCTATTAAATCCTTCTCTCTACTTTTGGAAGTGGTGGGTTTCTCAGCAGTTTACATATAGTATTTTTTAAATGTACATACTAACATGAGGAAATCACACAACACACTTAAAAAAAGAAGTGTTTTAGTTGACGTTTCAACCATCGTAATGAATTTTTTGCTCTTAACAGCTTGAAAGAGTGAGTCTGACAGTCTAATTAACTGCTAGCCATCCGTTGTTTCTCGTTGGCTCATTTCACTCAACGATCTAGACAATGTGTGTTTTTTTTTTTTGCTAGAACACACAACTCTTTTCAAATATCTTTTCTATTTAATTATTGATTTAGGTGTTAAGTTGTGCTTTCAAGTGTAAAATCTGCTTTTGTCTCCCGTCAGTCCTACTTGGTGGAATGCATTGGAAGCTTGTTAGCGACTCGGCTAACGAGGATACCCGGGGGTTGTTGTCCCCATATCCCTATAATTCATTATCATACATTGATGTAGCCATAAAAAAATAACATTTACAGGTGTCAAACCTTCAGCTTTCTTTTATTGTATCATCACCTCTTGATGAGCAATAGCTAGTTGCTTAATTGATCATTTGTAATGTATTTAGTTCATTTTTGGAGAAACTTGATGTTCTCTTGAATATATGCCTTTGTGAAACTCTTGTTTCTGTAGTAGCTGATATAAGAAAATCACTACCATGCAATATTTACAATGTGCAATTATTATGTCATACATTCATTGTGGAAGTTAAGGGGTGTATTCGTAAATGTAATACATATATAATACAGCCTTCTTTTATTGTACCGTCACCTCTTGATGAGCAATAGCTGGTTGGTTTCTCATTTCATGGCCCCTTTAAATGAAAACAAATTAGTTTCAATTAAATTCAAGTCAACGCAGAGGAAGTAATGAACTGTCTTAAACATTTTTGTTGCTCGTAAATCTTAGCACAATGGTGTATGAAAGACTGAGAGTTTATTTGTACTGCAAGCACGGAGGTTTTATTCTTTAAATCTGTGGCGTCTGTGTGTTTAGGGAAGCACGCTCAATAAGACGACCAAGCGATCGAGGACTCCGAGTGATGAAGCTCCGAATGACCGCGAGCCACTGATGAATGAAGAAGGGACTGAAGAGATCAGCAGCGCTCCCATCAACAGGACATAGAGCAGATCAGTGAGGCTTCTAATGGGAAAGCACAACTGAGTCATATCGTTTGCCGTTAATGGATACAATAAAAGACTCAATGTAGGATCAGTATTTATGCCAGCAAGAATACAGGTTAAAGGGATGCTTACCTAAAAGCAATTTTTCTGTGATGATTTTCTTATTCATTTTTGGAATATTGATAAGCAATGATATGTGCAGTGCTTGCTTTCCTACTGTAGACATCAATGGGGAGCTGTTTTAAAATATTTCTTTTCATGATCTTAAAATATTTATAGCATAAGTAAAAAAAAACTTGCAAGGGTTTGGAACCACTTAGATTATTTGTTAATAGATCATCTGTAAAGTATTTGTTAATTGTTGGAGAAACTTGATGTTCTCTTGAATATATGCCTTTGTGGAACTCTTGTTTCTGTAATAGCTGATTTAAGAAAATCACTACCATGCAAGTTTTACAATGTGCAATTACACATGTCATACATTCATTGTGGAAGTTAAGGGATTTATATGTACATTTTCTGTGGAGTTTTTCATTGGTATTTTTTACTACAATGAAATGTTTCAGATATGTATAGTACTGCTGTATTGTTTGATTAACATGGATTTTGTAAAAAAAAAAAAAAAAGAAATCAGTAAATAACGCAAGAAACCATTTCAATGATTAAAGCAAAAGCCAAATACAAGTGGCAATTTTTATACATTAATATAATTGCATGCGTAAGAAAGATTAATAAAAATATTTACTATATATTTGTCACTTTTGTGGCTGTGAATTGGTAGCTAAATAGGTTTTTATTATATCAATAAAGGTAAGTAATTGAAATATAAATAAAAACAATGTATACTTTTTACTGTGTTGCATTGAAAGGACCCCGAAATAATTTAATTTTTCGCACTGTTTTTCATTCACATTTAAGTCAAGCGATGGCGCTGGAGAGCCGCTGAGTGGGATTGGACGCTATCTAGGGGCGTCACAAGGACAGCTGTTATTAGTGTATAATAGGAGTTGTTTTACAATTTAATTCATCAATTCAAAACCTTAAGACATCAATCTAAACATATATGACGTCATTGTACTATACTGTCAACAAGATAAAATAACTTAATTTAAACCGTGATGGGTCCACCTACCTTGACCCATGTTATGAACATTCTCATTGGATAGTTGAAGTAATAAGTGGGCGTTATCCCACTCTTGATTGGTGCAATACACCTGTCAGTAATACTTCCCCACCCACTTCATTCCTGCGCATGTTAAGTGTAAGAAGTGTGAGATGAGAGCGTGTGATCAGCTGTGACCGTGGGAATCGGACTCAGAGCCGCAGAAACAGTCTTTCCCTGCGTAAAATCTCCTGAGAATGCACGGTAAAACATATCACGCTGTTTCGAGATAGTTGTCCTCACGCCGAGTCGCCGGAAGTGGACACCCAAAGGAAAGTAAACACCTCCTTTCCATCAATGTTTACTTCGAATGTTTCTCAAGTTTGAAGGATTATTTCAGAGCTCGTACTGTAACGGATCAGTCATCAGTGTTGCCAGATGTTTTTGCGCTACATTTTTTTTATCTTAAAAAATGTATGAACAAAAATCTCAAAAAGCCGCAATACTTAGTTTTTAAGGCATACTTGACTTATTTAACACAACAAATAATTTGTTGAAGTCAAGAAAGTGAGAGAGATTTTGCTATTTTTTTATAGTTTAAAAGCTTTTTAGCGTGTACGTTGCGGTTCATCTCGGGATTCAAGATCGCTGCTTAGGACCCTAAAATATTGGGCAACCCGCATGTTACCCTTGACAGCCCTTAAGAGGAGTTATACTTTTCAATTACGCTAAGTGTAGCTGTAGCTACATGCTTTGCTCTTTTAAGTAGCTTATCAACGTAATTCGCTGTAGTTCGTACTGTAAACAAGTTGGTTATAATTTATTTAGGAAAAACAAATTGCATCCGTCGGGTAACGCAAAAAAAAAAAATCCAATCTGGCAACACCAGCGTGCACGCGCAGGAATCGAGAGCGTGGAAGGTCCTGAACAGAAACCCCGTCAGTAACCAACACACGAGATCTCGATTTTAGACAACTTTTGCGAACATTTTACACTGAAATTATAATTTTAACGATACCCGCTGTAAATGTTAGCATTGCTGCCGTAGTTCGGAGCTTGTCAGGTTAGTGAGCATGAATTAGTGATGATCGTAGTGAGTTTGTGATGAGGCGGACTGCAGCGTGCGGGGGAGGAGGAGGAGGACTCTCTCCGCTGGAATTATTGCGCAGTTTTTAAAAATAACGGGGAAACGGCAGCTAAACACTCAAACACTCATGGCACAGAGCATGTCTGCAAAGGAGAATGCTTGTAGGAAATTCCAGGCAAACATTTTCAACAAGAGCAAATGCCAGAACTGCTTCAAAGCTCGGGACGCGCACCTGCTGAGCGACGAGGACTTCACACAGGTAACACCACGTGACCTACTCTTATTCTTCGCTTTTACAAGAAAAAAATCCCCAATGCTTGCTCTGTTTGGTGATAAAGTTACAGTGTTAAATAGTCAAATGACTCCTAAACTGCTCTGTCAATAGTCTATTGTTGTATCGAGTTTCTGTACTTGACTGCACAGTGAAGAGCTCATTGCTATGTTTTGGTGTCTGTAAAGTGTATTTAAAGCACCGTGTTGAACGACTTGTATGGATGATATAATAAATTGGAACGGTAGTACTCATCAGATTTGATACTTTAATTTTATTTTTGCAGTTAAATTGTTTTGTTTTTTATATATTGAATGAAGTGATGAATCATTCCAAGCTTTCCAGCGTATAAAAATGCACACCCACCTCAGTGTTTTTTTTTTTTTTTTACCTCTAACAAAACCAAAACATGATGCAATGTTTTGTTTAGAAGGGGCTGGATATTGATACATTTTGGGGATATTTTCATTGCCAAAACAATCTGATCCTATTGCATAATGGAAGCGTCTTTCATTTCATGATCTCCACGTTTCTTTACATCACATATCATGAATTTAAGGCATTATGACGTTATTATTCTCACAAGATAAGCAAACAAATGACAACGTATTGGAGATTAGGACAAATGTAGTCTGGTTTCAAGAGAATGGTTTCATAGTTAAAGATACAAAATGTTCTGAAACACTTTCTACAGTTTTTGTTTCATTTTAGTAGGGTTTTAGACATGTTGCTGATTCACATCAATACATCAAATTATTTTTGGATGGAAATGAAAATTATCACTCACCGGCCACTTTATTAGGTACACCTTCCTTGTTCTGAGTTTGGCCCCTTTTGCCTTCAGAACTACATTAAAACGTTGTGGCATAGATTCAATAAGGTACTAGCAACATTCCTTAGTAAGTATATTCCATGTTGACATGATAGCATCACGCAGTTAATACAGATTTGTTGGCTGCACATCCATACTGGTAAAAGATCTGGTGACCGTGGAGGATATTATGGGACAGAGAACTCATCGTCTTGTTCAAGAAGCCAGTCTAAGATGAGTCATGCTTTGATATGGTGTGTTAACCTGCTGGAATCAGAAGATACACTGGGATCCCAAAGGGTTAGACATGGTCAGCCACAATAGACAAGTAGGCTGTTTAATTCAACTGTGCCACGAAAACACCCACCACACCATTACACCACCACCACCAGCCGGAATTTTTAATTCAAGCCAGGATGGATGCATGCTTTTATGTGATAGACACCAAATTCTGATACTACCAAATGTCACAGCAGAAATCTAGACTCATCAGACCAGGAAACATTTTCATAATCTGTGTCTGTACCAATTGTCTTAGTTTCCTGTTCTTTTTGGGAAGGAGTGAACCCCAGTGGGCTCTTCTGCTGTTGTAGCTCTTCCGCTTCAATGATAGATGTGTTCAGAGATGCTCTTCCCCATACCTCGATTGTAACAAGTGCTTATGTGAGTTACTGTTGCTTTTCAATCAGTTGGAACCAGTCTGGCCATTCTCCTCTGACTTCTGCCATCAAAACACGTCTTGATGGAATTTATAATTCCATGAGGAGAAGGTTCCTGACTGGACAAGATCTGATGGAAATCCATGCTAACCCAAAAGGGCTTTTTTTTTTTACTGAGGACAGACTTGTGCTGGGAATTGTAACTTAGTTTTAAAAAGTTTTTAATTATTATATGAGCTTTTAAATTGAAATTTTAACAATAGCCATGAAATGGCCATGTTGCTGTCAGGGCTTTAAAAAGAAAAGAAAGAAAGAAAGACTTCTGCTATCAACAAGGGATATGCACAACAGAATTGCTGCTTACTTGATTACTTGAGAGTTTACAGAGAATGGTCCGAAAAAGACTAGAGATTGTTGTGTACGAAAATCCCAATAGATCAACAATATCTTAAATACTCACAAAAGGCTCCAATAACCATGTCACGTTTAAAGTCACTTAAATTCCATTTCTGCCCTATTCTGATGATTCTGACGACAGTAGAATCATCTTGACCATTTGTACGTATCTAAATGCATTGAAATGCTTCCATGTGATTGGCTGATTAGAAATCTGCCTTTTGTCTCGGTCAGAGTAGCGTTTGAGAGCGTCGAACGCCACCGTTTGGTCGTGCGCCAATGTAGACCCCACACAGCAGTTTTTTTTTTTCTTTCTTTTTTTTTTTTTTAAACAACAACCTCTAAAAATATAAACGATACAAATGTCAGCAGGTTTCACTCAAATAAACACTGAAGCCTTAAAAAATAAAATCTAGCTGAAAAACAAGCTAAACACGAGCTCTTACCTCTCCAATCCTGTGCTTGGTAGTCGTGTCACATGATGCAGTATTGCAGGTCAAAGTTAAATTCAGCTGAGCTTTGGTCTTAGCAGAATCTTAAAATTCACCTCTTAGGCTGGATTTTTCGGTTTCGCACCATCGTATGCGAATTCGTTCAAGGCAATATAGCTGATTTCATAGTCTGAACGCTCCTTAATGAGCTGTTCCTAAAAACACTGGCATTTGAGCCAAGCTTGTTTGAGCGTTCTGTTGTGCGTACAAGTCTACATTACAGCCACAGAATCCCTTGATCATTACCTCGAAATAGAGAATAGTTCATAACAAAATCTGGACTGATGTAAAGGTTAAGGTTTTTTTGTTCGAGATGCACCAAACCTTCCTAGTGTTGTAGTTCCTTTACCCTAATATTTGTCTGTGTGATTTTGGGACCGGTGTTTAAGCATCCTAACTGTTCAGTTCACTTCAAACCCCAGCCATTTTAATCTACGCTAATTATCACTTAGCCTCGGGTTACCGCTTGAGGACCGACCCATTTCTGCTGCGTAGTGTTACTGAGGGAGTCCCCCGGAAACGCGTAAGTGATTACCAGTAATTAATGATGCTGGCAGCCAGGCGCACTGGCCTAAAATGATCATCTCTTGCTTCTTAATTGATATGTGTCTCTACTTTTTTTGGTGTAGGAGTTTAGGGCTGAACGATTTAAAAAATATTTTAATTGCAATTATTTTTAACCAATATTGCAATAGCTATTAACACAGCGATGATTTTTTTTCCCTCAAAGCTCTCACACAACTGTGTTCTATTATTTGACTGGATATATACAATTTTGTTTAATCTTATAATTGCAAATGCGATTAATTGTTCAGCTCTATTGAAGAGTGACTCTAAATATAGGAGTTTTCTGGTAAAATAACTGTGTAAATACGCAATGAAAGTTTCGAAGTTCAGTGTGCAATTATCTTTTCAAACAATTTTCAAACTTCATCAATTACAAATCTACAAGTTGTTTTGAATTGTACAACAATAACTAAAAGAGAAGGTTGTGTTATAAAAAACGTATAAGCGATGTGTACTGTTATTAAAAACTAAGGCCTGGGAGCATATGTAATGTTCCAAAACGTTTCCGATATTTAAAAAAATTTTTTAAGCCTATTAGTCACACGCAGGTTGTTTGTCAAACTACAAGAACTCCTTGAAGAAAGTAAAAATATTAGATGTAGATAAGGTGTGAAAAGATTCCAAGTATGTTAAGAAAAATTAAAAAATGCAAAGCGGATCTGAAAAGTCACTAAATTTATTTCACAAAAATTCCCAAAATGCATTGAATAAAGCGAACAGGTGAGTAGTAAGGTAAGTAAAGTATGAGTTTGGAAAGGGGGGATTCGTGGATAATGGATTTTAACAACCGCTGAATAGTGGCGCACGGAATACTTTTATCCAAATATATAGGAGAGCCGATAATTCTGACTCGCTCCTCCTGAACTTTAATTTAAAAAATGATTGATGCAATCGAGATTTGGAAATATCACCTCAGTCAAAACATGTCAGATGTCTGTTTGAGTTTGCCATGCAAAAACCCCCAAACACTCCTCATACAAGAGTACATCAAGCATCATTTCGAATTACTGTAAGGCCTCATGCCGACGCCGGGGTTTTCCAGATCTATCCTCAGAAATTGGCTCAGCTGGATCTTGACTCGTGTGGTGGTGGCTTAGCCTCCAGTTACCATCTCCCTGACTGTTTAGGTTGGATTGTTATCAAAGAATGTAGCGATGAAGCCTGAATACTTGGAAGTGAGCTTGTGCCTTCAAAGGTGAAGAAGAAATCCAGGGAAACCGGTGCAGAGGTTGTTTTAGAAATTGATGCTAGAGAGGGAAATTAATCTGAAGTTTAGTAGCTGTGAAAGAGTCAGAGGTGTATTATGTGCGCTCCTAATGGTGAACTTTTGTTTGAGGGTCAGATTTTGAAGTCTTTATCTTAGAGACTCCGGAGACTTGTTTAGGGTTTGTTAATGTTACGGGAGCAGCTGGAAAGTAAAATTCGTTAAGTGTGTGTTAACATGAGGCTAAGAATTAACACATTTTCTTTTTTTTATTGGTCAGTCTAGTATTCGCGATAGAACATGCAATTCAAAAGTACACTCAGTCAAAGCTGAGCTGCTTGATTATAGGAGAAATGATAATCACGATTATTTAGATAATTATTCAAATGCAATCTGTATGTAGTTTCCAGAGATATTTATAAAATAGCTAACATAAACTGACATGTCTGCTCTGTTAACGTCTTCTTATAAAGAAAATATGAGGGAAAAAAAGATGATTGGCTTTTCCAGTGACATCACACTTAATTTTTAAAGTGGAACATTTTAATGTAATAAATGTTGAATAATAAGTAAATAAAATTGAAGAAAAAATGAATTTCAGCACCTGGAATAGATAATATAGACGATTCACAACAGGAACATTGTTTTATCAGACACAGGGATTATTTAGAGAGAATGTTATCTTGACAGTGCTTGAGTTCACTCAAGTTAGAACCATTGACTGTATAACATGGACGAAAAAAGTCTAAAGTGTTTGTGACGTCACCCATAGGGTTCTGGCAAGGTTAAGAGGCCCGAAGTAGGAGGAGACAGCAATCGAAAACGCGTCCACAGAGACGGGACATGACTGTAGTGAAGTTGTCTGATTGGCAATGCGCAAACATGACAAATTGACAAAATAATTGTTTATTTTAATGAAAGCTAGGATGAAAATGTGGTGGTTTTAATCTCTGCGCAGAAATAGTTAGTGTTATATCTCACATGATACTGGAGCTCATATAAACGCAGAATAAACAATCCCAGGTTACAGAAGTTAAGCATGCAAAACGCTGTTCTGGCAGTTCTCGAACTCTCCATCGACCCCTCTACATCATCTCATTGACCAAATGTTTATCGTGATAATGATCAATATCATATTATCTCCCAGCCCTAAGCTCTATTCATGCTCCGGGGCTGCTTACACACAGCAAGAGGAATGCCTCTTTTTCTCATCCGGTAGAACAGTCCTGCTGTGTTCCCACATCTCACCATCAAGCGTCCGAGAGAGAATCCATCCACTCAAACTTGAACCCACAAAAGCACTTCGTAGAGACATTCAGGAAGCGCAGAAAACTTATGTTTTTTTCATGACTTATCAATCAAATATTTTGCATATACTATTATGAATTGATCATACATTTTAACAGAATCACTACAAATAAACGAAAGTCGGCATTTAAGGATCCTAGTGTAGTGTTCAGCATAATGAAGCTGTCAGATGTGAAAAGTCTTTCATTTTCATGTCATTCATTGGTTTCTCTCTCTCTCGCTCGCTCGCTCGCTCGCTGCAGTTGGTCAGGTTTTTCCCGACTTGTTCATTCCACACACATTTATGTCCATGCTTTTTGTTATGCTATTAGAATCCACCCTCCCCCTCGATGCACACAATTGCAGTGAGACGGTCGGCACTCAGTTCTGCTGTTATGAGGGAAAAGGGGGGGTGCAAAAATAAACAGAACAAACTTTAACCATCGAAGAGGAAAATCTGGCCTACATTATCCCCTCTCTCTCGCTTTTCCTCTTCCTCGTTTTCTTGTCCACTCCTCAATTGGGATTTGAGGGCACTGATTCTCCCATTAAAGACAACTCAGATTAGCATTTGCTCAAGTAATCAAGGCTGGAATCGTGATACTGTAAGTCTACACTCAAGGCTTTAAGCTTTCACTCGGGACACACTTTCAGACGAAACCCAAATGGCCCATTAGGTACTCATTTGGTGATTTTTTATACCTTTTAAAGTGCCAAAAAAAACTTTTTTTAAAGATATGAACTTTTATGCAGTGTTCTCTTTCTGCTGAAGACTCTAACCTAAACCATTAAATTTATTAGAATAAAAGGTAAATTTCTTCTTGAAATTTTTGCACTTCATGGTTTGAAAGGAAAGTTGACAATTGTCGATTTAACACATACACTAGCTGTCTGTTAATATGCGTAACTAAAACCGTGAACGGTCCAATCGCTACATTACTGCAGAAATAAGCTTAGAAGGTACCTATTATATAAAATTATTTTGATAATTGTCATGATACATTAACATTTATGCATTTGGCAGACACTTTTTCCCCAAAGCGACTTAGAGGAGAGACCATATGCAATTTGTTACAATTGCAACATTTCTTTTTGGGTTGGTATTGTGACAATCTAAATATACTATTTTAACCTAAATGAGGTTTTCGAGTGCTTCAAATTTAGCAATATTTTTCAGAAGCAACAGTGCTTTATTACTTATTATTAAAGCTTCGACGTTTGACGTTTATTTTTTCTTTTGCATTATTAAGTAACTGTTTTGTAAGATCTAGCTTCTCCTGTTGAGCTCAAAAATCTACCAAATAAGTGTCACACAGGATTCAAAAGGTTAATTCGGCACCAAAGCAATCACAGCAATCACCAAAATACAATGATGCATGAAATTATGAAATGGTTCATTTTTGCTGTCACTGTACTGTAAGAACCATTGACTCTATGTAACATGGACGTAGCATGGCTGATGTTCCGCGTGACAGGTTAAGGACGCTCAAAATGGACTTAGTCAGCCATTGCCATCGTTGAAGTGCATCTTTAGTCCGGTAACCAAAAATAAATCCAGAGAGGCGGGACTTGGGTGTAGCACAGATGTCTGATTGGCAGAAAGTTTAGATGTTAATAACTCAGTGTGTTCATAAATCTGAATAAACAATCATCGCAGCACCAGGGGTGTACACATATTTTTTCAGCTCCAAATTTGGGCAGTTAACAAAGGAGTGAATGAGAACCTGCTCACTTCTGACCCCACCCCTTTGTGGCCGGTTGATGTACTACAGTTCAGTCACTTCCTATTGTGCATCAAGAGTTTTTTTTTGTTTGTTTTGGAGCAGCAGGATTTTTTTGCTTTGTTGGTCTCTTATTCCTGTAAAGCCGGATTCATTCGTCGTTCACCATCCCCCACTCACATCCTTTTCTCTCCATTAGAAGAAAATCATCAAAACTTGGGTTTCTCAACAGTTTTTCCTCTAGACGCTGAGGGATTACATGGAAGCTCATAGTCTATGATTTTTTTATTTACTTCTTCAGAAAGGAAACTTGAGCTTTGACGGGATTTTCTCAGATAACTGATCCACCATAGATCTGGGGCCTGTACCATGAAGCCGGATTAACTGGTTACCAGCAAAATTTAAGATTAGTTTGCACCAATCCTGGATTTTGGTACCATGAAACCTTCTAGGGTTTAATCAGTTTTTGTCCCCTGGTTGCTTACACCACACAGTTCAGCTGCTCCGGAGCAGAAAATGATCTGTATTAGAGATCGCACGCTTGCGTTCGTCCAATCAGAGGTTATAAAAGGAACTTTTAAGTGACATTTAAGTGACATATTGTCTGTAAAAATAACTCCACATTTTCTTCCCAGTCCTGCACCATTTTGTGCGCAAATTGTTAAACGCGCACTTAATTCGAGACGAGTATTTCAGGACAGACAAAATCCCTAAGCATTTCCTGACACGTATTTGCATGAAAGATACAGATTATCTGCTGAAGGGATATCTTACATTTGCGAGCTTCGTCGCACATACAAAATGTGACACGCAGAAATCCTGGCCTCGCTGTATCGCAGATGCTTTGTTATACAGCTAATCTGCTCCAGACATAAATTTTTATCTGCTGCTATGATCGTTTTGTGTTGGGCTTACATCTTCCCAAAAAACAAAAACTATTATATAGACCTTTTAAATTTAAGCATACAATAAAAATTAAAACCTATTGGAATTAACTTGGTAAAAAAAAATGCTATCGTTATCAAATGTATATCATGCTTGACACTCAATTCTACATTAAACAGAACAAGCTTCTTTGACATCGTTTTCATGAAATTTTCTGCCAACAATCTCGTCTGGCTATTTCTACGACACAAAAATATATGTAAAATATAAAATACGCATCGTATTTTCTAACTGTAATCTCTTGCTCCTCCTCCGAAAAATGATTTAGCTCGTTCATGTTCATCGTGATTGGTTATTCAGTGCCATCGTCAGTCTTTTACGTGCACGCGCCCTTGAACCAATCAGAGCTTCAGGATCAAAGCCTGACGCGACAAAGAGAGTTGATGTGCTCTTCATGGCACTGATTAAACTGGATTGAAACGGCTCAGTTTTGTTCTTGGTACAGGCCCCTGGTCATGTTCCTCTTCTCCAACCCAACCCCAAAACAAAGCTTGCATAAGAAAGAGCTACCCTTTCAGTGTCTGACGCTTTCTTGAGTGTGTTCCTTTACTCACCTCCGCGTGTGGTGTGTTTCAGGCGAAACCCATCTACGGTGGATGGCTGCTCCTGGCACCCGAAGGAACAAACTTTGAAAATCCTCTGCACAGATCAAGGGTTCGTATCCACACACAGCTCTTTAAAAGCCACACAAACTTCATCAAGAACACGCAACACGTCAGAGAAGAGCGTTAAACAGTTTTAAGAGAAGGTGTTTTTTTTTTTTTATAGGATTTCTGCTGTTTTTCAACTTTCACCGCACGAAGAGTGAGAGATTGTGAGATGTGGCCTCTGTTTACTTTAGAAATATTTTCGTAGATATTTATATTTCCGCACATCAAGTGCTTAACGTTTCTGCTAGAAACCGAGGAGAGCTGTACGTTTGAAAGAAATCTGCTACAATCCAGCGAATGGTTCCATCCTGTGTTCCTCTGTGTTTGGTGTTCCCGGTTATATCTTTGGGCTTTAAAAATATGCCTTTTTTAACTCTGTTAACTCTATTATCATTTAGATGTCATTTAAAATTCTATTAAATTTTTATGAATTTTAGTCAAATTAAGTTTATTTAATTAAAAACAGTGTTTTAATGTAATTGTACCTTTTTATTCTAATCTCATTCGATTGTCTCATTTGATGTTTATCTTGTATGTAATTCAATTACAGTGTCATTGTAAATTAAAATTATATAAGTATTTTAAATTATGTATTTTTATTATTTTAATCAATAGTTTATTTTTTTAACTATTATTAGCACATTTTAATATTTTTTATTTACTTTAAATATATACTTTCATTGAATCTAACACAAAATATGAATATTTCATTTAAAATATCATCATTTAATATATTTTTTTATTTTGTATTTTTAAACTATTGCATTATTTTAGGTTTAATAGTTTAAAATAAAGTTGTTTTACAGTTTTATGTTATTTTTATTTAATTTAACATTAGACTGATACAATATACCGTCGCTGAGAGTTTAAATTAATATTAAATATTGAAATTACATTCGGGTTGGTGGAAACCACTTTATTCAGTAGAGCAAATTAATGTGCATTTAAAGTGTAGAAAACCTTTGGGTTCTAACCAAAGAACAGTACAGTTATTACTCGAAGGAACATGTTCATCTCTTAAAAGCAGAAATGTACCTGTGTTTAGCTCCGCGCCCCTCTCGCTGCGTGGCGCGGGGCTGCGGAGCCTCTAGAGCTGGACTCGTGAGAGCGAGGCTGTGGGACGGGGCCCGGTCGAGGGCCGGAGGGAGCTCTCAGAGGATGGTGAGAGTAGCTCGCGCTGGTGTAGTGTAGGGCTGAGCGTATAGAGCTGGGAGATGCAGGGGTCCCCCCGGAGTCCTCTGAACGGAGGATTTCCTTTAAAGGTGTGCTTTACGCTTGTGTAGCAAAACAAACTGGTTTCATTGTCAGTTAAGGACTACTCAAATACAAGCACCACTGTTCTGAGGATGTGTTTATTAGAAATAGGATGAGGTTTTAGAAAAAAAAAAAAATTGAATGATTTATTTGATGTACAGCCCCAACTCTAACCTATTAACTTGAGTTTTTATTCACATAAATTAATATTTTATCCTGATATACAACACAGTATTGTATTTAATTTCTTATTCACATTTTTGTTTATTTTTAATGCAATATTTACATTTTTGTTTAGTTTATTTTTCATTTAAATACAATTTCACGTTTTATTTTTTAACATTATTTTTAAATAAATACAATATTTAAAGGTTCATTTCATTGAATATTTAAATTTTTGTTTATTTTATTTAAAGTTTTTTTGTTTATTTAATGTACTATTAAAATTTTGTTTTGTTAATTTTATTTAATAAAACTGGTCAAGTTTAGCTAGAGTTAATGAATTAATTAATATAATTTTTGAAGCTTAATTTAAATTATTTTTAAGTTTAATTAGATTTATTAACATTTTCCTTTAATTTTGTATTGTTTGTTTAAAATAAAAATGATGTTTTATTTAAAGTAGTATAATACCATTTAAAATTGTGTAATATGATATATTTTCACTTGGATTAATATATTATATAAAATTAGAATTTAATTTATTTGATGTTATTTTGGCTTAACAGCGCCTCATCCTCGTGTAGTAGCTTCTGCAGATTTCTTTGCAAGCTCACAAAAAAAATCATTCCATGTAACTGCAGGTTTTTAGCTTAGAGTTTCCTTAAAAGCACTTTATGGAACTCAATTTCCATCTCTGATACAAGTGTTTTTGTTGCAGACAAAGCTGTGCAGATCTTCATGCATTTGTTCTCCTGCAGAAATGGCAGAGGCGCTTCTTCCTACTGTACGAGCACGGACTCCTGCGCTACGCTCTGGATGATCTGGTGAGTGTGTGTTTCTTTCGCACCTCGCGTTCATGCGTGTGTGTGTGTGTGTGCGCGTCTGGGAGTCTGTGGGCGGCTCGCTGAGCTCAGACCTTCAGGGCTTGATGCTGCCTCCTGCTTGCTCTGTGTTTGTTCAGTAATCGGTTCGTACGATTCAAATCAACATGTTCTGTTTTGAATAAGACTTTAAAAAATGGTTTTCATTAATTTAATGTCATTTAATATCTTTATGTTGGTTTAAGCTAAACCAATATTATTAAAAAATTTCGAAAAACATAACTGAGTTAATTTTTACATTTCGTTACATTTTAAGTTTATGTAATAATTAAATTTTAGTTTAATTTGGTTTAAATCAATTTTAAAAATTTTATATAATTTAATATTCAGATTTAGTTTATATATTATAAAATGTAACCAAATTAAAATAGTCTTTTTTAAAATAAATACTATATATTTGTAAATAAAGAATAATTAAAAAATATATTATATATAATATTATACTTAAAAATATAATTTAATAAAAAACGAACATTTAAAGTAAATAATAAATAAGTAAGTAGAATGTAAATATTTAAGAAAATATTCACAAATTTGTATATTTTAAAATAATAAATTAAACAAAAAAAATACAGTTTTTGCATTTTTAAAGCTATGTGTAAGTCAGAAATTAAAAAATTTAACAATAAAAAAAAAACTTTCTAAAATCAAACCATAATTTTGGAAGCAGTGTTTTCTTTAGGCTGCATGTGAGCCTTCAGGCTAAAACATTTTTAGTCCCAATTTAAAAACAACAATCTGGTTTTAGAACGTTTCAGTGTTTCGCTCCGGTTATCATCGGTCGGCGGTGCTCGTAGCGTTTAATCAGGAGTTCAGATCAGATCTCTCATGCTTGTCTCTCCTCGTGCCTCTGTGAGAAAGGGAGATGAGCGATCCCCACTAACCGTACCGAACACACGATGAAAAGCTGTTTGCTCTCATTTGCATTCAAGCGCTTTTGTGATTGTTCTAAAGCACCACTTCAGTCTCCATGTGAGCGTCAGATCTCGTGTGCCTTCGAGTTTACACAAACGTTGAAGAATAGCTGTTGCTTGAATGTGAAAGCAACCTTTCATTTGAAATGTAAAATACTTTTCTACTGACGTGGTATGATGTTTACGTAGCTAGCACACTCCACAGTTGAAGATCTGACCTATTTCTAGCGGTGAAGGTCCGAGTGTGCATGTATGTGGGTGAGCGGAGCGGCGCTGCATCCGTAAAACTACCCACAATCCATCTGTGTCCCACTCTTCCCACATACATCGAGAGCTCCAGGAACATGGCTGCACATTACTGGGAGAGGTTGAAAGAGGGAGAGGACAGATAAGAGCGTGTTTAACCAGGGAGGGATAGCATTACGGTAGATATGAGCGCAAGAGTTTTAGACACTGACTCATAGACTTACAGTCAGTCTGTTCTGTTCTCTTCATGACATCCTGATTAGAATCTTCAAAAGGTCCGGGGTTTAGTGTTGCGCCACTACGTGGATTTAGTTCAAATCCTTTATTTGCACAGCGCCTCAACGTCAAACGTCAAAATGACAAAATGTCTGTAATGCTTGCAGAATTTATGAAATGTGAATTATGAATTTAAAGTGAGGTAGTTAACTGACCGAGCGGAACTCGTCAGGTAGAGAGGGTTTGGAGCATTCTAGAGTTAGAGGCAGGCCACCGTACAGCCTTCACCTGACTGTTTGTACCTTGGAACACTTGCAGAAGGGATGGGCGACGTGAAGGAATGTCTGTTTTGAAAGCCAAATTTATAGGGACGCACAGCTCCCACTGCTCTGAGTACTTGCTGATACCAGGACACTTTCACTTTAGTTCCACTTTTATTTCTATGATTTTTTTCATCCCTTTTTTACTAAAACAGTAGCACTTTTTTTCTTATTATAAGAACTTGTAAGATCGGTTTCCCCTTGGTTGGCCCTGACTATAATCAATTATGTATTACACTCATGTTCTCATATTCATAAATAAATGCCTTTGCCACAGACTATTATTTTGGATCTGGCAGCAATGCATGTTGGAAATTAAATAATAACATTCTCTAATAATAATAATAATAATAATATCAATAGTAATAGCAAAAGGTAGGTTGCATGATATGTTGCAAACTGCTGTCATGGAAATATTAATACTCATGAGACATGATTTATGAACACAATCGCAAACAGCAATTTATTACTTATTCCAAACATGATTTAAACTCATACCTTGATATCAATGAAGCATGAGATCACATTGCAAGCATCATGGAGAGAGAGACGGATAAGAAGAGTAGAAGAGAAAGAAAGGAAAGAATAGAAGGAAGAGGCGAGCAGCACACGTCCGCCCGCCGGCAGGGCCGCAAGAGAGAGAGCGAGAGAGAGAGAGAGCGTGAGAGCCCCGAAAGGGGTCGTCCCCTGAAATTCCCTTCAGTATAAATCTCGCCCCTCTACATCACTTCCTGTTCCATCTCAAGTAAACATAGGCTCATACAAACTCAATCTTATTGGATAATTAATTACAATGATTAAATCTTCTATAACACTGCGTTGCAAAATATGAAGAGTAGGTTCAAACAGCAGTCTTTACAAGACAAGTAATATATCATGTTGTATAACTTCAAGAATTTGCAATCCTCCTTCCCTTTATAACTTCATTCTCATGCCTAATTTAAAGACATTACATGAATTACGGTACTATATGAGGATGTGCTTCTAAGAGAGGTATTCTTGAGCTGCATTCTGCATGCGTAGAGCAGATCTAGGTGAAAGGTGAAGTAAGTAGGCCAAAAGTTAACTCTGTGCATCTGTGAGCCTGCCTGGTGGGCAAAAGAGGTAGTTTGTGTTATCATGAACTGGACAAGATTTGGACATGAGCTGGACATGCCGAGAATGCATGAAAGACAAGCTAATGAACGGTCGAGATGGGAATGCGTCGTAACAGGTATAAAAAATGAAGACATGCACTGAGAGGACGGACTTGCCAGCGGAGGGGCTGCATCCAGAAGACAGCTGATGTTTGACGCCCGAGCGAGGGAAAAAAACTTTTAAGACGACGAAAAGACATTTGCTTTGAGAAACCAACCAACCAATTTTTATCCACGATGGATGAGTACTATTTTACTTTATGATGATTATTGTGTTTTGTAATATATTTAAAAAGCGATTCATTAAAAAGAAATGTAATTGATTGCAATTACTTATTATCAAGTTTTTGATTTAAAAATAATTTTTATTCTTTGATGAAAGATTTTTAATGTAAAAGCTTAAGAGAAACAACTGACCACAAAGGAGTCTTCTGACCAAGCTCTAAGCATTTAAAGCTTTGAATTTAGGGCAGATTCAACTTAATTACCCTAACCTGAGAATAATAAATAAAAAGGTTGAAGGTGTAAAAGATTAAAGGATTAATTGAACACCATAAAACAATCATAAACATCTGAAAAGTAAACACAAAAGGGAACAGGGTGGGCAATATGGTCCTCGATTGCATATTAAAGTGGCTTTATCATGTAATTTCGACTAATAATAATATTAATACTGATGCTGTTACTCTTGCATACTCTCAAACTAGAGTTCTTCACTTATAATGCAATCCCATTACATCTCTCAGCTGCATTCTCGAAAGATCCACGTGAAATCTATTTCTATGCATATTTTTTTTTGTTTTATTTCTCTATACATCTAATTTTATGCACACATTTCTTTACTCTAGCTGTTTGGCCTGCCGAGTTGAACTCCTAAAGAAAGTTTTGGTTGTTTTCTACCACGTGAATGTCACTTGAGACCTGCGTGTTGAGTTTTCAGCGCTTGTGAACACTTTCTAGTGCAGATGACTTTGACGTTTGTGAGTGTTGATGTCACTAGCAGGGTGTTCGTCGTTTCAGCCCCTCAGAAACGTGTGCTGAAGGGTCCAGGAGTGTCAGGTGGGGACTCGGAGTGTGTGGAGAAACACTCGAACACTAGATGCAGTCCTATATTCAGAACTGTTCTCAACATGTTGCTATAACAACCACACGGCCCACGCTGTAACCCGTATAACATGTCAAATACATGTTTCATTCGAATGTAAAACAGGAATTTGTGTGTGTGTGCATGGAGGCTCGAGGACACAACAGCGGATGGCGATTGGGTTACAGTATATTTTCAGCTAAATTTGTACAATTACATCAGACTCTCACTTATTATTCAATATTTTTTGCCTTAATGGTTGGGAATTTAGTTGTATCTGTGATGCGTCCTAACCCACACTACCACCCACTGAAGTTCCAGCTTTTGTTGTTTCAAAGTAGAGAATGATGTTTACAGTAGCTTTGATTCCAATAATATAAAGGTTACTTGTTAATGTATTTTTAAATATGCATATATTAACTCCTGCAGCACTCTATTTTCTTTGTTGTCCCTCATAATAGAAATCAAAGGTTCATTCCAAAATTATCGATCATAAATTCAGCTTGGAGCAAGAACAATTATGAAACCCAATGTTTTATTTTACGAATTAGTAACTAAACACAGATATTTGGTTATAATTGCATTTTTTAATATAATTTACAGATAAGCAACATTACATCTATAAATCTTAATTTCTATGCAACTCAATACTTTAAAATTATTATTTCACTTATAAACACCTTTACTCATAAAAAGTTAGCTTCTTGGCTAGTAGTCATCTGTGAACATCTGTGTATGTGATCAAAAAATACTTTTTACTTCCCCTAAAGTAAAAATCCTTTAAGCTCTTCAGAAAAGTAGGATTAAGGTCTTTTCGCAGCTATGCACATTGAGACTGGCACGAACGTTCAGATGGCATCTCTGCAGGGTGCTTTTCTTGTTTAATGTTGATGCAGTGATGCCCTTGGATGACGCTCAAGTTTGTCGTTCATGAAGTGAATACACGCTCAAAATTATTAGTTGTAAAAACTCTTTTTGGGAACTTTTCTATGGTGCGTGCGGATCACACTGTTGATAATATGATCTGGCACCAGTGAGAGTTCTTTTACATAGATTTGTGTATTTTGCTCTATTTTTTGGGGTCTTTATCAGTTTTCAAGTCAATGAGATTTTTTCTGTATGAAAAATATATCATTCAATCAATCAATCATTCAATTCGTTAATTTTTTTAGCTCTTTTACAATCTTTGAGAGCTTTTTTTTAACAGTTCCTAATAATAATAATAATAATAATAATGCCTTCAATATATGTAGCGCTTTTTGTAGACACTGAAAGACGCTTTACAATTATCGAAGCATTATTCATTCTCTCCACATTCACACTCTGGTGGTGATAAGCTACCTTGGTAGCCCTCAGCTGCTCGGGGGCAGTCTGACAGGATGTGGCTGCCCTTCTGCGCCTCCTGCCCACCACGAAGCACCCCCACCAGTCTCACACATCCATACAGGATAATGTAGGTGAAGTGGCTTGCCCAGGGCCACATCGGCAGAATGAACCTAGCGGGTTACAGAACAACCAACTCCACCACTGCGCCATCTTTCTGCCCCAGCTCTGTTGTCTGATCTTGATGGTCTGATGTCAACAAGACTCGCTTCTGAATATCCATCTTCTCTTTTGTGATTTCTTCCTGAACATGCTTCAGAGATTAAGAATCCCTAAACATTTTGTTCATGTTGTCCTTAATGACGATGCAAAAAAAACACAATTTAAAAGCCGAATGCTGTCGTAGTTGGTTGAAAAACCTCAGAATAGCTGCTAATACATGTTAAAAAGTATTTTTACACAAGTAAAAGTGTAATAAAAGGGAAATTGTACTCATTCTGCTACATGGTATTGGCAATTACTCAAATGAAAGCACTTGTACTTGTTCTCAAGCTGACGAAATGTGGTATAGATGCATCACTAGTATAAATTTAATCTTTTAGGTGGTTATCTTTTTTTTTTTTACTGAACATTGTCTTAATCAAAGTATAACTTCAAATCTACCAATAACCAAGGGGTCATGCCATGGTGAGCTTTTTTGTGGCTTTTATATTGTTTTATAAGAGTAGATTGAATCGAAAATGGAACCATGGACCCCCAAAAAAAACCCTGAAATAAAACTGTGCGCAAGTCAAACAGAGCGAAACAGGAGAGCAGCACACAACTTGAACTTGTGTTATTAAAAGGAGGTTATTTAAAGGACTTTTAAGGATAAAAAAAGATGCTCAAATCCATGGTGTACAGAAACCAAAGATCTATAACTGGGGAGTGGTTACGAAGTTTGCAGAAAAAAATCTCAGCTCATTTCCGGAATAAGCCCAAGCTAGAAAATGAGGAAATTGATTGCGATGATTTTTATAAAAAATATGAACTTCATAAGTAAAAATAATCACACCTCCCAAACAATTAGACCAATGTGAACAACATAGTATTATTATTATCATATCAGTAATGTCACTGACACAAAGTATAACAAGATTACCAAAACTGAAGTGGACCTGGCATACAGATATGAGTGAGAAAATTAGGGATCTAAGAGGAGTCTGGCATTCTCCTGATGAGCTTTTGACCACGCCCCATGCCTGAACTCAAGAGTAACGGAGTCAACACAAATGGGGATTTGTGAATTCACCGTAGCTGTTTCTTCTTTGAAAATGCTGTAGGTGTTGTAATCATTATATCTGCACATCCTGTTCTCTGCAATAGAAAGAGGGAGGTGTGTGTAGGAGGAAAGAGCAGAATATAGTAGAAGCCGATGCTATTTTCAGACCTGTTGGATCAGTGTTGGAGTTACATTTCCTTCAAAATCTGATTATTGAGTCATTCTGTGATGGAAACTTCATTCTATAAATGGCTACTTATAACTCATTCAAATACAGAGGCATCACCCGGCCTGGCATCCGGGCTGTGGCCCCTGAAGTGTTTTCTTTAGCCCCAAATGATTTAATTTCAGAAGAAATGCTGACTGACTGCAAAAATCTTTACAGATTTAAGGAATTTTATTGCCTGGGTAGATACCTCAAGATTTAACCTCACTAAATAAACAACTGATGCAATGACAAACAAAGCTCTTTTAATTTAAATATTCATTTCTTCATGTTCGCCACAATACACAGCTTGCTCTCTTTGTGAAAGCAACTAAAAAAGAAGGGGGTAAAAACTTTCTTGTGGCTGCTGCTGATTACTTAACCACAGAAAACATGATGTTTTACTGCTTTATTTTAACAGCAGATGAGCTAAAACATGTGAAATGGCGCAAAAGTGTCCAAAACTACGACAATGGACACCTAAATGAAATGCATGACTCATTCTGGTGGCCAATCACACACAAGCTTGCAGTGCTCTTATAAGTCATTGTGAATGAAGAACATTTGTTATCTGCTGGCAATTTATACATGATTGTGAAGCACGTTAGGTAGGTAATTAAAAACAATAAAAAATAAAAGTAAGAAAAAATGTTTTATTATCATTTCTTGCTAACCATCTGTATTCTTTCTTATTTTAGTTGTTACTAAAACACCAAGTAATTTCGCTAAATGCATAGATGTACAATGTTCATTACGCAGACTGCGTTTATACACACATTTAAATCACAGATTTTTTTTTTGTCTATTTTTGAGCTATTGCAGATAACCTGTATTATATTGTATTATGATAACATGTATGCTTTGATCATATAATTCAATTCATCCCAATGTTATTAGATATCGATTTCTTTTTTTGGGATGGATCCCATATAATAAAATAAAGACCCTATAAGAATCTGGGCTCAGCCACCAATATTCTCAGTCTCAAAAATCAAAAACGCCCTTGGATGTAAAGCCCAGGTGCATGCAGTGCTGCATGTCTGTCTTCTCTCGTGGCTGCAGAATGAATTGTAGCAATTGCAGTTGTCCAAAATAATTGGGAACAAATGGTTGTGCTTTTGTGGCTTGTGTCGGGGCAGTGCTAGTTAGAGAGCACAGATTCAGCAGTCTCTTTGTATTATGTAAAGAGCTCAGTCAGTCGGTCATCGAGGGTTCCCAGAGCCTCCCAGCTAAACATGACAGAACCCGAGCAGTATGGCATTGTTCCAAGCAGTCCACTTCATTTACTATGCAGTACAAAATGCATTTGTCTTGACCAATGAAGCTGGTTTGGATTTTAAGTTGATTATTCACACAGATATACAATTAAGTAGCTAGATTTACAATATGCAGGATGAAAGGTGAGCAATGTGCTGTAGGTGTTATGTAATCATCAATATTCAATGTTCTGCTCAGGTTTAGCTTGAATTAGTTCATTTAAAACAAGAGAACTGATATCTTAAAAACAAAATTCTTCTTTACCTTGAAGGCAAAGTCTGTTGGCAGTTTGTTATGATGGAGTCACCACTTTTCATACGAGACATAAACAGAACTTGTCACTCTGTTATCTCTGCAATTCATAGAATTCTCAGAAATTCTATGAACGTATGCAACAGTGAAAAATTGCAATACCTTTTTTGGGCAGTGTAATCAACACCAGTTATTCTTTGTTTAAGAACTACTGATATTGTAAAGCATTAATGTGTGAAACTCAAGAGTTGTCTATAATACTTAGGCTGCAATATTTTGGTTGGTGTTTTCTAGCAAAGTATGAAATGCATGTTGTATAATGTGAAGGTTTGAGAAAACCTTCGTAAATGCTCAAAAACATAAAAGTGGTGGCTATGATGTCAAACAGTGTATTTGAAGCAGATTATTTATAATGAAAAAGTTTTGTTCATGTCTTGGATGTTGTGATGTAGGTCGTAAAATTTGATTCTTAACGATCTCAAAAAAAAGTCCTAAAAAGACTTAAATTTCACCTAATCAAACCTGCAAAAGGCTTGGTATGTTCTAGAAATTATTTTACACATTTTTGCTGTGTTGTTTCTCTTAAAATGACAACAATCAGTAGAAAACTGTATAAAACTTTAAAACTGGATTCATTGAAAGACATTCTTGTCTTAACTAACAAAACAAGTCCATATGTTTATACTTGAAAGCAGTTGAGGTAAAACTGTGAAAGGAAACAAATGAGTGAGGGAACCAAGAAAGCAATCCTATGGAGCCCCGGACAGCCGTTGATGGTTTTTAGATGACAAATGACTTTATAATTAGAAGTTTGAGCCTTGAGTTTATAGCATATAAGAATTGGATTTTATGTAGTTTCGCAAAACCAAAATGAAGCCGCTGAAAAAATATGATGTTATTTCTGGTCGGGATGCCTCATAAAGGAAGTTAAGGAGAGGTTTCTGGCTTCGATTGAACCCCACTGGCTGATTACAGGAATTACAGTCCCCCGCCGTACTTTAAAAATGGATGATTTCTCCTTTATGGAACTTGAATTTCTCCCATAGTGCCTCAGTGGCCTTATCTGCTCCTCTGCTGTCATCACTCAGTCGTGTCGGCATCATGGCATCAGCGCTTTTAAAACAAACACTCGTTCAGCAGTGTCGCTGAAGTGAGACACTGTAAACAAGGGGCTAAAAGCAAGCTGGAAAGGCTGCCCTGGAATAGGCAGGTTTTTTCTTTGTACATTTCTAGTGAGAGTCCGTGTGTTGCTTGGTCACTGTTTTAGTATGTCGGTCTCTTCGTTTGAAAGAGGCATTGTTTGTGGGAAACCTGGCTGCTCAACAAAGAAGAAGTTTTGTAACTCTTGCATCAGGAGATGATGAGGTGAAAGACACTTTGATGAATGTTTGAGGAAGTCTGTTGAGCAGTGACAGAAATTACAGGGAGAATGAACCGGTTTGAGGTGTTTTTGTGTGCCTTGTGTTTGAGCGAGGTCATGTGCCACTCTTTAACACACACACACACACACACGCACACACACCACACACACACACACACACACACACACACACTCACTCTCATGTTTACTTTCCTGATCACAATCGCTGTTCATTTCAAGCCAATAAGATATCAAGGGTTTTATTTACATTTTAGAGCGCTTCATTCATGATCTCCTCAAGAATCATTTCCTTATACTGTAAAGATAAATGTTAAAAACATTGAAAATAAATGTGTTTGCATGCATATGTGCGTTTCAGGCCAGCACTCTTCCACAGGGGACCATCAACCTGAATCAGTGTGTAGATGTGCTGGATGGAGAGAGCCGGACGGGTCAGAAACATTCTCTGTGCATTTGCACGCCGGATAGAGAGCATAACATCCGTGCGGAGAGCAAGGAGATCATACATGGGTGAGTTTCAGAAGCAGTTCAAGCATGAATGCTACTGTATCATCTGATGTTAATGCTTGTGCAGCGTATCAGAGGAGTTACTGAGGGAAAGTCTTAAAGGGGACCTATTGTCTCCTTTTTACATTATGTCTATTAATTGTATGGCTGTCCTAGACAAGCCAAGTTAAGTCTCAGTTTGTTATATAATTTGAAAAAGTCTTATTTTGGTGACCAGATAAAGATAGTCTCTGCCGGTAAGTTCATTTTTTTTTTGTTCTAAACTCATGGGGTTTAGGCAGATTCTGCAAATTCATTAAAACAAAACACTTGTGGATTCACAGGTACTGCAAAGCTATTTGATGCCTTGACTTCCTGATAAATGGACCTAAGATGCCCATTCTATGCCTGATTATAAACACTTCTCAAAACTTCTCTTAATAATGCGGATTTTTTGATAAATGGGTTTACTGTTTTTGCATGTAATTAATGTTATTGGCCATTTCTTAGATAACCCATGCACCTGTCAATCATTAGTTGTGGGAACGCCTAAAGGTGGACAGTAATTATGATGTCATAAACCACTCAGTCACATAAACCACATAAGTCACACAACCGCATTTCTTAATATCATTTCTAATATCATCATTTTTAATATCATTTTACAAAACAACTTGATGACTTAATTTAAACCACTCCACTACTGTTCATGCACACGTTTATCCAAACACCCTTCAAGAAGTTGGTGTCCTTTAGCTAAAATGCAAATTTTGGAACTAAGAAAACCGTCTTTGAGACTAACTGGGATTGTTAAAAAATAATTTTTTTAGCGATATAAGAAAGATTTAGGCATCGGTTTACTGCTAAAGCAGAACTGGAAAAGCAGAGCATGTCCTTCAACCCAAACCCTTCTGCGTCATACCCTTACCAACCAATGAGGAGTAAGAAATTTCCAGTCACTGATATTTTGAGTTTTTCGTTGCACAAAAATACCCTGTTTTAACTTTAAAAAGTAGTGCGATATTCCTGCACCATCTAAGAGTGTGTCCTATCCAGCCTCATTTGTATTTTTGTCTATTGTTTTTTTAGCAAAGCCAGTTTGTTTGGAATTTTTCTAGCCATCTAATAAATGAGTACTATGAAGGCAATTTGAACCACCATCTTATGATAGTTGAGGGGTTTTCTGTGCTTCGGTGACCTGAATAACTATGCTAGCATGCTGGCTAGAGAGCAAAGGCTCTTAGCAGGGTCTTCCATGCCAGATGGGTAAAAGGATTGAGCCCAGAGATTGAGTGGTCCCTTGGCCACTTCAGGTTGGAGTTTGGGCTGTTAACCCAATTCTGGAAAAAAAAATGTTGCAGAAACCTTACACTAAAAAGCCAATATTATTAGAATATAATAAGAGGTTATATTGCGTTTTTGGCTCTCTTGAACAGCTACATTTTAATTGAAAATAAAAAGAAACTATCAAGATTTGTTATATTTATGAATTTGGGAGTGTTAACATTTTACACAATTTTATCTTCAATAGAAATGTGACTATAGTTGGAAATGCTGTTTATATTTATAGTTGAACATGATCATGGAGTTTATTTGTATTTGTTTTTGTTCTTTTGGTAGGCAGAATCATTTATTAAATAGTAACAATGTGAATAATTAACTTTAAAATATTTTATTAAAGCAATAACTTGATTACATTTAAAAGGAGTAATTTACACATATTTCCAAATGAACTTGGACAACACTTGTAATGAGAATCTTATGTTTAGAGACATCACTGTCTGGTAATTTAAACAAGGATGGTTTTTAGGGGATTTTTTTCAATTAGAATCAAACTTGACAGATTTTAATAGTTACACACAAAGAATAAACCATATTCATGTCCAAATACCTGGAAAACATTATTATTATTATTTTAATAGAGAGATTTTATAGTGATTTATGTCTGTCTTAAATGCCTCAAAGCAATAATATTTGCTTGTGTGAAAATTGTGTGCATTAACAAATTACTGCATTCAGGTGGCAAGAAGCACTGATGGTTTTTCCACGAACCAACAAACAAAACCAGAAGAAGAAACGGAAGGTGGAAACTCCTACCCCACAGGTACAACACAGCCTCCACCAAACATTTATTTACTTAAAAAAATACGTACAGTAATTTTTCTGACATTTCTGTAATCCTTTTTTTGTTGTTCGTTTCATTTGCACTCTGCATTAGTTCGCCTCCTGTTAAATCATTGAATTGATTGTGTGTAGGTTTAGTTTTCCTTCTCTTGTTCTGTTCTGTTCTCTTGCTCTCACCCGCTGACCTGTGTGTTGTCAGGCTTCTGCTCTTCTAACAGGTCGATGCTCCCAGCAGAACATGAATGGCTTCATTGTAAGTCAGAATGAGCAACTTTTGACCAATCAGGAGCGCAGGCTGCAATCAGCACATGAGGGATCATAGGGATAGCAGGAATGAGATTTATGCGGTCATGTATGTGCTCCTGCTGGGTGGCTTGGTTTCAATGATAATTTAGATGAAGGTGTTACTGGGTGGTCAGGCGGAAGCAGCAAACACACACATAGAGGTGTTTGAGATCACAGAGCTCTTTGTTTTTGATGGAGTAATGGTTAAAAATCTCTCTCTGTGTATGTTGAGGAACCCGGGCCTGCGAAGGTGACGGTCACCAGTTCGAGCAGCTCCAGCAGCATGGTGTGTTTGCCCAGCTCCATCGCCCACGCTGAACGGATGGTGCCCAGCCGAGCCTCACTGTGGCAGGAGGAACCGTGGAGTCGAAGCTCTTTACCCACAAGCTGCAGCCTGAGTCAGCTTGGTACAAACACACTTCAGCACACTGTACTTGCTGCCGGAGATGGTTCCTGAAAGCTAGCAGTAAAGTTGCCCCGAGGTTAAATTATGAAATGCTAGAGCAGAGGTTAGCACCCTGCAGTCTGCAGCAAATTATTTTTGGCTCTCCAGATGATTTTTTGAACCATTAATATCAGGGCAGAGGAACGTCAGTAGCTTTGCTCTGGCAATGTAGGTTAATCATTTCAAATTTTATGTACAGTTTAGTTTTTTGGAGAAGTCGAAATTCAGCTCGTCTTAATGCGTTTTAACCCTTTTGCCAGTATTGGTTATTTTGCCAAATTTTATTGTTGATTGATCTTTTACATAAAATGTGTTTCTACTTTACATATTCTAGGCTGATGTTGTGCTGAAGAGACCAAATCACTGAAATTACCAAAAAAGTTTTTTGTTATGTGGCAAACTATCAGGTGTTTTGGGAATAAACCAAAACATTAAACTCTAGAAAAGTGTTTCGCATATGTTTCACTGTAACACATGCACATTTATTGTAAGATGGCTTTAAACAGTTAAATGTGCAAGAAGTAATTAATTGTGTTAAAACTTTGGAAAATACCTGGTTGTACTCAACTTTTTGCATAAAAAAAGCAGCGAAGTGTATTTTTGTTTCTCCCGTCAGCCTGCTGTTTTCAGCAGCTATAATTTTCTTCTCTATTTTAACCCTTGTATGGTGTTAGGGTCTGTGGGACCCATTTTCAGTTTTCATCAGAAGAGAAATTAAACAAGCATTTATTATTTGAAGCTGAGATTCACTGAGCTTGGCTCATTTCCTGTGAAAAACATATATCAGAACAGATTTTTTATGACCCCACACACATACACCCTCTACACGTTTATATTACACACAAGGTGTTCGGGTCTACTGGACCCGGGGCATGTTAAAGTGTGAAAATGGTAGATTCTTTACCTTAATTCTCTCTTCCCACACAAACATAAATCACACATAAACATAACATTTTACATTTTAGAATAAAATTGTGTGATTGTGTGAATTAAAAGCACCACAATGCAATGCATCCAGCAGAGCCACCAACCCTGCCAAAGTAACAATAATGAGAACACCACACATGGTTCAAATTCTAAACGTAAAGAAATCGGGTTAAAGAACAATAAATAAAGTATATTTGCTGTTTATATCACTTGTTTCTTGGCTAAAGGAAATATTGTTTAAGTTTTAAACATAAAATGTTGGTGATTTAAAATCCGCAAAAGGCAATGGGTCCACGAGACTTGCAAACACCTCCTGAGTAACAATAATATGAACACCACACAAGGGTTAATGTGATTTTCTTTTATTTCTACTTTTTTGCTCCTCCTTCTCATCTTATTCTTCCTCCTCCTCCCCTTCTTTTTTATTCTTCTTCCTCCTCTTCTTCTTTTTTTTTGTCCTCTATAAATAAATAAATACATCAGTCACAATAAGTGATTGGGTTGTGGTCATATAACTAATATAACAATGCCTTTATTCTCTGTGTATTTAGTTCTATTAAAATTGCATGTCTCAGGTGAACCAAGACTAAAAGCATCATTTAAAAGAAAAATGAGTTTGCCTTTAATGTAATCTTTGACCGTTGGAAAAGTTTTGCTACCCGAGATGAATCCAGGTAGCCACAACCTTCACCCCTATTTACTGTCATGTGACCCACCTGCATCAGTTGAGTCTCATCTCATCTCTCCTAGAGTTTTTTTGTCAACACAACGATTTTAATACTCAGATCTTGACTGGGAGAGTTGTGTTTTTAAGAACCGGTTTGATATAATCTGGTCATCACTTTAGCTAATGAGTTTCAAACACACCACCGCATATCCTACGGATCGAAAGTCAAAACCAGACGTCTTACTGTAAAAATGTATCTTTTTCTCACTCAGATGCTGGGAATGCAAGCGCTGGACGTAAACCCCGAGTAGAGAGTGGCTATTTTTCGCTGGAAAAACCCAAGAATGAAGAAGACGAAGTGGTCCAGCATCTTCAGCTTCACCAACAGGAGCCTGATCCACCACCTCAGCAGCACATGTCCTCTTCCTCCAGATCCAGGTACCCCTCCTTCGATCCTGATCTTTACAGCTCCCCTAAACACACACCACACACGGCATCCTTCACTCAGACTCTCAGTGACGTGTGTTTCATAAACAATGCCCCTGCACACAATCACAACACACACAGCAGAGCAGAGGAGGAGCGTCTTTCATCTGATTCCAACGCACTCTCCAGTCCCGACTCCCACACGAGCGTGCTCCCGTCGTCACTGTCATCTTCTCAAAGCTCTCTGGACTTGGAGCAGAGTCCAGAGGGAGGTGTGTTCAGATTGGGGCGTGGTGGGCAGGGGTACGCTCTCTTGGCAGACGTGCCCCGTGCGAGGAGGCTCCGATCCAGTCAGAAACGGCAGGAGATGAGGGAACGTGCCAGGAGCCCCGGAAGGGAGGAAGTGGAGCGTCTGTTCGGACGCGAGCGAAGGTGACTTCTTTTCTCACATTTTTCTTAGTCTGTTAAATGCCACTTTTGGCCAGTCTCTTTAGAACGATACGCATCAATGTGCTTTAGAGCTTTTTTGCAACGAGTTAAATGGTGTTCCGTCTGAATTTGCTGCCCACGAGATTTTGCCTACTGCGAATGCGTACACACAAACGTTGTTTTGTTTCACTACTTTTTTTCATTAGTTTTGCATTGTACTGCACTTTATGGAGGATAAGCATTATAAACACACTTTTATTCATCAAACAGTAATTGCTTTCATTAACACAAACATTTTTGCAAATTTACACATTTTTACACAAATGTAATAAAATAATTTCAAATTGGTTAAAATCTCACTTGGTCATGAAAATTGATGGAACAACGGTGCACTTTTTTTAAATTTTTTTTTTATTTATTTATTTATTTTTTTTTAATAAATGAAGCTCGCTGATTGGCCAGAAAGAATGCCAACTTGAGAGCTCTCCTCTATGCTTTGGCTTTGTGGTAGTTCTTTGTATTTATGCCATCATAAATCTTTTACACAAAGCCTTTCGATGAAGCTTTTGCTTTTTTTTGCCGCACAGTCGCTATTCACCTAGTGGAACTAGACTGACCAGCCTGGCCTGAGCTTTCAGGGATTTTGCCCCGAACATGTTTTCGTCAGCACCAGATCATTTGAAGTGCATTTGAACTTAAGAGTCACAGATTCAACGATATGTATTTCTTGCCTCAATACTTCAAGATTTAAAATCACAAAATAAATTAATTAAGTCTCTTTTTAATCTGTAAAACACAGGCAACGAGCTATAAAGCTTTTTTTTTTTGCAATTTTCTGCATTAAAGCAAAAGTGTCTAAAACTACTGCGATGATATCTGGTTCAAGTTTACAATTGATTAAGAATCTCTTGTTTAACGAAGTTAGCCGAGTAACTAAAAGTTGCATTTAAACAAAATGTGTCTGTGTAGCCTTTCTCATGCTGGCTGTTAGTTAAAAACTGGAATTGTAATCTATTGACAAGTGTTAATATTGTATTTATTTCACCACTACATTATATCTTACATATTTTTTAGCTGTTACAGATGGTTGTGATTTGATCTCCAGTTTAAACGCCTCTGCTAAGATTAAAAGCCACAAGACTCAAGAAAGCATAGAAACCAAGCTTTTATTCTGAATGGGAGCCCCTGTAATGACTTTATTGAACCCCTGTAATGTTATAGGGCTGCCCAGGGGTCTGGGGTCAGCCCCCAAAGTTCTCAGTCCCAAGAAACACCCCTGAGACTGACGCATCAACCAGATACAGCTTAAGCGACAGGTCCACTCAGAGCTGATGCTAAACCAAGCAGCATTGGGCCGTTACTAGAATCCAGTGGAAAGGAGGCTGTCTAATTAAGGTCTATTTAAGGAATAACTGGACTATAGCATATCCTCAGACTCTAATGATTAAACGTCAAAAATGTATTTGTGAACGTAAACAGTATTTTATGCTTTGACTCAGCAGTTTTGAGTTGCTGCTGCATTTTCAAGTAGTTCCAATCTTTATACAAATCTCAAAGTACTGGCGTTTACAAAAGTGCTGACTAATAGTAATTAAAACATGGATCACATTTGGCAGATTTTAAAAAGAGGGGAATTGTTTAAAGGTTCCCAAAAGTGAAAAATTCAACCAATTTGATTCATCTGTTACTGACATAGCATCCGATGGTAATTTAGCAGCGAACACTAACCTCTAGTACCTCGATATCTCCAAATATGTTCAAATATGTAACGACATGATCTGGAACAACATCTGAGTAAGTGATTAATGGATAAAATTTTATTTTCGCTAAAAAATTAGCTAAAAAGAAGCATGATTGCAAGACAATCAAGTTTTGTGACATCATCAAATCCAAAACAAATTTTTTTTCCTTCAAAGCAGCAGATGAGGAGACTGATAGTTGAGAGGGGATACACTTGAGTTGAGTTTCTTAATCGTACAACCTTAAAGTAGTGGAATCGTATCCAATGTAATAAGAGGTATTGAGGCCTCTAAACAATATGAAGGATCCAAACGTAACAGCTTTTACAAACAGTCTTTGTGTCTGTAAACACAGTTTTAAATGAGGAATTCTAAAACAACCTGAAACAATAAGTCACCAAAGTGTAGTTTCTTGTATAATATCACTGATTTAGCTCTGTTTTGTACCTCGCTTGAGTTTGCATCAGAAGAAATTGTACTGGTTTTTTACACTTGCATGCATGTAAATCACAAACATTAAGGAGTTAATATAAACAGGTCCATGGATAAGAGTCTCATTAGTTTTTACAGCTCACAGTTTGGATTGGAGAGATAGACTGTGCTTTATGTTGAGCTGAAGATATGGAGTTACTTCCCCTGCAGTATAAACACAATCTGCTCGCTCGACACGAGCCAAAACTCCTGCTGAGTTTACGTCTATGAGAGAGAGAGACGAGAGAGAGAGAGAGACGGGAGAGAGAGAGAGAGAGAGAGAGAGATGGAGAGAGAGAGAAGATGGAGAGAGAGGAGAGAGAGAGAGAGAGAGAAGAGAGAGATGGAGAGAGAGAGAGAAGAGATGGAGAGAGAGACGGCGAGAGAGAGAGAGACGGCGAGAGAGAGAGAGATGGAGAGAGAATAGTCTTGGGAAAAGAACAGTCTCTCTCAATGTCAGCTACGATCTAGTTGTTACGATCTGATTTAGTAAACAATCTTATATAAGGCTGCACCAGGTTAGGGTTGCAATCAGTGTTTTAAAGTATTTGTGCAGAATTTCTTGGGCTCAGCCAGAACTCTTGATCTTTTCAGGAGATCTGTGGAAGCTGAGTATTCTGTTTGTAACCGCTATCTGAAGACAAATAGTCACTCAAGTGACTGCCCTTAATTATGAACATTTTAAAGCTTGTTATAACTGAATTATTATATATTAGTAAAGCGTTAAAAGAATGGTTTCTTGTTCTTATTGTAGGTGTTGCATAATCAAATAATAATAATCATTAAAAACAATTTTTTTTTAATAAATTATGCAGACATTAGGTCTTCTGTTGTTGTGTTTGAAGAATGGAATCGCTTTTTTTATACATACATTGCAGTGTGTTTCCAACAATTTGCTGCATAAAAAGCTAAATTCACTGAAAAAATGTCCAGGTTGTAAAACAAGTGTATTGTAAAGCATGGCTGGTCTGAAATGGTTTAAGCAGCAGCAGCTGAAAGATGTGCTGACGGATGTGATAATATCCATTTATAATAAAATATGTTATAATAGCACAAAATAAAGGAGTGCACAGTAACAAAAAATTTCTCTAGAGAAAAGCTGCAAAAATGCAATGTAGACAAGGACTGTTTAATGAAATAAAGTGTTAAACATTGAGTGAAGTCTCATTCTATTCACTAAAGTTAATATGTTTTCAAAATTAATTTCCTGCTGTAAATATCCTGCAGTTTAGAAAGGGTCAAAAATTGATGCAGAGCAATGTGGCTTTAATGATCGAAATGTGTACAACGCTTATATTTGCTGGAATGAAAAGGAGGGATTTTTAGCATTTCGTCATTTACCGGAGGCACAAACAAACCAGGATACAGCACTCTGAGGGATTCAGCGAGCCCCTTGCTTCTTAAAAAAAATATAGTTTTAACATCATATTTTAATATAGTGTTTTAACTGTTTTAACTGCCCTAAAGAAAACCAAGCTGTGCCACACAAAAATAAGATTTAGAGGAAACTCGTTACCAAAAATAATCCACTTCAGCTGTTTCCATTAAATTTGAATAAGAATCTATTTTGCTACATCTGTTTAATAGTTTTTTACATCATTAATTCTGATGTTTTACATTAAAACCAGTGAGATTGTGCATTGTGTGTATTTGTATTTATTGCTAAATGAGCATGACTATAAAAATGAGCAAGACTATATAAATACCACATCTTTTTGGTTTTAATGCAAGTACCATTATTAATAAACATGGCCCAGCGATGCATCGATAATCAGTGCTACCCAGCAGTCTCCAGTCCCAATTCAGGTGCTTTTGACGTAGCGTATGCGCAGTTTACTGCCATAAAGCTGCATCCGTCCTGTAAGCTGTTGCTAAATGTAAAAGTTTTGAATTGAGACTCCAATTTATTCTTCCCATTTGAGAATTTTTTCATTAGTTTATGTGATCTATATTTTTGAGAAGTTGTGGAAATTTTACTGCTTACGAGGCAAGTGATTGATCAGTCACATAAATGAGAAGAAAATACATTTGATGTGCTACATTGAAGAGGAACATTTGATGAGCTGTTTATTTTCCTACACACATTTTTTGGGGATATTGCTGAATTCTGATAGAGAGCTATTCTCGCTTGCCTCTTTCTTTTTATTTCTTCAGCTTTAGCGACACCTAGTGAGTGCTGTGGAGAATTGAACTTCTCATTCAGCTTTTTCACTCACATATTTATCGGGGGTGGAAAGTGGGTTTGCTGGTCCCTTCTTCCCGCTCAGCTTTCAGCTTTCCTAAACGCTCTTTTAAATATGCTTGAAAATCTTATAGATTTGAAAACTACTTGAGAGTGGAATTAGTAGCTTGACACTTTTCTAAATTGTGTACAATGCAGAACAAACAGAGAAAGTTGACGACCCCAAGACCTTACAACATATTTACAACATATTTTGGTAACTAATAATGTTAATAATGAGTGTTCAGCTGAGTGTAGATATGTGTAGTTCCTGTCTGTAGGAACTTTCAGTGGCTGATTTCTAATGTATTTGAAGGATACTGTTTATTATACAAAAACAAATCAGTTAAACTTGGAACTTTCGGTGTTCCAGGCCTGCCTTCTTAAAAAAAATGTGAGAAACATCAGGCTACTTTGAAGGGTCTCCTGCAAACATCAACCAGTTGTGCCATACATAGGTCTTAAATTGTATTGTTAATGGTCTTAAAACGTCTTCAATTTGATGTTAGGAAACCTGTGGAATTGTTGGGCTATGGGTGTTAGCTTACTGTATTATAGCACATGATCTTTTCGACTTGAATGAAAAAGAACTGAAAGTTAACATTATACTGCAAAAAAAAAAAAACAGTAATTTTCTCTTAGGTTCATAGATGATCTGCATCACTCATTCTTTTGGTCTTTTCTGGGGTTTCAGCTCTTTCTCTCTATTTGATTTCTTTCTTCTCTTTTTTTCAGGCGTTCTTCTGCAACTCTGCACTTCCTGCCCTGTGCCGCGCCCTGCCTTGCCCACATGCTTACCTTTATCACACAGATGCAGCACTTGTTTCTTGCATCTATAACCCATGTTCTATTTATCACCAGTAGGGGGCTAATCCCGGAAATAACCAATCCTTATTTTGATCGATCTTCTTGGGTACCATGTATAAATGTGAAGGGTTAAATTTTTTACAATTTTACAGGAAAAAAAACCAAGCGACTTAATTTTTTTTAGTTGTTGTTGAAACATAATGTAACCTCTTCAGTTGAACTCAGTGGGCCCAAAAATTATATTTCTTAAAGTCTCTAGTCTCTTCCCTCATATTCATTGGAGAAAAATGTGCAGATTTTCAGCATTCTATGAGCTCATTCTATGAGCTTTTTTCTTTTTTAAGACATTTTCCTGATGTTTCTTTTTAAATTTTTCTTTACTTTCATGTGACAGCTGGCGTTCTGGGTCTTGGTTAGGTCAGTAGCTGAAAAACCAGTGGGGTGGGGGCTTGTGGGATTCATAGTTTTTAGTTCCATAACTGAAGTCAGTGACTTTAATGACTCTTGATGTGATTAATTTCACAGCACATTTTTCAAAATCATATAAACTCTCTGTGAGTACAAGTTTATTCTATAGTACTATTAAGCACAACTGTAATTCAGAGTGCTTTACTATGTTTTTAGAAAGAATGGCAGAATTTAGAAAGAATGGAAGTTGTGGTCCGGAGGATAAGGAGATCGACTTGTAATCTAAAGGTCCCGGTTTCGATCCCCAGATCCACCGAGTTGAAGTTGGTGTGAGCGATGAAACACTTGCTCTCCCATCATCAAAAACCACAGCTGTGGTGGCACTAGTTCCCCAACTGCTCCCCGGGCGCCACAGCTATAGCTGTCCACTGCTCCGGGTGTGTGTTCACGGTGTGTTTGTTCACTGCTGTGTGTGTACACTGGATCGGTTAAATGCAGAGCACCTATTAGGTATGGGTCACTCCATATCTGGCCGACTGGTCACTTTCACTTTTCAAATAAAACTGGTGGGAATGAGAAGTGAGAATCTGAGCTGTATTATAGCTGCACTTGGATGTGTGAAGGTTGTCGGGTTGTGCTCATGCTGTAGCTGGTGTTTCCTGTGTCTGTCCCTCTGCTCTGCTGTCTGCTCTTCAGCAACACAGACCAAATCTAGTAAATGGTTCCTCCATGATGTAGGATATGCTTCTGGATATGGGATGGATATCGTTCAACTTGTGTGAATTTTATCAAAATTGATGGGCTGCTAATCCCATTCTCTGCGCCTCTCACTGGATGCAGGCGTTCGCAGGTCATCGAGAGATTTGAGAGTCCTGATGCAGTCAGTACAGCAGAGCAGATGGAAACAGCCAACTCCTCGACAGACCCAGCATCATCCTGCTCTAAAACAGCCAATCAGAGAACAGGACGTCCTGAGAGACGCCTCTCCAACCACAAACAGGTACTAACGAACACAAATGTGGCTTTAAATATGCTTTGTATTTATATTGTATTTAAACATTGGAATTAACAAACATAAGAATTTTCAGAATGATGAACTATTGATTTTGTTTATATCTAACTTAAAGTTTACATCTTAATGTAATTGTATGAGGTCAAATTTATTCATTTCTTTATTAATTCATTTTTTCATGCAGGATTTCTCGTTGGATTCAGCTAAAACTCAGACTGATGAAGTTTCCTCGTTAGCTGGTTACAGGAGGGCCAAAAGTCTGGATCGCAGAAGCACGGAGACATTCATTACTGTAAGATGGCAAAAATAATGCACACATCAGAGATAATTGTGCGGCCTATAAAAAAGGTATTCCATGTATCCAAAAAAGCGGACTCATACAGAGTGCCATGGCTTGGTTCAAGATATTCTACCTTGTCGGTGAAATAAGCTCACTGTGCATTTGTAATCCTTAATGAACATGAAAATGAAAGGGAAGATGAAAATGTTTTGTAGTTGTGCAAATGAGACCTGATGATGAGATTTGATTTTTTTAAGTCAAATCTCAAGTTTGACACTGAGGACGCTCTTATTTTATGTGAAGTTGTACTTTTTAGAGGAGGAGTAAGGAGCTTATGTAGCAGAGTCAGGTGTGCTGCAGAGATGTTGAAGGTACATTGAGTTTTACGGCAGCCTTCCTTTAGAGAAGGGATGTCGAACTCATTCCTGGAGGGCCCCAGCCTTTGCTGGTTTTTGCTCCAACCCTGTTTCAAAAGACACATGAGTGACTTTAAACAAGCTAAGAGGAGCTTAATTAGTAGAATCAGGTGTGTTTAGTTAAGGTTGGTACAAAACTATGCAGGACTGTGAAGTTTGGCACCTGAGATTTAGATAATGTCTGTTGTCATCGAGCTGCAGTACCAGATTTTGATCGAGAGCGAACATTGCAAGTTAAATTGTACAGCATTTTATTTTGACCAGTATTAAGCAGATCAAGTGATAAAAGTACGAGCATTGCCATATATTAAGAAAATGTTTCTAAAAGAGTCTTGTCAAATTCATAAATATACATATAAAAATTAAATGACAGTTAGGGTTGCCATAGTTTGAAAAAAAAATGCTCATAATAAGTGATGGTTAGAGTTATTTGAAGCATACTGTTTATTATGCCAAAAGTTGTGCATGTTTTTGATGTTATGATATAAGTCTTACATTTGATTCTAAATGGTCTGTAAAAAGTCTTAAATTTGACTGCATCAAACCTGCTAAAAAGTGTTCTAGGTATTCTTTAAATGTACTTGTTTTTGTAAAATGTTTTTAAAATCAAAATTTTCTGCAGTATGTAAATAATTGGATAAATCCAGTCTCCTAAATATGCACAGTGTGTTCCTGTTTAATTAAATCACATTCCTCAAAACAGTGCTATTTAAAGCACCATTAAACCCTGGGGTTTCTAAAAATCCCTTATTAATTACAGACACAACTCATTTCTTAGAGCCAGCGTAGTAGTGTATGTTTCAGCTGTCATACAAACCCAGCCCAGGAGCACCTCTCCACCCCTGATTATTAATAGCGTGTGCTCAGAGAGTTAGGACCAGAGACACAGACACATGCCCAAAACACAGAGGTGCACATACGAGAGCACGGCTTCATGTTCGTGCTCACAGAGAGAAGACATGTGCATCAGAAGTGTGTGAAGAACCGGTCACAGATGAAGCCCAGCAAGATTAAGGTACTGCACAGCTAATGCTTTGAATGCAAGAGTGGACGGGAGCACACTAGAGCAGACCTGTGCTGTGCACACATAAATATCGTTATTTTCTCAGAAATGTTTTTGTACTTGTAATGGCAGTGATGTCTACCCATAGGAAAAAAGTCTGTTTCTTTGAATTGTTGCTGCTAGCACTAGATGATTAACTTTTAGAAGACTTTTGGAGCTCTGTGAATGGAAAAAGTTTGAAGTTTAATGCTTTTGCAACATAAAATACAATTTTAACATCAACATGCACCTTTAAATATAAACATTAGAACTTTGTATAGCAGATGTGTGTGCAAGACTAAAATGGACTAAACTCTGTAGAGGAAGCATACTACCAGAACCAAGTAATTTTGGATGCACTGAATTGCAATCCTCACGGTTTCAAAAGAAGTTTTTCAGATTCTGTCCAGTCAAAGAATAGTTCTCTATAATCTTAAAATGCCCTCAATGGTTCAAATGAGGTATGCGACAGTGGCCATCATATAAAAAGGTGCTTTTGCTTATTTATAGTCAATGCAAAACTACAGCCAAAAACAGAAGATGTAATAAAAACATAGTCATATACAGGTAATGTCCACTAATTATCTGTCTTTCTTTATCATTTTAGTAGAAGTTATTGAGTTGTTAATAAGCAATGAAGTAGGGCTGCAACTACTACTGTCAACAATGGAAGCTGAAGTCAATAAATTATGCTGTTTATTAGTTGGCATGCACCATTTAAATAGGTTCAATCTTGTAGTTAAATCCATTTTGGATGGATGGATGGATGGATATATATAGATAATGGAAGGATGGGTATATAGATGGATGGATGGAGTAATGGATGTATATATATACTTTGGATGGTTGGATGTATACATGGACGGATTAAAGGATGGGTGGATGGAAGGATTATATATGGATGGATATATTGATAAATGGATGGAGGAATGGATCTCTATATACTGTGAATGGATGAATACATTGATGGATGGATGGATGGATGGAGTAATGGATGTGTATATGTACTATTGATGGATGGATATATAGATGTATGGGTTGATGGATTGATATATAGATTGATGGATTAAAGGGTTGGTGGATGGATCATTGGATGGATATATAGATTGAAGGATGGATGTATACATATATAGATGTATCGATATGTAAACGGAAGGATGGTTTATGGATGGATCGATTACACAAGGTTATACATTTAATAAAAAGTTTAATATTTGTTATGGAAATTAAACATAAAAAATGCACTTGCTGTGATTGATGGAATTTCACTGTTGTTTGCTTATTTTCAGCCAGATCTGCTGAACTTCAAAAAAGGATGGATGACAAAACTATACGAAGATGGTCTGGTGAGTCTTTTAGATCCAAATGTTTTCTCATAAAAATAATATATCATGTTTGTTTATATTTTTATAAATAGGTAAAAAAAAGGGTCATGTGAAAGTTTTTGTGTTTTTTCTCTGCCTTTCAGTGGAAGAAACACTGGTTTGTTCTAACCGATCAGAACCTCCGTTTCTATCGTGACTCCATCGCTGAAGAGGTAAATCTTTTCCATCTGTTGTCAAGCCGTTATCCGAGCCATTCTCATATTTTATCTATTGATGGAGCCACAGAAAAGCTCCCAATATGTGTTTGTTTGCTCATGAAGATGATTTAACAGGGCTCTCTGTGTATGTTCTCAGGCTTCTGATCTGGATGGAGAAATCGATTTGTCTATGTGTTTTGATGTGACTGAGTTCCCTGTTCAGAGAAATTATGGCTTCCAAATTCTTGTGAGTTTTGTCTACTTATGTTGTTCTTTGTAATACAGACAAGCCATGGACTTTCTGATTTTAAGGATCTAAAACTGAACATATGTCATCTAAAAACTTGCTAGTGTCTACTTTTACTGTCTACTGTAAGTGGTCCATTTTTTTCTGTCTTTTATTGAAGCTTTTGAGGCACTGATGCTAGGCAAATATGTGTGCTGGGATTGCAGTGCTATGTTTTCTCACCTAAATAAAGCTTGGGTGATGTCAACTGTTACCTAAACGCTTGGCCCCACTAAGCATTGTTTCATCGCTAATGTCACCTGATCTGTCAGCAGCTGTGACATCATCGCTTCCCTCTAAAATAACAGCCCTAAAGGTCCAGTGGCCCACATCACATGCTTGTCTGATGGACTTGTTTACATGATGGAGCAGAAACATGTTAGTGTTTATCTGTGTCGAAGTTGATTTCTCAATGAGTGTGTTCTTTTATTCATTTAAAAACGATAATAGTACACGTACCAGTGTATTTTTTTTTAACTACTTCCACACGAGAACAGATAAAAAATAAATCTAATCTAGGATCCACATGAAATCGTTATAACACATAACAAATTCAGTAGGTTACAGTTTATTATAACCACAAAGTTTTATTGATCAATCAGAAGCTTCCAAACTAGTTTAAGTTTGATCTCATCACTGTTTTCTTCCCTTAAATGTGTGGCCAAAGCAGCGCACGCAAAGATAATACCGATGTCCTTGATGAATGTGTTCTTGTGCTGTTGAGGTATTGGTGTGGGTCCCTCTGCGCTGGTTTAAGGGTTATTTTGGAGATGTCAGGAATAGCAGAAAGTGCGGGCCGTCTCTGTGTACAGACCAACAGCAGGGTGTCCGTGTCAAGAAATGAATAACAGCTGTAAATATAACTTCAGCCCACTCATCTCGCGCCTGGGATGGAGAATGTCACAGATAAACCAACGTAATGCTAAACTACTGCCTGAAACTTCAGCAACTACCTCTCACTTAAGCTGTAGATCATGCAACGTTTGGTATTAGAATCAGCTCGTCATGAGTCACGAGGTCAATGGAAAAAAGGCATGATTCACATGATTCGTGTAAAAGCAAAGGAATATAAAAGGAGGATAAAATGAACAAACTCGGACAACCAAACCAGCAATTTTCCTTCAACAATGTGCACTGCAATATTTCAAAAATAAATAAAAATATTTTAGGATAAAAGTGTAGGGGATTTTTTAAAGTACTTTTTATACTAGAGTAATTTGTCCTATTAGATGAAATTCTAAAAACCTGACATTTTTTCCCCTGCTTTTAGTTTTATTAATGTCCATGATGCACATGATGCATATATATTGAAATTAAAATGTAGATTAAATGTAGTGAATGTAGATTAAAATGCCTAATTCTAATTCTGCCAAAGGCATCCAGAATATCTAGTCATAATGACAACTTGCTATTTTAAACTGCTAACACTTTACATTTTTTATGGTCAAAAAATGTTTATTTTATGTGTCTCATCAGGCTTTTTACATAAAAAATGCTCATGATATGCTATAGTAATTAATGGATGGAAAATAAGAGTTTAAATTAATGATAAAAACTGGTAAGTATGTCAAACCTTGAAATGAAGTCATACATGTGTTTGTTCAGGAAATGTATTAAGAAATAAACTTTTACACATGGTTGTTCACTCCGTCGGCGCACGAGCAGGATACGTGGGCTGTGTGAAAACTAAAGAGCTGTGTGCTCTGTAGATTCTCTCTCGTGATTCAGACGCGATCGACGCTGATCTCCTGAACGTGGAGTGTAAATCTGGCGTATAGCTGAATTCATGTTAGCTCATCATGTTCGATGTGGAAACTTCACAGTTGCCATACACACAGGTTTAGAGATTCTGCATACGTCCACTCCAATCATTAAACTGCGTGGTACAGACCCAACTCCCAACCTGACTTTGAGAATACCATAAGACATATATTTTTATCGTCCAATAAGAGTTTCGCGCAATAACAAGTAAAAACTGTTAAATGCAGACAGAACATTTCAAGGATCATAACCTTGCATGGCCTCACAATTATTACAGATCTTTCACACATATAACAGCAGAGCAGGTCTAGCATCACAAACGCCAACATCGCAGTGAAGACTCTAGAAATAAACAACACACTCTTAATACCCCACAAAAACTTCTATAGCGTCACTCTGAAGACATTGGGAGATGTTTGTAATAAAAAAGAAATTAAAAGGGCCATGTTTGGACGTCAGTCTTGCAGAAAATGCTGTTATAGTCTCTTTCAGACTTTATATATTAGTAATAGATTAATGACTTTTCTTTGTAATAATGGCGCACCGCTAATATATATATATAGAGAGATGTATAGATATGGATGGATGGATCTAATATGAAAAATATGAATTAAGGTCTCTTCTCGACTTATTTGTCACAGAGTAAGGAGGGGGCCTTCACGCTATCTGCAATGACTTCTGGGATACGACGAAACTGGATTCAAGCCATTCTAAAGAACATGCGGCCCACTCTTGCTCCAGATGTCACACGGTGAGATTTTACAGTGTGCTTGCTTTCATGAGGGCACAAATAAACATGTTTCATTTTAGATGTTTACATCTGAAGTTCTTATCAATATTTTTACAAATATTTCAGAGGTGACTTTAATAATTGTAGTACTGCTCTTAAAGGGTCAAAACTAAATCTTTAAGTATATATGCTCTTCTTTCCTTTTTTTTTACTTCACAAAAATCCACCTGGATTTAAATACTTCGTCAAAAGCTGAGTTTTGATTGCTCTGTTTCTAACCTCTCACATTTCTTTCTCTGTATTGTTCCTGCTCTTTCTCCCGGCCACAGAAAAAACGTTTCTCTGAAGTTTTCAGTTCTTATGCCCAGGTTGGCATCTCCAGTTTCTTGCTTGTTTGTGCGCGCCAAATCCTGATGTTCTGTCGGCTACTTTTTGCTTTCGTGGTGATTACTGGTTTACACTGTGTGTGTGTTTGCGTGTGTGTGTGTTGGTACAGTTTGTTTAAGTTCTGTTCTTTGTGTTTGTAGTGAATGTCTGCTTATTCAAGTGCTGCGGCTGATGTCGAAGTAGTGTTGTTTATGTATTGAAGTTACTGTTTATCCATTTTTTTCTTAATAAGGTCGTAATAAAGAAACCTTGTGAAGAAAAAAATGACCCACATCAAGGAAGATCAGATATGCAACTCTATAGGATGTAAGATACTGTGCTGCTTAGATTTTGACTGTACCGACAAAGGAATGGAAACCCTGTTCTTGTAGTGCCTCATCCTAAAGGAGTCAATTTCTGCCCTTTTTAATAATTTATTATACATATTTGACCACCATTTGCAACGAATATATTCATCTTTGGGGAGAATCATGGTTAATTCTCTGTCTGCTTTATGCTACATTTTATGGGCAGATTTTTTGCAATTAAAGCAACATGTGCTCAAAATTGGTGTGTATGGTAAATAGAAATACTCCTGGGCGACAGTTAGCAATCATGTCTACCTTTTCCGCATTTGAGGAGAAGACACTGACAGACTGACGTGGTTATGATATGCTGTTCACACCTTCCTCGTGTCTCCATCTCCTGTCGTGATGTTACACAACCTCAAAAAATAGCATTGCATCAGTGTCCATTTTTAAACTGAGCTTCAAGCATTCATAGACGCACGGGAGTGTTTACTGACGTGTTTGATAGCGGTTGAATGCCATGCAGTGAGCAGATGGTTTTCCTCACCCTGCAAACATTAATCAAGCTCTCCTGTCTTCGGTGCTCGGGATTTATGTTTTAGGACAGTTGTTGCCAGCTTCTCCTCTTTAACACTGTGTCTGTTTCGTGTTGATGCGGATTTGATCTTCAGGGGAAAAAAAATCAGATCAGATACAGTTTGGTAATCATTAAGAATAAAAGAGGAATGTAAATCAGTCAGGGTGTCCCATTATTCTTTTATTATATGTATTCAAGGATTTTTTTTCCCTGGTATTATTAAAAGCATGTTTTTTTTGCTATGGGGTGAAAGTGCATAACATGTAAAAATAAAAAATAAAATTAAAAAAAAATTGCTAAAATATTTTTGCACAAAGATGTGAAAGGACTGCGGCTGAGATTAATAGAATGAGCTTTTGTGTGCTATGTTTAGACTTCAAATGTATGTCTCAAGACTCAAGAGTTACCTGCTCCTCATGAAGTGCAGTTTCCGGTTGGTCTTTCAGACGATTATGTCATGTAACAGGAGGCAGAAAGACACACAAAGACGACATATGGACGAATATAGCTGTTTTTGCTGAAAACTAAGATCAGTGCACATTTCATGATATTTCTTTTCACGATTTTAATCTTTTGAAAATCACGTGATCAGACCTGATCCATCGGAGCCCCACTGATCGGGACGTTAGATGTAAACAATAAAATGCTGTACGTAATGCACAAGTTCACGTCTGTCGAAACCACAATCTTTGTGTTGAGCTAGAGGTGTCCAATATAACGTTTTATGGTTGTGTTCATATTTTTCTTGTTTGGCTTGATTGTAACGAATTCTACTGCCTTTGCTTAGTTATTGTGCTGCATCGCGTTATTAATGAATGCTGCCACCTGAACCTCAGTGCGGAGTAATTGACTGAGATCAATCTTTTCAGGGGTGTTGATCCAGTCAGATAAAGTCTTTCACTCTTGTGCAGTCACTCTTGTGCTTGTTTTAAGGAAGGAACTTAGATAAAAACACATCCAATCAGGATGTTAAAATGTGTGATGCCACAGGTCACAAAAAGGGAAAGAGGAGCAAAAAGCTAATGTTTATTGTCAGTACTAAATGTAAAAGAAAAATAGTGTTTAGATACGAGCAAAGGACCATCATGGTCACATGAGGAGGTGAAGGTCGCATAAATATTTGGTCAGACAATTGTATTATATCTCAAAATTCTTTGGGTAAAAAAAAGTGAAAAATAAAGACGACAAGCAAAAAAATAGCGAAAGGAGAGAAAGAAAGAAAGTGAAAAACCTAAAAACCAGGTTGACTCGGTCTGTGGGAGGTCATTGATGACCAAATGTTCATTTGAAAGGAACTGTTACAAATACTGATTCATAGTTTGTCTTCTTTCAGTTCCCTTCCTGAAGAACGGACCCGGTCCAGTATAGACCCAGACTTCATCCAACCTCCATCCATCTCTTCACCAAACTCTGTGGTTGAGCCAACAGGGCCACATGAGTGGATCATAGACACTGTACCTTCTCCTCGTCAGCATAAGAGCAACAAGCGAGAGGGACGGTCTAAAACTTTCGACTGCTCCGAGTCTCAACCTCAGACCAAGCAAGCCTCATTAAAAAGGACAGACACTTCAGTCACAATCACATCTTCCCCGTCTTCTCCTCAGACCTCTGCCTCTGTTACTATTATCAGCCATAATGGAAAAATACCAGTGCATGATGATGAAAAACTTTTATGTAAAGAAACAGATTCAGTCAGTGCTTCGAATGTATTGCAAACTCCATCGAAGCTTTCATTTAAAATGTCACAAGAGCAGGTGGAAATGGATGTGGACAACTCGGGGGTTGTTCGGGAGGATTCTGGGCAGCAAGAACCCTCGAGGAATTCTGATGTCCAAGTGGAAATAGAGCAGAGGTGGCATCAGGTGGAAACTACACCGCTTAGGGAAGAGAAGCAGAAGCCCATCACTGGAGGATCACCTAGTGTGTCAGTATCGCCGGGTGGAGAAAGGGTTGTTCCACAGGAGACTTCCTCCAAACTGGAAAAAGAGGTAAATATGTGTTCCTTCATCTGAGACAAATGTTGTTTTGTATTTTTTGTAAAAGTATTGTTGAGACAAATTAGTGCAAGTGTCCTTGTCTATTTTTTTTGTCAAATGTAACTTCTGCATACAAAATATTATAGGTTGACCAATTATTTGATTTTGTATTTTTATTTTTTGTCTACCTTGGGCCCATTTTTATTTTATTTTTTGGTGGCAGATTGCAAATTTTTTAAGCCAATTTTTATTTAAACATGTATTCCCACACATTTTAAAATGCACACAAACATAATGAAGGATATCTGGCCAATTAAATGATCTAGCATATGTTATTCAATTCACTTAATTTATAATCAATACAAGATTAAATACAACATGACTCGAGAACATTCTCAAAGGTGATTGAAATTTATACACATTTTAATTGTGCATCCCTACCGTTAAGTTGTGCAAAATTGATCATATTAGGGTGGATTTGCAAACGTGGTAATAAGCCAATTTCTGTTAAAACACCTCTACTCAACTGCTGTACGTAAACAAATAAAACAATAATTCAGTCAGAATATAAAATTTCAATAATAAATGTAAACTGTATGGTATGTTATGTTAGTAATGAGATATAAAAAAACAGTATAGTAGTAAGAGGAAAAAAACTATAAAGCACATTTTTTTTGTGTGCAACACAACGAAACCTGACTGAATCCCAAAAATAGCATCTTCAATAAAAACACGTGCTTAATGTAAAATCTTACTGTTTGAAAGAAAATGTTTTTTTTTTATTGCAGCGTGGACCATTTTTACTCATTTGGCAGATTCTGGCTTGTTATAAGCAATTGTCTAATTTGAATCCAAGGTCTGACAAGTTTAAGCGTGATCTCTCCCCCAAATGTGGAACACGTCCGTGTTAGCCATGTGCACATATCCAGTGCAACACTCATGGCCCTCATCAGGTTCCGTGTTTGTCCAACAGAACGCCATGTGTCAAGTTCTTTCAGACCTAATTACAATGCTTTGTATCATTCACTCAATCAGTGTTTGGTTTTACTCTTTCGTCTTAGTTGGGTCAAGCCCAGAAGGAGTTGACCAGACTTCAGGAGCAGAACAGTGTCTTACAAGAGCAGCTTCAGGATGCACGTGGCAGAGAACAGAACGCCCGTGAAGGATACGTCCTTCAGGTACCTAAACATACCAGAACTGACTCAAAATTCTATTTTACTACATTAATTCTGTGTGTCATTGCGCTGAGAATGTGTGGTACTAACTGGTCTGCAAAGTCTTTCCTTCCCTGGGCTCTGACTGGGATTTGGTTAAAACTCTTAACCAATTTTGCTGGCAATAACTATTTAATAATAAGAAAACTGAGACCTTTCGGCTGTGCTTTTACATCTTTGTTTGTTGTTGTTTCTTTCATCGTTTCCCTTAGTTAAGTAATCATTTGCATGACTCTCTGCATTTTCTGTGTCTTTTTAATGTGCTCTTGTATTTCCCTGTTAATTTCCATCTTTTCCTTTTAAGTTTCCTTTTAGGATTTGTTTAGAGATCCATGATCTTCTTCATGAAACACTCTTTTATTTTTTAACATTACTCCATAGCTTCACTCCACAGCTTCTTTAGAACACATTTCCCCTCATTTTTGAACATACATTTCTCCATCTTTATCACCCTAAAAAGCACAGTGGAAAGCGTGAGTAAGTATGTTATATCTGAAATTAACTTCATTCCCTGGTTCCCAGGCACAGTCCAGAAGACCTTGAGACCCTAAGTGAGGGCTTCTTTTGATTATCACTTTCCTCTTAATCTCTTTAAAGAGTGACACAACTTCTGCAAAGTCTTCGCCTGAAGCCATGTCTAGTGTGGTTCATAGAGCACCATGGCAGCGCCTAAGCAAGCTGAATCAAGATTTAAAATGTGAGCTGGAGTCCCAACGGAGAAAACAAGACAAGGCCAGTCAACAAGTTTGCAGCTTGCGCCGCAGTTACAGCGAAGCTAAAGACATAATAGGACACCACGAGGCAGAAATTGAGGCCTTGGAAGAAAAGCTAACTGCTGCAATGGCAGAAATTGTAGCAAGTGAGCAGGCTGTAGCACGGATGCGCAGCGAGCTGAAAATCGAGAAGGTTCGTTGTCAAGAACATGAAGATGAATCGGCCCGGAATAATGCAATGTTACGTTCGCAGTTGCAAGAGAGTGAGGAACGTCTTCGGTTAGTTGAAGCCAGTCTGCTTGAGAAAAACCAAGAGCTGAGGCAGCTGGAGCAACAACAAGCGCTGCAGAAAGATCAGCACAGGGAGGTGCAGAGGCTGCAGGAGAGACTGTCTGAGGTGACTGGGCATCTTATTTCTTTGGAGGAATCTCAGACATTGCGAGAAGAGCGGGAGAGGAAGGAGCAGTGGAGTCTAGAGGAGAAACACGAGAGGGATCGGCAAGGTCTGAACAGGAGACTCGTCGAATCCGAACAGCGAAGGCTTGAAGTAGAAGAACAGCTCATAGAAGCTCAGGAACAGGTGGAAGCACTGCTGAGAGGGAGTGTTGGAATGGAAACTGTAGGGATGAAGGCAGAAATACATCGTCTTCAGCAGAACTTGGAGAATCAGACAGATATGGTTGAAACTTTGAGGGAGACTGTTAGGAGGCTAGAGGAGGAACGTGATCGGCTTGCCTGCCGCTGTCAAGAGCTACTCAATCAGATTGCTGAGGCTGACAGAGAAGTCGGGAAGCAACAGGCATGTTTAACAACAGTCGAAACCGATTATCAGTCCCTTGAGAGCTCCTATGAACGTGTGTCTCAGGAGTTCACCAGGATAAGTCATGTCTTAAGAGAGAAGGAAGATGAGGTCAAGAACACAAAGGAAATGTACGAACAACTAATCCGGCAAAAGGAGCTGGACTTGAGCGAGGCTCTCATCAAAATGGCTGCCTTGGGCAGTAGTTTAGAAGAAACCGAACTTTGCTTACAACAAAAGGAGGAACTTCTTTCTAAAATGGAACATGAATATCCAGGAGTGATCGAGTCCCAAAGAGCAGAACGAGAGCTGCAGGCAAAGCTGGTAGTGGCAGAAGATCGAATTGCTGAGCTTGAGGGACACCTCAATGCTCTGCGACTTGGATATGCTGACCTTAGGATGCGCCGCTGTCGCTCTCAAGAAGACATGCTTGATGTTTCAAAAGAGATGCAGCATGATCTTTCTTCAAGTACTTCTCAACTTCTTGCTAGAAGCAGCTCTGAGACTGAAATGTCATTGCTAAAGCGGCATAGGATTCGTTTTGCTGCCATCCAGTGTCAAAGTTATCAGCGGTCACAGGGCACAGGTGAAAACACATCTTTGGATCTGACGCAAGAGCTGAGTTTGGACCATTTACACGATCTGAGTCTGACACAAGAAATAAGTCTGATCGGTGACAACTCATTCCAGAAATGCAGAGATTCAAAGAAGTTTGTCGCAATTATTCATGCTCTTGAAACAAAGTTGTTGACAACAGAAGAGAAGCTTAGACACCTTACAGAGAAGATACATGAACAGCCAAATTTAGCTTCTATACAGGACCATCTGAGCACCAGGGCTACAATGGAGGATTGCACAGATAAAACCTGTGATGAACTATCACTCGATGAATCAAGCCAAAAATCTCTTAGCAAATCCTTCAGTGACCTTGAAGGTAATTCCTACGAGAAGGCACTGGCATTAGTTGAGTCTTGCATAGAAAGAGTCAGAGAGATTCTCTCAAAATCACATGATGACAATTCTTGTGAGTCCCTCATTTGCTCCATTGCTGAAGTGGAGAAAAGGCTTTTGTGTGCCACCACATACCTGAGGAAGTGCCATATGTTCAATCCACTATGCCAAACATTTGATGAGCCAGATCTGGAATCGGTAAAAGAAAGGATCAAGCGGTTTTCCGATATGTTGTCATTCGAGGCTGATATTTTGGAGAAGATGTGTTTCTCTCTAGAAGACCTCAGCTCTGACATCAGGTCCTCTTTGATGAGCATTCATACTGAGGCTGAAATCCTCAAGAAGAACCATAATGGCTGCCTCTCAGTTATTTACGCCGATATCCTTACAAGAAAGCTTATTCTAGAGACCCTCTTTTTGGAGGAGATCGACAAATTAGACAAGAGTAAACTGGAAAGCTGGGTATTTTCCCAGGATACCATAAAAAACGCATGCATTAGTGCTGAGCTTGCACATTCACTTCAGAATCTAACCACGCATTTCCAGGGAAAGTTTGACGAACTTCAAAAGGACTTGATTCGGGTCACCGAGACTCTGAAGGAGAGGGAAATGGCTCTAAAAGATGTTTTTAGTGCCTCAGAGCAAACCGATCTTGGGTTCACTCCTGAACTTATTCCCTATATGAAGCAAATCGAAGTGGAAGAAGCTCAGAGTTTAGCAGCAGAGATTGTTCGTAGACATTTATCAGGTGGCTTGCAACCCCAAAGTGCAGAGTCAGAGTTATATGTGCAAACTAGCTGGGAAAATCTGATCTCTGAGCTAAAGAAGCAAGCAAAAGCCCTTCGAAATCTCTGTCAGGAAATTGAAAGAATCTGCCAGGAAGGAGACGCGAGTTCCCTTTCTGGCCTTGCAGATGCCATACACTTGAGCTCATGCCATAGTGACTCAAGCTTGGTTTGCATTAAACAAGCTTTGATGCAAGCACAGGTTGCGTACGTGGCTTGTAGGTTGAGAGCAGGTCATACGAAAGAACTCTCACTTTGCCAAGAAACTAGCCGAAACATGGCAATACTTGTCCAGGAGCATGCAGACAGCGTTGCTACCATCCAAAAGCACTACGAGAGCTGTCTAGAGAAAGAACATCTTAGTTTCACTTGCACCATCAGTTCCTTACAGGAGGAGAATGACATGTTACGAGGAGAGCTGTCTTATAAGCTCAGAGAACTTCAGGAGCAAAGGCAGAACCTGTGCCAGCTGGAGGAAGCGTTTCACAAAGAGAAGGAAGAGTTGAGGAACAGGCATGTCGATGAGAAGGGAAGAGTGGAGCGGGAGCAAATGAACAGAGAGCTTGAGCTAATGGAGTGTGCCTCCAACAGCCAACGCAAACTTGAGACCTTGCTACTAGAAATGGAAAACTTGGAGGTAAAGCACAAGGAGCATATCCAGCATCTCGCTGATGAATTTCAGGGTAAGATTCATGAAATTGAACGAAGCCATAGAGGGGAGCTCAGGAAGCTACAGGAAAGTTGCAGTACGACCGTTCCCTTTCAAGGAAAAAGAGATTCAACCAGTCCATCCTCCTTGGAGGAAGTTAATGGATCTGACAAAGTAGCATGCACAGACTCACAGTCCCTGGTTAGAGTCAGAGAGCTGGAAATGCAGTTGAGCAGCATGAGGGAGGAGTTGGAACAGAAAGCTCTGGATGGAGATCTGACCAGCCTCAGAGTGAAGTACCAGCAAGACTTGGACAGCCTCAAGGTTTAATTTTTAAACTTTACAATCACACCAATTCACTTCCATTGTGTCTTGTTGCTAGGAACCATAGTAGTTTGTGGGTTATAGTGGTTTTGACTGTACAATTGTAACTGTTGTAGGTACGTACTAAAACCTGCCCCTCCCACTACATTTCATTTCGTACAAAGGATCTCGAATTGAGTTGTTGACAACCATAAACTCTATTGTACAAAGGCAATTGTCAAAGGCAAGTGACGTAGTGGTGGAGTTGGTTGCCCTATAACCGGGGGTCTGGCGTTTCGATCCTTGCCAGGTCCATTCTGACAATTTTGGGAAAGCCATTTCTCCCTATTGATCTGTTTGGATGTGTGTGACTGGTGGGCTGGAGGTGTATTATATATTACATAATAATATTAATATTTTCAATAATTACAATTGAATATTAACTTCCTGGAGGTGAGAATTTTGCCAAAGTAAAAAAAAAAACCTAATAGCGGAGTTCTAGAACCTATGCAAAAATGAAACGTAGTGGGAAGGGTTGTTTTTACCCAAGCTAGGTACATAAACAGTTAAAAGCAATTCCCATTTCATGTTAAAAATCAGTTATTGATTATACGTCTAACAATAATGCAGCTGTTTAACTAGTCCCGTAACCTCAATACCCAGATCTAGTCTTATGGGTTATAGGCTTCAGGCCACATTAGCAGTGCAGGAACTCTTCGGCCTGCACAGTTGGTATTTTACTATTTTTTTTCTAGGCTCACTTTTTTTATAAACATTTGTTTCCTCTTTAACACTGCATGGGTTTTAAAGCATGCTAGTCTTTGTTTTTGACTACTACTATTGACTAATACAGTTATTCCTTTACATTCTTCATGCTAACCTTCATGCTTCTTCCGGAGTGCATGGGTGATTGGAGTCAATTTCTTGAAGGGTTCCGAGGGGTTGGGGACATTACTCATCGTTTTACTTCTATAAAAGAATGCTTTAAAAACATTATACAGTCCTGGAAGTGAAAAGCAACACAGTCTTGTAACTTTCACATGACATAATTAAAATCTCAAGGAACATTTTGAAATCAATAATATCAGACAACAATGAATTTATCTAATAATTCCAGCCAAACTCTTCATGGAATTTATTCATGCAATTTATTTATTGCATAACCCACCCCAAAGATAATGTCAAACCAACCCTATAAAGTCTTTGCTCCTGCTTAGAACACAATTGTAGATATTTTTAATCAAAAATGTTGGCAGGGAAATCTTCCATAGAGCATTTCCTCCATATCAAGGTAGCAAAAAAGTGAAAAACATTGGAAATCAAGCACAGCAGCTGAGAACTCTTAAATGCATTTCCTGTTTATAGTGAGGGTTTTTCGCCTGAACAACAAGTGTTCTTATTATTTGATAAATAATCTGAATGGTGTTTTTCACACTTAAGACTTGCAACTACAGTTGAATTGATGCAGTTGAAACCTTTTATTCTTTAAATCAATGATTAGAACTCATGTGCATAGCTGTGTAGAATGTAGTGATGGTGTAATTATGGCTTCTTTTTTATTTTTAGATCTGATGATTATCCTACAGTTTGATTGAAGTACAGAACCATTAAACTCCAATAGTGTTGATAACCCTAATGAAATTCAACCTTGAGTTGAAACCGAATCAAACAGTGGACATTTGAATCAGATCAGCGAGTCAAATCCAAGCACCCAGCCCTAGCGTAGAGCCTGCTTGGATAGAAGTAGATATAATCTCTGTTGTTGTTGTTGTTTGTTTTATTTAATTGAATTTTTTTGTTATTTGGCATTTAATGTTTAATCCTGAACCCAGGCCACCTGTGAACGGGGATTTGCTGCGATGGAGGAGACTCATCAGAAGGTGATCGAGGACATTCAGAGGCAGCATCAGCGGGAGATTCATAAACTTCTAGAGGAAAAAGAGAGATTACTGGAGGAGGAAACAAACGCCACTATTGCAGGTACTGAAAGAAACATTTGAACTTAAACACACCACATTTTTTTTTAAATCCTTTCTAATTGCAGATGTAAATATGTATCAGAAAAATGCTAAATAAGTTTGTGTTTATGATTACTCACTGAATGCAACATAGCAACCAGACTGTTTATCTTAGCAACCACATCATCAACATGAACTCAACATTAGCTTAGCAAAATAGTGGGGTTGATTTATAGAACTCATCATGACCAGGGGAACATTGAGGTCATCGACCAATCCCTAGCAACTAGGCAGTTTACCTTAGCAACCAGATCAGCACATATATATCTTAGGAAAATATTCAAAACACTGAGTAGATTTTTTTAGGAGTCTTGTTGACAAGGGTAACAACAACAACAACTTTGACTATTACATAGCAACCGGATGGTAACAAGAATATTCTTGCAACAAGAATATCAACAAATCATCTCAGCTTTGGAAAATGGTTGCGATAAGAATTGATCAAGATGACTGGTATTGTCAAGGGAGCATTATATAATGTCATTGACCACTCCATAGCAACAAGGCTGTTTACCTAAGCAACCATATCAGCAGATTTATAGCGCAACTTAGGAAAATGGTTATTTGATCTAAATTGTGCTGCTCTTTTCAATTTTTTTATTTTATACTCGACAGTTTGTTCATACAGATATCAAAAGTGTTCATTTAAAGTGGGTCACCATACACATTGTGTGTTTTTCCAGCAATTGAGGCCATGAAAAATGCTCATCGTGAGGAACTGGAGAAAACACAGCGGTCACAGATGAGTGGTGTGAGCACAGACGTCCAGGAGCTGCACAGACAGTATGAGTAAGAAACAAACCATCAGAATCTTAAAATAGTCTGGTAGCGGTTTAGGGAATATCTTCATAGAATACTTGCTCTATGCAATTTTTATTTGATAATAAACCTATTCTAATTACAAATGAGTGCAATATGGAAAAAATATGTTTTTTTGAGTTCCATTGGCATATATTTCTAATCTAGACATTCTCTATAGTTCAGAGTGGAAGATGTTTAACTTAAACCTCCAGAAGCCTTAAGCCCCTTTTACATTTGCTAGTTCAGGTTTTACTGGAGACACTTGACGTGTAGTAAAAAGGGGACATTTGAGAAGTGCCTCAACCCCCAAAATTCTCCTGCCCTCACATGTTTAGCCCTTCAAAGCAAACTCTAAGAGATTTTAAACTATGTGCCTACTATAATTGATTTAGTTCATCCATAAACACAAAATATAGCCCTGTTATATTATTTTAGATCCAGTTCTCACAAATCAAACAAGCATTATTTAACCCTACTAAGCAAAACGTCAACAGTTCATTTTGGACAAAAAAAAAGTTATAATTTTCATGACATTTAAGATATCTGACAGAATTTCTTATTTCAAATGTGTGTTGACAACCATTTATTTACCTACAACTAATTTGTAATTTTTCTCAGTTCTGCACTCTGCGGAGTTACTGCTGTTTTGCTTTGTAGGCCAGCATTGCTATAAAAACAGCTCAGTATGTATTTTGCGATCCTTTTTTGATCGGTGTGTCCTACCAGAGAGGAGTTGCAATCGATCCACCGCGAGCTGGAGGTTTTGTCTGAGCAGTATTCGCAGAAGTGTCTGGAAAACGCTCATTTGGCTCAAGCGCTGGAGTCAGAGAGACAAGCACTGGGCCAGTGTCAGCGGGAGAACCAGAAGCTGCATGTACACAACCAGGTCAGAACAAACTTTAACCCACATATATGTACCTCATTGTAATTAAATGAATGTGTATGAGTTAATATTGGCTGAATATCAAAGTTAGATTAACTTTTCCTACAATAGATATAAAACTAAATATTTAAAAGAAACATTAAAGGTTTTGAATGTAATCTTTTTGGGGCCAATCGTGTTGTTTGAAATGTACTAAACAGCTTTTTGCACCTTTTAACTTCTCAGATTTAATAGCTTAATTATTCTAATGCCAATTTTGGTAGTTGCTTTTGCTTTTTTGTTCAGGTTTTTAAAACCTATGTGTTTGTTTTTCACAAACTAAATGTTTTGATTATGAACATTATTGCGGAGAAAAGAGAAACATTATGTCCTAAGATTATTTATTGTTTCAATGCCAAAGCCTTTTTCTTTTGTTTAATAATTTTTTTAAATTCCAAAACCTTATTCTATTTATTTATTTATTTATTTATGAATTTTGTGATTTATTGATTGATTGATTTCAATGGCAAAACTTTTTCTTCTATTTATTTATTTATTTTTCAATTACATCTTTTTTTCTATTGCTTATTTATTTTTTAAATGATCAAACTCTATTTCTTTTAATCATTTTTGTGTTTAGTTGCCAAAACATTTTGTTTGCTTAGTGCCAAAACATTATGTTGCAAAGCAAAAATAAAGCCTCCGTTTTAGCTCCATATGACTTTCTTTTAACATAGAGAAAAGCTTTCATTCTACAGCCACAAACCAACATTTAACGGCTACTTCCATAAGATATTCTTCTTAATGTGATTAAAATCTATTATAACATGATTATCTGTGTACGAATCCAAATTGCTAGATGCATTGAAATATGTACAAACGGTGTCTTAAAAATTAAAGATACATTTGTTAAACCCTTGTGTCTTTTTTTTGTAATATGACCAGTATCTATAGAATCAGAATGACTTCATTTACACAAAAACGTTTTTCTTTTTTAGTTTCTAGTCTAGTAGGAATCTGATCATGGCAAACAAAACAAAAACTGTAATCCCAATTAGACACCATCATCACAGCACTTGTGATTGTGTTACAGGAGCTAAACCATCGCCTGAACGAGGAGATCACCAGAATGCACTCCTGCATCACTGGAGACAAGTCTGCGTCTCCTCTGACCCAAGGAAAAGACATCTATGAGCTGGAGGTAGAACTTTATGGTTGGTGACATTGAAACGCTTTAGCGTATCTCTCAAACTTGTAAATGCTAATCTCTCGTAGGTGTTGCTTCGAGTGAAGGAGTCGGAGATCCAGTACCTCAAACAGGAGATAAACTCTCTCAAAGACGAGCTGCACTCCGCACTTCGAGTAAAAGACGCACGCTCATGAGTCTCTGCTAGTTTCTCTGTCCGCAGCTAGCCTCTGATGCGTGTTGTGCATGTGTTGCAGGATAAGAAGTATGCTTCGGATAAATACAAGGATATTTACACAGAGCTGAGCATCGTGAAAGCTAAAGCGGACTGTGATATTAACAAACTGAGGGAGAAACTCCTGGCTGCTACAGAAGCTCTCGGGGAGCTGGATTCTGAGGGAAGCGGAGTCAGTCCCGGATACGGTGAGCCTATTCTCACTTCAGTCTCTTTTTAATAACAACCTGACTAGCAAACTGTAGTAAAAATATGAGGAATACGACTGTAAGAAACCTCAGATATTGTACAGGCCATCGGTGCCTTGGTCTGGTATTCATTTCTATTGTTTGTTTGGTTTAGTAAACACCATTTTATTTATTTCAGTAAGAGTACCTTATGGAGAAGTACTTCAGTTACTAGTTATTTCTGATCTTCACTCTCAGGAGTCCCGAGGTCAGCCAGGACTTCAAATCACAACATTGCAACAGAAACAGAGCTACACAGAGATTCACATTTTCTTCTGTTTTAAAGTGCTTTTCTTACACTTTAACCCAGTTTTTGAATAGTGTTGTGGGTTATTTCCAAGAGGTTGACTCTAAATGTAGACGAAGCAATAATATTTAAAAAGACGGGATGGCTAATACTGGTTGACTATAAATAACATGGAGGTAGCATGCGCGATGTTTCGTGTGAACGGGAGGGCAGAAAAAATGAACGAAGCCAGCCTTCAACAGCGTGGAACTAAATCACTTCTTGGTAACCATAAATGAGTCCAGAGAGGAGGGAGATGGGCGTAGCGAAGACATCTGATTGGCTGAATGTTTAATTTAATGACTGTTAAAGTAAATAAAAAAATAATTCACCCACCTCAGAGGATTCATAAAACTAACGATTTGAATAAAAAACATCACAGCACTAACCCTTACCCCGTTTTTTCAGCTCCAAAGCATTTTTAACATAGAAGTAAATGAGAATCTTCTCACTTCTGACCCCACCCCCTTGCGGCAGGTCTAGGTACTGCAGTTCAGTCACTTCCTATTGCACAGAAGCAGGGAGAGCGGAGGGTTGGCTAATACACTTCAACAGATTTCTCTTATTTCTATTGCATTAGCATTTTAAAGAGAAACAGCATTGTGAAGCAGCTCCAAACACTTCTGCTCACACTTAGAAATGAGAAGGTGGGATATTTAAACTGTTGTTGTCAGTGTTCTAAAACATAAATTCATCATGCGCTGTCCAAAGGTATTTCGATTACCACCACCTCTGCAAGGTTTTCCTGTACAGTAATCGTGACGTACACAGATTATTAACATCTTTTGAGAATGTTCTCAAGTCATGTTGAAACATTTTATAATCACTGCTTAATTAAACTGAATTAAATATCTTCTCGTCTAATTGTGTAACTAGTGTAACTAGTCAAATTTAATCCATAGTTGTGATACATTAATTAAAGTGTCGAAATTCAAAACACCTTGAAGTATTTGTGTTTTGTTGTTGATATCGGGGAAAGAAACTTTGTGAATCTACAAACACAGCTTTCTTTCAGCTTAAATAACACATTTCCATCTACAGAGGCAGTATTTCTGCTTTATTATCCTGCTTTACGGTGGTGGAGGTCCATGAGCTCATTCCTGAGATTAAATCTGAGCTTAAAGCTCGTTCTGGAGACCTATGCACCTTTGGTTTTCAGCTGCTTATTTACTGGCCAGAAACCCAATAATATGTTTAGAGTGCCGTTCATTTTTTTTGGTACTCTATGAAATGCTCGAGTGGTTTTTGTTGATAACGGAAATACAAAGGTGTGTACATCATATCAAATTGTTAAAAAAATAAATAAATTCAATGTCCGGGGTGAAATTGTGTATTTTCTGGAGAATTTAAGTATGTGTTTATGGACCACAAGTAATATTCATTACTGTGTCAACCGATTAACTAGCAATGCATTCATGTCTTTAGCTCCAGCAGTATTTCTTCTTACTGTTTATTTTAAAAATAACCAGCTTCTTATAATTCTTTTTTTTTTTTTTTTACTAGTGACAATTTTTTTGTTTGCTTTAGATATTATGAAGTCGAAGAGTACCCCAGATTTCCTGAAGAAAGAGAAATCTAGACAGCTACGAGGAGTCCGATCAAAGGTGAATCTGTGTTTTACTAAATACGCAAACAGATCTGAAAGTATTTGAATATTTGTTGTCTTGGAGTTTGGTTTTTATGTATTTGATTTATATGATCGTTTAGTGGGGCTTGATAAAAAAAAACACTGAATAAGTTTTAACAAAACTTGCTTTTAAATATTAAGGTCTCTGTTCTGAAAAATGTTTGAAAACGGATCAAATCAAATTCTTAAGAAATCAAATTTCATCCAATATGAAGCAAAAAATATTGTTTTAAAGTTTTTTCTCTTAAAAAAGCGAAATGATTTGCGATTCATTCATCAAGAATAATTCCTTAAGATTTTTTTGCAGCGTTTTAATCATTTGTGGAGTAGTCTTCTACTTCCGCATTCAAGCATATCTTATCAAACTTAACTACTGTAGGGTTATTACAAGCTATATCTCTATTCCTATTCTTCTAATAATTATGATGCAGATGTGGACATGTGTCATCCGCGTGTAAATGTTGGTTTGTGTACCCTCACGTGTGTCCGTGTCCTGTCAGGCAGACAGTGAGGGGTTAGCGGGGGTCCCTGAGCACCATGACCCCATCAGCTCTCGCAGGTGAAGCAGGTATCACTCGCTGACACAACGCCGGGGTTTGCATGGAATACTGCGGACTTGGTCGGCTGGCTCTTATAGCTGGAGGCTTGAGTATAAAGTTTTTCACCACTGACGGCACTATTTTACTTTTTAAGCAGAGCACCCCAAACAGAACATTCTCAAGTGAGCACTCTTGACTTTCAAAGGGTTTAAATTGCTACTTTATCTTATTGTTGACATCTTTACATTGATGGAGTAATTTTAAGTCCCCTGTAGTTGACATTTAACACACAAGAAGGTTCACTTTTATTGTAAAAACTCAACCGTAACAGAGTGTAAGCAGTTGTAACTCTGACATAGGGTTAAAATTATTGGTAACACTATATAATAACTACACACTACTAATGATTAAGTAAGCATTAGCAAATACTTCATAAATAGTTCATAAATCACACTAGATGAATTGACAGCTAGTGAAAGTTTTATTACTAGCTGAATTACTCCTGAGTTACTGTAGGAATGTGTTAATAGAGCATGTACTGTATTTGTACTGTAATTGTTACTATGTCTGTGTATTATTAGATGTATGAATGTGCTTTCAATACTTTATTATTTATGTATTGGGAACTGTTCTCATGATAATTGATCATCTCTTATTGTTATCTCAGGAATAACTGCCTCGTTTATATATACTGAATAGTTTAGTGTTACCAATAATAATAACAGCCGCAGGGACCCAAGATATCTTTAGTGAGGTAGTATGATCCATGGCGTTATTGTAACACTCCCTGTTAAATTTAGCTTTGTATGTTATCCTCATCTTCACCTGTTTTAAGTCGTTGTAGTTGGAAGTAAATTCTAACATGCTCACTTCTTACAGAGTGAAATTAACAGAGTGAGATTTTAACTCTTTGCAATGTTGCTCTGCTGACGATTCAGAAAACGGAAAAGAAAACACTGTCAGATCAAGTCTGCTGCATATTTCATGGATTAAATGTATATTTTAAATATCTTTTGATTGCTTTACTTGATTTTGTAGCCGGTATTCCATTCTGAACCGAGCGTTGTGTCCTGCATGAGCTCCACACTTTCCTCAAAGTTTTCTTTTGTGTTTTTGTGGGTTTTGAAATTCTCTCCTGATTTAGTGCCTGCAAAGAACATGATTTCCTGAATGCGATGTGTTTTTTTTTTTTTTTGTCTTGCTCTGTTTGTGTATTTTTGTTTTTTGATGTTTGGTAACTTTAAAGTAATTGAGACAATAAATTTTAGTTTGTAAAATGAGTTGCAGTACAAATAACTGAGTACGATCAGATGTAAATTAACATTCTACTTTAGTTTACTTTAACATTAAACTTTTAGATCTCAAAAATTAGTTATTAAACATATATATATATATATATATATATATATATATATATATATATATATATATATATATATATGTGTTTGTGTATGTTTGTATGTTTAAATGGATATGTTTTGCACTAATGGGTGTCTGTGTAAATATCTTTATCTGAAGCATACTTCTTTTTCTGCAGCACATGCACAACGAGTCAAGAGATTGCTTCTTTTACTCCTGATGTTAAACTGTAAGAATTTCCAAGAGCTAAATGAGCTTATTGAAATAAATTAAGGGTTGATGTGTTTTAAGCAAAGTGCACGTGTACACGGGTATTTAAAAAAAACTTGTGTATTTTTTCATTAACTGTGAAGTTATATCAACCAATCAGTAACTTTTGAATTAGAAAGAAACGAACCTGTTAGCAGTCAAAAGTGAAACTATGTTTGGGCAAAGCAGACCTGTGCTTTTATCATAACTTGCGGATGAACAGTTCTGCCCTGTTTAGTCCTTGAAGGCAGTGAGACAGATCTAATAGAGGATAATAAAGAAAGAGGACACGGCTGCATGTGTCAGACTCTTACAGTGTCCTGTTCCACTCTGAAGGGAACACCGAGGCTTAAAATCTGATCTTGATAATCGAGAGAATAGGCTTTGTTCTAAAGGTCTCCAAAAAGACTCATTTAAATCATAGAGCAGTGTTCACGGACATGACACGTAATGTTAAATTTATCACAAAAAAATATATATGTTATTTTTATGAGGCACAAATAAAGTCCCGTTCTCACCTGTCCGAGACTTTTTCTTGACTTAATAGTTATTACAGATATAATAGTTAATAATAGTTATAATAGTAAACATCAGCTGAATATAACAAACCTTATTAAGAATGTTAAAAACATGCAAATAATGATCTTTAGGTTTTAGGTCCATGTACCATTTAATCATTTGATTTTTTTATGATATTTTTTTTATTTTATTTTTTATATATATATATACAGGACTTTTACAAAATGACGGGAATTTAAGTCCATTTTTGTTTTTCTCATTTAATTCAAAGAAAATTTTATTTTTGACTTAAATCCAGTTCCTTGTGTGGGGGGGGGGCTAAGACATGCAGGAGTTTTGAGGTAGTGTTGGCAAAATAAGAGTCCCCCTACTATCCTACCTACAGTAACAATGCAGTTCGGTCAATATCTTTTACCCGTCACCTCCACATCGGGTACATGTAATTTTTTTGTTAAACCAAGAAATGAAACATCCAAGGAAAAAGCTTATCATAGAGAGGTTTTCAATCAACAACTACAACTCTCATTCTATATTATAGCTAAAATAGAGCCTGATGTCATTACTGACTACTGAAGGTACTGGATTAAGGTTAGTTTCCATCAGAAATATATCTGGAGAAAAATGTCTTAAAAAAAACCTCCACAAAGTAAAAGCTCTGATTTTTAATAAGTCATTGACGTCATTATACTTCCGGGTCATGCTATTCTCAAAAGAAAAATAAACTTGTAATTCATTTTTGTAATTTCCGTTTTGGTCACAGAAGCAACAATTGAGAAAAAAAGGTGTGCGTGTGTTTTCAACCCATGTTCAAAAGTCATGTAATTTGGTGTTAAACTGTACAGAAACAATGCACACAAACTATATCATTTACCTCCGCCAAAAATAAATATATAACAGAATAGTAAAGTGACATAAACATAAGAAAAACATTTTATCTGGAGAATACCTTAACAAACTCACTGAAATGCCCCTTGAATGTAAGCCTCCGGGTCTGCAAAGCCACAGAAGTTCACAGAAGAGTATTTGTGTCGCTGTTTGCCTCTTTTCGAGTGATATGTTCTCTTCTCTGCATCCGTGTTGCATTCAAGATGGATTCTTTTCACACAAGAATCAGACTTTCTGAACGACTAGACTAAAAAAAATCTTTTTTTTTTTAAAGATAGCCATAGTTGTGAATACGGTTTTATACCGTTTGGGTTAACCTTCGCTGTCTGTCTCTCTGCGCAGAGTTTGAAGGAGGGATTGACTGTACAGGAGAGGATGAAGCTCTTCGAAGCAAAAGACCCGAGGAAGATCTAAGAACATCTCTTTCTGCCTCGTCTCTGTGTCGCAGTCTTGTGTTTCTAGATGAAACAGGGTAAACATCCACGTCTTCTGATTGTGTGAATTGTCACCACACGTCATCGTTTGCCAACCTTCAGCTCACAAAAGCCTCACTTTTATACACAAAGCTGGTCCTCATGCTCACAGTATACGTATGAGCACGCTCAGTATTGAACTAGTTCACTAGATTGTGTGTCTCTTCTGACGTAAATTTGGCTGCTGGTGCGTCTTTAAGAGGTGCTTTTTATGTGAGAGGTTCCGATTTTGATTTGCCAATGATGAATAGAAGTATGTAAATAGAAGACGAGAGTGTGAGTCTTTTCAGTCTTTCTAGTACTGTAAGCTTGAGGTATGCTGTGTAAGCTGGAGCGGTGAATGTGTTTTGATTGTGTTTCTACGCTTCAGTCATTTACTTGAGAATCCAATTGCTGTTTTAAATTGCTTTGTGTTGCTTTTTGTTTAATCAAACTTGTTGAGCAAGCGTTGCTGCGCAAAGTATTCGTCGGGCTACTGCTGGTGAGCTGATCGGTTCTAAACATGGAACGTTTTAATGTTTTTGCTGGTTTTGTTACGCGGATGTTTAATGCATGAACGCGAAGCACTTTGTGTCATCGATATTTCTAGGTTTGAAACTCGTAATTCCAATCATCTTCTCCAAAAGTCAGAAAGTCACTGTATAATGTTCAATAATTGCTTTGTAAATATTTGGTTTTAGAAAAGATTTCTTTATCCTGTGCTCTCGGCCTGTGTAGAGAAAATAGAGTAACTTTATATACGTCTATACATGGAACGTCTATGACTAATTGCCTGTATGAACATTTTTATTTTGGTGTGTGAATGTTAATAATAATAAAATGTTTCTAAAAAGCCTAGGTCTTGTGCCGTTGTGTGTGTTTGTGGGAGTTCTTTCTTCTCATCCGACGGAAGGATGAAAACCTGATCTGGTTAAACTGGTGAGGAGCAGACGATGGAATCCATTAAACCTGTAATCTGATGCTCAGGCTCTCGCAGCATCTTTAACGGGACAGTGCGCCCAAAACAGAACAGGTATTCAAAACATTCTCATCCTAGTTTAAGTTACCTGTTGAATGTTAAAAAAATTTATTTATTTAGAGCAGGTCTTCGGTGTGCAGTTATTGGTTGACAGATGCTGCTGGCGGACTTGCCATTAAGAAAAGATAGACTATCTTTTTAAGAGCACCCATCCCTTATAATGTAGATTTGTTATTAAATTCATGAAATTATTTAATTGCTTGGTATTTACACAAATTCTGAAACGTGTTTAGCACATTCAGAGTACGTTATTTTACATTAATAAATCGAAATGTATTCATATGTCTTGTTCGTAAAATTGCCTTTCAGCAGCTGCAAAAAAGAGGCGTACTGTGCAAATCAAAATTTATAATGACACGGCTCTGTAGCATTTCTACTGAAAATAAAAAGTGTGTATCAGGAGGCGTCAATTTTTTTACCTTCAATTTTTTTACTTTTAAATGCACTCAATTTCTGCTTTTATTACAAAACTTAACGTATTTTAAGTGATACTGAATCCAATTTTAACTCTTAAAATGTAGCAAATTTTGACCTCAAATGTTCAAGTTTCAAGGCACAATGTTTACATTAATGTCAAAAGAATTATGCAACTAATGTAAAAAAGGAGGTATGCTCTCTAAATACAACACCTGAAATGTATTTTGTAAAATATATATATTTTTATAAACTAATTTGAATTTAAAACACAGTGACCCCTCGGGTTTCCTTTCCATTTCTGCCACAAAATGACATTCATTATCAGCCTAAACGATTTAATATAATTTGCTTCACTCGTTTGTGTTATTTATAATCAGCTTCTTTATCTACGTTATAAAATACTATTTTTCAACTAGATTTGCTTCCTGATTATATAAATTTTTTTTGAGATCTGCAGAGCCCAGATGAACTGAAAGTGAATGAAGGAATCCTGTGTTAATGGGCCATTGTGGTTTCTCGTAATGTTATCAGTGGCCAGCAGGGGGAGACTCGGCACAGTTTTCATAGTTTTGCACAGGCTTTTTTTTTTTTTAATACTTTTTGCACACATTTAAGGTTTGGTGTAAATAGAGAAATCTTTTTATTTATGTTTGCAATGTTATGGTATGATACTGTAGAATGTGTATTTTATACCATGTCATGCATTAAATGTATTAATTACAAGCTTGCATATTAATATAATGATCTGTTTGTCTGTGTGTTTATAAAAGGTGACAATTTTCCATAATAATAATAATGAATAATTTATTGTCTGTTATGATATTCAGCACTTGGCTATGAACTCAAACAAGTTGCAATTCTGATTGTATTCTTGTTATGTAAAATAGTGAACGCTGGATTATTCTTTAAAATGCTCATTTGCTTGTTTGATGAAGTAGGTACATAAATAATGAGTGTGTAGTTGCCATGCTATGACCTTGATATGGCAATAAAAAAAGCTTTTTCCAATATAAAACATTCCATAAATTACCAAAAAAGGGTATTTTCAAAAAAGGTAATTGTATTCAGTTTCGTATGTTGTTTTTCTGCACCTGTTTGATCAGTGAGTTGGTTTTGACATCTTCATGTTGGGAGTAGGCTGCAGATGCTTTTTATTGCAGTTGGAGCTCCAGAGACGCACCTGAAATATCCGTCCTTGTCGACTCACCTGCACTGTTGGCATGCTTTTTTCATTTCAACATGCTTTCCTGAGGAGGTCTGATTCATAATTGATAAATTAGCAGACAAAACTGTTTCTCATCCATCTACAAAAAAAGCTGTATTGCATTGCAAGTTTTGCTCACGTTCTCGATGTACATTCTGCTCAAATTTCGAAGGCATTTTTGGGTAAGATTGTTTTGGTAATTTACAGTCTCGTAATTTGTGGTTTTATTAAGCTGTTTAATTAATGTTAAAGAATTTTTTAATGTTTCCGTTTTTTTCTCTGTTTCTCACCCATCTACAAAATAACAGGTGTATGTCCACAATTCCATGTTCATTTTTTTGGAAGTCTGACAGTTGTGGTCTGGTGGACAAGGAGATGGACTTGTGATCGGAAGGTCGCAGGTTTGATCCTCAGATCCACCGGGTTGAAGGTGGAGTGAGTGATGAAACACTTGCTCTCAATCTTCAACAACCCCAGCTGTACCAAGCAAGCACCAGTTTCCTCACTGCTCCCCGGGTGCCGCAGCCATAGCTACCCACTGCTCCGGGTGTGTGTTCACGGTGTGTTTGTTCACTGATGTGTGTACACACCAGTGGTTCTCAAATAGTGAGGTGTGCGGCTCCGTCAAGGGGGGCGTGTTTGACCTTGGGGAACATGCTTTTTTATTTTTCTATATATATATATATATATTTTTATTTTTTTACTTTTCTAGAATAAAGTGCAATACCATTCCACTGTAGAAGACAGGCGGAGAGAGAAGGAGATAAAGAGACAAACTAAAGTCTCCTGAAAGCTAAGATGAGAAAATATGACGACGGGTATGTAGTACTTGGCTTCACTGTGACTGCGGTGGGAGACGAGGAGAGACAGGTGCGCTTACTGAGTCTAAAAATGTTGCCCGCGGACAGCATGAAGCCAAATAAATGAAGGCGTCACTTAAAGACATTACACTCCAATCAAGCTGATAAGCTGCTTGAGTTTTTTTCAGTGAAAACTGAATTGCCGAATATTGCCAGCAATCACAATCAGGAGTAAATGTTTTTTCACATTTCAGATGCACTTTGAATCTTTTCTGCTACAGTAAATAAAGCTTTTCTTTGTTGTAAGTTGGTTCATATTTCTTTCTTTTTTCTCTTTTACGTTAATAAGGATACTGTGTTATGCAGAGGTTACACTGATAATTGAGAAACACTGGTGTACACTGAGATTGGTTACATGCAGAGCACAAATTCTGGGATTGGGTCACTCCATATCTGGCCACCTATCACTTTCATGAAACACACCTGATCACACTAATTAAGGTCCTCTCGGCTTGTCTGCAGGTAGAGTAGTGTGCATGCTAGAGCAGGGTGAACTAAAATGTGCAGGGCGCCAGACCTCCAGGACCCCTGCTTTAGGTCGCCTCATTCCTGACAAATAAGAACATTTTAAGTATGCGTGGACATTAATGTTAAAAAGCTTTCTTTAACTTCTAGTTTTTTATTAAAACAAAAAATATACGTATAAAACTAAATTTGAGACAATTTGATAGTAAATTGCTAAAATGAAACTCCACATTTTCTTTCCACAAAACTTATATGCAAAAAAAAAAGTGTGCTTTTTAGAATCCCTCTTTATTCACTTTTTTTGGTAGATAAAAAGTTTTATTGAAGATGGTTTGATCAGTTGGAATCAGACTTTCAGACATGATTCTTGAAAAGCACATCCAGAAAAGAAGTTCCACTCAACGTTTGGCTCTCTTTTATTCAGGAAAGCCAGTTTTTCTGCTCAGCAGTGAATAACAGGGAGAGCAGCTGAGCTTTCCATCCCAAACTCTGTTATGTAAGTGCATATGTGTGGGTTCAGCGTGTGAAATTACATTCATCCATGTCTGTCACACTCATCTCAACACATGCCGTCACTCAAACCACACACACACACACACTTAAAAAGGACTAGCTTACAGAAATATTAAAGTGTTGATCTGTACCCCTGGATTTTGTTTCAATCATTGTTGTTTTTTTTATTCTTATCTTTATTTTGAAATATTGTTTTCCCTGCTTCATCGTTTGGTTTTCTTCTAGGGGACAGTAGAGCAGGCTTCAGCTCCAGTAGCAGGTGTTGTTCACAACATCGTAGGCGTCTTTGTCACTGTCTTTTATTCTACCAAACTGCTTGTTTTCAACCGTTTAGTCCATTTCTCTCTACACTAATCTATTATTTCTATGAGCTTAAACGTAAACCTTGTTATTACACATTATCCTACTATAAAAGCATAGGACAAAGCTTTGAAGCACAACAATCTAAACTTTTTTTTTAATATTTTGCCATTTACAGGTGTTATGTTTGTTTAAAAATTGGCCATTTTTTGCAATTTAGCAGAAACTGAATCGCAGCGATGCACTGTATATTAAACAGTGAAGCCAAGGCTGGTTATAGACCTTTTTGTGTTTGTAAATGATGTCAATGTGAGTGGATTGTCTGTAAAAGATCATAATAAAAGTATCTAACATTTTCTCAAATGTAAGTAAGTAAATGGTGATTTTTTTATATATATATGTTTTGATTCACTTATTTATTTTTGTGTTAACTTCAACAGCAAATAAAAAAGAAAAGAGGTAGAACTTGTGGGAGCCCAATTTGAAAACAAATATTCAGACAAATAGCTTCTAAGGATACAGTTTGGGTGACTACAACCCAAAATCAACCTCTTTCAGACCTGAAGAAAATGGTGTTGATGAAATGTCAAAGAGATGAACTGAAATAGAAACAAAGCGGAAGAAGGCTCCTTTTTCTAACTTTTTTTAATATAAAAAAGTACATTACAGCTCACAAAGGTTATTATCTCTCTGTGCTTTCTCAGGAATACATTTGCTTCACTTCAAACAGCTAAATTCAAATGTTTGTCCTGATAAATGTGTGTAATGCGTCAAATATTGCTTTGTTCTTTTCATTATTGCTTTATTATTGTGCAGTTCATTTGCACTCTGACAGATGGCATACGTAGACACACAGAGTATAGCATTCAGTCTGAACCAGGGTTTTGTCTCTTAAAAAAATTCTAAGTTTAGGCTGTATTGTGTTTCAAATTAATGTTTTGCTGATGTTCTCCATGTACTTTTTACTCTCAAGTACATTGTTGTACATTGAAGTACTCAAGTAATCATTGTTGGATAAGTCTGTTTGGATGAATAACAGTCGTGTAGTCTACGACTTGGAGTTTCGTGTAGATTTACAAACTTTTTAAAGAATGTTAAAGCATGCGAAAAATTCTTTCTTTTCTTTTTTGAAGTAGGACTACTTTTTAAGGCGGATGAATATCTCCTCGTGTACCTAACATCTCAACAGGGACACGGCGCTTTCTGAAAGCGCGGGAAACTCAAAGGTACGCGGATGCGTCTGCTATTACATACTTCAGTTGTAATTTTACGTTGTTTAAAAGTTGTTTACTGTTTCTTAGAACTTTCAACTTGGTTATGTCTAACATTGTTATAATAATTACAATGCTGTTATTATTCAGATGACAATAAAAGTAATAAATGTTCTAATTTTAAGTTTAAAACGTGCTTATGCAGGGAGATATATATATATAATATATATAATGTATATAATGTATATAATGTATATATATATATATATATATATATATATATATATATATATATATATATATATATATGTATATATATATATATATATGTATATATTTTCCCAGCGATGGGTTGCGGCAGGGAAGGGCATCCGCTGCGTAAAACATATGCCAGTGAGTTGGCGGTTCATTCTGCTGTGGCGACCCCGAAAGGGAATAAAGCCGACATGAAGATGGATGGATGGATGGATATGTATATATATATATATATATATATATATATATATATATATATATATATATATATATATGTATATTTAGGGCTGGACGGCACCTCGTAGGTCTTATGGAAGTGTGAGTAATGAAAATATATATTTAGGCGCCTTAATAAAAAAAAAATATATATTTAGGTGCCTAGACACCGCCGTCTTATTTATTAGCCGTTATAGGAAATCACGTGACTAAGTGTATGGTAAGACTTTCTCTATTTAGCATTAAATTCCTAAAAATAAAAAAAAGAAGAAAAAATCATCATTGCTAGTTATCAACTGGATGTTAAATTACATTTTAATTCAATGTAATTAATTAAGTTCAGAAGGGAAGTTACTGGATTTTATTTTATAAACACTCGAGTTAAAAATGTACATTACTAACAGTTCATGTCTGCTACTTGTATTCTACCAGAAATGGTTTTGTTCTTGTAAATAAATCTATAAACATGAAGATGTTTTTGTAATTTTAGAAATGGTTATCTTTTAACCTTGTTTTGCGTATCAGATGAGGCATTGTGCTCAGCTGCATTAAACGCACACACACGCACACACACACACACGCACACACACACAGAGACTTTTACACTCAGGTGCTCTCATTGTGTGCCTAATCTGTCTAGGTAGTGCAGGAGAGGGGCATTTATCATGTCTCACTGATCAATCTGTGTGTAGATCTCCAGGGAAAGTGTCCTGAAAATGCTTGTCAGTTTTGCATGGAGTGATTATAGTAATCCTGATCTTTGCAAGGATTACGAAGTCATTGCTTCTTTCTCGCTATAAATTAATACTGCACACAAAACCATGTATCTATGCAGAAATATTTACACAGTAAAGGAATATTGCACCAAAACGAATGTTTCATCATTTGCTCAAACTCATTCATTTTCTTTGAAAGTTTTTGGTTTTGAAAAGATTTTCTTTTTTTGTGACACATCACTAAAACAAGCAAAATGAGCCTGAGGAAGTGATGAGGGGTTTCATTTTTGCGTGAAGAGTCCCTTTAAGAATAAAGAGTTGTTAAATTCTAAACTATTTTCGTGAATCAAGATGAGGAAAGATTCAAGTTTCCGTGCAGGATAAAAGAGTCTAACCGCCCCTCTGAATCATCCACCAAACATCTTTGCACATTCACTCATTTGTTTTTCTCTCGTTCTCATGCTCACGCTCTCCATATGGCACTTGCATTGTTCTGCATCTTAGAAGCTCCAGTATCTCCAGGATTGAAAGACAAAGTTTGAGTTTAAGAATATTCATAGAAAAGGTTCATATCTCAGACTCCCTTCGGTATGACCTTTGATCTGTGCATCGAGGGCTCTGCAGCCGTTCAAAGTCATGTCGTGGGGATCTCTCAGGACTTAGACTTATTGTTCGCTCTGGCTTCATCCTCTCTGGGCTGTCATCTTCTTCTTCTTCATGGCTCAAAATTGCCAACTCATTCTCATAACAGAATGAGTTGGCAGTGGGGACCACCAAATATTTGTTTTCAAACATATCCTTGGCACTGCAGCGAGGGGTGGACGGCACCTCGTAGGTCTTATGGAAGTGCGAGTAGTCAACCTTATATTGGTTCTTCTCCTCAAAAAGCACTGGCTCAAATCGGTGCCCCCAGAGGATCTCGCTGGCCAAGTAAGAGCTTCGTGCCTGGGCAGTCATGGCTGTGGCCTCAACCATTCCCTCCAAGATTACAACAATCTCAAAATCCGCCGTTTCGAGATCCTGCTTACTGATTCCAAACAGAGGACTCTCCTGGTCGATTTGGTGAAGGATGGTAATTGGTGAAACGAGAAAGATCCTGTCAAGTCCTTTGTCAAAACCAACGTTAATGTCTAGTTGGTCAAGAGGGATGTACTCGCCTTCAGTTGTTACTCGCGGTTTGATGAGTTGTGCTCGAACATGTGCCTCAACAATGTGACTCCTTCGTAAATTCCCGACTCGCCACATCAAACAAAGTTTTCCATCACGCATGGCGATGACCGCATTTTGCGAGAACAGAAGAGTCTGTGCTCGCTTTTTGGGACGTGCCATTTTGGCCATGATTGCTCCAATCATAAAGCAGTCGATAATGCTGCCCACGATGGACTGGAAGACCACGAGAAACACTGCAAGAGGACATTCTTCTGTCACACATCGGAAACCATAACCAATGGTTGTTTGTGTCTCAATTGAGAACAGAAATGCTGCAATGAATCCATTCACTTGTAGGACACATGGAGTGAAGTTGTCATCACCTGCTGGGTTGTCCAGGTCGCCATGAAGAAGGGCAATGACCCAAAAGGCCAAACCAAATGCTAACCAGGATATCACAAAAACAAGTGTGAACACAATCAGCATGTAGCGCCAACGTATGTCCACGCAAGTTGTGAAAATGTCTGCCAGGTAGCGCTGGGATTTCTCGTCCATGTTGGTGAACTGCACATTGCATTGCCCATTCTTCTTTACAAAACGATTGCGACATTTTCGTCGTGTGTTAATTTTGCCGTTACCATATCCATTCATTCCTCCACCATGCATAGTGGTCAAACGCAGACCATCCTCCTCCGTCGACACGATGCTGTAACGACCTATTCGACCCACGCTCATTCTCTTAAGCTCTCCACCTTCCTGTCTTTGAAATATGTCGCTTCCTTTCTTTTGGAGAGGTATAGTTGTAGCAGTAGTACAAGTCTTCGGTGGTTTGATTTGGGACAAGGCCCATCCACAGCCAGCAGCTTGTTGGGCCCTTGAGAAAGAAAGAAACAAATAATCAGTAGAGCACTAAGTTAAGAAATGTAAAGTTAAAGTTAATGAGTCATAAAGGCTTCACAACACTGTGTTTCTGTTACGCGGAACAAAACTGCCAGGTACTACAAACATCCATCGTTTGAAGATGGTACCTGAAGTCCTCGTTGCAACAAGAAACCAAACTTTCTGGTCACCTCCTGGTGCAATAAGTAACAACATTTGCATTTATGCATTTGACCGACGCTTTTGTTCAAAGCGACTTACAGCAGGAGAGAGACAACAAGACAAGCAGCTCATTTCTCAGGTTATTGTTGTGATCAAAATGAGGGTCACAGTCCTTAGAGCCACCGGCATTCTTTCCTGGATTGTTTATAATCAGGATACTCTGTCAGCACCGTGTTCACCATCGTTCCCATGACTGAAGTGTTTGTACACTATGAAAAAAGGCTCGATTAGGAAGCCTTGGTTGTTGTAAAACATGTCTTAAGTGTGTCGAGGAGGTTTTTATGAGATTGCAAAGGCAGACAAATGACAAAAAGTTAATTTGACATTTTGTCATATAAATTTATAGTTCTTTTGCCTTTTTTATTTTTTTACACTTTACCTCAAAACTAGAAAGTGTAAGAAATAATATGATATAAAATTTCGAATAATTTGATAAATAGTAGTTCATGTATTAAGACATAGGGTTGAAATATTATTTCATCTTAAAATATTTTTTTTAAAGAGAAATTGATTGTTGTTAGTTTTGTAATTATTTTATGCTCTATTATTTAGTTATTTGAGTAGCAATTTAAAAACATAAAAAAAATTGTAGGAGTATTCTGGTGATTTTCTAAACTAAAACTGTTGTGAAGTTAATGGCATAATAATCGTGCTAATCATGAAACCGTGATTATTCCTTAGACTGTATTTGTACAACCAAAAGATGCAAAAGTTGCACCACAGCTGTGTTTGTTGAAGATGAGGGCAAGTGTTTCATCATTCATACCACCTTCAACTCTGTGGATCTAGGAATCGAACCTGTGACCTTCAAATCACAAGTCCATCTCCCCATCCACCAGACCACAACTTCCCTTAATCTACAGTGGTCTTGTTAAACTTGGTAAATATTTTCTTTTATGTCACTAGAGGGTTGCACACGTGGTTGTAATGCTGTTTAATGTACCCTCCTTTTGGCTGCTGTTTTATCAAAATATAATCATTTCACTGGTTAGTTTGTTTAAAATAGAATATCAATATTTATACGCTTCTGTTGCTTCCTCTGAAAAAGTTACATTTGCAATGCAAACCATATTATTTTTCTTTGAATCTTTGGTTATTATTTTAAAGTTCACATGCTGCTGTGTCTGAAGATGTACTGATGAAAGAGTTCTTCAGCATGACACACAAAATCTAGTCAATCTAAAGATGTTTTTAGGTTGATAGGGCACTGGGCTCCAGAATTAAACGGGCCAAAACGATTCCATTCCTGTACTTGTTTAATTTCACCTTGTTTCATGTGACATCGCTGCAGTTTTCCATTGAAAGACCATGAAGGAACCAGAAGATGAAATTTGGCTACTTTATTCCTGTGTTGTTTTGACCAGTTTGCACATGTTGCTTGTCATCTTACTTGAAATGGTGATTCCATGTTTTGACACCGGATTAATCCCATGTGTTTGTTTTTGTTCTCCGTATCTACATTATTGATAAGATCCCTGTTTTAAAGCTGCTAAACACAACAGAGATGTTCTGGCTATCACATCACACAGATACACGACCGCTGATGTCCCGAAGGAGACCCGAATCTTACACCTGAACCTTTGCACCAAACTGCAGATGACGTCAAAAGAGTGTTCAACAATTTGGGAACATGTGCGAGTGGCCCACATGCGAGTCAGCGTGAGCACATATGGTTGAGTTTTTAACACATCTTTCTGACACTCAGGAGACCTGGGACCTTGGGTGCAGAGCCAGAATCCCCTAGAGATGTTAAATGGGTTGAAAAGTGGAGGGTGTTGACTTAGTAGAGAAAATTAACAGAAAACCTAAAAAAATTTAAGGTTATCAGGCGAAAAAGGGGAAGGAGAGATAGAGTAGATGTACGACAAAGAGCTACAAGGGAGAAAAGCCCATGGCCTCAAATCTAAATATATGCAGTGAGCGCTCAGAGAGGGTCCGAGCTTTATTTGTCTGGCCTGCTTCTGCTTATCATTGAGACGTCATTACTGTCATACTTGCACTGCTCTCTGACGTTTACTCCACTTTAGAATTTTTTTAAATGCTCTAAAAGTTCTTACCTACAAGTATGTTTCTTGTTTATATCTGTTGTGATTTTTAATCTGTTTAATCATTGAGTGCCAAAGTAGAACTGCAGAATATCCAAGATTTGGGGTTTGTGTTTGACTCTAACTCACCTTCAGGAAAAGCAACTTTCCAATGAACTCATTTCAGTTTAAGATCTACCAAAGGATAAAACTAACCGCCTTTGTGAGGTCCTTATGTGAATAGTTTAAACGGCTCTGTAGAATCTTCCTCTGTAGAAGGCTCTATACCATTTTTAGGGTGCTCGAGGTCTCATGGGAGTTTGCTCAACCAGTCCACATGTATTTTGTGGATTTGGAGAAGGCTTTCAAAGATGTACCTGGTAGGGTCACGTGGAGGGTCCTTTTAGAATATGATGTCTGGAGACCTCTGCTAAGGACCATCCGGTCTCTGTACAACCAAAGTAGGAGTATAGTCCACGTTGGTCCAAAGTAGGAGTATGGTCCACGTATGGTCACTTAGACTGCTGACCTGTAACCTGATCTTGGATAAGCAGTCAAAGATGGATGGATAACTCTCTAGAATTCCAAAAGTCTTGATAAAAAAAGCAATATTCTTTATTATTCTCTTCTAAATCAAAGATTTTTGTAAAGAAAATGTAGCCATCACATCTTGATGTTTCTCATCTTGGGGATCAAAATGTCTCCTGATGGAGTGCTAACCTGACCAAGGTTTGTTGAAAAGGCACCTATTGCATCTTTTACTTCAGCTTATTTGATTTTATTACCATATATAAAAATAATGTGACTTTGTTTGCTAAAAATATCGGGGTGAGCAAGACATTTAGTGCACACTTAAGCATCAGGTTCAAAACCCGATCTTGTGGTCCTTTCCAGGCTCGTTGCCACTCCAGCACCCCCCCACCCACTTCACTTCCTGTCCAGGCTTCAGGTAAAACAATTGCCCCAAATCATAGGAAGGTTCCTCATTTTTTAGATCGACATTCTCTTTATTTACAATGTAAACGGTGTTAGAACTGAAATAGTTTATGGATGAAGACATTTTCATGTGGTCAATTGATCGAATTTTAAATGGCCCCCCATAATATTTCTGTGTTGACTGGATCTATTTGACAACTGTTTGTTTTTCATCTCCCTTTCACTATTTTCATAGAAAGGTGTGTTTGTTGGATGTGACACTCGATAAGCTCATTGCATAATTACAGTAGCTGAAGCTTCTCTCTGCTGTCTGCCATGATACTGAACATGATACCTGATCTCCACGAACACTCATGCGTTCACACAGTCACAAACACTGCAGTATTGTCTGATATGAGAGCGCTCTCTGTTGCATCTTCAACTGCTGTCACAAAGAGCATGAAGGGTTTGAAAGAAAAAGCTTGGGAATACTCTCCAATACGCTTATGCATACACGAAAAACTAGTTAAACTCCATGCAAGATTCAGTAACATGAGAGCAGATTGGGTAAAATGAGTAAAAAAATATCTAATAAGAAATACTTGGACCATTTAAATGTTAATTTTAAGCCACCTTGTTCGTTTTGTATGAAAATTCTCAATTTGTAAAAAATTTACCTCAATTTTTATTTGACACTCACAAAAACAATGACTCAATTGTCATTTGATCAAATATTTAATAAAAAATGTATATATTTAAAAAATATATTTCTTTAAAACAACTATTTAGATCAACTATTTGTTCTTTCAAAGGTCCAAAACAACTTGTATTTACTTAAAACAAAATGCTGTCCAGTTTTAAAATGGAATATACTGTACGTTCTTTACAAGTTTGCGAGGACGTTGTGTTGGAACTAGTGTGTGAGAAATATTTCTTGTAGGTTTTAATCTTGGGTTAGAATATTCCAGAAGTCTGGACAGTTCATTATTGAATAATTAGCACTTCAGAAACACAGAACTGAGTGTGCAGAAGTCTATTGTTGTCCATGAAGTTGCACTTGACGCTTCACTTCTGTGGCTGGTCTGGTATGAAACGTGAGTGTAATCTTCTTCACGTTTATTAAGAGCTGTTCTCTGGGTTTGGGGCAGGCTGTGATTTATGACTCTGTGAAGGCTGCTTATGGCCTAGTTTTGTGCTTTAGCTGCCGTGTTTTTCTAGCAGTCTCTTTACCAGGATTGAAAATATTGGCTTTGTTTCTTTTCTGCATACATTTTTTTGGTGGGTGTTTATTGTGAATACATGTTTTATGTGTAACGGAAAGTTGTAACCTTAATTTTTTTAAAGTCTTATAATTATCAAAAAATTATATAGTATAGCATTTCATCAATATGCAGAGATAAAAAATACTTTACAGGCTTGAGAAGTCAAGTGAGCTTTTCTACATCAAATTAAGACCTACAAATCATTTTTACCTCACTAGTTATTCAACTCTGCTATTACTTTAGTCTATTTTAGACCTGTTACTGCAAAACGTTTATTTTTAGCTCTTTTTTTAATAAGATTGTCTTTTTTTGTATCTTTTTTTTTTTACACTTCCTTACCTAGAGATATATTTATGATATATTAAGTCTGGCATCAAAGCTGTGAAACAGTTACATTACTTTATGATGGATTACTAAATCTTATTTTATAGTTAGATAGTTTTAAAATGTTTTTTTCTTTCTATTAATTTACATGTTTAATTGATGAAAAGAACACAATCCCTTGACCAAACAATAAGTTCTTCTGATGCAAGCTTGCAGATTTTAACAGATTTGTACCAAACTGATTATTGAACTGAAAATGAATTGATGATGTGTTACAGGTAGATATGAGTGAAATAAAAAAAAGTTTATACATGTTATATTTGTATGGTAAATATCTTTGAAGAAATGACAGGATTAAAAAAGGCCTTATCAGTGCAGACTCTATTTAGACTTCTAAACATCTGGAGACATTGGACTATGCACCCAGCCAAATACTAAAAACAAAAACACTTAAGAAGAGAAAGTACACCACTCGTTCACAAAGACAATTCAGTTATTTTCATTATAATATTAGTTTTCGTAGAATATTTGTCTATTTAACAGACGTCTGCAGCTTGATGGTCGTGTGTTCAGCTTCATGAAGTGGAGGACATTGTGTGTCCATGTGAAAGTGGTCAGTGATGCATCTCTACACGTCTGCGTCAATTATTCATACGCATGTGGATTTTGTTCTCCTGTTGTTAGCCGTGTTTTGTTGCTGGTTATCAGCTGTCAGACAGTAGTGATGCTTTGGCGATTAAAGATGTGAAAAAGAGTTTGTAATAAGATGGATTTGAGTCGTTGAGGGCCACAGTGCAGGGCTCAGTGAAGGTTAGACTCTTCTGTAAATTTGTACATTATATTAAAAAGAGAGTTTGGGCAGAAAATACAATGATCATCGATAAATCATTCATGCAGTATGACAGAGAAACAAGGAGAGGTATCCTCAGGTAATCCAAAAGAAATGTAATCGCTTTGGTTACATATTTAAATAAATGAGGGTAAATACTGGTCAAAATATGTTCAGACAAACAAAACAAAAGTGAGGAATGAACAATTATCTGTTACATTTATTGGTGGGATATTAATAGTGAAAGTATTTTCTGGGTACCAAATTGAATGCTAGGGGAAACACTGAAATGTGAAACTAAATGAAAGATACATGAGAGAAACAATAAAACGGGAATGCAAAACATGCCATTAGTTGGGCAATAAAAAAAAAGTTTGATATATTTGCATGGTGTTTACCTCTCTGTATACCTTCACTTGAAAGCCAATCAAAGTTTTGTGTTGAACAGAATAAGGAAACCCTGGCAGGTTTGGGATGCATGAAGAGTGGAGCTTATGGCTGAATACTCTTGTGTTTGGGTGATTTAATCTGTTACGTATCATTAAACTTCTTTGCCCTCGAGTTCACCACTGCAAGTCCACTCATCTTCTGTTTGAAAGGCTATGTAGGAACTTTTTTTTGTTGTTTATTACGTTTCAAATGTTTTGCATATTAATTTTGAGGCGAAGAAAGATTTCTTTTAAGTTTGTGTAGGGCTCTTAAACTTTTGTCAAAGGCTTGTTTAGAAATGTGCAGGGTTACTAAAGGGTGAGAAGTTAGCTGTAAATTTCCGAAAAACTTCCAGAATACAGTATTTTGACAGCGTTGGATGTTGAATACTTAACTTAAACAGAAATGTTAAGATGTTCGAATAATTAGGGATTAAACCCTGGTACTGGATGTGTAGAAATGTGTGTAGTTATTCTGAATAAAAATTACTGTATGTTCTTTTCATAACAAAGCTTATTTGCAACAACAACTTTTTTTAAAGAAGCTATTTATTTAATATAGTTAAACAAAAATATTTGACATAAATCCAAAAATGTTACTATTGTCATGAGTTTAGAACACAGAAAACCATCCTTTTTAAGCAAATAGATTAAATTTAAATCGATGTAAAGGTCGTTTAACGTTGACTGTTGCACTTAACAAGTCTATCATACATCACTGAAGAGTTATAGATACACACAAATCTGGCAGTTTATAGGTCAATGGTGTTTCCAGGAGAATAAAATGTGGTAATTTAGGTACTGGTTTCAGGAAAAGACTATTAAGGTAAATTCACCATAGAAAAATGGAATCCAGGGGCCTCTAGAGACGTCTGCTACCAGTTTATCTACAAATCAGTTCTGATTATGGACAAAAAAATAATAATAAAGTGAATTCTCAATTCTGCTAGATAGACTAGCTGTGAAAGGTTCCATGTTTGTATCAACACTGTACAACAAAAGTGTAGAATATTGTGAATTAAGAAGAATATAAATGCAGTAGAATCAAGGTTTAAATGAATAACTTCTTGGTTTTTTTTTTAACTCTCCCCGAGATGTGCGATCTAACTGTCTTTTATGGAAGACACAGTATCTATATGCTCTAGAGTAAATAGAGAGTATGTTTGGTCTCAAAATCGGAAAAAAAAGAAACAGTGAAAGTACCTCGATGGTTTTTTATTCGGTAGAATCGAAGCATGACATGGTGGGACAAGATATCTGCAATATTCTTTCAGTATGCACCCATGGTGTGAATAACTTTCTTCCTGATATCAGGTCATTATAATCAGGTCAGTAACGAACTTAGTGATGAGCTCTTCCTGACGTGCATTCGATCATTCATGCAAAGTGAGATAATAAATCAATCTAATGATGTAAGTTTCAATAATATGTGATTGTTTTATTTATTCTATGTAATACAAAAGTATCATATGATTTTTGACAGTAATAAAAATTTTAGGCTGTATTTATTTGATGCTTTTATGAACTCCTTTATGAACATTTTCTGCAATGATGCAGAGTTTGGTTGATACGGTTTCTAGCATGTGGAAAGCGTTGCACAGACAGTGCACTTAATAAAACAGTGGTCAGGTTTGTAAGGGGTTTGGCTTACCTTGAGTTTGTTAGGGGTCCTTGCCCTCTATGTGAGTGTGTGTGTGGGTGTGTGTATGGCTGTGCAGTGACAGAACAAGTGTGCTCTGGCGTTATCCAAACTGGAGCATTTGTTGAGAGCTTGTGACGCTCGTGATGGAGTTCCAGAGCTCTGCCATGGCTTTCTCACACGCGCTCATCGTCCATCTCACGCTCATATCCCTCGCTCCATTAGAGTTTTCATTCTTCCTCTGAAAAGCGTAAATATTCCCAATCAGAGAAGTTGTTCCACACACTCCAGGTGTTTCTCAGGTGGACCAAGCGTGAGTTCAAGCAGTTTCAAAGCCTCACAAGCGTGAAGAAATGCTGTTTAGAGTTTGGTAAAGTGTGTTAGATAACCCTTGAACACTCAGATCTTCTTCTCCCTCGTCCACCTGCTCGACCCTCTTCCATGTGCCATCAGATCTATCAGTGCTGCACTGTCCTCTCTTTCTCTCTCTCTCTCTCTCCTCTCTCTCTCCTCATCTCTCTCTCTCTCTCTCCCTCTCATCTCTCTCTCTCTCTCTCTCTCTCCCTCCTGCTCTTTTTCTCCCTCCCACGGCACAAGCACTCCAGCGCTTTGTCACTTGATGCTCTGCTGTGGTCTCACACATAGCGAGAGAAAGAGAGAGAGACGTCACCAACTTTCTCCCTCTTCTTCCATGAGTAGGTTTATGGCTTGTTTTTGTTTGTGGATGTGTTGTCAGATCACTTCGCATTTGTGACCGTTTGATTACTTTTGACCCAACTTTTGAATTGTCATTTTCAGCTTCTTTTCTGGATCACCTGCTGATACAAACTTTTAAAGAGTTATTTTAATTAATTGAATATACAAATATATGTAATTTTCACGATGTTATGACTATCTGGCAGTAGTTTCAACCTCAGACCTCGCGCCCACGGAGCATTGGATAAAGGTCTGATGGGTTTGGTGCTTTTTTATGACAGGTACTTCAAGAATCCTGAAGTCGTGATCTGATTGGTTGAATTTATCCAGATTTCCGGGAGAAGCGAATGTCAAATTCGTTTTCGTTCCGCTTAAAGCCATTTTAACAGCTGTGTGTCTCTTCAATTGTTCTATTCTTGTAACTTTGCATTATCGCTCTTCCTCTGTGACTTTTACATGGCTAACTCGTTGCTTGATGGTTAGTTGATGTGGTAACATTTTCATGCTCTGAAACATGACTCTATGAGAAACGACATGGGATTGGTTGTTTGCCATGTCAGTCAAATGACCTCATGGGTGGGTCTTGACCAAAAAAAGCTGTCAAAAAACCCAAATCATCCCTGAGGGTCTGCTAAGTGAAACTAATTCACCAGTTACTTCTATCCATAGCTTTTCTTTTCAATTCATAGTCAAATTATTTCCTGTGTTTATTTGGAAAAAAAACATAATAGAGCAAATGAACATAACGAAGATAATTTCTTGCCCATATTTAATATAGACCTTGTGTTTTATTATTTAAGCTACTAAACTTAATTATGTTATTTTTCATTCACTTACTAGCATGCTAATAATCTGCTCTTTGCAATGGTGTAGAATTTTTGATAAAAGGGAGTTATAACATTCATGTGCATGGTTTACCATCCCATCTAGTCCCGGTACAGTTGTGATTTTGAGCACTCTCTCTATTCAGTTGGAGAACTTCCACTCTTGTGAGGTCCTGCTCTCACTGACTAACTGGAAACATTGATTAAGAAATTAAGCAAAGCTAATTTTTTTACATTAATATGTGACGTGAATTTTTTTTTTACATCTGCAAAACGCATTCTCCTCAACAAATGTGGTTTTAATCCCCTGATAATTTGTCACCTTTTTTCAATAAAAGAAAGTGTTTTTCTTTTAATCACATTGAAGTGATTAGACAAGAAGGGAAGTGGGGGAAAAAGGGGGGCGTGGCCTGGAAAGGTACCAACAGCCAGCCTTGAGACCCAAAACAAGTGAAGAATGGGTGAAAAGGATTTATTCCTGGGATCTTAGGTTTTAGCTGCTTCATGTTATTCTGTGTTTTAATTAGGTTTTCATCGTGAGGTTTTAGTTGCTAATCAGGAATGAAGTATTTACACCCCAGCTTGTTAACTGATCAGACTCGCTTTATAATACCTTCTTGTCCATTAGTTTACTGTCACTGCATTAGTTTAAATCACTCCTGTTTTTTTCTGTTTTAAAGTAGAGTTTTAATGTTCATTTATTTTCTGTTTAGGTTTATGTTTATAAAGTTACCCACCTATTGGTTTAATGTTCTGTGTTTGAAACATATTATTAGGCAAGTTTTCTCATACCTGGGCATTATAAGTTTTGTTAATTTTAAAGTTTCATTAATAAAGTGAAGTTTATCTTGGATCCCTGGCTGATGAACAATTGAGTTCTACCTAAACCCAAATAACCTGACAAGTAACCTAGATGACACACCTTCTAAAATGTATTTTGTCATTTCTTTTATTTCCAAACCTTTCTTAAAATTTTCTTGTTTTCTTTAATTATCTTATAGTTCCAAGGAAAATAGACTACAGCTATAAAAAGGATAGAATCATACTTTAATTGAGATATTTAATTAAGCACACTGTGTTTGGGTGATGGTTTGGGCCCTTAATAGCTTAATTTTGTAAGTTCAGTGTTTTTATTTCAGAAGCTAATTTCAGAAACTCTGATGATTGTAATACTTTGGTTCATCTTTTGTGTACTGGATCTATTTTATGCTTCAACAGTTGGAGATGCTGCATCAAATAAGTCACAGCACATGTTTCTTGCATGCACGACCCTGCAAGAAGACACACAGACACTCTGTAAGTATCGACTGACGTTCTTCTGGTTCATCATTACTGTACTGTAAGAAGTCTGTTTCTGGGGTTGGTCACAGTCAATACATATTTATTATGAGCAGACCCCTTTTGTTCTGAATCTCCCACTCGCATCCATCAGAGGATCTGTTTTTATCCTCAAAACTGTGAAGATGTCAGTTCCCATTAAAACTGTCGTGGGTCTGTGTTTCCTGGAGGCAGGTTGTGAACACTTGATGTCTCCATGGTGATTGGCACTCCATCAGCGCTCTGAAACATTTTTAGGTGTTTCCTGGAGAGAGTCAGGGTCGCCATGGAGATATCCGACTGCAATGTCCAAAATGATGAGGAGGAGAAAGAAGAGGAATTGGGAGGAACCGGTGGGTTAAACCAGAGCAGCACACATGGACCAATGCTGAGCTGAAGAGCTCACACATTGGTGCTCGTTTTTCTTTCTGCTGCCTACTATATTATAAAATACCAAATACCAAATAAATAGTACTTATTTGTGATTAGTAAAGGGTTTTTGAACCTAAACCCTACACAAATCATTGGTCCTGTGTTGCAAATGCTTTATTTTTTGTTGATAAAGCACATAGTAGAACAGAGAAATACGTAACATAAAATAGTGGTTTAAAATTCCTAGCCTGGCTTTTAAAAGTAGCAGTGGTGGTTGCAAGCGGATTTCCATTGGCAGAGAGCTGAGGGCTTATTTATCAAATAAAAATGGTCAACATATTTGTCAAATAGTTTGTCAAATAGTTTTCTAAAAAAAATAGTTTTGGAACATGGACCTAAGGGGTCGGTCGATGATAGTGGGGTTAGAATTTCAGAAATATAACACAACATCAAGTTGTTAAGAGGTGATAACAAACAGCTGGATTTTTCAATGAACACCCCAATAAAAGAACGCAAAAATATTCTGACACTTGCAAAATAGGCTTGAACATTATATTTGGTTATATAACAGGTTTTGCTATAATTTCATACATTTGAAACAAGCGGATCTACATGAAACAATGACAAATTCAAAAAGTAGTGTCTAAATTGGATATTGTTCTTTTTAGCAATGTCTTTTAATTAGTTTTTTGCTCCCAAACTGTGCCGTTTTCTCCCACTGCCGTGCTTCCGCAATGTTATAGCATATGTTATTTTTATATTACAGCCCCATCTGAATAATTTTTTCATTTAAGCTTAGCCACTGACAAAAAAATCTGTACTTACTACTAGAGGCTTCTCCTCAGCACTCAGTAAAGTCAGAAAATTGTCCGTCTTCAGAATTAGCCTCATCTGTCTTTTACTGAATCCCGTTTTGTTTAAAAACAGTGGCCTCTCTCAAAAGTTATGTTTCCGAGGTTTTGCTTGTTGGTACGCTTCACATTTACTCATTTCTGGTGAGTTGATTGAACCAAAAACACACTTTCCTTACATTTCGGGTCAGGCAGTGGGTTATTTCTGCATTGAGATGAGCTACATTAGCGGTCCATCTGATTAGCCAGTGGGTGGCGCTATAGCAGTGTGAGGCGCTATGATCATCAAGCTGTTTTGAGCTTCCAGGACATGAAAATAGGATTACACAAACGTGCACGAACCAATATGAATACAACTTGAGGCATGTTTTTGATGAGGGAGCAATACTTAAATATGCAAAAATGTCAGAAAAGTTGAGTTTACAAGATGCGGCACTTATAAGATTTTGATCAAATGTTTTGGTAAAAATCGTAGTTGGTTTCACTGTTTCAAGAATTTACAGTTAAGAAAACTCTTGTCAAAATCGAGATGAGGCCCAATACGTTTATTTCACGCCGCGGTGATTTTGAGAATGAAATCGAGGCTCTGGTGGGAACAAACCTAGGAGAACAACCACGATGTGGAAAACCAATTGGATTTTCCATCATTGATGTAAAAAATGGGCAGAAAAAATATATTGAATCTCAATGCTTGTAATATTAAATGATATAAATTATGATCACCAATAGCGAAGTTAATGTTATGCATATTACAGTAATGGTCAGACCATAATTACAAAGCTTACATCGAGCACAATATTTTATTTGTCACTGTTGATCTTTCTTTTCTTCACAATACTTCCGTGTTTTTCAGCACTGGTGCCTCGCTGTTGTTCTCCAAATGCATCTATGTTTTGTTGTTTTATTAAATGTCGACACTGGCTCAGAGAAATTAACACCTCTGATGTTTAAAACATTTTTTAATGATTTTGTGAATGATTTTTGTAACTGCAATCATCCCAACTTCTCTGCAACTACTCATATGATGCAAGAAAAAGATTTCATAGCACAAGCAAAAGTGTTATGAACGCACATAAACATGAAAATGTACTCTTACTGGGAAGATGTTGGTTCACTCAGCAGCTTTCTTTAAACCCTGGGCTCTGTATTTATTGTGAGGAAGGAAAGTTGAACGTTCTTCAACAAGACTATTCCTCTAATTCTCAGTCTCCAGTACGTTCTCATAAATTCTCTTCTCTTTCATAACACTGCATGTGTCTTCTGGATCTCCCCCACATTCTCTTTTCACACCTTCAAAGTAGTTGTCCTTTTTGGTGCTCAAGCTTTTGTTCTTGGAAGCGTTTAGCACTTCATGACTAAGGTGTGACTTGCTTTGCCCAGCAGGAAATTTATTATTTATGTTTTGCTCTTTTTCGATCATAGTTTAGTGATGAAGTGATCCTGCTCACTTCACACCAACATAAATTATGTTTGTGGAGGACCACGCTGATCATGGGCTGATATTCACACCTGTTTTATAATATGTTTGTTACTTTTTATAGTACAGTAGATTTCTGATCTGATGTATTATGTCATTTTCCATGCCATTACATTTAAAACGGTTTTATTTTACACAGTATACTATTTGTAAGGACCTTTTTTGTTATTAACATCCACTTTTGTCGTTTACATAATTTCCAGCAGATCTTTATTGATTTGTTTTGTTTGTGAATTCGTTTGGTCATTTCTTCATTTTAGTTCTGTTTTTGTGACTGCATTGCATTATGTTATATTTTTTAGTTCATTCATTACCGTTTCTCTTTTTTCTCTTCAGTGAATTGAGCGACAGAATCATCAGGGTAAGTAGAGAAACGAGTCGGGTAAAAGTTGAGCAGAAGGGAAGCCTGGGGAAGGATGATGGAGAGTTGATGGAAAGAGAGAAACATGAAGAGAACATGGAGAGATGGTGAGTGCACAAGTGAGGACAGGGGTGACAGCACTGCGTATCTAATAGCCGATAGTTTTTCACACCCGCGGAGTCATAATGACAGACAGAGATCAGCTCTAACTGCAGCCTGTGAATGACTGAGACCCACGCACACGCACTACCTTTCTCTCACTCACTCTCAGTCGCTCACGCATGCTGTACAGTAGGCAAAGCTCGCTGTGGATCACCCAGGGTCATTCCTTCATCTCAATGACAGTTGTTATACCTTTTCTATGAGCATGAAAATGAACTTCTCTATCATTTAACAGTTTTTTTCAACTGTTTACACACAAATTCTGGTACTTCAGACATAATGACCGCAACATGAACCTCATTTACCAACCACCTGAGCCAATTCTGCTAAAGTACAAGCACAGTTCCTGCTTTAGACTCAAACTGCAGTTCTAAAACACACTTTTGTCAAAACATCACAGATAATTCTCTGATTTTGGCATAATTTTCATTGAGAAAATGTCTTGCTTTCACAAGGCAGAAACTGCCATTCAAATATAAACTCAGACACGTCACAAAAGCAAACACCCATTCCACAGTTTTCCTATTAGCCTTCAAAGTGTTAGCATAGAATAGCAACAGGTGAGGTCTTCTGTTTTGGAGCTTTTGGTGCAACACGCTCTTTAGTAGTTATCTCCAATCCTATTGAGGACATTATTTTTTGCATGGAGGTGGAAAGTGTTTGAGCAAAATCCACAAACACGTATACTTCTTCTCCAAGCTATGGAGGACACATGTGGAAATTTAACAGCTGGATCATGGATGGATTGCAGTGTTAGGAGGAATTCTCCCGCCGCTTGTCCAGGGAAAACATTGCTTGCGATGTGGATGAGGTCCTGTGGCCAGACTACAACAGAAGAGAGGATGCACCATAGTTATTATTCTTATTATTATTACTGTAACTGCATGCAGTCAATTATTCTGTTGTTTAGTTTGTAGTGTATGTGCACCTTTATGTTGGTTAGGAATGAAGGTTCACTGTGTCAGAATAAGATAAAATATTTTAAAATACACTTATTTGTGTGCTGTCTCTAGTAAGTGTAACACTGAACCCAAAAATGGTAAAAGTCGTTATGATGAATGGGAGAAGTGTTCTCCATTCATTATAGTGTTTTACATTTAGCACATCAGTCTATTCATAAGATGTTGAGTGTAATTACCTATTGTGTGTGTTTTTTGTGTGTGTGCGTGCGTGTGTGAGTGTGTTTTGTGTGTGTGGAGGCATGCTTTCAGAAAATGTGTACAAACAATAGAGAAAAACTGTTCAAAAATTTTTCTAACGTTGTTTCATTCGATGTATTTGAGCCTATTAAAATGCAAAATCTTTACATTCCAATCTCCCAGAAACAGTTCTCTGGAACGGCATCTTTTGACATTTTTTTACTTGTAAACTATTTTTTTCTCTATTTGCTAATATGAAGCTTGCCACAAATGTACATGTAATTGCAAATATACAGAGTTGCAACAAAACTCTAAATATTAGATCTCATGTTAGTACTGTTCTTTACCTCGTAATGGAAAATATTATTTAACTATTAAAGCCAAGCAAAAAAACATAAATAAAGTAATAATAAAAGTTGAAATTACATTGAAATTTATCGAGCATATCTAAAGTTTACACGTCTGCTTCTTAATTGAACTTATTAACATATAATTGATCATATTTTTACTGGAAATATTGTTAAATTGAGAAATAAATTTAACATTTTAGTGCTCGAATAAATATCAATATGTATTTTTTGTACTCCTGTGATCAAAACTAGGACCTAAAGTACATGGATTATACCTAAATTGTGTTTGCTCGTATAAAATTTAAGGCTTGACATGCAATTATGAGTGTCTAATGTAGGTATAAGAGTTCTTATAAGACTTATAAGTGCATACATTATACATTACATGTATATTTAAGTTCCTAACGTGAATTTAAAAGTACCCGTAGTTAAAACATTTATTGTAAAGTTATTGCAATCGTACCAAAAGTAAATAAATGACATTGAGTCAGTTCATGATTACCTAAAGACAATATTTGAGCATGAAAGGGGCATTTAATAGTACCTAAAGTGTATATTAGAGATCCCAAAATATAGGAAGTTTTGTTTATTTCTGGGAGTGCACTTGTGTTTTGTCATATACATTAACACTAGTTTGACACAAATACACACAGCATCATATTTACACACCCAATACTGATACGCTCTCAGGTCAGCGAGGAGAGTGCGTCTTGTGCCTCTTCCTCCACTCGTGAGACATGATGAGCTTTGACGGCTCCCGGTGGCAGATCTTTGCTCTGATTGGCCGTATCTCAGTAGGCTCTCAGCAAGTGTGCCAGCCACAGAGCATCATGGGGAATTTTGGACCGGAATTTGTCCCCTTTTGCTTGATTTTTTTTAACCTGTTTATCTTGGCTCAATCTTGATTGGCTTTTGAACATGATGCTAATTTTACCCTCCGTAACATTTATTTCCGCTCACACTCAAGTGTTTGTGTGGAGAGATAAATTAAGAGAGTGATATGTGTCCGCTTGAGATATGACGTGTGTGCGTGCGCGTGTGCGTGTGTGTGTGTGTGTGTGTGTGTGTGTGTGTGTGTGTGTGACTGGTGCTATTTGTAGCTGGTTAGACTCTCGGGGAGTTTAATCCATCTGCCAGCAAACCCAGTTTAAAACAAGAATCACAGTCGAACACTCACTGCAACAAATGTATTAGTTCCTGTCAGCATTATTTCAGGTGTATTGAAACCTGGCACCTGTTTATGTAATACAAACCTTTGTCAATGCCATTTAAACAGTAGATAAACACATATAATTTGTTTTTTAAAAGCATATTTTTGACGATGCTAGGAGCTTTTTTCCCCTGGCATTCCTGTCCATAATTCTAACACTGTAGGTATGTCTCAATCCAGGGTCTGGTTCCTTCAGAGGCCACGGCTTCGGAGGATCCTCCAAAGGCTACATCAATCGTTTGCAAATGGACGGCGAAGCACTCACAAAGCATTTGTCCTCGAAATTCCAGGAAAAGGAGGACTCATTTGAAGGACTTATTTTAAGGACTCTTCGATTGTTGGTGAAATGGGAGGGACTTTGCACAGCACTGTGACGTAATTGAAATGCGGCCTCCGAAGGATCCAGAACCTGGAATGAGACATAGCTTAAAAAAGGGTTTCCGCTGGATCATTTTTAACATTTAAAAAGTCCAAATTGTAGACCCTAAAAAGTCTTAAATTCGCTTAAATAATTTTTCACAGGTTTTATTTTTCTGATTTCCATGTAAAGATCATTTCATGTTTTTTTTGTTGTTGGTTGGGGTTGCTCTAAAATTCTAGAAAAATGGTTATGATTATATTCTGAGAAAATGTGCACAAATCCTCACAAAGATAAGTCATGGTTTGGGTTGCCAGTTTCCGTCAATTTTCAAGAACATAAAAGGACATTTAGCAGTGCCAGAGTTTGAGAAATGGCTCATGTTCACTCAAAATGGTAAAAGTTATTGTTAAGGTTCCCAGAGTTTGAAAAAAAAAATTTTCAAAAACATTGAACTTTGTAAAAGCCATCATTAGGGTTGCCAGTGTTTGAGAAAACCTTTGTAAAAATTCATAAACATACAAGTGACAATGTATTTGAAGCATACTGTTTATTATGAAAAAACCTTTTGTATGTGTTTTTGATGTTATGATGTGGGTATAAAATTAGATCCTAAACAGTCTTAAAAAGTGCTTAAAAGTCTTGAATTTGACTTCAACAAACCTGCAGAAACCCTTAATAAAAAAAAAGTTTGGAAAACTTTATGAATCAACAATAATAGTCGTGTACAACCTAATTAATTTTTTGTTTAAACTAAAGTAGTGTAAAAAAAATTCTCCATATACAGAGAGCTTTTTTTCAAGTTTGTCGCTGTTATGGATCTCAGCATACTTTAGTCACAACGAGATATTTTCCACTGCATATCATGTGTATATAATACATGCTTTACACATAGTGAGCTGGTTTTGGCCTCTGGAAATCCTAGAATAGAGTCATGCTAATAAATAAATAAATGTATGCAAACATCGCATGATAATCCTGAAAAACTGGGAAGCAAGCCCAAGTTTTTAGCGGCACCCAGCTTAAAAGACCTGATGCATGTATTTTGTTGAGTCAACGGTTCAGTTAGCATAAAATGAATAGATGTTCACTGTGAAATACAGATTAAGCGCTGCAGGTCTCTGGCGTGTCGGTGTGTTTGGTAAATAGGTTGTTCGGGCATATGGTGACTGGCTCAGGCATATGGTGGAGTGGCAGAAAAGTCTGACTTCAGGCAGTTCCGAGAGAGAGAGAGAGAGAGAGAGAGAGAGAGAGAGAGAGAGAGAGAGAGAGAGAGAGAGAGAGATGATAATAACACTGATGATGTAACAGAGCTGTTCCAGTGAAAATTCTAAAAGAGATGACACAACATGCCATTCATATCATTATTATAATTCATAAATTGTTTGCATATGTAACATGAAACTTCAGACATGAGCTCATTTTTACATAGACATTTTTAAATATATAAACGACAGACAAATAACACATCTTTCTGTGAGTGGTAAAAACCACTTGCAATTAAAAAAGATTTGGATGTAGATAAATAATAATCTTGTGAAGATCATGTGACAGTGAAAGCAAGTGGTGTCGTCAGGCTAGTTTCAGGAGTTCATGAAAAATAATTAACATGAGTGGTGCACTAAATTAACCTCATCATTCTTCCAACCTACTCACGTTAGCAACTCTCCACCTACCATCTCCACAACTTTTAACGGGAGAGTCTCCGTACTCCTGTTTGACTCGGATCCTTCTCTTGGACAACTCACATCGTATGCTAGATCTCACCAAGTATGCTTGCGTTTCTATGGCTAATTTCTTGAGTGTGCACTGATGAAGTGAATTAATCTTTCTAAGTTTTGTGATTGAAATGAGTGAGTTTTAAAAATACTGTTAAACATAGAAAAGATACTGTTCTCAAAAATTCTGCAATAGCATTATTCAAGGGTTGGTACTGTATGTCAATCGAGACAAAAAAGTTAAACTAAGTTTAGCATAAACATGCTGATGATCACGAGATAAAAATCAAATAAACAAAGGCTGTCAGAGTTTCACCCTTAATAATAATAACAATAAAAATTATGCCTTCAATTTATATAGAGCTTTTCCAGAAGCTCAAAGACGCTTTACAATTATTCATTCGCTCCACATTCACACGCTGGTGGTGATAAGCTACCTTGGTAGCCCTCAGCTGCTCTGGGGCAGTCTGACAGGACGTGGCTGCCATTCTGAGCCTACAGCCTCCTGAACACCACCAAACACACCCCACCAATCACACGCATCTATACGGAGCAATATGTCTTGCCCAGGGCCACAATGACAGACTGAACCTGGCCGGAATGGAACCACCAACCTTCTGGTTACAGGAGGACCAACTCCACCACTGCACCACCTTTCTGCCTTACATCGGAACACTGAGACGAACCTTACCTTTTACTGAAAGCGCTCGCATGCTTTTTTTTTGCCAAAATTACAGAAAAAATGGCTAATCATTGTGATTTAATCTAGATTTCAAACACATTGGGATGATATGCCGCACATCAAACTCCGTCGAAACAGTGTGACGTTATGAGCCGATTACTTTTTCCATGTTAAGCTTGAGTTATTTCATGCTGATAATAATTCTACCATTTTTTCTGGGAATCTTGCATTTGATCCTCTCTCTGATTTTGTGAGCCATCAAACTATCCGAAAACGAACACTATATGTGTTTACAGTCAGCCTGATTGTTCCGGAAGTAGATTCTTCAAACTAAAAATAATGCTAAATGAAATGAATATATTTCAATTAACTGTTGCAGCCCTAACTCAAACACAAGGCAGAGACAAGAGCAAGACCTTCAAGGCTCTGCCACCAAGCCCCGAAGAAGGACACAGATGGATTTGGTGGAGACCCTGACACCGTATACCAGTCTGGTTTAAAAGTCTGGTTTCTGCTAGATTATATGTTGAATTGACTGTTTTGTACACGTTATATCCCTGCAATTTTATTTAGGAATGTTAAAAAGCAAGATGAAAATGATAACTTGTGTGTTGAGCACTGTATCTCCTTACAATATAGGTTATACAATCTTATTCTACTCTTCCATTCTGCAAAGAAAGTGGGACAGAACATGGTCAGAGGGTTTCCAGTCACTGGACGGTTGCATCAGCTTCATTCTCTCAGGCTTTGCAGTAATGCTGTGTTTCCGTTCAGTGTCCGAACACCTCATTCGCCCTTTGTTTTCTTCCGTGCAGATGGATTTAGCAAAAATAATTCCGCTCTGATCCATCGCTTACACACACACACATGCTCTCGCTCAATCAGCAGACATGGAAGCTCTGAGAGGGCAACTGTTGGGCGACTTCTCTTCCTCAAACTTTCCGCTAAAAGCATGACTAGAGAACTGTTTAAAGTATTTATTAGCGCATGGTGGCTCAGTCAGAACAAAGCAATTAATAAGCAAATAAGGTTGCAAGAAAATGGGAACTCTGCTGATTGGTGCTGAAGATGCTTGGAAATAGCGCCTTACACAGGAGATTACTACCACTAGCTTTTTTAAAAATTCCCCTTCAATTAAAACCAACAGTAACACGTTTTAGGTCATTTTCAATAGTTCCTTATACAGAGAACTAATATAAAATTATGTAACAGCTTTGTTAAATGTAAGACTACAACTGTTTATTTCATCTGGAAAATTGAGGCATAATCACACGATTGGCTGTGAACCCACACATGGCTCTGATGCTTTTCTTGAGACTGCTTTAAAGCATACGCACCCTTCTTCCATCTGTGATGTCAGCGTCCCAGTCCCGCTCAAATAGCCCAATGCCAGCACCCCCCTGCTGGTTGTGTGCATTTCTGATGTGTGCTGTTACCATGCTGAATAATTACAAAATATTCGTTATATTGTTTTGCAAAGAAAGCCCTGGCTTAGTTGTTAGCCTTGAATACAAAAATGAACTTTTTCTTCGTTCTGTGAACTTAACAGCTCAAGGAGTCCCTTTAAAAGGCCTCTTATTTGCAAACAGAGAACAGTATTATATTATAAACACTTTTAAATAATGAACATTTTCTTCAAAAAGGACTATCTCCCCAATCCCACACTTCGAGATCTTTTTTTTTACTGCCAATTGGTATCTCATACCAAAATTACTTTTCAGTCCAAAAAAGTAAATGAGCTGAAGATGTTTACTACTTTACCTAGGTTTCTAGTCTAGTTCAAATTCTCAATGGCTTAATAAAATTCTTCAAATGGCTCACTGGCAAAAGTACGATCAGTCCATTGTTGTGTCAAGCTGTGTCAGAGTGATGCTTTGAGTCAGTTAAAAAAATGTTCATTGAGTTCATCTTGGGAAGACTCGACTTAAAATTACTGTGAAACTTTTCATTTAACAGTTGTAAGTTGAGTCAAGTACTTTTTTGACAGTAAAGAGGACACTTTTGGGACGTTATAAAACCAGAAAATTCTGAAAATAGGCAGCAAACTGTTAAGTTGAATTTTGTATTGTGCTGTATTAACTTACGTTAAGTTAACTTTGCTGTATTAAACATCATTTTCCAGTGATTTTAAGAGTAAGGTGTGTTTAAAATGTTTCTTGTCATCTTCTTTCTCAAAATTTGTGGATGTTTGCTGCTATTTTGCATCCAACTACACACAATCAAAAGCTAATATTAAGAAAACAACGATCACATGTTAACACATGCCGATATCTAAGACTTTTTTTTCTCTCTCTCTAGATTTGAAAAAAAAGGTATATAGATCAAATCATTGTTAATACCAGGAGTCATTTTAACTATATCTCTAGATGTAAATACTTTTTATTTTCAGTCTCTGAAGTTCTAGTATAGGAGTTTGGTATGGTCTTCCTCTTTGCCTTATTAGACACACTCAAAGACATCACACCAACACACTCCTGCGCTTTACAGATCCTCAGCTCGGTTGCCATGGATACAGCCTCATGCACAGATAGAAATACAGTTTCATCCCCATATATTCAAACTCTCAAAAATCTTTGTTTTTTTGAGTTTAGTTTTTAGGGATGCGCTTTAATTCTGTTTATTACTACTTATTTAAATATATTTTTGTCGCTTTAAAGTACCTTATTAGCATACCAGCGTCCATGACTCTAGTTTCGTGTGGTTACAGTAGCATTAGCTGTAACGCTGATCTGAGGTCACACCAGGTCGTGACATCAATCGCTTAGAGGGGGATTCGAGTGTTTGAGCGATGCCTTGCAGGGGACTAAACGCTCCCATCAGAGGCCTGGCGGAGGTCCTGATCCGCCATCATCTCAGACTGCAGCCAATCACGCACAATAGCTTCGAGATAACAAACGAGAAACAGATATCCAAAAAGAATTAGTGAATTAACCGTCTCTCATTCGTCTCCAAAAGAGGGATATTCAATTAGGTGGGTTGGATAACGTGATTGGAAAAGTCTGGATAAGGTTACGTGTACCAGACGTGTGCAAATGATTAGCTCACGAACACCGCTAGGTTTTTCAGAGCTGGTTTGTGATAAACCGTTCCAGCGCTGCGTAATCTAGTTTTTACACGACAGTGAAGTTTACTGTGCCAGTGAAATAAATATGCTTTATGAAATGGTACACCCCCTGGTGGAGCTGTAGCATTTAGAGCCAGTTGGAAGAAGAAAAATAATTTTGACAAAATGTAATTACTGTACACAGGAAAAAATACCAAAAAATAACAAAACTCAAACATCTTACCAAGTCACAAAACCAAATTGACGAGCTCACAAAAACAGTTAACAGGCAGCTAGTAAAAGTTTTATAAGTTACAGGAGTAGGATCATGTGTTAATGAAGCGTTTTTTATCGCTGAGTTACTATGTATCTGAATAATAATATAATTAATAATATATGATTATATATATATATAAATGTGTGTGTTTGTGTGATCTCATGAATTGCTTACAACTAATAACTATCTGGGTTTTTTAAATACTGAAAAGTTTAATTTATAAATGATTCGCTGATGCTCAATAAAGCATAAAATTCATGGTTTTTATTAAGCATATTATATAAATGCTGATAAACCAAGAATAAAGCTTTTAAAATGTCCATTTATAAACTGCTTGCAAATGTCTTTTAACATAGACACAATGCCTTATAAATGATTAGTTAACATAATTGTCCGTGTCATGTCATATGATGCATTTTTTAATGCATAAAGCATGCACTCTATGTTCTCTGTTTTACCGTGTTTCTAGGTGATAGCAGGCATCTTGCTCCTCCCTCCTTACCCCTTTTCACCCACACCTGTAAAATTCACAGAGAAGGAAAACAAATGGGCAAACGCACGATGAAAGTAATATTTATCATAAGAGCTTTAATCACTGAGCATGAGAAACACCACAATCAATTTTCTGCCGTGAGAGCAAGAGGAAGAAGAGATAAACAGAGTGGGGAAGAGAGACTGAGGCACCATGGGAAAGGCCTACTTTTCTGGCTTAGATGCTTGGATTAAAATAGCTCATTACCAGCAGAGGCACAACAGAGGAGCAGTTCTTCATGTGTGTGTGAAACACCTGGGTGTCACCTGGGGACGGGCCAGGTGTGTGAGATGTGTCCAGGTTGTATTTTGGGGCTTTCTAGAAACGATTCGGTCCATGTAAAAGAGCGGAACTGTTTTGAACACAGTCAGAAATCTGCTGAGAGACCCGAGAAAAGTTTGTTTGGGGTAGATTTAGACAAGTTTGTTCTGCTTTCTGGTGAGTCATTGTGACAGAAACATGCCGAGCTTAAATAGAGTAGAGAGATGCTACTCCATGCATTTAAAGTTATTTAACCTATCCAGATGTGGTGTTCTCATGATCTAGCACAGCCTAAATGTAGCAAATTATTTTTATATTATAACACAGAAATGTATTTCTGTATTAAAAATGTTCAATTTGTAACAAGTTTTAGAAAGCTGTTTTCAAACCTGGCTCATTATGATAGGATATGGAGCAGAACTCCTTATATGGGCACTTCCAGAAGTGTGCAAACGAGCTCCAAGCACACGAGAAGGAGTTCGAACCCCTTCACCAGCTCATACTCAACAAGCACTTTTGAACACGCTTAAATACAGAAAATCAAGAACCACCACATCAAGACGCATACTTATCGTTACAGCAGTTTACCAATAAACACAGAACAAAGGTGTCGTTGATCAGGATACAGACGTGTCCTGCTGGAATCGCTGCGGCCGTAGTTCAGATTGCGGTTCGGATTAAGGATCATATATGTGCTGTACAACTGGATGTTATTTTCAGCCAAAGTTCAATTCAACTAGTTTTGTTTTTATCAGTTGCGATCAATTGCAAATCTGATTTTAATGTACATTGAATACTATTACCCAATTTAAAAAATATATTTATTTATTTATTATTTGTTTTAGAAAATGTTATGCTTTGTTTTACCGATCTGTTCGTCGGTGGATCTTAAGTTCAAAGAGGCTTTATTCTGGGGAGGTGATTAGCACCTGCCCCGCTCAGAGAGACTCACGGTCTTACGGAGGGGTTCTTCACTGGGGGAGATCATTTCCATTTTTTTCACATCAATAAAAAAATAAGTGAATTGATTGCTTTATGTTTACCAACAAAATTGATTTGATGTTGTTATATTTCTACCCCATAGAAGTGTCTAATAGGAATTACTATTCAACTCTTAATCTAGCCTCTGTGAAGCTGCTTCGGAACAACTGCTAAAAAAAGTGCTATAATAAAAAGTTTGATTGATTTCCTCCTCCCTTTTATTGTCCATCCCTTTGATCGATGAAAGTCGTTGTAAATTTATACTAAATAAACTCTTATATTAGAAAACTCTTCCAGGAACACTTACTATAAAGAAAAAAAATCCCCCTTTTTCCTATTTTGTCTTTTTTTGCTTCCTGCTTTGGTTGATTGAGCAACTTCTACTACAAGAGACCTAAATTAGACTTTGACTGTGTAACAAATTGCATTGTCTCTCCCATACTGTAAGTCGCTTTGGATAAAAGTGTCTGCTAAATGCATAAATGAAAATGTAAATATATAAGTGACATTAGCAGATTTGAACTTGTAAGACAATGCAAATAAACACAACATTCCCAGACACAAACAAGTGAAACCACATACAGACAAACACACTTAGCATCTTTTCATCCATAAACTTGTCAGAGAGAATAAATCTGAAAGTTTTGAGCGCACTTCACCTTGACTGTCAAAGGTGGAGTAAACCTCACTCACTCCCTCTCCGACTTCATCAATAAAACAATAAGGAACTCATGTCATTTCTCATTTATTTATTTTGAAATGTTCTGGAAACATATACAGAAAATCATCAATTATTGTGACGAGTATACTCTGCCTAAAACACTTAAAATACTTGGTTTAGTTCATTCCAATTTAAGAAGATGATAGGTTTCCTCATCTCTTTTTATTATTTGTATTAAATGCATGCTTGCACATTATCGTTTTGCTCAGCGTGTGGCTTGATATACAATAGTAATGATGCTTCATTATGAGATTCAACTGACAACCAGGCAAAATAACAAAGATGTTGATCAGACTGTTTTGAAAACATTTGTTAATACTGTAACATGCAAGTTTAGACATTAAAACTGAAGCCTAAGCTTTAGCATGCATTAAAACATCTATTGGAAACCATTTAATATATAAGTCCTGCAGTTGAAAAGGCTCACACTCACGTTAGAGTGGTTTAAATTCATCAAGTCATTTTTGTACAGATGTCATAACAATTTTGGAGCTGTTTTGCATACATCACTTCAACTAACCAAAATCAATGATTGAAATGTTACAATGCGCTTGGTCGTCAAAGATATGCACAAAATAAATCACTTTCTGACATTGTTCAGAAACGATTTTCCATATAAACCAGTAAACCAGCTTCTCAAAAAAATCTCTGGGTTTTTAAAACCACTGCTGTTCCTCTGATTGTAATCTCTTACGTTACCTGCAAATGCAGCTACTGTTTGTTCTTTTTTTGAAGATTTTACAGCCGCGTGAGTTGATGACATTATTTTGTGAGTTTTAAAGCAATACATCAGAGAGCACTTACTGTATGTGTAAGTTAAAGCTCCCTCTCTTACAATCCAACAATCTGTGACACGCTTAACTCCATGACATAGGTACAGTGTTACCTCGAGATACGAGTCCTTCATGTTACGGAAAACTCCAGATACGAAAGGCAAAGCGTATTATTTTTTTATTCTGCTTTCATTTCATTTTATTATTTATTATATTTCTAATGTGTACTTTTAAGGATTGAAGAATCCTAGTTTATTTTTCCCCATGTAATTTTCTCTGGCATCCCATGTTATTTAACATTTTTTGTGTTGTTTCTGTGTGGCTTGGAATGGATTCGGCATTTTACATGTAAAACTTGCTTTGAAGAAAATCTGCACGCGAAGGCTACTACGTAATGGATTAAATTTTTATCTTGAGGTATCACTGTATTGCATTTTGTACTGAAACCTAACTTGGCATGTTCAAGGAGATCCATAATATCATAAGCCTTTCAAATGGACATAAAAGGGTCCTTTAATTTGTTCTTACATGATTGCACTGTTTAACATCCCACTGTGCTACTACTTTAATTCAACTTTATAATTAATATAAAGTACTTTGTGTGTGTTTATATATATATATTTACTGCTCATTATCTTGCTGTGATAAGACAGTGAGGGTTGATCTCAAGGCCGACCGGTTACATGTTTTCAGGTTCAGGATCCAGAAATTGTTTAACTTCAAACCTATCATTTCAAATGTCCTCAGAGCAAACTTACCATTCCAGAGTTATGTAAGGTTTCTATTACGCTGTCTGACAAGGTTTGTCGTGACATAATTTCTTCTTTGCATCACTTTATGATTCCATCTTTTCCGGAAGTCACTGCAGCTCATTGTCAGAGTCTTTCTCTCGTTCTGGTGTTTTTCTCCTCTTGCTTTAGGACGATGGCTCCTGAGAGAGAAGCGCTTTCTATCTGCACCCAGCTTTAGAGATCGCACGATTGACAGATTCTCAAGTGATGTGTCCTGTGTGATTGTTTGTGTTTACGTGAATTTGTGAGTGTATTTCTTGTGCATAACCTCAAAGTAAAACTGCTTTAAAATGTGTGTTTTGTAAACACAGTAATCTGCTTCATCCAAATCTAACTTAGCATTATATTTAACAAACAGCTGTTTTTATGAATACGAATTTGGCCGAGTTTGAGTATTATATTGTTTTTGTAGTTTGCGTCAACTGGTACCTTATTTTGTTATGCATTTCGCATGTTTTTGTTTTGTTTATACAACTTTATTGTTTTAACATACTTTATAAATAAAGTTGACTTGGTTTGTATAAGTGAAACATTGGTAGGTTTTTTTTATATTTAATGTCTTTTATAACGACTTTGATATATTGCTACTTATTGAAGTACTTTCAAGGAGCCATTCCCATAATATTCTCAATGTTATAACCAAGTATAGTGAATGGAAGAAAAGTTCTTTTCATGTATTATAAATATGAGCAACGCGATTTTAGTTTATGCCAAACTACAGCCGCCAAATCGTTTGACAAACCCTTGTTAGTTGCTGCTCCTTTTTCATGTTACATCCTGTGAGTGAGTGTAGGACAGTAAGTGTAGTTCTTGCCTTCTACTCTAGTTACTCAGGTACTGTTAACTTTTTAGTATTCATAAAAGTATTGCATATTGTTTTTGGACATTTGTCTTAATAATAAAATTGTGAAACATTGCTGTAACAACATTTTATTAATGCCTTAATGCCACTTATTGCCATACAAAACTAAAAGGAGTTCATAACTACAACTACAGTCTCAAAATAATTCTAAATCCGTTTGCATCGACGCCTAAAGCAACTTATTTGACTGTAAATCTACTTTTGGGCGCATGCGTGTTTCAGTTCTCATGTCTAGGGATGAATGAGGTCTTATTTAGTGAGTGAAAGAGTGTTCCTTTGTGTGTTCAAGTTCAAGAGCTACATGGCTCTTGTGTTTCAGGCGGTGTGAGGACGCGAGACAGTTCAGTGTACGGAGAGCTTGCCTTGCCCTCATCACTAACGACCCCGCTGACCTCTTAACCTTTGACCTCTGCCTTGGTAAACGAGAGTGCTTCAGGAGTAACGCTAATGAGTTGAAGCGCTTCTGGGATTTCTGAGCTCAGAAAGGCACGATTTTAATTAACAAATCCCGTTTAAATGTGATTAATCTGAAAAGAAAACTGAACAAAGAAGAGGAGTGTTGAGTGCAAGAGTGGGATGTTAATAGCAAAATTAGCACCTAATATGTTCAGATTATCTTTGTTGAATATTTTCTACTTACAGACATGCTTAATGACTTAAAAGGTACTCTGTGAAATCAATAGGTGAAAATAAAGTCTGACGTAGTTGTTTTCCTGTAATGTTTTTTTTTCTGTTGGTGCTGTTGACATCTTTGTTGGTTCTGTTGGCGTCTTCTTTGTTGGCCCTGTTGGCATTTTCTTTGTTGGTCCTGTTGGTGTTCTTCATCATAGGTCCTCTTGGCGTCTTCTTCTCTAGTCATGTTGATGATTGCTTCATTGTTCCTGTTGGTGGCTTCTCTGCTTTTCCTGGTTCCATCTTCTTCATTGATCCTACTTCATTGGTCCTGTTGGTGTTTTCTTTGTTGGTCCTTTAGGCATCTTCTTTATTTTTCTTGGGGACAGAATTTTTTTTGTTGGTCCAGTTGGTGTCTGAACCAAAGTTTGTGAGATTGCCAATCCCTTTGGTTTCCTTTTCGTTGGTCCTGCTTGCATTTTTTCTGATGATCCAGTCTTCTTTGGTGATGTTGGCTTTGTTGATGCCAACTTCATGGTCCAGTTGGTCTCTTCTATGTTGGTCCTATTAAAATGCTCTTCGCCTGCCCTGTTCCTGTCCTCTTCACTGATCCAATTGGTGCCTGTACCAAAGTTGGTCAAGTTTATTTCTTGATCAATTTGGTGTTCTCTTCATTGATCCTGTTGCTATTTTTCTTTTGGACTTTTGCATATTTCAGTCTTTGTTGGTGTCTTCTTCTCTGGTCCATTGTGTGGCTTCATTGTTGGTCCAGGTGGTAACTTCTTCATTGGTCCTGCTGGCCTCTTTGTTGAACCTTCTCTGATTCTCATGTGTTAGTTACTGTCTCCTTTGCTATAATGCTGTAATGATGCACCATTCCCTTCAAGGTATAATCATCTTTTCGTTCTTGTTAGTTTATTTACCCATGTATCCTCTTCATTAAAGACACAAAGCATATTTTGTAAAATATAGATATGTACACACAATATATGCTATGAAAACCCTCTGTCCTCAAGACAATCTGTCCAGGTTTCCACCTATATTTTTTTAATCAGTGAAAATGCACCTGACTACTTTACCCTGTAAAACCAGAACCCAAATTCACACAAGCTCAGGGGAATCTGGCTATAGAGGCATTTTTCCATCTCTCCTTTAATGAAGTGACTCTGGGTCTGATCCGCTCCTCTCTCACTTTCACTGGACGGTCGACCACAGCGACGGCATCCCTTTCTCACCCTCCTCATCACAACTGAAAACCAACCCCACATCAAATATTAACTGCCCCATTAATGAGTTTTCCATCGCTGGTGCACACACATTCCGTACGCACATTGCAGCGTAATTAACGGAAAGCACTTAGCACGTATCACTCTTAAATTTACATGCCCTCCTCGAACGATCACAGAAACAGAAAGACGGGTAAAGACGAGAGACGTTCGCTCTTCCTCAGATCATGTGTCATTCTGCATATGCATGTTCCAAGCTGCAGAAAAAGGATGCTGCATCAATATTCTATGTGTATGTTCGGGGGACGTAATATTAATATTTCATGTCCTTATCTGGTTACTGGTGAATGTGGCAGTTCCAACCAAAAGCGATGCTTGGTTCTTTCTTGGCGACCCCTGAATAAGTTACCGACCACAAGAGAGAGATGTAATCATAGACTTGTCTGAGATTTGATTTCAAGACCTGTACATCTTATGGAAAGCTCGCGCATTTAATAAACAAACAAGCTTAATATTATCATAGTAAGTTCTCAACTTACAGTTCTTACAGTAGCTTTTTTCTTTGATTCAATTTTGGTTTGACGCTTCGATTAAAACTTTGATTTTAAGATTATTGTTGTCAATTTGATGAAAATGTAGGCTTTGTTACCCATTTGTGTCAATTAATTTGACTTTCAATACATTTTCCTGTGTTAAATCAAAACTGCTGGAATGTCTGGAATTCTTGCAGAGCTGTTTTAGGGTTAAAAGGTATTCTGAAAAGTGATTGAAAATACTCTACACATTTTAAGAATCTTAAAATGTGTAAAGATGAAAAACCTCTCTCTTGCTTTGCCTTATTTTTTTCAGTTTGTATTAACTTGTCTTCAAACATCGGTGGCCTGATAAATTATTTAAGAACCAAACAAGTGAATAAGGAGAAGTGATCAAAATATTTAGCTAATTGACATTTTTTGACCAGTTCAATCACATTTATACTGAAAAAGTAAATCTGATCCAAATAACCCTGACATGGTCTCTTCTATTTCCTCACCACTAAAATCCAAACTAGGGAAAAAAAGAATCTTCCTCCAAATTAAAGGACTTGTTTGAGTTACAACTAAAGATTGCAACAATAGCGCCTTGTCCAAATTTGTCCATGTTTTTGAAAATTAATCAATAAATACATTTTTATTATATTAATATTTATAATTAGTTACCAACTACTATATTCTACATTTTATTTAAATATGCACTATAAGTTATTTACAGGCTTCTTTCTCTCCTCAACAGAAAAATACTTTTTGTTTCACCAAATATATTGTCCTAATGATTCAAACTCTATATGAAGTGCATCAACAATTATTTATTTAATTATTGATCTGGATTCCACTACTTTACAAATGTATTTGCAGTTTGCTTTTTCACAGATAGTGGTGCATAATGACTGAATGCATAGACAAATTACATATGTGACTGTTTTGTTTGCAAGAGCATCTTTTTGTTATGTAAAAATGTAGTTTACACATCTGAAGACGATTGAAGACATCTCAGAAACAAAGAAGTATGAGAGAATTAATTATGAAAGACCTTCGTCGCGGTGGTGCAGTGGGTAGCACGGTTGTCTCACAGCAAGAAGGTCGCTGGTTCGAGCCTGGACTGGGTCAGTTGGCATTTTTGTGTGGATTTTGCATGTTCTCGTGGTTTTACTCCAGGTGCTCCGGTTTCCCCCACAAGTCCAAAGCTGGGAAGAAAGCCGACAACAAAATGGATGGATGGATGGATGTGCTTTCCTTGAATAAACAGCTATCTAAAAGGATTATCATCTGCAGGTTATTGTGAGATGGTGAATAACTTGGAGATGGACAAAACACAGCTGCACACAGGAGGCGATGATGTAGAACAGGTAAGTGCCAGGTAAGTATGCTAATAAAGAGTCTGTGTGCTAGTGTCTATACGTTAGACTAGACTTGGAACTGGGCAGACTGAGAGTTCTGCAAAATCTAGCCCACCAGGCAGCATGTTTTTAAAAAGTACAAAGCTCTAAATATAAACTAACAGCAACAGGGATCACTCTAATTTATTTCATATCAACACTGAAGTCCTAAAAATTTAAAACTAGGTTTAAAATTAGATTTCAATAAACTCATGCTCTCACCTGTCCAATCCAGTGCTTTGTAGTTGCATCGTGTGATCATGCGACTACAATGTCGCAACTTTCATCAGAGCAGAATCCAAAATCGCACACTATTTTATTATGTCCAAAATTCCACTCATTTAGAGCTCATCAACAATCTCACAATGAGAAATGGAGCATTAATTCATGACATGCATTTAAATTCAAAACTTCTAATATATAAAAGTTCCTTATTAACAGACATTTTCAATCAACTAAATACTCATTTCTATTGACTCAAACTAGACTAAACCTTTTATTTTTGTCATTTAAAGCATGACTAAAAATATTAAATGTTTAAATGACTAAATTGTGATTAAAACTAATACACATTTTTGTCAAAAAGACTAAAACTAAAAGTGGTGGGTGCCAAAAACAACACTGCTTCGGGGAGTGGTTGAGTGCCGTCTTTATCTGATTCTGAATCAGGTGCGTCTGGTTCAGGTCTGCTGGGAGTGTAGGCCAGGATCCAAAAACGTGTGAAGAAAGGGGCTATTTTTTAATTTGTAAGCTTTTTGAACATACATCGTATGTAGTGCGTTCTTTCTCTTCTTCTCCCCTTATTTAACCTCTGTTATTAATTGTTTATCCCAAAAGGCAAGGCAAGTTTATTTGTACAACACGTTTCGTACACAGGCTAATTCAAAGTGCTTTACTTTAGAAACAAATAATAAAAAAAGAAAGTACATTTAATAAAATCAAGTGTCATATCAAATCAGAAAAACTAAATGAAAACACACAAAAGCATACCAGGTCAGCAGCTCTCAGTGTGCTTCATTTTGTGAGTAAATATAATAGACTCAGCTTTGAAACAACTCAGCTCTGGAGACAAAATGATGATGAACTTTAACAAGTATGAGTGTTTCTTTACTCTTCTATTTAAATTCTCTCAGAATTTAACTAAAATCCTCAGAAAGCCAAGGGTGTATGTATCTTAAGCTGCTGCAGAAGCCCTGGAGGGATGTGTCCTGAGACCATGGGTAAGAAATCAGTTCAAGCTATTAGTGGATCTCACACGCTCGTACAATGAGTGTCTGATTCGCTGACTTCATGAAAGGAGATGTGAAAGAGAGCGAGCGAGCAATCTGTCCTTTTCTATTTGCATGTAAGAACAGCAGAGGGTTCAAAATGTCTTTATAAATGAAAGACAATTAAGTCTTTAGTCATCTAATTACATGCTTTCTCTCTCTCTCTCTCTCTCTCTCTCTCTCTCTCTCTCTGTTTCTCCCACTCACAACCATTTCTATTTCCAGTTATGATGTCTGATCAAGCTCGGTGCAGGAAATGTTATATTTTAACAGGTTATACAGAGGAATATTCCTTTAGCGCTGGTGATGTCAGCTCTAGTGGAAGGATTTCAGGTCAGTAAAGTCTGTATGAAAGTCTGTACAACCTTGCTTCAAGTTTATGGAGAGTTTGCCAGGACACTTAACCTCTGGAGATTAAAATAAGCCAACAATGTTAATCTTAGCCCTTGTTTCGGCTCGAAACAATCTTATCTTTTTGTCTGACATCAGATCCCTCTTCCTTTCCAATCCCACTGTGCAGTATCCAGTATCCTAACACGTCGCAGTATCCAGTTCCTAGCATCTAGAACTTCCAAGGTTAGTTTTTATCAGCCGAATGCTCTTTCGGTCTCTGTATTCAGGATTTAATTGAATGCTAGTCATCTTAAATTGCACACAGGCCATGAGCATACACAGTCGGTCCTGGAGGGACTTTTTAAATTCAACTTTCATAACTAATTTGCAGATTCAAATCTAATTAATATCACTAACTCCATAAACCTGAAAAAAAGTTGTAGAGGTTTTCATACAGACTATAGTCTTGGCTTGTCTGCAAACAGATTAGTATGCACACTGGTGCAGGGTTGCAATTTAAATGTACAAGACTGTGGCTTTCCAGGGCCAACTTTAAACACTGCTGGTGTAGAAGGTTGCCAGCTATATGTTTGGAAATATTATGAATGGTTATCCAGGGTTTCTACACAGGTCTTAAAAAGCGCAAAGTGTAGGCCTTAAAAGCCTTAAAAGCCTTAAATTACTGTTCTGTGTCTACGATAATATATCACAGATGATATTTTTCTGCCAACCATGTTACCCTCATCTGATGTGTTGTTTTGTTGTTGCCTAGGGTTGCCAGAGATTGAGAAAATGCTCCTAAATGCTAAACACCGAGAGTTAGGGTTGCCATAGTCTGGGAAAAAAATGCATACATGCTAAAAATAATGTTTAGGGTTGTCAGAGTTTGAGAAAACGTTCATAAATTCTCAATAAAACAAAAGTGGCTTTTGGCGGCGCCATAGTTTGAGAAAACCATCTTATACACTCAAAATCATAAAAGTGAAGTTTCGGGTTGCCAGATATTGACATAAGACTCAAAAAGGTAAAAAAAAAAATGTAAACGTGATTGTGGGGGTTGCTAGAGATTTGAAGGAGATGTAAAAATGACTGTTAAGGTTACCAGAGTTTGAGAAAATCCTCACAAATGTTCAACTTTGTAAAAGGCATGGTTAGGGTTGCCAAAGAATAAGAAAACCCTCGTAAATGTTCAAAAACATAAAAGTGATGGTGAGGGTTTAAAAAAATATATTTGAAGCATACTGTTCATTTTGCAAAAAAAAGGTTTTCCATGTGTTTTCATGTTATGATTAAGGTCTAAATGTCAACTACATGTCAACCTGCGGAAATGCTGTTAACATGGTTCTTAATAGTTCCTCATAATTGTATTAATTAGTTGCTCCAGAACCCGAAACAGTTCGGAATGGGCACATAAAAAATCCCCCTCAAGATCCCGCCCTGGGCAACTGCCCACTTCGCTCCTAGCAAAAACCAGCCCTGCTTAGGTACATTTTTCATTGAAAGTGGTGATACTTTTAATTTGGTACTAAATTTGTGTACTCTTCACCCATGAGAAAAATTACACAATCATCTTATGGGCTCCTCGGTTACTCTTCCAAGCCAGTCGCGTGGAGGTGATCGCTGTTTGAATGTGATCTTTGCAATCTCTGCTGTAATCGAGTCCAGTCTCGGTGTGTAATCTAGTTCTGGAGCTCGACTGACTGTGTTTAGACATGTGAAAGCAGTAAACACAGAGCATCATGTTTATTTGATGCTGACAGCGCTGGAGTCAGTTGATCACCAGTGTCTGATCACTTCTACCGATGCCCTGAGTGAAAGTGTGATGAGAAATCATTGAACGAGTGCCTCTAACTAAGAGACTAATGTCTTTCTGAATGAGTCTTTACAGCTAAATACTCTGCCTGCCGCAGAATTCACCAGAGCCTGATCAGGGCTGCTTTGATCATGGCTGCTGGCTTCTTCTCGTCTTCAGTTCATTTTAGCTAATGACAGATGGGTTTATCTGCTCTCCATTTGATTTTGAGGTGGAAATGTTTGATTATAAGTTGGTTTAAACTGCTCATGTTGCTGGTCAAGAGTTTGTTTGAATTGGTTATAAAGGTTAGCTGATAATGAGTGTGTTTATCAACATTTAACCATGTCAATAGATGTTTTATGCTTGTTTAATCTGGTTATATTTTTTATTTATTTTTTTAAACCGAGGTTAACCAGCATTGGATACCAAAATAGGCAGCTAAAACCAGCACAAAAACCATCTCAGATCGAAGACCTCCTTAGTTTAGCTTGATCTACTTTTGTACGCAGTTACTGTTTCAAGGCAATAAAAGAGTAACAAACTAATCTTAAACTAGCTATTTGTTAACAAAAAAGGACAGCATAGAGACCAGTTTAATTTAGAGATCACACTAAACAAGCCAAAATGCAAGCTTTACTCTAGAAAAAAGATTTAACCAATTCATAAATACTGCCTAAAACAGCCTAAAGACCACCTTGAAGACCAGCTTCAAAGCTAACATTTTAACAAGCATAGACCAACTTAAACAAGCTAGAGTGTTACTTTGAATCAGAGAAAGCCCAACAACCTCACCTTAATTCTTTTTACAACTTTATTACATCTTCAAACCAGCTTGATTAAACCAAAGCCATGTTTAAAGCAGCTCATGTTGGTCTTAAATACACTTGCTAACGCTATTTTAAACTTGATAAAGTCTTGTTTTTTTTTCCAGCATAAGACCAGCTGTGTGAAACTTTATCAAATGAGGAGCTAAAAGAAAGTTGAAACCATCTTAAACTGACATGTTACCTCCTTAAAGGTACCTCCTTTTTTTTTACTTTACAGAGAATCCTCAATAACAGGAGTTTAGTCAGTACAGAGACTGAGATTGGTGTTTAGTTCTGTGTTTTAGTGTTTCACATTTCCAGGTAGCCTTCATTGCTTGAATGCACTGCAGGCTAGCTAATGTTAGCAACTCGGCTAACCTGTGTTAAGGACTGGCTTCACTAGTTCAGGGGGCGGACTTAAAAAAGGTCTCCAGACGAAATAAACCTTGTCTCAGAGCCCGTAACTTTTCATCGTTGGCTGCAGGAATAAACCAGATCCAGCTAATTACCCGATAAAACTAGCCTTCTTAAATCCTTCTTTTCCAAGAGCAGTTTCACCCAGCCACTCCGTGGCTTTAAAAACAAAATAGTTGTACACTTTACTTTGTAAATAAGAATATGACCAGCTTAAGAAGAATATGGCTAGCCACCACATGCTGTTTTTAAAAAGATGCTGTAAAGAAGGATGAATAATGCTTATGGCACACTTTTGCTCGCCGTTCTTTCTTTCTCTTAAATAAAGGAAACTTTACTTTCACTGATTGCTCTGTAGGGGACGGTGATGAATGGCTTCTATCCACTCTCTCAGCTCCTTTGCCAATTCTGTGCTTATTTATTGCGAAAGTTTACTAGTGTGACCTCATGGCACACGCATGCTCACCTTTACCTGCACACACAACATATAGAGATGGTGCATTTACACCCTGCTAAAAAGAGGGGCATTGTTTCAGTGTCTAAAATTAGATCCAAATCAGGACAAGGGGAGAGATGGATGTCTCAGAGACCTTTATTATGAAGTGACACAAATTTCTGGGAAATATCTGGATCACTTATGTCATACGCCTTATATTATTACTTGTAAGATATGGTTAGATTTCATGCTGTAGATAACAAACTGTACTTTGATAGTCTTGGATTGTTTTACAGGGTTCTGATGGTGCCAAGTTCACCTAGACAGGGTTCAATGCAGAGCCACACTCACCATTCATTTAAAAACAAGCGTTTTTAATTCACACAAAGAATGTTTTTCTGGATGAAAACTAAATTCACATATCCTACCAGATACAGCAAGACTGGCTGAAAAATTGTAAAAACAATATCAAGCCATTAAATTACAAATTGATAAAACAAACATAAAAAAATTTAATCACTGTTCAAGTAACTGTAGAGAGTTATTACACATTTGCTTTTACATTTAAAATAGGTATGTTTGGCTATAAAATCTGATATTTTGCTTGGGTATAAAAGTTATTTAAAAATGTCTAAAAAGCTTTCAAAATAAATCAAACCTAAAATCAAACCAATAATTTTATTTTATAGTTTTAAATCTAACTCATTAAATAAACAACAAAGAAAATGTTTAATAAGTTATCTTTTGTGAAATATGAAGATAGTGTTACATATATAATGAATCAGGGCTGAAGGACGATGTATCTTACGTAACAATTTGAACAATTAAAGATGATAATAATAAAATTACAAAATAAAAGTATCCAATATGCGTTTATTGTTATTGATGAATGACCGTACAGCCGTTTGAACGCGTCTTTAACTAACAAACAAGCAGGGAAGTAGCGACATCATGCGGTTGCCATGCATTATTATAACCACATTTGTAACTGTTGTGTTGTTATTTGGAAAAAATGTAACACGAATTAAAGTGTTTTCACACTAAAATATTAATGCGTTAATGTTCATAGTTTTGTGGGATTTTTTGAGCCGAACACCTCTCAAGTTTGGTGGTAGGTTGTAGTTGGACTGCCTCCATGTATGACAGTCCGTTTGAGAAGCGGCGACGGCTCGCGGTTCATTAGCAAGCGGTTCGCGCTTCCGTCTTCTACGGTCGAATCATCGGTAGGCTGATAACGTTTATGAGGTAAAATACACAAGGTAAGCACACTAAACTGGTAATACTTGATTATGTTAACCAAACATTACTTTTTACGTCAACCAAATGACCTAAAGTCCGTTAAAGTTCTAATTATTTCAACGTAATTATTTCATTAACATTTGGTTAACGCTACGTCTTTATAACGATATAAATGGCGATAATTTAGGACTTAAATCGATAAACTCATTTTTAAACCACTGCCTAACTAGCAATCCTTAATTAAACAAACATTGAGTGTGTTAATAACTTTAAAGACGATATTTTCTGTGATGTTTTGAGTCATTCAGCCATCCGTTTGGTTGTTTTTTGGCTTGCTTAGATGAACGCTAGCTCCAGTCATGATGTGCAACATCCAGAGAGTGATCTGGATGACCTGTATGAGGTTTGTGAAGTTTAAAAAAATAATACTCTTCAAGTTGCTTAAGTGAGGTTTTCATATTGATCTTTTGTAAATATAAGGTGAAGTCTAACTACATTTTAAAAATTGAAGACTTCAAAATGTCTATAACTTGGCATATTCAAAAGTTGATAATAGTTTTCCTGTAAGCTTCAACAATAGCTTGGTATAACGTGTTCTCCATATTGTTTCAGGTTTATCTGCGTAATAGTGCTTACCCAGCAATCCTGCAGGCTCATTCCCGGACTCTGCTGGTCCCATACAAGGAGCAGAAGCACCACAGATCCCCGTCCCAAACCATTGGGAACAACTACCATCCAAGAGCCCAGAGCCTGAAAATAGAGCATCTTCGGAGAAGACGCCACTTGCATCGCGTTCTTGCAGGCACATGTATCAGATGTCACTTTACAATCTTTTATTATAATGGTGGAATGAAATATGATTAGTTGCATAGCCTCATTTTGAAAGTTAAGGTATAAACGATAAGAGTTTTAGCAAGAAAATGATACAGCTCCCCAATTGTATAGTATTGTACCCTTCTTGAGAATTAAAGTAACGGATCAGCATGATGATTTCTCAAAAATTAAAAGTGACCATTAGTGGAAATAATTATAAACAATTATTTATTTTGAAAAAGACATAAAAGAACTTAACCAAATTTGAAAGTTTGACTAATCTACTTGGGTTTTTTTGTGGTTATTAATTTATGAATAAGTTAATAGGAATGCTCCTCATTTGAGGAGACGAACAGCAGCTGCACCAGAAAGGTACTTATATTTCTGACACTTTAAGGATCTGTTTTATTAGATAAAAACTCTTTACATTAATCATGTTATCCTTAAATGTCCAGAAGCTGTCCTTTGACACCAGACCAGCAGCTCGAAATCATCCAGCAAGCTGAGATGAAAACAGAAGAGCCAGAACCTACAATGAGAGATTTGGAGGTTGAGATCATTACAAAAGCGTTTATTTAATAATGGAAAAAAGACCACAAATTTATGCTGTTATTGCCAGAATTATCAGCAAATCGCAGTTTGGTTTCTCTTTTAAATATAATGAAACTATCTACAACAGGTGTAGCTGATCAAATACACATGCATAAAATACTTAACTTCTAATGGTGCATCCATGCTTTTCCAGCAGATTGCAATTGATCTTCAATCTCATAAGAGTCTAACGTCTATTTGTTCTAGTTTTTTATACGGTTGTTTATTTCTTTAAGCTTCAGAGATGAAGGTTTTATTTCACCTCGGCTGTGTCTGTTTTGCATCTTTGGTTTTAAACTCTTCTAACATTTGATTATATTTAAAATGAACACATGTAGAAATAATGAACTCAATTAAAATATCATTTCACATTATCTGATAAAAAACAGTTCTACATATTTTTAAAGTACCTCTACTTCGAGTGATTTTTCAATCATTATTCTTAAACATATTAGATTAATTATTCAATCTTGTCTTCCTCAAGCATTTCTTTTCGCTCAATTATTCCTTTCTCTTTTTTCCTAAAATCAGAGGTATGAGTATTATATCAAGGAGGGTATTTATGGTCACATGCTGCCCTCCCAAGATCCAGAGCAGATCACAAAAATCCTGAAGCTGGTGCCTAGAAGACTTCAAGGATGCTATAAGTGGAAAGTGCAGGATCTGCTAGAGGAGGTCAAGAGAGACTATGAATACAGCCTCCGCAAGAGCATCGGTACACTAAAGCACAGTGTGTTTTCATAACAAAGTTCAGGAGCAGCATGTCATGATTAATAAGCTCTTCACTCAAGGTTAATGTCACGTGTTTGCTGTATCAGTTAAAGCTACTCTATTTAATGTCACAGACTATATCTCAACACAAACAGAGTTACTATAACACAGTAAAAGGAGGGTAAAGAATGCAATTGTGTGTCTTCAAAAAACTGTTACTGCTGTCATTAACTTTAAAAGAGATTTAATTCAGATTTTTGAACTTCGTCCCAAAACACTTTGTGCTTCTGTAATCTCTTCCTGTCCTTTAGTGGATTATATCCTTCTGGATCCAGCAGAGCGGGAGCGCCTTTCCATCTCTGCCATTCCCAAGCCTTTTCCATCCCGTGTGATTCGGGCCCCTGTACCCTGGTCTGAAAGCTACAAAGAGGCTCGCAGCTGGCAGAAAGAGAACCTCTTCACTGTCCACCCCATGATGCTCCACTTACAGGATCTCTGGATCAGGAGGTCAGCGTCTCCCATAATGACATCATAGCTACGCATCATCATTCCGCTCAGCCTTTTAGTCAGACTTCTGATACTCTCAGTTTATAATGAGAGGGAGACTGAATTATACTAACTGGAAATGTCAACAGCTCACAGTAGTTGCGTTTCCATTACACATTTGTACAACATTTTATTTTCAAAAAATGTTGAAAATAACTACTTTTTGCTATAACACATCACACAAACCAACTCATGCGATAAGTCAATGGTTCCCAACCTTTTTCCCAGGGGCCCCCCCTTGTACATATACGAAAACACATTTTTTGCATTAATAATTGTGACACTATATAATCCCATTTTTTTCCAAGACCTCTTGCAACTCCGGCACCCCCCTAAGGGGGCGCGGACCCCAGGTTGGTAACCACTGACATAACTCATTTAAAAACATGGCAATGTATATGAACAATAATTTAATTTACAACAGATAAATTCACATTTAAATCACTGCATTAGTGCTCATCTTCATGTGTCAAAGGAGATGTCTGCGTCTTACTCAGGCCATGGAGTGGCAAGCCCCTTACACGTGGGAGGAGATACTGATTAAGTGATTTTGGGAAATAGTGGTTGGTGATATTACAGAAAGCTATCGATTTAACAATTCCGCATGATAGGATCAACATTTCATGAGCTGTCTGTTGCCGGGAAACTTTTGTGTAGCTGACTGTCCCATGCATCTCATGGTCAATGAAAATTGACTATTGAGGCACTACAAAGAAAAACTATTTTTATTAATGCACGCATTTGCTTGGTTGTTGTTGTTTTTTTTGGCTATTGAAAAAAACACAGGTATAAAATAAACATATTCAACTTTGGAATCAGTTCAGCCGTTTTGGGATTTTGACAATAGCACGTTTAGCTTAGCTTAGCATAGGTCACTGAGTCAGATTGGATCAGTAGCATTTTTGTATCTGTAGCAAAATTGTAATATTTTTTTCTATTTTCCCATTCAAAACTTAACTCTTCTGTAGCAACATAATGTATTAAGACCTATGTAAAATGAGAAGTTGATCCTTTTCAGGTCAATATTTCTAAGAACGTTACTTTTATTATGGAAACGTGCTACTGGAAAAATAGAATATAAAATATAAAATACTTCAAAATCAGAAGTATTAATCAGAGATCAAAATTTATATAGAACAAAATATCAAAACTCTGATGATTTTGCTTCTGTCACTGGTAACGCTAATGGTTAAGAGAACAGATGTTAAAATGTAAAAAAAAAACATCTTAATATCTCATAAAGAGCTAGAGATCAATCAATAAAGTTGACGTTTCCTTTTCTTCTTCAATTAAAGCTTCTCATCGCTCCGGTTTGTGCAAACGGAGGCTCTTCTCTCAGCGGCTCCACTCCTGCCAGCACAGTTTGAGGAGCTTGTGCAGCAACAGTGTGAGAACACAAGACTGGAACTTCTCAACACGTGAGAGTTTTTCAATGTTACAAATAAACTACGGAATATATGTTATGTACCAAAACATTATATTAAGACAAATACATTTAAAAACATCATAGACTAGAGAGAGCTGCATGCCAATACGCTTATTTCACGTCTAAACTTTCAGACCAGTCACAGGTAATTTTTTATATTTTTTAAAGAAATTCATCTTTAGCATGAATTCTTGTTATGACCCACAGCTTTCTACTAAAAGGAAAGAGAGAGCGCTGTCAATGAAGAATTTCCATTAGCCACATTCTGATAGATTGGCTTGAATATAGAAGCATGAGAAAACAATACCTAACATTATAAAAGCTTACAATGACCCTGAAAACCTAATTAAGTTTCTACTTACAACAAATGAATGAAGGACATTTTACTTTTCTCTTGAAGGAAACAATGATAAAAGTGTAAATATTTTAATTACTGAGCATCTTAAGCATCTGATCTACAATGTGAACCAATTGTAATCATGAATCGGGCAAGCGGCCAACAAGGTCAAAAATAAACCAAGAAAGTTTGTTAAGACAGCATTGAATTATTGATTAAAAAATAAGAATCAATAATCAATAAATAAGAATGATAAAATCTGAAGAAAAAAATAGTAAAGGCACCATTGTTACTTTGAGCTATTGTTATATTTAAAACATCATGTTAAAATGTCAAACTGTTCAATAATTGTATTTATAATTTAGCTATGTTATATTGTTTGATGGAACACAGAGGACAGTTACTAAGTACTGGACGATAGCAAACGGCTCGTTGAAGACAGACGGTTCTGTGTCTAGATGACCGAGTTGTTAAAATAGTTCCGTTTGTCTTGGCTACCTTTGTTCTCAACTCTGTGTCCATGGTATTCTCCAACTGGTCAGAGACATACACATGCACCACACTACCTTTCATGAGATTTTGAACAATGGTGAGCAATTTGGAGCATGCCAGCTGTCAGTGTCTCACAAGAATCAGTGAGAAGTGCTTACAAGATTTACTCAAGGAAGTACAATCTTGACTTCAAAAGGTTCTCTGTTTGAGCTGCCTGTACTTTTCAAAATGTTTGTAACTTTGAGCTTTGTTTAACTAAAGAAGAAAGCAAGAACTGCCTAAAAAGGTGTTTATTACCATGAAAAAGAGAAAAAAAAAACACACACACACACACACACACACACACACACACACACACGCACACACACACACACACACACACACACACATATATATATATATATATATATTTATATATATATATGTAAATTGAAATGCATTTATTGAAATTATGAACCTATCCATTAAACAATGAAACTCATCCTAGCTAAATTCTTGAATGCATTTAGATGTCTAGTAATTGATGTTAGTTTTACTTTTAAAAATCTGTGAACATTTGTTTGTGTTTTTTAGTTGGTTGCCACGATGTGCTGATCTTTTCATGACCTTTAAAGACTCGTGGCGACACCTGGTGCCTAAAAAGGCCTGTGCGGCTCCGAAAAAAGTTCTTCAACTCTTCTCCTGTGCAGCTGCACTCATGTCCCTACAGCTGCGCAGTCTAGTGCTCGCATCACTGCAGGATCTGCTGCAATTTTTCCTCATACACCAGGTGATGAATTTGCTGCCTTGAGGAGTAATGCTTTTGATTTCAGGACAATCTCTATTTGTAAAAAAAATTTTTACAGTTGCAAATTAGTAAAAAATTACTAATCAAAAGAAAACTGTGGGCCCATTAACATGTAACTTTTGTTATTGTTTTTATTGTAAATCATAATTATAATAATGCTTTTAATTAATTTAGTGCTTTTCCAGAGCTCAAAAATGCTTTACAATGTTTTGACCATTATTCATTCACTCCGCATTCACACACTGGTGGTGATAAGCCACCATTGTAGCCCTCGGCTGCCCTGGGGCAGTCTGAGAGGACGTGGCTGCCATTTCACGCCGATGGTCTCCTGCCCACCGCCAAACACCCCCACCAGTCACACACATCTATACAGGGAAAGGTGGGTGAAGTGGCTGGCCCAGGGCCACCATGGCAGAATGGAGGCGCCGGGGATTGAACCACTAACTTTCTGGTCCAGAGATCAGCTCCACCACTGCTCCACCTTTACACCTAATGGGAGCAGCTTTTTAGTTTAATTAGGCAGTATTGTTGTGTGGACAGCGTTAAAGAGTTTTTACAGTGTTACTGGAGGGGTTGGTGTGGACAGAGCATGGCTTGTGTTGCTGTTCAAATACCAGAGTATCCGCAGGGTCTGAAAAGTTTTTTTAGGCTTTAAAAATCTTTAAATCCATGTTCTTAAATATTTTTTTGCTGATGTCCATGTAAAGCTCATCTAATATGTGTTTTTGTTGTTCTTGGGGTTGCCATGGATTGATAAAATGCTCTAAAATGCTCAAAAACGTAAAAGTCATAGTTAGGGTTGCCAGAGTTTAAGAAAACTCTCAAAAAGGCTCAAACAAGTTACACTCAAAATTGTCAAATTGTTAGGGTTGCCAGATATTGACATTAGACTCATAAATGTTAAAAAATGTAAATGCGTGTGTTAGAAATTGAGAAAATGTGCATAGATGCTGAAAAGCATAAGATTGGGGGTTGCCAGAAATCAAGAAAGTACTCTTAAATGTTAAAAAATGTAAAAATGACATTTAAGGTTGCCAGAGTTTAAAATATCGCTAATAAACGCTCAACTTTGTAAATGACATGGTAAAGGTTGGCAGTTTGAAAGAAAAATAGAGATCTGATATAGATATTAAATCCTCAAAAACAAAGTATTTGAAGCATACTGTTTATTTTGCAGAATAAAATAGTTTTTTGGATCCTATGATATAGATCTTATATTTGATTCTTTAAAAGTCTTTATTTTGACCTTACAAATCCTGCAGAAACCCTGGTATGCACATTTTAGTTTCTTTCTGCTGTTCCAGATGATTTCTATTCTGTAAGTTTTATTAATTCCTGCCACATTTTTGTCATTGCTGTCTTTATCCTCATTCTGAAACTCTGGTAACAGTATAGAAAAGCCACTTGTATTCCCAGCTTCACCTTGTTAGGTTAATCCAAACAACTCACGCTTTGTGTTATTGTTGCATGTTTTCTTTCAGACTGGAAATGATTTTGGGGAATGTTATGATGAAGTCCAGTTCTTACAGCGTCCAGTGTTCTTAGTGAGGCTGAAACTGGAGGAACCCAGATTCGAGTTTGAACCCTCACTCCAGAGCTGCTGGGACATCATCCAGCAATCATTCACTCAGATCATCAGCAGCGCGCGGAGCATACTACGGGTACATGCGATCTCTCTGTTGCAGCATGCATATAGGTCTTGTACACGTACAAAAATAATATAACACTGCATGTTGACAGTCGTACACAATTATTTTTTGAAGGATACATTTTCGCAATGTTCAAAAACATCATATTGTGTCAAATATATAATATAGCCTTTCAAAAAATTTCAAGATTTCCACAGGTTTTTAAAAACTTGTAAAAAGTCTAATATTTGAAAGCCCAAATTTTTGTGTAAAAATGTGTTAAATTGACTGTTCTAAGTCTTAAATCATTTTATTTGGGTTACCAGATCATGAAATAAGACAAAAAAGACAAAAAAAAATGTTAACATCTACATGTGTGTAACGAATGATCACTCGGGTTGGGATCCATTTGCAGGCTTTTATTAACAACGTAGTCAAGGAATAGACGGGTAGTCAGGGCAGGCAGCAAAGATCGTAATCGGAGAACAGGCAGGGTCACAACAGGCAGACTTATAGACAGGGTAAACGCTCAGAATTGCAGTAGAGACAAACAAGACTTCGCCGTGAACAACGGGAATCAGTCTGTTTAAATAGCGCTACTAATGTTCTTCAGCTGGGTGTATAATCAAGATGCCCCTGCGGCGTATGGGGAATGTAGTCTGGTGTAAGGAGATGAGCAGTGATTAGCGAGACGAGGTTGCCCTCTGTTGGTCAAAGGAGGGAGTGACGAGGTTAGACTCTGTGACAATGTGATTGTAAGGGTTGCCAGAGATTGAGAAAATGTTCCTAAATGTACAATTTTTTTAAGTAATGACCAGAGTTGTCAGAGTTTGAGAAAACCTTCGTTAATGCTGTATGCTTCGTTGAAGCATACTGTTTATTATGCAAACATGTTTTTGTATATTTATGTTACAATATAGGTCTTTAATTTTATTATAGTATTTTATTTAAATGTCTTAAAATAATGAATTGGTAACTATTCAAATTACTTATACTTGGCAGATGTAATACGGACATGTGTCTTTATACAAAAATCTCAGGTGGAGTACGTGGTTTTTCCAAAGATTGGAGAAAGTATGATGCTGAGATGCCTGAAAGTGGACGAGACTCCAGTGGTCGACATCCTAAACAGAGCCAGAGAGATCTTTCAGAGGAACACCGTTGGTCCACAGAGGTCGTATGTTATTACCATGTGTTTCGCTTCTTAAGAGGATCTCTGTTAAAGATTAAATTATGTGTAAGACGATGAGATCGTTTGTGAAACAGGGTTAATGAAAAGTGAATTTCGATCCTGTATTGAAACACAATCCTTTGACAAGCCTTCTGTTCTAAAGTAAGATTTGTGAAATTATATGTACATTAAAATCTAGTCAAATGGAAGTGACCAAATTGTTTAGATACCTGGATGTGTACAAGAAGTACGAGGACTCGCTGAATCAGGCTCACATACTGGAATTCCTCAAAAGTACTCATCCTCTTCAAGGCTTTACTAAGGTACCGTAGTTTTTACGTTGCATTGTGTTCCTATGTACCTAAATGGCAGATATGCATCATTTTAGATGTATATTAAAATATAGATGCTTTTTTGACCTGTAGAAAATCGAGGGTCTACGGAGTGTCTGGAAGGAAATCGCATCGCTGCATTTGAGGCTTCCTCTTTCCCTCTTCTGTCTGGATGCAGTGAACCTGAACCAAGATCTCTGTCAGAAGACCAACCATCTCATCGAACTTCTCACCACATTTGTGATGGAGGAGAACCGGGAGCTCAACAGGAGGTGGCTAGATTTATGCTTACGAGGAGAAATGCCACCTCTAAATAAGTGGAATATCTAGGAAGTGCTGATTTATTATACTTCAAAACAATTTTGCCTTTATAAATTGGGAAACCTTTTTTTAAGAAAGCTGAACAATATAAAGGGTGTAGTAAATAGATGTATAGAAATAAATAGGTCAATAGAATAGATGTATTTTGTAAACATGAGTTTACACTTTGTCAATGCAGTTTGATGAATACAGTCAAACAGTTTTTGTTCGGAAATGTTTTATGACTTTTGATGATATATATGAAGTACAAAAGTAGAGTGCATGTACCATCTGATTTATCTCAGTTGTTATTACAGTTTCTGTGGAGTCTTAAAAAGTTTAAAATTTTAAAGCACAAATTTTGGACTTGAAAAGTCTTAAATTCAATGTTCAAGGGCTTAACATTTTTTCACATAGGTCTTTTTTTCTGATGTAAAGCTTGTGATGTGTTTTTTGCTGTTATTTGGGGTTGCCAGAGATTAAGAAAATTCTAGCAAAATGTAAAAATGATGGTTAAAGTTACTATTGTAAATGATAGTAATTTTTTTATATGATGGTTAGGGCTCACAGAATCACAAAATTCCATTAAATTGTCAAACTCCCCCGGAAACCCTTATTGTCTAAGTTTTTACATAAAATATTTTTTATGTACTTTGAGAATATGTTTGAGTAAATATATGTGCTTTAATATTTCATTATAAATTATTTTATCTAAAAAGTTACACCATTTGACAATTTAATTAGATTAAAACCTATTTACATTTTTTACAAATTAAATACCAACATTGGATTTTTTTGGATATATGTAGGTTCTACAGGAATTATGTAAATTAAGGTAACTTTCCAAGATATAAACATTGATCTACTACCAATACCTAGATTAGTGGTTTGAAAGGGGTAAATAAGAGCACAATAGACACAACTACTTAAACCACCCAGTACTTGTATTCTTTCCAAGGATCTGCAAGCGCTATGATGAGATCGCAGACAGAGTCTCGAGCCCGCTGAGGGACACACAGGAGCTGGTGCAGTTAAACCTGTACCTGGAACACACAAGTGGAGTCACTATTCACAAACTTACAAATGAGATTGAAGAGGCTGGAAAAAGACTCAAATTCCTGCTCAGCTACAGCACTCTGCCAGGTACTCTACAGATGCAAATACATGACTATTGTTAATATATACTAATATAAATACTATTAATAATAAAAGTTTTTAAAAAAGTGTTGATTCCAGCTCATTGGAGAAATGTTGTTCTAACCCAACATTAATTTATCTAAATTATTCCGGTTAATATTTACAATGAGATAAGATGAATTTGGTCACAACAGTAAGAGGATAAGCGTTAAATATCTCATGTTTTATATATAACCTCTAGATTAAAGTAGTATTTTATTTCCAAATAAATGTATTGCAGACTTGTTTGGCAGAATGTAAATTCTCCAGTTTCTGCTGCCATGTTTCCCCCATGGACCAGTATGTGTGGCTTTTTAATGAGGTTTATATGTTACACATATTTTTTGTCTGGCTCTTACAAATCCACAGTAGAGGATATAACACTGTTTAGTACTGTGATCCACTGGCCCGAAGAGATCCGGTCCTTGCTAGAACTCAGCAAGGACAAGCTGAGTAACCAGAAAGATCAGGCAGAGATTCAGCTGATTAAAAGGTACTCAAACATGGACATAATTTTTTATTTTTAAAAAGAGTTCTGCTTATTCATGGTTATATTTAGTTTTTACTTTTTTTCTGTGGAATTGTAGCAAAGGGTTTATGAAATAGATTTTTTTCCAACTTCTTACTCAAACAGAATAGGGAAGATAGAGGACACGCTCGGTGGGTTGGAGAAAGAGTTGGACTTCTTTAAGACAAAGGAGAAGATAACTCTGGAGGAGATTAAGAGCAATGTGGAGAAGCTAAATAATATCAGCAGCCGTCTCGAGGAAGCAGTCAAAGAGATCGAGGTTTGCCTTTACATTTAAAAGGAAGTCTCCGAAAGACAGGCGTTATCACCCTACAACAAAAATCTAATCTTAAATATTTTTTTCTTTCAGTGCATTAATAAAGAAGAGGGCTTGCTAGATAAAGAATATAGCCAGTTCCCAACGCTACAGACAGTAATAGACAAAAAACAGCCGTACGATCAGCTATGGATCACAGCTCGGGATTTTGTGAAGAATTCTGATGCATGGATGAATGGTAAAACTCATGACAAACACATGAATAATTTAGAAAACATTTTTCCAAAATTCTGTACGTTTTGTGGAAAAAAATACCATCATCGCTGCTTTGGAAAAAGGGATATCATGACAGTGTCTTGAAATCAGTAAATCGATTAGCGAAATAGAAAATCGTATTTAGTGTGTTTTGGAACCAAACTCCTCATATATTTATGGCTCATGCTACAATATAGAAAAAAGTTAATTTTGTAAAGATTATTAAGATACATTTTTTTGCTTTTAATTTTAGGGAAGATAGAACACTTTTGAGTTGGTTTGTTTATATTTTATCACAAGTCTCAGGTGTCTTCTCTTTTCTCACCGAAGGACCGTTCTATCAACTCAATGCAGAAACAGTTTCAGAGGAGTTGGAAAACATGTTGCGCACTTTCTTTACACTTGCAAAGAGCTTCCCAGAGCGAACAGCTTGTGGACGTGTCACTGAAATCTTCATGAAGAAGATTGAGAAGTTTAAGCAACACCTTCCCATGCTGGCTGTGATTTGCAATCCATGCCTGAAGGACAGACACTGGACGATGGTAAGACACTAGAGCAATAGCCAAATAATCAAAGGTTCCTTTTTTTGTAAACTGTAATACTGTATGTATACTGTAATACAGTGAAAAATCGTTCACCAGAACTTTCTTTTTCACTGTCGCTGGCTGCTGAAATAATCTCCATAACCTAGTCAAGAAAACACTAACAACTTTCTAAAAGAAACAAATAACTATTCTCTGAACTATTATTAACATTATAGTAAAAATTATTTCTGATTATTCCATTCCTCTGAGCACTTCTTTGTTCGGGGTGTCAGCTGAGTGTGTGAACTTTGTGAGACATTGCATTTGTTAAAAAATATCACTCTTTCTATTTGAAGTCACTTTGAATAAAATGATCTGCTAAATGAATTCATGAATTTTTTTTTATCTTTTGAGTTGCAGTGCACTGGGTGAATAATTCTCAGTGTTCTCATATTCCCTGGTGTTCCTTACTAGTCATGTGATCCCTGTTGGTATGTTTTTTTGGTGTGTGTTCCCGGCCTCGTATGTGTCCCCACCCCTTCTGTCAAACACCCGTTCCCTACCCCTACTTTTCCCCTTTTGTTGTTTTGTTACTGACGTTTATTTTAAGATTAAATGTTGCTGTTCTGACCAATCCTGGGCTTGTTTTAATGTTTACTTTTCTTCTATTGCTAAAATGCTTTTTGAATCTGTCCTTCTCACCAAATCGGAGAAATGTCGCAAGGCACTCATTCTATGTTGTTAACATATCAAAACATGGCACAATCATTACAATTAATCTTTTTCAAATGTTCTGATGGCACATTCGATTTAGATTTTTCAAATCAAAGCTGCTTCAAAGAGCGAGTGGTTTCTTCACAGAACGGAAGAAGTTCCTTCAATTGATACCAAAAATACTTTGGCTATAACATACAAAAATAGACTTAAAATAAAATATATTTGTATGTTTTTGTCGTCCTAGCAAATCAAGGTTCTGGGTATTCTAATATCTGAAAATACTTTGTCAAAAAACTCTGATATAGGGTTATCAAATTGTTGTTAAATATTTGTGTTTGGATGATGCATGAGATTTTAATTCTTGTTTTAGATTAGTAATGCTGCGGGATGTGATATCAAACCGGATGAGAGCACTCCACTTGTCAAGATGGTGGAGCTTGGACTGTCAAAGTTTTCAGAGCAGTAAGGCTAATCTTTGTTCTTGGTAGTTTTTAATAAAGTACACTGCATCTCTCACTGCACTTCTTCTCCGTGTCTCCAGACTGGAGGAAATCAGTGCTTCTGCAAGTAAGGAGTACTCTCTGGAGAAGTCTCTGGAGAAAATGAAACAAGAGTGGGCGGAGCTCCATCTTGGGTTTAACCCATACAAGGACACGGTAAAATATACCTGTAGGAAAGGCAGACGAGTGCTTAGTTTGAGTTTAAATCAACTCAAATGTTTCTGTTTTGTTGTTGTATTTGTTGATTAGGGGACGAGTGTTTTATCTGCCTTAGATGATATTCAGATGCAGCTGGACGATCACATCAATAAGACTCAGACCATGAGACGCTCGCCTTTCGTTAAATCCATCGAGGCGGATGCAAAGGTTTACTAGAAATATTAAAATAAAAAAGATTCATTCGGGTTGATAATCTTTTGACTTGGACCCTGTTATTCTTCTACAGTACATTTTTAAATAAAGTTAAACTTTTTATGAAAGAACCTGTTTTCCAAAAAATATTTTTTTAATTTTTAATAATAAGTTTTGTGTTTAAAATTCGGACAACCAGATCATTATTTTTTTTCAGTTTCAAACTGTGCTTTTGGAAAATGTCAAAGCAATTGATTTATACTGGGGTTTTTAAGCTCTCTCTCTCTCTCTCTCTAGGTTTGGGAAGAGAAGTTGCAGCACATGAAGTACATATTGGACGCTATGCTGCAATGTCAAAGCATGTGGATAAATCTAGAGCCCATTTTCAGCTCAGAGGACATCATCGCACAGATGCCAGAGAACGGACGCAAGTTTGCTATTGCGAACGATTACTGGAAGGATGTTGTTGCTACATCGGTGAGTGTGTTTGAAGACTTTATTATAAACCACAGCTTGGGTGTAACGAGTCATTCATTATTTATTATGTGTTTCCAGTTAAAGGACACACATGTGCTGGTGGCCACAGAGCAGCCTAACATGCAGGCTTGGCTTCAGCAGTCCAAGCAATTGCTGGAGGAGATACAACAGGGTCAGAACTCATACCTGGAAACAGAGGTGGGACAAAGTCATTATTTTGGCAATTCATTGCCCTCAAGTCCTGAGTCAAGACAGGCAAGTCCCAGGTCAAAAGCCAACAAGTCTCAACGAAACTAACAGAAAATAAAATGTATGATGTTATGTGGGGTTGTAAGATCTGTCTTTATTAAACACACCTTTTTATGAAAGAGCATTGGCTCAGATATAATGAAAAAGAAAGAAGTGAGAGAAAAAGTGCTGCGTTTTGTCTCCACAACATATTGCACAAGATTGAGTTGACCTTGTATTGCAAAACAGGTATGAAAAACTTAACCAACTTTCTGAAATGGTCATCACCTGAAATGATTGTTTCAAAACTAAAATATATCCTTAAACTAAAAACCATGCCTTCACCCTCAAAAGATGTACTTGGATGAAGACAGGATTAAAAATATAGACCTCCAAACTGTTTACTTTACTTAAATGTATCACAGCAAAAAATATACTTCTCTGTATGTTTAACTACTTTTAAAAGTGCAACCAGAACCTTTTCAATCAGGTCTCCACTTAAAAAAAGAAAAAGAAAATCACACCTCAAAAATCAGTTCTGACTCTCCAAAAACCCAACACAAAATACCCAGTTTTGCAGAATAGTTCCTAATGTTTTCAATCATTTTTCTAACATTATTTTCACAATTCCATTGAGAGATTGGTGTGTGTGTGTGTGTGTGTGTGTGTGAATGCGTGTGTACGCGAGTGGGTGTGTGTGAGAGAGTTTGAAAGGGGTCCCGTTTGTGTATGTGTGTAGGACTGCTGGTGAGTGGGTATACAGTGTATATGGGTGGTATAATATTCAATTGAATTTCGTGTGTGCTGGAGAGATTGAGATGGAAATCCGTCTAGCAGCAATGTAAAATGGTAGCACATATTCTCAATGAAGTAGGCTAACATTACTTCATACAAACAATAACATTGTTTCTTCACATGATACACGCGTGTAGGCTACCTCATAAACAATCACGATAAGAATCTAGTCACCATCTCAGTTTTACGTGTATTTAATTTCTTCCTGTCTAACGACGAGATGTTGGAGATCTTGTCTGAAAGGAAGGATCCCCTGCGTGTCCAGCCCCATCTGAAGTGTTTTGGGGGCATCGCTAAGCTGGAGTTCTCCCCAGAGCTGCAGATCACAGGAATGATGAAGGAAACCGTGCCCCTGATAGAAACTATCTACCCTGTTCAGGCCAAGATTCTCTGAAAGGAACAGAAAATTCAGAAACACTTTTTTTTAGGTTTTTTCATTTAGGTTTACAGTTTTTTTAGTAGCGTAAATAAGTCATTGTTGTTGAATCCAGGAAGCAATTACTTTTAAATATCGCAGCATTCATTTTTCATCCTAAATGCCCATTAGTTTAACTCTACTGTTAAGAAATTTGCTGTATTATTTTCATAAGTTGCTGTATAGCTTTTTCAATGCCTTTAAAAGGCATTTAACAAATGAGTAAAATAATCAGTTAGTATGTTTGGTGACAGATTGATTTTCACATGCTGTCCTTGACTAAAAAAAAAAAAAAAAAAGTCATATTGAGTTCTCCAGAATAACAAAATCCAAACACGTTTTCAAGCCCTAGAGGAGAGGAAATGATTAAAACTAATCAATTTATTTACTAGCAATTAAAGCCTTAACAGATCTTTTATGTGCTAGAACAACAGCCTCTAAAAATATTAATTATATATTTTTTCCACTTTGAAGAAGATATTTTTACAGTACTTTAAGTAGTTTCATATATTTTGGGGGTTTAACCCTACGAAATTATCTTAAATAAAGGTTGAGTGAATCATTTCAGTGTAATAAATCTTGACCGTTATTATTGTTGGTCTCTGGTTTGGGTGAGTATTTTTCAAAGTAAAGCCTTTTAGGCTGAGGATCAAAAGCTATGAAAAATAGACGTTTATGACTAATATCAGTTATTTGAAGCTATATTTCATTACTACAAGAGCTCAAAGTCAAATTTTAAAGAGAAGATTCTCTGACAAATTTTAGCTTTCATCACAAACAAAATGTAAAGAAAGTTTCATATTTCAGTTTTTTTTAACCCAGACATTTATTACATGTAGGATATAAACTGACCATAATAATAAATACAGATTTAACAGATGCAAACATAAACATGACTAGATTTCTCCTTCCACGGACAGACATCCGTGCTCCTCCTTCTGAACACGAGATCCCTCACGCAGGGGTCAGGTCTCCTCTTGAGACTCGAGGTACACAGGTTTAGCGTGTTTCCTCAGTCGCTGCTGAGCACGCAGCTTTCTACCCTTCTGCGTGGCCAGACCCATCGGTGGAAGATACGCCTGCGCAAGAATATTTTGAGATTGGCTGGTTAGGATTGTGCAGGAACAACATGAACTAACAGCATGATTAAAACTTACCGGTCTAGGATAAGGGTTCCTATAATGCAGCCCTGAAACAAAAGCGACACTTAATATTTAATGTGTGGCATAATATAAAAAGAATCTGCTGATGTAACACACACCAATCTCTATCCGAGCTTCACACTCCTCGATGCATCTCTGGATTGCTGCAGGTTCTGTTATCTGCACACATACAACGAACTCAAATTAGATCTTTCTAGCCAATCGATATACAGTACTTCTTTTCGTTTGTTTCTTCTCCCTCAATGGCTCTGAATGAGAGAGAGATAGGAAACCAAGTATGCATAGCTTAGACATGCTCACTTACAGTATTAGCACTGGTTTGTTTGCATGCTGTTTAGCCATTTTAAAGTTTTTTTATTTAGTTGGTAGTCTGGCTAGTTTTTCTCTCAAATGCCAATATACTTTAGCAACAGTCATCTTTCAATAAACTAAAGCTAAGTGTAAACTAAAATACATCTTTTAAGCTGGTTGGTACTTGAACCATCACACCTTTACTTGCTTACTAAGAGATTGTGTGTACACTTAACAGAAAAGAATTAGTTAAAGTCAAGGCTTCTCTAAGAATTCTTCCAGTTAAAGGGATAGTTATATACTAGTGTTTTAATCATTTGGTTTGTTTAGTTTATAAAATCGGCTCAATCATATACTCTTGTTTAATGATTTTAAAAATGCATGGCTTTTATTTTCAATACAGGCAGTAATCCGTATGACAACTTTGAAGTAAACCATAAATTATAGGCTGAAGCAAAGAAAACAACAACTTGTTAGAGAAATCATTACATGTTTCCACACCACTTCCTGCGAACCTCCAGTCACCCATATCTTTATCTATCCAATTATCTCTCTATCCATGCATCCATCTAATTATCTATCTATCCATCCATGTATCTATCTAGCTATTCTATCCATCTAATTATCTATCTTTCTACACATCCATTTATCCATCTAACTATCTTTTTTCTATCCATCCATCTACCTATCTACCCATTTATCCATCTAATTATCTATATTTCTATCTATCCATGCATCCATCTAATTATCTATCTATCCATCCATGTATCTATCTAGCTATCCTATCCATCTAATTATCTATCAGTCCATTTATCTTATCTATCTATCTATCTATCTATCTATCTATCTATCTATCTATCTATCTATCTATCTATCTATCTATCTATCCATCCATCCATCCTTCCTTCTATTTATCTATCCATCCATCTACCTATCTACCCATTTATCCATCTAATTATTTATCTTTCTATCCATGCATCCATCTAATTATCTTTCTATCCTTCCATGTATCTATCTAGCTATCCTATCCATCTACTTATCCATCTTTCAATCCATTTATCTATCTAGCTATCCATCCATCAATCTAATAATCTATCTCTCCATCCATTTATCTGTCTAGCTATCCATCCATCAAGCAATCTAGTTATCTATTTTTATAGCCATTCATCTACCTATCTACCCATTCATCTATCTAATTACCTATCTATCCATCCATCCATCCATCTATTTATCCATTTAAGCATCTAAATATCCGTCCACCCAGCCAGGTTAATCCCTAACTCAAAATTCCCTTTAGAAATCAATCTGAAAGTATGTGACCCTGTAATCTTTTAGAGAACTGTCCATAGTGTGTACGCCCAATGTTCATGACCCTGTCTTTGTGCTGTGAGGTATGCTCTGAACCTGCTTGTTCTGTCTGAAGAGGTTCTGAGCCTCTTGAACGATGTATTTCCTCTCAGTCTGTGTGTCTATCTGAAGAGCAGATTGGGCGTTCCAGACACGAGCGATGCGCAGAATCCTCCGGTAGAGAGAGAGCACATCTGTACGAGACATCTGGAGCAGCTTTGATGTGAGAAAACATACATGCAACAGTAAGTCATACAGGATGCAAAAACAAAAGTGTGCTTTGTCATTAAAGATCCTTTCTGCTCTTTTTAGATCATTAGTAACATGTTTGCAAATCTATCTACAAAAATGCAATAATTATGATAATAAGATATTTTCTTATTATTTACAGTTAATTAATTATAAATAGGCACTCTACCTTCAAGGTAGGCAGTTCTGAACAGCTCAATGCAATACGCTAACAGTTTTTTGAGCTAACTAAAATTTATCAGCAAAAAAATTTTAACTTTTCATTTGTCAAAATTAATAGGTATCAGATATGTATTTGGTTGTCGAACGTTTATTAAATGGTTTAAATCTCTAATAACTACATTCATCCGAAATAATGTAACAACTAAATATATAACATCTTTTGTTGACTTTAGCAAGGTTATAAAATACATATTTTTGGTGTAGCCGATTCTTTAAAATATTTAAAGAGCATGCACTTGCTTTATTGTAAAATAATACATTTTTATTGCAATTTTACAATAATAAATAGTAATGCTTATGAACATTCGTAATTTATGCACGGTTTAAAAATTGGTTAAAAACAATAGCAATCAAATGGGCTTACACATACATGAAAAACGTGTTTTATTTTTTACATTTATCTTTAAACAAATTAAGATATTTGAGGTTTTGTTGACCTCTGTTATTATTGCCCTACACAAGAAATGTTCACTGAATGCATTGATCTCTAGCATTAATTGGCTTTTTGGACACGGACTGTTTGTTTTTTGTTTTCGCTCAATAACACAAGCTGATAATGAAATGTTAATGGTGATTAAACAATTACCAGGTTAGCTGTTTACTTCACCGCGCATCACTTCCGTACTCCACCGTCCACACGTGGCTGGTACTGGTAACGTCATGAGCTCAGCTTTGTGCTATTCCTTAATGCGCTGCTTTTGCGCATACACACATCAAGGGGCGTTCGTTCCGGTTAACACTGACTCGTTTTTGCGCAGGTTCTCGCATCTAAACAAAAAGAGAAAAACATCGATCAACCATCGCCCAGATGAGGTTCCCCGGTTCCGTGTGATTGAGTCGAGTCCAACGAGATATATTGCTTCCACAGCAGCGGCTCAGAGGATTGTGAGGACTGGGAACCGTATAGGTCTAATTGGAGCGGGTCGGGACCAGGATTAGGGCGAGTTTGGATTGGGTTTGGGGTGTATTGATATTTCGTAGAGGAAAAATAGCCACTATGATGATATTGGGACCTAAAGAGTAGCAGAGCATTTAAGGCAAATACTTTATCCTGCTTTCAAACTGATTCAGAACCGATCCGGTTCGGCCGGAGAGTTTGATTAGCTTTAGCCTTAGCATGACAGAAGAGATGCGCTGATCCTGAGCCCGTTCATCGTCGTTCCTCAGGTAGGTTAACTCAACAGAAAACATTCTCTCTCTTTATATATGACACAGAGAAACCCCTGAATCCACTCTTTTGCGAGTTTAAATTAGACGACGTGTTCATAAAATTACCACACTTTTCTGTAGCTGTACAGCTAACATGCTAACATGAGATCAGCTCTTTAAAAGACTTAACTTGCCATCACACAAAGTGCGCTTTTCAGTAATGTATATAATAGAACATTTTGTGTGAATGCAGCTGGTTTATCTAGGATACTGTAAGTAATGCACTATTTGACTGCCAATCATAACATCATAAATGAAAAGTTTCTCATTTATCCAGAAAGACACTTTTGGCTGTGGCTCAAATCTTGTCAGTGAGCTACATATACAGCATTATGAGCAGCAGCTATTCTTTATGAACGCTATGTGTGGAAAATCAAGCCTCAATTCTGTATTATCTATATGTTCAGAAATAATGGCACTGCTGAATAAGCACCTCTTGTACCATAAACAGCAGCCACTGTGACAGCAACAGAGATTAGTCTCATAAAATAGCTTTCAACGTGAGTTATTCCCTCTTAAAAAAGAAACTCACTAAGGATATAGTGTTATACTTGTTCTGTGGTTCAGCCTTGATGTTTTTGAAGGACAGGTTTCAAGGTTTTTACTGCTTTCTTTGAAATTTTAATACAAATTAGATAATTTGTATTAAATTTAAATTGTATTATAGGATGCGTTAACTTTTATTTACGATGCTAGTTTTCCTCAATATATTTGTTAGATCAATTACATCTAGATGGTATTAATATGTATGTATGTATGTAAGTAAGTAAGTCAATGTTATTTATATAGCACTCTTTATGGCAAACAAGTTGTACTAAAGTGTTTTACATGGTACAATCAGTAAAAAAAGTACAATAAAATAAACATTAAAAAGAAAGCATCAAGTAAGAAAATTCACTCAAAGAACATAAGACGAATAAAACAGCACATATTCAGGCAACATACACCAACTCTTAAAATGCCTGCACATAAAAATGTCTTTAATGTATTTTAAAAACTATAAGATGTAAACATCATATTCGAATAATGCTTTTCGTTGTTTAAAGTGGGAGTTCAACTGTATTGCTAATAAAGGGGTTGTAGATAAAATATCAGGCTGTATAGTATGTATACAGAGCAACATTCACTCAGTCAGTAGTCACAAAGAATCATGTACGACGAGAGAAAACTGAGTTAGCGCTTATTGGAAACCAAGCAAGCATGGGTTGAAGATCCAAGCTCCATTAAGGAAGGCACCTGGCTGACCTCAAACAACTGTCAAAATGAGGGCAATCTGGGCAACCCAATGCACCACCTATAAATGGTTAATCAAAATTTTTTCATTGTTCGTGAAGGCTACAACCACATTTTGACTTAAATTATGTTAACTTGAGTATGTTGCCATAACAACAGTCCCTTTCAGGTGATACACTACCTCATCATGTCATTGGTCACACCAGCAATCCAACACCTGGAACGTAACCCTGCTCTAATCAAGCCTGTTTTATTTAGGTGCCCTGCTCTATATTGTGTGCGTGTGAGAGTTAGCTTTTAGCAGTTAGCTGTGATGAAGCATGTGAGGCCATCTCGGGGCATCCAAGTGTGTTTTACTGTGTTAGAGAGTACTGCAGGATTTTCTCATGTCTGCTTGTTCTTGGCTCAGGGTGGCGGATGGTACTGGCGACTCCATGGAGTGTCCTCAGGTGACACCTCGCTACAGTACACAGGGATTTGGGTGAGTCTACTTTTGATGCATGTCAATGCTAAATCAATTTTGGTCACTGTAATATGATCGGCGTTTTAGTGGTTTGTACTATTGCACAATTTAAAGCTTGAGTGTCAGCCTCAAGATGAGTAGAGGCTTGGTTTTCTCCATTTATACTTGTAGCCGTCCTCTCAACAACAAAATAAAGGTTGGGGGTTTTGACTGCTTTTTTGGTCTAGTTTGCCAATGAGGCAGAGTGACTGACATGGCAAGCAACCAACACCATGTCGTTTCCCATATCACCGTGCATCAACTGAAGGACAAGCAACAAGTTATCCATGAAAAAAAAAATCACAGAAGATGAGAAATAACTTAAAGGTTACAAGAATAGAACAACAATTTTCTATCAAAATCAAACAGAGGGGCACAGAGCTAGTAGCTTCTGAGCGGAACGAAAACAAATGTGACACTAGCTTGTCCTGGAAATCCAAGTGGATCCAACCAGTCCTATCACAACTTCAGGATTCTTGAAGTGCCTGCCCTAAAAAAAGCACCAAACCCAGCAGATCTTTAGCCAACGCTCAGTGAGCGTGAGGTCTGAGGCTAAGTAATTTGTATATTGTGTAAAAAACCTTGTGATGCCACTTTAGTTTTGATATCAAAAGAAATAAAAGATTTTTTTAATATCCCATGTAGAAGATAAGATTTATAAAAAAAATGCCTTCGCCCTCTCTTAATTCTGATTCCTGTGAATCCTCAGGGCATGGTGACTGCTGTCGCTCACCCAGAGCAGCGGCGTCGAGCAGAGGCCGTCTGGACCTGAGAGAGACTGACATAGACCCAAAGAGAGCGAGAGAGAGAGAGACATGGGTCAGTGTGTGACTAAATGCAAGAATCCCACATCCTCTCTGGGCAGTAAAAGTGGTGAGAAGGATTCTGGGAAATCTCATGGGAAGAAAGGTGGCAGTAGTGGAGGAGGTACCAGTATAGTGCTCAAAGAGGAAGTGGCAAAAACCTCGGTGGATGTGATATTTAATGGCACCAAGGTGGCGGAGGCAACTGTGGAGGGCACTATGACTCCAGGCATCGCAGCAGAGATTCGAAGGGACCAGGATGGCGAGGGGTTGTCGCTCGCTCGGATCCACGAGATGTTCTTGTGTTATAAGGATGAGTATGAGGACACCATACTGGAGGAGGGGATGGAACGCTTCTGCAATGACCTATGTGTCGATCCGGCTGAGTTTAAGGTTCTGGTGCTGGCGTGGAAGTTTCAGGCTGCTACCATGTGCAAGTTTACAAGGTGAGTTTACTCTGGTCTGGCTTAACTGTTGATGACCCGATGCTAAAAAGGCTGCTTTCGCATATTCCCATTTTTCTTATTGAAATACCAAGTGCCATATAGCCAATAGTTTTATGCCTAATCGTTAGATTTTCCTTATTTTAAACAAGAGGTATTTTTTTTACAGAGGCACAAACAAAGGTTGGAAACCACTGTTTACAGGTAGAAAGTTATCTTGTAACTTGAATGGATATAAAGAAAAAAATGCTGTGTTCGTCAAAAATTTTCAAATTTTCAAAAGTCAATATTATTCATTTTAAACTAAAAAAGTAATTTTTTTGCACTGTATTAAACCCAAAGCAAATCTTGTAATCGTTTTTACAATTTCCCAGATTTTATGGGGCAAGAAAAAGTCTATATAAACGATGCTAAATAAAGTAATAAAACTGGACTTTGTAACATAATTTCTTCTTATGATTTGTTTAGCTTTTTATTTCACTTTATGCGACCTATAATTTCAGGCATTTGTTGTCAAGTCAAAATTGAGCTAAACACTGCATTATCTGGCCAGCTTGCCCAATTTGCGTCTCGCTTGCTTGCCACTTCACTTGTGATGTGAGGCAATTATAGTTAAGTGTGAATTTCAACTCTTCAACCTTAAAAATACTGTCCGAAAAAGCTACCAGGAGATTACGCTAGCAGTTGGACCTGAATTACCTACCTACTTGACAATGGTGTCTGCCCCGCCAGAATATTATGGTGTTTCTGTCTCATACGAGGAAACTGCTGATTGGTTGGTGTGGCTGTGTACGTCCACTAAGTAAAAAATTTTATTAAGCAAGTAATGCGTTGGCGTTGGAGTTCCCATTGACGTAACGTAAATCACTCGTGCCTGCTGCGTCGTCAGGACCTAGTGTGAACACAGCTTGATACTTCACTTGAAATCGATTCGGTTCCACTTGCTCTACAAACCGAACACTACCATCAATTATCTGATGCTTCTGGACACATCGCATTTGACTGTGCATGTTTCTTTCAGGAGGGAGTTTGTGGAGGGTTGCCTGTCTATCCGTGCCGACAGCATCCCTGGGATCTGCTCCCGTTTCTCTCTCCTCCTGGAGGAGTCTCGCGGGGAGGAGAGTTTTAAAGACTTGTACCGATTCACTTTCCAGTTTGGCTTGGATTCAGAGCTGGGTCAACGATCACTCCAGCGCTGCATCGCCATCGCTCTGTGGCGCCTGGTCTTCACTCTGGACACACCAACCATTTTAGAGCCCTGGCTGGATTTCCTCAGCCTCAATCCGTGTGGAGTCCGTGGCATTTCCAGGGACACCTGGAACATGTTTCTAAACTTCTCCCAGAGCGTTGGACAGGATCTCAGCAGCTACAGCGAGGATGAGGCCTGGCCGAGCCTGTTTGATTCCTTCGTGGAGTGGGAGACGGAGAGACGGAAGAGAGAACAAGCGGAGAAAGGGGAAAGTGAGACGGGTGAGGACTGTGAAGCTTCAACCATGTGACCAGACTTGATTAATTATTTTGTTGAATTTCAGTTTCTGAGCCCACCACATTTGCTCAGTGTATCCATCCTGATTCATGACTATTTTAAATATTATTAATATTATTAATCTTTCAGGCTAGCATTGGGTATCCCAGTGCAGGGCCTATGAATTTAGTTTTAAAGGATTGATCGCCCTCAAATAGGAATTGCTTTAATTCCTGATTCTCCAGTTGTTCAGAATTCCGCTCATCCTCCAAACTGAGTTATAGATGTTTTATTCTTGGTTTGGATCCTTCCGTGGGAACTTTGTTAAAAGTTCCATATTATACTTTTTTAAGTATTTCAAATAAATACTTGTTACATTTTTGAGTGATGCCATTTTGTTGTCCATAGTGTGGCACAATGTCTGCTTGTGCCATTAAAAATCCAGCACCTGTGTATTCATCAAAAAAGTTGGAGAAGTGTTTTTTAACTTTAATCTAAAGGCTAACCTGTAAGTCGTTACAGAGGAAATGGGAGTTCTGAACATGTGCACATACGGTTTCTTAAAAAAACACATCTCTGTTCATGGTTTTTTATTTTCATCTTCTTTGCGCAACATAGTCTTTTAAACATGAAAATCAAATTTATACAATGAAGTAATCCATTGCCTTCATATATTAATACTGTTAAAAAAATCACTTTCGCTACACTATACAAACCTCATTTATATGGTAATTTTATGAGCAGTCATTGCGCCACACTGTGGTCAACAGAAAAATTACACCACTCCTACAACTGTCACTGCACTCTTAGCAACCTTCAAAAAGTATTATTTACTGTAAACAATGCCTTTGAATCACCTCAAATTGTTGAGTTCTGCAAAATATTCAGTTTACCCCTGTTCCTCCCACTGCTTTCATCCATTTTCAGTTCTGTATCAAATTCCACTTTGTTTACAAACCAGTCTGATCTTAGAGCCATTCAAAATACACGCTACCTCTCTGAGATTTTTGTGTATTTGCACGCTCAACATCTACCCATTTCTGGTGGATATATTACATTTTTCTTCCGCTTTACACTTCTGGGTCAGACAGCGGGTTCATTCTGCATTGAGATGAGCCGTATTAGAGGTTCATCTGATTGGTCACTGCGAGGCGCTATAGCAAAACAAAGTGCTTTCATCGTCGAGTCGTTTGAGCTCCTACAGTAAGAAAAGAGGATTACACAAACATGCATGAACCAATCTGAGCATGACGCCAATAAAACATGCAAGAAATATCAGAAAAGTGTTATGATTTAATTCAACTTTCAGACATTACTTGCATGTTTTAGTATTGTTCTCATCAAAAACATAGTCATATTCAGATTGGTTCATGCATGTTTGTGTAATCCTGTTTGTGAAATTCTTTTGCTGAGAGCTCCAAATAACTCAGTGGCTTGGTCATAGCACCGCCCAGTAACCAATCAGACCAGCCGCTGATGCAGCTTATCTCAATGAAGAACACACATGCTGACTGTATTGCTATCGTAGCACAACCATGTCGATAAACATCCATATTGACATGAAACATGAATATATTCATCAGAAATGGGTGGATTTTCTGTTCTCCAACAAGCAAAACCCAGCTGAGGGCGTATCCTCAACAGTGCATGCATCATTTTGTAGAGCAGAACCATTTGAGGTGATTCTTTGACCTTGTTTATGTTAAATAATGTCTTTTGAATGTTATTAAGGGTGCAGTGGAAGTCTAGAGGGGTCAAATATTTATGATCAATGATTTACAAGCGGTTTTTAAGCCATGAAAAACTGATTTTGACAACCAAAACTTTTCCTTTGGAACCAGGAAGGCAAAAAAGCATTGTACTGAAAGAGCCATTCTGCTTCTTTTTCGTCCACATTTAAAAATAATTAATTTTGTATATTTTCCCTAAAAATATTCCTCATGCTACATTAAATCGAGGTTCATCGGCTGGAGTTACATGGACTAATGCACTCTTTCCTGTCTGTGGCTTTACTCAGGCGACACAGAAATCTTAAATAATTCAAATAAATACTTTAAATAAGCAATCGACCCACATTGCTTGTATACCCACAACTTTAGGGTCAGGAATTATGAATGGAATTTTTATTTCACTGAGCTAATATTTTTATGAAAGGGCTCCAATGGTATTGTTTATAAGCACTTTTATTTAAGTTATTGTCGATTTGATTCGTTTTAATGTTGACATTTCATTCAGAGCTGCTTCTTCTTGCTGATGTTTTGGTATTTATCAACGCGCCAAAGAAAAGGGAATTCTGACCGCTGCCTACCAGGTGTGAACACGCACTCACACGCTCTCGGATATATATGCACGAAAGAAATCTGCGCATTCTATCTCCCATGAATGTGTTAAACGGTTGTTTTCGGGGCTCCTGTATGCTTGTTTTTATGGTTGCGATAACATTGGACTGCAGTGAAAGATGCACTCAAGCCCTCGCTCCTCATTTCTCATGTGCTTCCTGCTCTTTTCTGACTTCAGTTTGATTTTACTGCTGTTATCTTCTCTTTGAGGCAGTTTTTTATTCCGATACTGGCTCATGTATACTAAGCGGTTCGGTGAGTGAGTGAATGAAATACTGATTTATTTCCAGTCGGATGTCTGCTGTGAGCTTTTATTTTATTTTAAAGTTTACATTTTTGTATTCAAATGATTTCATTTCAGTGTTTTTTGTCTGGTTTTATAAAATGATAAGGTTTATAATTAATAAAATGTGTTAAATATTTGGTCTGGTGGTGAATTTACATTATCAAAAACATTACTTCATATTAATGATCTTTTGTGTTTGCACAGTTATACAGTTCCTTATTTTTAGATCTTAAGGCTGGCTTTTGAAGTGTAAAGTTTCATATATATATATATATATATATATATATATATATATATATATAGTGGAGGTACAATAAAAAGCAGATAGATCAAGTGTGCTTTAATCAAAAGCAAATGATTAAATTCTAAACAAACTCAATGAGCATTGAACTGGGTTAAGTTTAAATATTCTTTCAATAAAAATTTATTACAATATATAAAATAATATTATATAATTTAATTAAGAGCCAGGGTTTTTTTAAGTTCCTGTCAGCTATAGTAGGTCATGTTTTGTTTTGAGAAGATCAACTTTTCCCAAACTTTAAATTTTAATGCACTTTTTGCGTTTCTTTTCATAAAATGCATTGTTTAGTATTCCATTTTTACTGCATACAATAATATAAGTTATTATATGTTTTTTTTTATTTAAAAAGTAAATGTTAACTGCAAAAAAAACAAGACTTCCTGAAACAGAAAGTAAATGGTTCATATTTTTTCTAATTTTAATATGAATGGGACTCAGTTAATTTAAAAAACACACGATATTCATCATAATCTTCATTAAGGCGTGCGTGCGTGCGTCATCTTTGGGCGGGAAACTGGAAAAACGGTAAGTAACGATCTTTTGCTACTCTGTGTTGTAAAATGATTTAATCGACACTTATTATATACAGGAATTTGATTTGTCCGTTAAATGACATCTAGTCGCCCATTAAACGTGCTCATGAAGTACATTTATTTTGTTTTTGCATCATGGCTTGAAAAGTTACTTAAAACGTTTTTTTGAAGTTTGGTCAGACTGAGAAACACCCTCTTCACTCATTTAATGGGATCGCATTTTAGTTATTTTAGGTAATATCTTTTGAATATCAATTACATGATTCTAAAATTGAATAAAATTGTTTAATAAATTCTCAAAATATTTTTGAGAGGTAAGACTTGATCGGGAAGGCTATTCACTCTTCTGATTGGGTATTGTTTGACACTTGTGGTTTATGATAGGTCCGTTTTTAGCCCGCTCAACTCAGAAGGCGGATACTTTCTTTCCGGAATGTGCTGCGATTGGCTCGTTTTCCTCATGGATACCAACTCTCAGTGGACCGACAATACACGCACACACACTTGAAGATCAGAGGAGCTAATCAACTCAGAAATGTCATGGACAGTAAGTTGACATCTTTAAAAAAAAAACTTCCAGAGCTTAAAGGAAGATATTTATAAATAGTACTACAATTAATATAATGACGTTCAGCGCAAATCGAATGGCCTTCTTTGGTTTGTTTACTGTTAGCACAGAAGCTAGCTTTCAGGATAGACTAGTTAACCCTTGCTTTAGCGTGTCTTTAAGTGTAATCATTTAGTTTGTATTACGAAGAGCTGAGCTTTGTAAATAACTAGTGTTTACACTGCATAGTTGCACAAAAAGTGTGTTTACGTTTGTACTAATCAGTCAGTTGAAAATTAATAAAACGTTGATTTATTTATAGTTATTATGTCTTCCTGTTAATTGGCCTCCTCGGTTTAATTGGCCTTCCTTTTTTTTACAGCCAGTCAGTTTTAAACAGTTTCGTATTGGATAAGCAATATCCGATAAGAAATGTACATAAAAATGCATATTCATTTAGATTTTCGCTAGACTGCGTTGTAAGCTGAGAGTAGCAAATGTCTTTTAGTTCAGTTTCTTTACATATAAATTGACATAAGAAGGTAAAATTCGTATTCTGTTTTACTTTTCTAAAAAAAATAAACTATTACTTAAGGATGTACTGCAATCTATATTGTGGTGTAGCAATGTTATCCAATAAACACATCTGATATATATATATATATATATATATATACATATCAGAAAATATCTAAATATAGTATCTGAACAAACATATTTAATTAAAATGATATGTTTATTCTGTCAAAGCTGGGTCTGATGAATGTGTCAAACTCAGATTTGCCTTTACAATCATGTTGTTCAATGAAACATAACAAAGAACACAACTAACATGCCCATTTTTCTTTAAAATTATTTTTCTATTAGTTAATAGCAGTTCATTTAGTATAAGTCACTTACTGGAAAGACTTGGTTTTGTTAAACCAGGCTCTGTGTGTTCATATCTATCTATCGCAGTTTATCTTTGTCTTTGTTTACCTGATTTCTTCCTTCCTCTCCTCCTTCACTCTCCTCTCCAGTGGTCTGATGCTGTGATTGGAAAACAGTTCTGCTTATGTAAGAGTTACATCTGTCTTTTAAGCACATTAGTCTTCATCTTTTCCATTTTTTTTAACATCTTTTACAGTTATGAGCATGTAGGGGTACCTCAAATAAGACTTTCCTGTTAATTCACTAAATCTGAAAGCAACCTGATGGGATTTTGAAATTAAAATTAATTATATATAGTGGCACGGAATGTAATCCTGTAGCATCTATAGAGTCATTGGTTAATGATAGTCACTTTCCTGATGCAGCACTGCAAATCTCGTAAACGATGCTTACTGTTTGTTTAACTACTATGTTAAAGATGCAATAGTTTAAATCACTGCTTTGAAACAAAACAACCCTGTAGCCAATCAGCAGAGGCTATTAAATTGAGACAATATTCACAGATCTTGGAGTGATTTATTATTATTATTATTATGTTTTTTTTTAAACCGTCCTGAAGAAAAAATGAACAAAGAATGTTTAACCGGTAACTTTTTATGTGCCCGCAATTTTTTTCTCCACGTCTGTCACCATTTGAGAAATGTATTAAGATCCAGTCATTGGCTGTTTTTATGTCTTAAATGATGAAATGTAAAAGCCAAATAACTTTATTTTTCTTGGCTCGTTTAGCATCGACACAGTCATCTTGTAATAATTAACACATGACATTTTCATCACTCAGATTTTGCAGAAGTTCACGCATTGCCTGAAACTATGTTTGCATTATGTGATCTGCAGGAGCTCAGGAGGAGCAGAGGAGGGAAACACTCCTCCGCCGAGAAGAAGCTGGATAAATATTTAATCAACCTACAGCACAAAAACAGGTTTGGTGACACACTCGGATACAAATGTGCGAACACAGGTCAGATAACAAAAAATAGGTTAACCGCGCTGGCTCAGGTTGAGCGAAAGGACTTTAGTTACTATCACATGCTAACTTTGTGACTTCATCCATAAAGCACATTAACAAAACACACAAAACAGCTCACTTTTTAACACCTGTGTAAGACCTGGAGACCCAATTCACCACTGCACCTTTAATTCTGGAAAAAACCACATTCCAGAGGGGGGGGGACCCACCCCCGATCTAATGGCGCCAGCGTTCTGACTCTGTTTAAACAAGTCAAAATTAACTGCCTTCACAGATTAAAAGGGTCATCAGATAACCCCCAGCATCACCTCTCTGCTCCCCTGAAGCCTGCGAACGCTTCGACCTCTCCACGACCCCAGGATCAAAACACTGTGCTCACCAGAACTGTTTAGCTCAATATACAGAGGAAGCGTGAGACTATACCGTACTCACCAAACCGCTTTGTAAGAACACTACGGATGTTAACGGGACTTTTGTGCTCACACATATATTCTTGAAAATACCCTCATGTTATGAAATAATTTGTAATGTGACAGTTAATAGTTTAGTCAGTTAAAATGAATGAATGAATGAATGAATGAATTTTCGTACCTACCCCCTAGTGTTTGATCTTGATTTAATGCAGGTCACGTTACGGAAAGGATTTAATTGTGTAAAAAATTATCCGGTACTTTTCCGATTAGATATGACGTTGTCTATTTATGGATGCAAATTAAAGAAGCGGACGTCTCTCCCGCCGAAAAGCTGCTAGGGGCTGAAGTGTGACGTCATCACAGATCCGATCTCAGGAATGCTCTCATTGGCTAAGCTGCGGGAGAGACCCGCCTCACGATTCAAGAAGGAGCCCTCTTCCTGGCGCTCTTGTTTTTCTTACTTCATCTTTCTTCACTTCTTCACTTCTTCACTTCATCACTTAGAGCCTTCTTCGTCACGTTTTCTTTAACTTTCTGTTTCGTCTGCTCTCTCCTCTGGCTGTTAGCCAGGCTCCCCTAATTACTCCCTCAAAAGGGATGCTTATCGTTTGGTGCCGTCTCAACGAAGAAAACTCGGCTAGCCTCAACCCAGAACTTTGACCCCAGATATAAAGACTGTTGAATCCAACGGGAAACTTTTCGGACGCTCAAGAAAGTTGCTGGGACACGAGGACCTCTCATCACAACCCGAGCACACCTCACAGCTGTTTTCCCGGAATCTGCTCGTTCTGCCCCGGACCACGTTCGACCGGAAAATCTAAACGGTAGACTGCGATAATCAATTACTTTAACGCGGTAACGAGAACAGTTGTGGGAATGCTAAATTGATTACGTGCCCAAACTGATATTTAAAGATAACTTGAGGTCAAAACTTGTCTCTCTTGGTCTCTCTCTCTCTCTCTCTCTCTTTCTCTCTCGGTGTGAATGAGTGCATGTTTGCTTGAGCGAATGGTTAGGTTAGTTAGCTAGAAATCATTTATCAATTGGTGTGTCTAGAATAGAGTTAATAAAGCCTTTAAAAGACATTTCCTTTGTTTGTAATCTATGCAGTCGATCCGTTCCCTGTGGTTCTGATTCCGAGATAATACGGTTGATTTCCCCTTACCGTATTATTATTAATTATTAAATGTGTAATAACCAGTTTGTTACACCTGGAAGTTCTTTAAACTTCTGAGGAATGTTTTAGGCACATTGTGCTGTTGGGCCACATTCAATCAATCAATCAATCAGTTTTTATATAGCGCTTCTTTAGCAATTGCTTTCAAAGCAGCTTCACAAAGTCCCCATGAGGATCAGGCAGAGCAGACAGGAGTTCCCTCTGTGAGGGGACCCCCGCTGACTGAGGCAGGCGCTAATCACCTCCCCAGCATAAAGAACATACAACTAAAAATCCATCGATGAACGGTTTGCCGGACAGGACCTGAAAAACAAAAAACAAACAAAGACAAAACAGGAACTAAGAAATGGAGAAAACGGTTAGTAAACTGTAACATAGACAACAAACAAGTGATCAGCATCAGCTGCAGGAGGAGAGATAAATAATGAGGATAGGTTAGAGAGGAACATTGAACCACATTGTTTTTTCAAACAGTTTGTATGTATATGGTGCTCAGGCACCATATCTGTTTAGACAAATACCAAGAGATAATTATTGGAATGCCAGTTTAAACAGATATGTTTTTAATTTAGTTTTGAAATCTGTGAGCTGCGGACAACATCCGGTAGTTTATTCCAGAGCTTCGGGGCTCTATATGAGAACGCTCTTCCACCTCTTGTGGATTTACTAACCTTTGGTACAATCAATAGTCCTGCTTCTTTTGATCGGAGAGAGCGAGCTGGAATATATCGTGATAGGAGACTGCTCAGGTAGGCCGGAGCCAAGCCATTCAGTGCCTTAAAGGCAAGGAGCAGACTCTTGTAGTCAATGCGATATTGTACAGGAAGCCAATGAAGAGAGCACAAAACCGGTGTAATGTGATCATATTTCTTTGTTCTTGTGAGAACTCTAGCTGCTGCGTTCTGGACTAACTGTAATTTTTGTAGCGTGGTGGCTGGACAACCGGCTAACAGAGCATTACAATAATCCATTCTGGAGGTCATGAAAGCATGCACTAATTTTTCTGCATCTACGATAGACAGCATGTTCCGCACTTTAGCAATATTCCTGAGGTGAAAGAAAGCAGTCTTAGTAACATAAGAGATATGACTCTTAAACGTCAGTTCACTATCTATAATAACGCCAAGATTTTTAACTGTAGTGGAAAAATTAACAGTGTGTCCCCCCAGTTCCATATGTAAAGCATATTTAATTGCTTTTTAGAGCCAATAAGTAATATTTCTGTTTTATCTGGATTTAGCATAAGAAAATTTTCATTCATCCAATCATTGATATCAGCGACACATTCTGAGATCTTATTTAGCTTTAAAGGGTCGTTAGGTTTTGCTGATATATAGAGCTGGGTGTCGTCTGCATAGCAATGGAAACTAACACCATGTCTTCTAATAATTTTGCCAAGGGGCAGCATGTATATTGAGAATAGGATGGGTCCCAAAACGGATCCTTGAGGAACTCCATACTCTACTGCTATTGTGTCCGATGAGTCTCCATTTACATGAACAAACTGACTCCGGTCAGAGAGGTAAGAGTTAAACCATCTTAGAGCCTGGCCCTGGATGCCTGCATCGTTTTCTAGTCTCTCGAGGAGAATCCTGTGATCTATCGTATCGAAGGCTGCACTGAGATCTAGCAGAACTAGAAGAGAGATATTTCCTTGATCCCAATCAAGTAATAGATCATTTGAAATTTTAACCAGCGCAGTCTCTGTGATGTGATGCGCTCTGAATCCAGATTGAAGTTCTTCATAACAGTTGCTCTTTTGTAAGAAGGAGCTGAGCTGTGCTATAACAACTTTCTCTAATATTTTTGACAAGAACGGAAGGTTAGAGATTGACCTATAGTTGGATAACTCAGTAGGATCCAGGTGCGTTTTCTTGATAAGTGGTTTAATTACTGTATGTTTTAGCTGTTTGGGAACGTAACCTAGCGATAGAGATGAGTTTATAATATTTAGAAATGGTTCTTGAGCTATTTGTAGCAATTCTTTCAGTAATTTTGTTGGTACATTGAAATCTGGGAATTCTCATTCACTCCAATGTTAAAACTGACCAACTTTGGAGCTGATAAAACATGTTTCCACCCCTGGCTCCATTAGGTTTGTTGATTCAGATCACTAGTTTTGATCTTCATGAACACTCTGATGGGGCAAACCATTTTAAAAGCTGTTTGTTTAAGATATTTTAAAATTGAAACCTTCAACCAATCAGACGCCTTCACTACAGCCTTGTACCACCTCTGTGGGTGCGTTTTCGATTATTGACTGCGCCTACTCTAAGCCTCATTTATCATTGCCAGAAACATATGGGTGACGTCACGGATACCACATCCATGTTTTATACAGTCAGGGATTTTCCTCCACCGTCCACACTAATCTGCACCGTCTCTGCTAATATCTGTTAAACCAATCTGAATAAAAAAATTAAAAAAAGTGGAAGCTGATTGGCCATTTGGCCAGCTGATTGACACCTCTGCTGTGACCAGGTGTCTAATTAAAGAGCATGAGCTTTTGGTCTGTAAAGATGAACCAAACAATCTAAAAGCCAAGGAGCAACTCCAGGAGAGACCAAAGTTCACAGCTTGAGAGGACCACTGGTAGGAAGGAGACTTTTTAACTATGTGGATGCTCTTTGTTTGTTAGTTTGTGCATTTATTGTCATGCTTGTTTGTTTGTATAGGTTTATAACCTGAGCCCTGGCATGTCCTGAGAACAGGCCCAAAAATAAACCACATTTTGTGGAGATCAGAGCTTTGAGTTACCCTTTCTTTCTCAAGATGTGAAGGCATTTTTTTCAAGTTTGGGCAGTTTGGTCAAAAATCCTTGAAGTACTCAATATCACATGTTCATCTCTCCCAGAGCATTGAGGCGGCTGCAGAGGAAGGACCCTCGACAGGCTGAGCTGGAGCTGTTGGAGCAAGGCTTTAATCTGTACATAAACGGAGCTCACATCAGCACTGCAAACGCGCCTCTCGGCCGGCGATCAAACAGGAAGATCTTTCAGCCTTCAGGAGAAACCCATGCAGACGCTCAGAGGAACACACACACTGCAGGTTGTCACTCACAGGTTTCAGTCAATTTCTCACAAAACATTAACAAAACAAGTAAATGCAGCCATCTCGCTTTACTCATTAATGCCATCCTACAGTAGCATTTTGACATTAGCCCTTGGTTTGCAATAAAAAAAATGATCTTGGGAGGGGCTCCAGTAACAGATAGGACTGCCTGTATGAGTCAACTTCCTCTTTTCTGACTAGGGAACTTTTTGGAATTGGTTAATTTAATAAAATAAAAGCAAAAAAGTATTTCGAAATAATTCTGTTTTGAAAATTGTCTAAAAAGTGCAACTTGCATCAAACACCTCTCATGAAGTCACATTTGAGGTTGTCTTTTTCATTGTGCTCCCTGATATAAAAGCTCATAAAAAATGTAGATATATATATATATATATATACATTGTATTTAATTTTTTTACAACAAAACAAGTCCTATGGAGACAACAATAGTAAGGAAGTGAAATCCAAATAGAGGAATAAATATTACTGGATAAGCATGCACGCACCTGACCTCACCTTGCTCTGATAAAAGAACAAGACGCTTGTGTTCTCTCAGACTCCCCCAGAGGAAGCGGAGAGAAGTGCGCCCTAGACAGAGACAGACAGAGGAGCCACACGGCACCAGAGAAAACACAGCGGCGGCGATGGGTGCAGGTACACACCTTTTCACATTCTGCCAGAGGAATACGTTTCTAGCAGGGGGGATTATTTGATGTTTTGTAGCTGTTTTATTTCATGAAGGTAATGTTTCGATAGGAATCTGTTTACATCTGCACTGATGAAGCCGGCAAGGTGAAGGTTTCTCCAGAGCACAGATACTCTGATGATTTTGAGCTCTATGAGAGTGTGGAAATGGAGGTTAGTGCTTGTCGTAATTCTTGTAGAACTTACATTTAGATTAGTCAAATATTTATGATGTTCATATATACATCTACCTGTTACATTTTCTCTTTAAAAACATTGAGTACATTTAAAGAATAAATTTTACTGCAATATAAGAATGTTGTTTTTTTGTGAATTCAGTTATAATTCCGCAGATTGTTTCAGGGTTGTGTGGAGAAGTTTTTTCACTAGGAAAGCTTGGAAATTTTTTTTTTTTTTACTACGTATTGTACTTTTTAGTACTTGTAGTTTTGTTGTAGTTTTGTGAATTTTGGCTATAACACAGCACATGTTTCAGGATGTTTCTCAGATGTTTCTCCACAAGAGAGATTGGAAACTGTTTCTTGTCTCATAGTGCTCTTAAAACTGGTAATCTCCCTCTTTCTCTCGCTCATGTTCTTTTTCTCCCACATTCTCTCTCTATCCCTTACTCTCTCTAATTCCCCCTTTTCTCTCTCCCTTCTCACCCTCTCAACCTCTTTATCTCCCTGTTTCTCCCTCCTTTCCCCCCTATTCTCTCCCATTCTCTCTCTCATTTTCCATTTTCTCATCTTCTCTCTCCTCCCTCCTCTCTCTGATTTCCCTCTTCCCCACTTCTCTCCACATCAGTCTTCCCGTGAGCGCAGTAAAGTGTCTCGTTCTCAGGTTCAGAAGTCTCCCGGTGAGCTGGAGCCTGTGGATAGAGTTTTGCTCAACGCTGGCCAGCTCAAGGTAAGGATCCTCTGCTTGTTGCTGTAGAGGATGTGAATTTGGTCTGACAATTAGAATGAAAACTATGTAGCTGTGTTATTGTAATTTTTTTTCGACCTATGTTCAGTTAAATGTACAGTATGCAATCTTTGAGATCCAATGTCTACATTTGAACACATAAGCAAACACTCCTAAAGCCAAAATTTAGTTTTGGTGTGTTTGTTATATATATATCTCTTACTGCACCTTTTTTTCTGAAACTTTTGATATAATGGTATGAGCCTCTCCATACATCAAATGCAGCAAAGCCACAGCGAAATGTTCCATGACTGAACCATGTGTCATTTACTCGAGAGAATAATTTGTTTCTGATTTAGCATGGATTTTTGTGGTGTACTTTCTGGGTTTTTTAATCCATCCTTCTTTCTTATTCCAGACTGTACTTAGACGCTTTGATAGGAGTTAACTGGGTGAAAGAGGGGACGGTTAGAAGCCTGTTAAAAAAATGAAAACTCCCCAAGAAAATACATGCTATGTAATTGTATGTATCAAAAAAAATTTGGTCATTTTTGAGAGCATCTTCAGGCAATGCTGTTTTAAGGGTATATTCCTTACAGGTAAACTAGCTTCAGCCGCCACAGCAGCTAATAATTACATCATTATCTTTTTTTGTCAAGATGCTAGCAATATAAGGACAAAACGTATATGAGTTAACCCTTTAGGCAAAAACAGAATCACAGATTGTTGGTTAACGTTCATTATCTTTTATGTTAAATGTACAAAATAACTGAGTATACCAGTCTAAAACGGGGTTGTTTTCACCATGCGTACACGCATTTATTTCCTGATGCATTTCATTTGGAGCAAAAGGCCTCTTAAGAATATATAGGTTGCATAAAGGTACATTACAAATTCAGAAAAAATCTGGATTGCATTACATGCTACCCTCTGTCCTAAAACTCAAACAAACCGCTGCCTAGATGATCAGAGGCAAACGCTTTCTATTGTGTGCAGCTCATGATGTGTTGTGTCTGTATGTATCAGGCTCTGCGGCGCAGCCTGGAGGTGAGTGTGAACAGTGGTGGGCGAGATTCGGCTGGAGAGGAGTCTGATGAGGAGTGGATCGAGGAGCAGATAGAAAGAGATGAGAGCAGTGAGAGCCTTCCTGAACTCTCACTTCCTGCCCAATACACCAGCCAGCCAATAAACAATCAGCTACAAAACGATGACATCATCATGCTGGAATTCGGCCCCTCGTCCCAAGGTGAAAGTTCTGACCATCAATGATAGCAGTAACTTCATTTAGCCACATTTTCTTAGATCCTACTTTATAATAACTACACACTACTAATCATTAATAAAGCATTAGCAAATGGTTAATTAATAAGTTATAAAGCATGTTTTTATGTTAATGCTCATTTGTAAGCAGTTTATAAATATAACTTTAAACTCTTTATTCCTGGTTTATAAGCATCTATATGATGTGCTTAATAACATTAATGTCATGCTTTATTGAGGATCAGTTAATAATTTATAAATTAAACTTTTCACAAAATATAAAAGTTACATATTGGATGTAAGTGAGAAACCAAGAATACAGCGCTTACAAATGTGTATTATTTTAAAAACAATGTTTTATAAATAATGTATGAAGTATTTGCTAATGTGTAAATAATGATTAATAGTCTGTAGTTATTATAAAGTTCTAAAAAATTGTTTTTAATCTTTAGCTATTATCAGATTTATGAGAATTTTGTGAACTCCTCAGGTGAAGTAATTTGTTAAAATGACATTACTGAGTGAAACGAGAAAGAAATAACATTAACATACATAACTTTAAATTAGATTTTTTTTCTCTTAAAAATAGAGAGCACTTGTGGTCATTTCATTTGACAGCGAATTTTTACACCTGTTTGTAGAGTCTGTTTCCTAAAAAAAGACATAGTATTTTCTTAAAATAACACTCTTTAGCTTTTGCCAATGTGTCTGTAGAAATGTTTTTCAGCATAAACAATTCTAACAATGGAATGAAAAGCTTTTGGCTGTAATTTACTGAACTTTAAAGGGTACTGGAACATCAGATCTATTAGAACTGGAACTATAGAAATGATGTAGAACTCTAGGTTTAGAGTGAATGAAAGAATCTGTAATGAATAATCGGGACTTTTTCAGAGAGCTCTATATTTCATATAAAACAGTCATGGTAGTGTTTCAATGCAATAAAATAAAACAACTGAAAGACTAATACCAAGGTTTATTTTTAAAATGTTAAAAATGCCTAATCCTTTTTTCCTATATTTTGGCTTTTTGACTAATTTGGTTTATTTTTTATTTCAGTTTCAGGTTTACTTATCTTAAAAATTATATAATCTTAAAAAGACTAAAAAGGACTCAAAGTACTTTCAGTGTATTCAGAGTTTTGGCTTGTGTTTTAACTCTCTTCAACCAATCTGTAAATAAACCTGCCACCATGAGAACACTGGCAGCCAAGTGAAAATGGGGCATATTTGTGTGTTCAGGAGGTCGAACGGTCAAACACTCTCTCTCAGCTAAAAGAAAGGATAACTTTGAGTTGTACGTCCCCATCAAACCTGTCCCCAGGAGCAGAGTGACGGAGAAACCATGCGACAGCATCAAGGAGATGACAGGTGAGCACCACTAATCCTCCGATAACACTGCATCAGTGAAGTCAAGCCGTCTCTTCGTTAATCTAAAAACTGCTAATGCTCGAAAAATGCTTGAAAAATTAGCTTTGTATAAAATGTAATCACAATATTTCAATCAGAGTTTGAGTTAACTTGGACTTAAAATAATTTAGATTTTAGATGGAGGAACGTATTATAATTCTTAAAAGCTAGGATTAAAGGCAACAGAATTCAACTTTAAAAGATGTTTTTTTTTTTAAATAACATCTTACCTGAAACATGGCAGACATTTTTATTGATTCAAACAAGTAAGATTATAAGTTATAAAAAAAAAAGGTAAAACGTTAAGTTTTTGTGGCTTTATTACATTCATTCACAATCAAACATCAAAATAAGAAACTGATATTCTGTGCTCCCGGTGCATGGAAGAGGAGTGATTTTGTTTGTTTTCTCATAGGGCATTGCAGTCGAGTGGAGCGCCCCCTCTCTGCAGCTCGGAAGGTGACCGAGGAGAGGGATTCAGAGGAAACAGCCCTTGGCGTTTTTCAGGCCCTACAGAGAGAAAACACACACAGACAAAAAAGATACTCCTTCGTAGGTGTTAATTCTGTCGCTCATCGCTGATCACTTTGTAGGCCTAAGCGTCATGTCTACAAATTGCTCTTTGTAAAGGCAGCACATTCATATAATCCTGTGCTGAAAACTTACAAAGCAAGTAAGCATGTGCACCTCCGAAAAATTGTAACTCGGTGTCAAAGCCTCGCAGACAGCTAGCTCTGTGATTGGTCGAGATGGTGAAGAGTGGGCGCTTTTGCTGTCTTTCTTGGCTTGATAAAGTAAATAACCGTGATTAAGCTTGTTCAAACTTTGGCGATAAAGTAAATAACCTTTGTTCTGTATTGTGGTTTGGTTAGATAGTAGTTAGTATTGAGTTAGCGTTGTACTATGTAATGTTGGTATATTGATCAGTGCAAAGACAGCTCTTCTATAGCAGCAGCAGCAGATGTATGTTAAAGATTTTTTTTTAAATGACAATTGTAGATGCTCCTGATAATAGATGCATGCAGAAACTTTGCGACAGCCAATCTACAGATTTCATGCACAACTAAAAACTCAGTTTAAGCTCTAAATGTGTGTTTGACTGACATGTATTTAAGCAGGATGAAGATGGTGATCAACACAGACTTAGGAGTGCAATGCAGAGAATCGCTCTCATGGAACTAAGGTATAAGTAATTCCATATAACAATTTATGAGTGATTTTTTTTTTTTTGGAAATTGCAAGTATTTAAGCAAATTGGGAGTAATTACACATGTAGTAGTACAAGTATTAAATTACTAATTATATATATATATATATATATATATATATATATATATATATATATATATATATATATATATATATATATATATATGGTTTGTTAATATCCAGAAAATTGACAAACATGTCTTGAACACGTATTTACTTGATCAATTGAATGTATTCACATCGTTTTATGTTGGTTAAAACAGCGAGTGTATTATTTCTTTATTTTTTCAGGCAGCAGAAGTGTTTGCTAAAGGCTCTAGAGAAGATCGATGCTGACGATCAGTCTGAAATCACAGGGAGCAGCAGCTTCTCTCTCACTGTGAGTTAATTCTACAAGCGTCACTGAGAACTGCGTAGCATTGTGAAGATGATCATAGTTCATAAGTGATCATGATCATAGTTCTCAGCTTTTGTTCATGTAAAACCTCATATGTTTAGTAAGCTTTGAACACCCAATATTACATTTTGAAATTAAAAGGCAGCAGATTCCTCTATAGAAATCAGGAAGTTGTAATTCTTTAATTATATTAGGAGGCCCAGACTAAAATTAGGAAGAATGAGATTTAAATGCCAACATTGTGGATAACTTTGCCGAACCAATTCACAAGTTTTTAATGTTATAAGAGGAAATAAATCTAGTTATGCTATAACCTATAATCCCTGCACATTCTTGACTGTAAATGCTTGAAAAATTTAAGGAAACAACTGCACAAAATTACAAACAACATAACAGAGAAATTTAAGAACAATCTAAACAGATGATTTCTCTCTGTTTTTGTGATTGTGTTTGTTATTAAGCGCATTCCTAGAGCAGATCCTTTTATTCTTAAAACAAAGCCAATGTAGTCTTATGGTTAAATAAGAAATGCTTCCTGACTCCAGAACAAACATCGACTTCTGGCGTTTACTTCTTCTGTAGAAAAATAGGCCTTATTGTAAACTAAGGCTGAAGAGCATACACATCTCTGTGAAAGATGCTCACAGGAATATAAATGTTCTTAATGTGTAGAAGAACGTAGATCAATAGCCATATCCATAAATAAGGAAGAAAATTTTATTACGGGGGCCAGTCTCATGTTTGGAAGAATTTGTTTCCAAGGCCAAACGTGTACGCAGAGGAACTAATTCAGAAAGTTTTTATCTTGTGTGAGAGAGAAAAAACATGTAGTCACATGAGCGGAACATAAACTGCCCCCAGCTAGAGGTTCTCTTTGTGAGGTGGCTGAACATGACCACACAAAGGGTGCTAGGCTAGGTATTTCAGTGCTAACCACCTGGTTATCCTGAGGACCGTTCATAAGAGCAGGTCAACAATCCCCTCACAGTTTCACCACAGGGTTTAAAAATGCAGGAGATGTTTTAATTAAATCAATGAAGCCAAATTTGATCAGTTTATAGGTGTTTTGTTCACATATGCAAAGCTTTTTGTCTTATCTCTGCTAATTCCATGCTTGTCTCCATCACAGCAGCAGGAAGCTTCTCCCCAGGTGATTCCCATACTCTACATCACCATGGAGATCCTGTCAAACTGGGGTCACGTAACTTTGGTGGGGCTCACCGAGGTTCAGTTCTTCTGCCCACAAAACCATAAGCTGTTCGTGTCTCCTCACGACCTGGACATTCGAAACGCCAATCACCCTGGGAACCTCTCTGCCCTCGTCAATGGGAAAACCAAAGTGAGTGAGTGAGTTGGGGAAACAATCTTTTTTTTTTTTCTTTCTCATATTGATCCGTCATGTATTTTATATTTGTGTTTCTGTAGACCACAAAGGAGCGCCACATGTGGTCATGCCCGTTTCACCCCCCTGTCCAGCTGTATTTTATCATCAGGAATGTTGAACGATCTCCAAACTTCAACATCTCACGGATGAAGATCTGGAACTACAACCACAGCCTTAATGTAAGGTCAAAACTGTTTCCCCAAATAAAATTCGTATACATCATTTGCTTACAATTAACTTAAATTATTGAAGTAGTTTCCCACATTTTTTACTTTTGTAAAAAAAAATTTAATGATGTAATAATAATCTTATGGCTCTCCTGAACATGACAAATTAACATTTAGTGCAAAATAGAATTCATATTTTCTATGATGATGTTTTAAAAAGTGCTAGTCTGAACGCTGCCAGAGACACAAAGACATGGTTTTACAGTTTAAATGGAATATTGATCACCATCTTTAGGCAAAAAAAGCATCATGTTGCTGCAAAATTTCTTCGACACTAATGTAGCCACTGGGTTTGGTGCTTTCATTTAAAATCTTTGAGACCATTTTTTAATAAATCAGCCAGTTGCCATGGATTCATTTTTTGCTTTCAAATGTATAATTTTTTTAAAACCTTGTTTTATTTATGCGCAAAAGCTTGATGAGAAGAAATAAATACATTTCTATTGTTTCAAGCCTGTGAGTCAGACAAGAAAAGGTGTGTGTGAGACACTTCATGTGTGTGTTTGTAGAACAGTTGGAGATTAGAGGTAGGGATTATCTGAGTTTAGCTCCCCCTCACCAGCGCTGCTTCACTCTGATCAATTCTCACAAAGAGATGTTCCAGCTTCCTGTCACCGGTTCCCTGCTGTCCAGAAACCGTGTCTCGTATGCCTTTAAGTGAAGGGAAAGTGAGAGTTTGTGTCATACTGATGATAACGAGTGAGTTACATGTGATTATTCTTCTTGAGTTTTACTGTTTGTTCATTGCTAAAGCTAGCATGTAGCATGAGCAGCTCTGCTATTTTAGTTTTAGTTTAGAAACATGCTTTAAGTTTTAGATGCCTCAGAGGTAATGGAATCAGTCATTTTCATCAGAAACTGTATTGTTTGTTAGATTTTCTTTTAAATATCAACTCAGCATCTCTTAGGGTCACTTTTAAAAAATTTTATCACTTACATAAATTGTTTATTTTTGAGGACATACATTTTAATCTTACAATTTCTGTAAAAACAATAGTCAAATTGAGCATTTGATTCTGTTATTTATTTATTTAATGTAATGGTGTAAAAATATTGCATTGAAATCCTTTATTGTCAATCATAAACAATCATTTATTTTTTTATTACATAATTTTTTTCACTTAAAATATTTGTACCTTAAAATGAGTGAAGTAAAGATGTGTGGGCTTAAAAATATTAAAAGACCAACATACTAATGTTAATATTGTAGGCTGAAAGTATAATAATAATAATAATTTATTGTACGTAAAGGAAAAAAATATCACAATCAAATATTTTACTATAGTTTTTAAAGGGTTACATTTTCAGGTAGGAGGTAGTAAGGTATCTTTTTAAGGCATCTTTAGCATACAATTGTAAAGAAATAAACTTTTTTAAAAGACCTTAAATTCTAGGTCTTGTTTACTTCAGAAATATTTCTATAAAGTGCCAGTGACATTCATTGTATTAATATTCTTGTGTTTTATTACATATGTGAGATGCCTCTGCTCTTTGTTTGTCAGGATCTGGATGTCGGAGCTCGACACATTCGTTTATACGTGAACAGCTCCCTGGTCTTCGAGGGTCAGCTGGAGAAAGGCTGTGGCAACCAAGTCTTTGATTACAGCAATAACATCCACCTCCAGGAATCACATTTCCCAGAATGCACCTCTCCTATCTCCGTTACTCCTGAGTCTGACGTCCCAACACAAGACACCTGTCTGGACCAAGCAGAGAGCTTGAGTAGCCCTGGCATCTCGCAAGTGGACATGCAAAGAGACTCTTTGGAAAGAGACTCGCCTCCTCTGGATCTTACATCTCCCTCATCTCATTTATTTGAACCAACAAAGACCATGATTGTGAAGCCATCCTCTAATCGGGTCCCTCATTGGCTTCAGCCACTAAAAAACACTGGAGTGGATGAATCTGAAGCATCCCTGGATCGAGAACTCCCTCTGTGGCTCCAAAAGAAATCTGAACACAAATCTAAACATTCAGTGCTGCCAGACATACCTTTCAACTCCAAAGAAATCCCTCAGAGAGTCCTGAGCAGAGAATTCAGCTCTGACTCTTTGGAATTTGACCCAGATTTAGGGTTAGGTTCTAAACATGAACTAAGCACCCAGACGGATCGAGAAGCAAATGTAGACAAACATTTGAGTGATCGTCTGGAGCAGGATTTGGATCTGTGGGACGAGCGGCTGGAGAAAACAGAGCGCCCTATCAGTGGAAGGAGAAGTTCAGCTCAATCTATGAATGGGCTCGGTAGAGACTTCTATGGACCAGGTGCTTCTCTAAAACTTTTAAATGAAATGTGTCAGGTAATGTTAAAAATAACTGTTAGTGGGGTGGATTAATTTTGAATGCCAGGTCCAGTTAATATTAAACCTAACAGGACTCAGTATTGAACCCCAAGGGACACCACTGAGTAGGTTTTACAAGAACTATCCATGAATATTTACAATGGTGTATGTTTTCTGAAAATCAATTCCAAAGGCAGAAGTACTCTGGTATTTTTTATACTTTTGCGAAAATCAACTGTATGAAATAAAGTATTAATTCATTTGTATCTTTTCACTGCAGAGGCACCAGTCCTAAACAGAAGAGCAAAACCTCCCTGGAGTGAATCAGAGGACCCACTCAAGGAGTCCTGGGAGTCCCTCACCAAATTCAACCAAAGTCAGCGAGGACGAATCTCCAACATGGCCCTTGAAGGAGACATATTTGATGAGTTTGTTCACCGTAAATCACGACCCTTGCCAAATCCTTCTCGACGTTCCTCTGCTCAAGCCCTCCCTGATTCCGACGACACAGAAGATGATGGCCGGGACCTGGATGAGGACTTTGAGATCCCCATTCTCCCTCAGGGCCGAAATCTCATCATCAACATCCTGTCCACTTGGGGTGACAGGCACTATCTGGGGCTCAACGGCATTGAGATCTTTTCCTCCAGCGGTGAACCAGTCAGACCTATCCACATCACAGCAGATCCACCCGACATTAACGTCCTTCCAGCCTACATGACAGATCCTCGTGTCATCACCAACCTGATCGATGGCACACACCGCACCCAGGACGACATGCACCTCTGGCTGGCCCCCTTCACTCCAGGACGAAAGCATGTGATATCCATGGATCTGGGTGCTCGGTTTAGCCTAGCGATGATCCGGGTTTGGAATTACAACAAGTCTAGGATCCACTCATTCAGAGGGGCCAGAGAGATGGAAATTATCCTTGATGGGCGTTGCATCTTCCGTGGAGAGATTGCTAAAGCTTCAGGAACACTCTCTGGAGGTAAGAATCACCTAATACATATATGTCTAAGTATGAGCCAAAAATCTGTTTCAGGGTTCACAGTGATTTGTAAACGTTTGGGATATCATTTTCAGTGATACCAAACCTTCTATATTAGATATTTTCATTATTCAGGTTTCCTTTTAACAATGGAAACTAAGTCAATGATGGAGCGTGTCCACAATCTTTCAAGAGCAGGTGGAGAGCGCAGCCTGAAAGGAGACCTGTTTAACACAAGTTAATTTGATTGTTTATGCCATATATGTAAGTTCTGGAACAATCCAGGTTCATATTTCTGAATGGTTTTGTAAAAAATAAGCACAATACAAAATACAAAAAAAATAAAACTTTGTGGTAACTTAAAATATTACACTTGCTGGTTCTGCAGTTGGATCACGTACAGTTGGTACAGATACAAGTTTATGGTAATTAATGAGTGGACCTTACAGTTTTGGATTCCATTTACTGGGAGTTTCAAGCAGGCTCCTTCTCAGAGGGTATAAAGCATTTGTTGTGATTAAAGAAAACCCCTTGGATGAATTTTTATTGTTTTAGGGGGGATTGTCACGTATCAATGAGCCACATTTCTGTCCAAACAGCTGAAAAGTTTTTATTTTCATCTGAAAATAGTTTAAGTTTTTGAGTTTCTCTTTCAGCTCTGGAGCAGTTCGGGGACACTATCCTGTTCACCACTGATGATGAGATCCTGGAGGCGATGGCACAGTTTGATGACACGTTTGGCAGTGAGATGGAAACGAGCGGGGCTGGTATGGAGGAAGAGGAGTTGCAGCGCCCCAGGACCGCAGACGGAGAGGGAGACGAGAGGCCCTTCACACAAGCTGGGTTTAGGCTAGCCGATGCTCTGGTTTGTGGCAGTATTTCTCTACATTTTAAAGCGTTTTATATGTACCTACTGCTCAAGGGTTTGGGAGTTGTTTCATGTCCTATAAAGTAGGACTGAACAATTTTGGAAAATAATGAAATTGCTATTTTTTTTTTTACCAATTTTGCATTCATTATTTACAATGCTATCATTTTTCCAAAGCTTTTCTGTTATATATTTTTCCAACATCTTGCAATAAGTCGTTTGGCCTTAATAGAAAAATATTTAAATTAACTCAACATAAATACAAGGAAATCCTTCGTTTAATGCAACGTTTATACAAATAAAATGAACAGTTCAATCAGTCCTTATAATAATTGATTTGTTGAACTTTCAGTCTTGTACGCATATAAAACCAGATGTTTTAAAAAGAAATATTAACTATATCATGAAACTATATCATAAATATGTAACTATAATAACTAGAACCATATTTTACTAATTCATAGTGGTTTTTCCCATCAAAAAATTGTAATCCAAAAATTGATAACACAAAAAAGCAAATAAAATAGACCGGATTACTAAGTGCTGCTTTAAATAGCTATTGAACTACAAATTTAAAAGACTGAAGAGATCTGTTTTTTCCCAGATGGAACTGGACCAGGCTTCTAAAGCAGATGTATTTGCTGATGGTGGAGAGGAGTCCGCTGGGTTTTACACTGGGAGCAGTGAGTATCAACCACTCTAATGTAACTGGAGGTTGAATCACTCAATGTAGATCTGTACATAGTGTTTCTCAAATGTAAATATACATTGCAAATATACATGTTAAAAAAAACATACACATAAAATGTACTAGCATTTTATGTGTATGTTTTTTTTAACATGTATATTTGCATCAAGAAGTAATTTCTTTTTTTTATTGTGCCATTACTTTACAACACCTCAATTGATCGCGTTTGCAGCCGTGCAACTATTTCTTCTGTCCTCGTGGGGTGACCCTCACTTTGTGGGTCTGACTGGATTTGAGATTGTTGGAAAAGGCGGTCAAAGTTTCCCATTGGACGTTTCCATGGTAACCGCTTCACCACGTGACCTCAACGACCTTCCCGAGTACAGGGATGACCTTCGAACTCTTGACAAGTCAGTGCACAAGCCTCCTTTCAGATTAATTCTGTGCGTCAACAGTGAAACAAGCAATGTTTTTCCCCTCCCAGGCTGTTTGATGAAGAGAACATCACGACGGATGACAAACACATGTGGCTCATCCCATTCACACCCGGCTCACATCACACACTCACTGTGACATTCGATCAGCCACAGACCATCGCTGGATTCAGAGTCTGGAACTATAACAAATCACCTGAGGATTCTTACCGGGGGGTAAGAAAGCAGGGATAGAAGTATTGAGGTCTGTTAACTGATTTTTGAGTCAAGGGGTAAACAGTTTCTCAGGATAGAGGTCAGACAGGCCTAGATGCAAGGGTTTGAGTGTTCTTGTTTTTTTTCAGGTGAAGGCTGTGCAGGTGCTGTTGGATGGAGTGTGTATTTCTCCACCTGAGGGCTTTCTCTTTCGCAAGGGTCCAGGGAACTGCCACTTTGACTTTGCCCAGGAGCTGTTGTTTGTAGACTATTTGCAGTTGAACCCGAGCTCACTCACCACTAGCTGCAGGAAAACACTGGACTCCTATCCTCACAGGTACTGGATCTTGTATCGCTTGTATCTTTTATTTAAAAGAAGGTATTAATTTGCACTCTGCTTTGTGTTCACAGGGATGGGATACAAAGAGACGAAGTGGCCGTTATGGATTATGAAGCTCCGTTTATGCCTTCTGGATGTATCCTGATGTTTTTAAGCGGACTATTAAAAATTAAGAGGAAAAGAACTGACTATAGCAAACAATTATTTTAATAGTTGATTAATCACATAATTATTTGTTTTCCATTAGTCCGATATAAAAAAGGGAAAATCATTAACTTACAACCTTATATTCAATAACAGAACTAAAATATTCAGAAATTGCAGAAACATGTTTAAATAATACAAATTTAACTACAATATTTTAGTAAGTGCAATGTTCATTTATACACCACATTTTAACACAGCTTAAGATGGCCATGTGCTATGCATTTTATTTCACTCAAATTAACAACTCATGAGGACTGCAAAATGCTTTTCTAACTTTGTCATTTAGTTCTGTTATCATTTAATGAAAGTTTTTTTAATACTTTGAGCATGGAGTCAGATGTCTAAACCCAAGTCTGTGATGATGTGAGTCACTGTTAAATCTCCTGGAACATTGTGATGCCATGCAATTTAGCTACTTTAGTCAACAATTCTTAGTTTTTCTTGACCACAATGTGTTAGTTATCTTCCAGCTCCAGTTGTTGACCACGTGGGGTGATCCGTACTACATCGGCCTCAATGGATTGGAGTTTTATGACCAGAATGACCAGAAGATTCCTCTCAGTGACAACAGTATCCTCAGCATCAACACAACTTTAGCTCATGATAGCTCTAAGACACACTTTCCTCAACAGTTTCTCACACAGACATAGCAGCATTCCCTGACAGTGTAAATGTGCTGGATAATGTGTGCGGTGACATCCGGACTCCTGATAAGCTGATCGATGGGGTCAACAACACTCATGATGGACGACACATGTGGCTTGCACCAGTGCTGCCAGGACTGGTGAGGAATTTTTTCTTTTTGGTTAAATAATTGTTTTTAGTCATCATTAATCCTCATAAAAAGAAGTTTTTATGACTGTCTTCCATCAGGTTAACCGCATATATGTGATCTTTGACCAGCCGGTTATCGTCTCCATGATTAAATTATGGAACTATTCCAAAACCCCTCAACGAGGAGTGAAGGAATTTGGGGTATTCATACTCTCACACACCTCTGCTCATCATAGGTTTGCAAAAGCATGTTCTGAGATACAGTCTGCGCCTGAAGTGTGCTGGGGTGATATTTGGGGTTTTTGCACAAATTACGGAAAAACTGCTAATAGTGCATGATATATCTAGATCACAGATTTCCTCTAGGACCACAGCCCTGCGTAGTTTTGGGCCAACCTTAACTGAACGCACCTACACATTCAGGTAGTTCTAAAACATTTACGAGCTGCCAGTTAACTGTTTTTTTTTTACCTCATCTAAAGTGACGACTATTTAGGATTTATGTAAATGCTTTTTTTAACACATAATAATAAATTTTTCAATGGTCTGGTTCCTTCTGCGCTGTTTATTTTGTTGGTTTAGAATAAAACTGAGCTTTTAAATCTCATGCGCTAATGCTTTATAAGTGATGAATAGTCCTCACTTTGATGAACTCACAAACAAAGTTAACCGTCAGCTAGTAAATGCTTTATAGCTACCTGAACTAATTGTGAGTTACAATACAGAATACATGATTATGAAGCATTTATTATTGCACTCACGGGTCCGTAAAGTTTTTCTTTTCTGCTTGTATTTGCGTTTAGCTTCTGGTCGATGACCTGTTGGTGTATAACGGGATACTAGAGTGTGTAAAGAGTGTTTCGAGGGGGATTCTGCCAACACTCGACCCCATCGTTGCTTACCACACCATACTGTTCACAAATAACACACAGATCACACACCGAGAGAAGAGCACAGTGATCAGGTACTGCTTTTGTGCTCACCCAATCAAGACACTTGTTGTATGTGTTCTTACTTTGATATTTACTGTAGCAATTTTATTAATATTTATTAAAATGTATTTATCATAAAAGTTGTCAGATGTTGACATATATTGAGCATAATCATCATAAACGTTATTAAATGTTAATGTTATAGTAAGGGTTGCCAGATAAGAATACTAACATTGTTGGGGATGCCAGAGTTTGAGAAAAGATTTATAAATGCTCAAAAACATGAAATTGATGGTTAGGGGTTCAAACAATGTATTTGAAGCACAGTGTTTATTATGCAAAAAAAAAATGTTTTTGATGCTTTGATATAGGCTCTGTAAGGTCTTTTAAAAGGTCTTAAATTTGACCCTATGAAACCTACAGAAAAACCCTGTATAAAGATAAATAAATAGTCTAACGCTGAGTTGTTAACGTTATATATTTCAAAATTAATCATGCAATTTAAAGCGTGTGATGCATTCTTTGCACCCTTTTACATTGGTATATGTTTTAACTGTTAAATTATAGAAGAATAAAAACTATATTGAATCTTTTAATATGGCTTATTCATGGCATAAAACAAAAATGTATTTATCATTTTTTTTTTATTTTAGACATTTTCAATTCAGGAGTGACTGGTTTAAATTAGGACCAAACTAATCATAGCAGGACATGTTGTGCATGATGACGAGTGCTCGGTAAAGGGTTAAACAGTCACAGCTGTTGCTGACAGTCCCAACACTCACGTGTTCTTGGCATGTAGCTACACAGACCTGAGGCCTCATGGTCTAACATTTGCATGGATTTTTACTAAAACATTGCATACAGATTAAATTGATATTGTGAGTAAGCACATAATCATTCAGATTCATTATGCAGGTTCCCATACAGATCTCATGTACATTCCAATTTATTGAGGGATAAAAACAGCCAAAAGATGGTGGAATTCAGCAAAGAAACCACAAAAAAAGTAGACACTTGGGGGCGGCAAAGTGACGCAGTGGTGGAGTGGTCGTCCTGTGACTGGAGGGTTGTTGGTTCGATCCCTGTCAGGTTCATTCTGCTGTTTTGGCCCTGGGCATGCCATGTCACCCACATTGCCCTGTAAGCATGCGAATGACTGGTGGAGTGTTTTGTGGTGGGCAGGAGGCCATAGTTATGGAATGGCAGCCACGTCCTGTTAGATTTTCTCAGGGCAGGGCCAAGGTAGCTTAATGTTTTGGCGAGAGTGTTTAACAGTGCTAGAAATAAAAAAAAATTGTTATTAAAAGAAGTTTTTAATAATAGTTTAATATTTCTTCATACGAGATTGAAAGGTGGTTGTATTGATGAATAAATCTGGCTGTTTTTTGGGTAACGTGACAAGAAGCTTCAGTGGACTGTACCATGAGCATGTGGCTGGGTTAAGTTAACAGGAGAGGTTTTTATAGCGATAGAGATTACTGCATTAAGAGGTTACATGTGTTCAATCAAGTACAAATATATAGTGCGAAAAGAACGTTGTAATTGCAATTTAAGATTTCAACTGTAAATCAAATATAAAACATTTAATATTAATGACAGCTTGGATATTTGTAGTCCATTGAAAAATACAATTTTAGTCATTAAAACAGCTATATTTACAGTAAATAATAAGCAAAAGTATTTTGGGAGAAAGTTCATTCAAAAGAGAAACATACACACTAATATCAAAACTTGTATAATTCCTTGAATTGCTGTTTTTATTTACGTGAATCTGATAAACTGTATTTCTCCATGGCTATCAGGAGTTGTCAATGGAGGTACGCCAAAAAACGACAGGAAGAAAACTGAATGTATGTATAGAATGTATAGAAAATTATTCATTCATCTTCATGTCGGCTTTATTCCCTTTCGGGGTCGCCACAGCGAAATGAACCGCCAACTCACTGGCATATGTTTTACGCGGCGGATGCCCTTCCCTGCCGCAACCCATCGCTGGGAAACATTCACACACACATTCACACTTTAACACTATGGGCAATTGTTCTTATTCAATTCACTTATTCCGCATGTCTTTGGACTTGTGGGGAAACCGGAGCACCCGGAGAAAACCTACGCGATCACGGGGAGAACATGCAAACTCCACACAGAAATGCCACCTGCCCCAGCCGAGCCTAGAACCAGCGACCTTCTTGCTGTGAGACGACCGTGCTACCCACTGCGCCACCGTGACGCCTTAGAAAATTATGTATTTAAAATTAAAAATTTAATTTATGTATGTAAAATTATATAGTTATGTATAGAAAAGCTGTAATACATATTTATTTTGCTGTTTGGAAATTATAACGTGAATACTAAAGATCGTGTATGCAAGGCCCATGGTGAGGATCTGAGAAACGGTTTGTTTGTCTGAACCTATGAGTTCGGCTTGAGATACTCCCTTCTCTATGAGCTTCCTTTAGGAAACCTTTAGTACACTTTCATAGAAGTGAGCTGATGGTGAAGCATGCTAGTCTGTTGTCTGTTAACAGTAACCACGTAGAAGACCAGGATGTGAAACTGACCAATGAGAATCGGATCATTCACCAGCACAAGAAGAAACAGACCGCAGACCCAGGTGAAGACACTCATGGACATGTAATCGATAAAACAATGTTTTTCAAACAACGTGCGCACAATTATTTACAAAAAATCTGTTTGCTTTTTAGCTCTGCGTCCCAAAACCTGCATGACTGAGACCCGGAAACGTGGAAAGCAGCGATATTGAGGGACAGGTGTCAGCGCTCATCAGGGCATGGTTTTTAGTAAAAGACTTGAAATTCCGTGAGCTCAATCCACACACCTCTACTGTATGATAAACGTGTACATTTATTGTATATTTCCTATGATGATGTTATATAATACTTTTTTTTTTATACAAGTGTCCTTTCAACCGTTTATTTGGATATTATTTGTTTTTATTTTTTACATTTGAGATACTTTAATAATTTTATATTGCAAAGCCATATTTCCAAGTTTATACTTTCCATCGTTTTTCAGCTTCAAGGTGAAATTACAACATTTTCATCTCCTGAATAATTCATTCCAAATAGATAAATAACCATGCTGCAAGTTTGACTGGGAATGTTATTAAATAACACTTACCACAATCAACTGTCACGGCTTTTTTCATGTTAGAAAAGGAGTTTAACAATTGTTTAAAATAGCAAATAATGACTAAGCGCTACTACTGGGGATTGCCCTGAAAGCTAGTTATTGAATGGATCCGTTCAGAGAGTGGAACCCAGTAAGAATGTCTCTCAACCCTTTATTTGTGAGATGACCCCTGACTGGCAGAGGTACTCATCTTACATAAATTTTATCTCACACGACGAGTAGCGCAAGAGCTTGCGCTGCCATGCTCCGTACACTCTTCACTCGTTTGTGAATACAAAACTTACATTAAATGTGCGGATACATTAATACCTGTGCTACGCAAACAACGCAAGCACTGGAAGAAGAATGTTAAGGCTATAGCAATTAACAAACTTCCTTTAATGATATAATTCATAACAACTACTCAATAGTTAAAAAAATTGAGGAGGTGCTTGTCCAGATATGAATTAATGAGGAAAAAGCTCAATTTCACTAAACTTATTTTAATCAAATTATTTCTCAAAAAATTTAAATAGCCAAAAATCCTCATTGATGTTAAAATGTTTTCAAGAAAACTTTCTGGACGTTTTGGGAAAGCCTCAATGTAAAGATTTTTATAGGTTTAAGAAACGTTGAGTATTTGGCAATGAGCATGATATGGGGACGTTTTAGTACATACGTAACCACATATTCTAATACAGAAAAAAATGAAACAGCGTTTCTTAAAAGGTTAAAAATAGAATGTTTAAAAAACAAAAGTTATTTGAAGGTCAGAGACATTTTGCGGATTGCTATGGGAGTAATATTTCACAGTTCATCTGTATTTTGATTTGCATTATTTTTTTCTACCTTTAAGTTAATGCATTCTGTGTTTTGAATGAATTGAGATCATTGAAAATAGTTTAATTAGTAAATACTTGACTTGGAAAAATAGGATCAGAGCATCAAATTGACTACTCTCTTTGGAGAAATGTAGCTGGTCTGAAAAAGCCGTGAGAGAGGCTTATGAATGTTCACAATTTGATATGATACTACTGATACTTTGTTTGGTGAAAGTACAAAACAAGTTGTTTGATCTGGTTTTTAATCTATGTAACCCTTTCAGACCCTGCATCCATTTAAATAGAAGTCATATGTCAGTCCATGGTTTGTTGGTGTGTTTGGTATTTCCACTTCCATTATTTTTTAATTAAAGCCTAGTGTCTATTAAATCAGGTATTTGTCATCCAATCAAACTGCAGCAAGATTTGGTATGATTTATCTTAATTTCATTACTGTAAACAGAAGCAAAGCAATTTTTCACACCAAGTCAAGAAAGTTAAGTTTAATTAATGTTAACTGGGATATTTGTGAAGGATTTGTTAAAATATAATTAAAAATAGCAAGTTGGGATATTTAAGTGATAGCTAGATACACATCCTGGAACATCAAAATGTGAGTGCAAATTAGCATGTTTCTATCAAAATACTAAAATAGTAATATTAGGTATTTAATTATAGAATGAATATTGGAGAATAATTATGAATGAATGTAGTTAAGGGAAGGTAATGTTTGAATTAGATCTGGTGGCGTTAAAAAATTTCATATGGCCTATAAAAGTAAAAAAACATTTTTTATAAAGTAAACATTCATCTGTTTTTTTTTTTACCCAAAAGTTAAAGGATAGCTAGTGGTTATGGTTGCATTATTAGAATCACAGTTAAGTAGCTTGGAAAATTACTCAAGTGTTTGAACAGTATTTTTCTAAAATAAGTTATAAAAATTAATTGAAAATCTTAAGAAATGTTTAAGTGTGTAAGTATGCAAATTAAAGGAACCTCAACAAAGTCCTGTTTCAGTGCCTGAAACTTTAATAAAGATCAAACAGTGAAACTTTTACTTAAACAAGGAATGGCATTACATTATATATATTCAGCTTCATCTTCCAGAAACAGGAGCAGTTTTGAACAGACTAGAAGACCGACTAAGATAAGGCCCTGTTCCTCTGGGGTAGACAATCCCATGGTTCCAGATAGAGCCCATGAAGCAACGGCCTGCAGCCTGAACAATCCTCAGATCTTGTGTGGGTAGATGCCTTTTGCTCTCTGCTCATCCCATTTCTCAGTCTGACAAACACAGAAGGACAAGTTCACGCAAAAAGAAGAAAAAAAATAAAAATAAAAAAAAAATAGCACTCGTCATTTTATCAAATACTGATTGATTCAATACTTTTCTTCTCACACGTTGAAGTTCATATAATACTCTATTTTCTTTTCTGAGCTAAACATCCCCCAGTGAGCCATCTCTCTCAGGAGGAATGAAAGGTAATGCGCAGAGTAAAAAATAATTTACTACAACATACACACGTAAAAATGAAAGAAAAAAAAACCCACCAGAAATTTCATTTTAAACTCTATTTTAATTCTTTCCTATGCACATATATACAGGTAACCCCCTCACATCAATCAAAAGCTCATTGCACACTGAGCAGGACATTTTAATCCAAAACGTTGCAATAATAAAATCAAGCTAAACTGCTTCTCAAAGATTCGTCAGTCATAAAAACATTTGTTCAGACAGTAAACAAATCAAATATGCCTCAGTTAAGGATCACCTATGAAAGCAACCGGAGTCGTATTTGAGAAAAATAAAAAGAAAGAGACAAACATTTGCATTTGAGCTGTGCAGAGTGTCCTGAAATAACGTATGGTTGCATATGGGCGAAAAAATTGGGGCTGGGTCACTTTGGGCTGCAGTTCACTCAACATTTTTTAGACTAATTAAAAACATAATTTATTTGGCTTTAGATTTCAGTGACTTGACTTTTCAAGGACACTGGAGCCAAGAACATCTTCTGCAATGCATTTTTATTACAGCCAAAATATTCTCAAACAAAACTCAACCCGAATGAGCCTTGAGTTTCGCTTTGAACTGAGAATGAAAATTGTTAGACATTACTTTGCACTTTACTATGATTTTAACAATTAGTTCAAATCAGAACATTATCAAACTAAACGTGGAACTTGATTCAACAGCAGAAATGTTTGACGGTTGATTTGTTCCTGAAGTCTCAACATCGGATTTATTACTACGTATGAATATCAATCTGATCACAAAACAAACAAACGTATGCAGCTTATTCCTATTTATGGCATCAGACAGCACATCTAATCTATCGGATATCAAAGTATAAAAATTGTTGCTCTGAATGATCACTCAGGAGGATACTTACCCAGGACTCGGGGCAGAGAGATTTGTACACCCTCCTGTACCACTCACATGGCAAAAGATCTTCTCCTGAGGCAATACGTTTTTTCAAGCATCTGTGATGATCTAATTAATAAATGGAGAAATATATTAAAAAGTTAAATACCACATTAAAACACAAGTTCATGTTTGATTATATTTCTGGCCGTGCACAGCTCATATTTAAGCGTAAAAAGTATTTAAAAGAAAAATACACAAGCTTACAGGGAGCAAAATTGATCAAAGTTAACTTTTTTTTTAACCTAAATCCTGTCCGAAATAAGTGGTGATTTTTGATGAAGAGATTAAACTTATTCTCTAAAACATTCAAATTAATCAGATGTCTATTCGTCATTCTTTAAAAAAATCTTTAGGATCTGTATAAAATGTTTGCAATGCACATTTATATATTTTGTCCTTTTGGAATGGTTTCTTAAATAAAATATCAAAACATGTAAATAACTTTAGAAAACACTTCACACAATATAAACAAAATGGCAAAGAGTCTGAATATTTTAGGTAAAATATCGAATAGAACTCTATAATTTTATAATTAAAAAGTACACTTTAGACGTTTACAAGACAGCTGTGAAAATATACACTGAATATTTCAGCTGCAATTATTAGATAACAAAATACCATTACATCAAATATTCACCTTTATTTCTGTTAACCACTGCTCTAGATCCTTCTTAAACATTAATTTACTCACTTGTGATCAATCGTGTAAGCATCGTGATTTTTCAGCTTTATAAAATCACTCGGAATGTTGCACAGTTATTATTATTACAATTATGCCACAATCGATTCTGGCAAATTCTGTAATCAAGTGTAAAGTTTGAGGCCAATTTCCCTGTTGAACAGCGACTCCTGGTGGTCACACATAGAAAACTCAGGCTAATCAAGAACCCTCAAACCTTGTTTGAAAGCTAGCGTACTTCAAAGGCTTGAAATGCTACATTAACTCGTTGTGTGTCGAATGTAACGGGGAACCAGTACTCACCGACGTAGTTCTGGACGCAGTTAATGGTCTGGTTGGTGTTCGGGAAGCGGGCATCGAACGGAGCGCTCACGAAATTCTCTACCTTCTTCAGGAGCTCCTCCCGGTCATAGCTCATGATTGCACTGGCTCTCTAAGACAAAAGTGTACAATAAAGCGTCAAAATCCTCCTCGAATCAATAAACATCGGTCTAATCTTACATTTGCTATCTCCACTCGAGAGGACTTTAAACAATATGCGTCAAAGGCTTGTTTATTTCTGAAAACATATGTGGAGGACAAAACTAGCCAATGCAATATTAGCCTCGGTGTTAGAGCAGATGAACAGATAAATCCTCAGAGGATTTGCATTCATGTTGTGAATAAATCAGAATACTCTAAACATCTCAATCAAAATGGAAGCTTAAAAACGATCGAGCCAGCGGAGACTGTGTTTTTATGCACGTTTAAGTTAACGTTTAGAGACCCCCCAGTTTAGCCTCGGATATTCAATGAGTTTACCTTATAAATCAGTACTCACGGCAAACCAGCCCACGCAGTGTTATTAAAATGCGTTTTACCTTTGAGGCGGTACTGCCTGGTGAACGGTTCTTCTGGTGCGGTTAAAGCAACCCTCTTCCTCTCTGTCGGGAGTCGGTGAGCTATCGCTAGGCCGTGCGTGCAGTCCTTCAGATTCAATATGGCGGATTAGGTCACATTGAAGTAGCGCTGGGGGTGTCACGTGATTTGAGTCGCCATTATTTGTTTTTATTCGTTTTCAATAAAGTTGTTTCCGTAACGTTAAAACAAGGAGTTTCCCTAAATTAAACTCATTTCATATTTTTATATAAAAAATTATTATTTTATCGTCTTGTTATTTGACTTACTAAGTCAAACTAACCAGCTTTATTATAGTTATTTTAAGCTATTATCAAAATAGTTCTTATTTTATTAATTATTTCTCATTATTTTAAGTTGAGAGTTTAAGCACTCAAGTCTCTAGACCTTACCCTAGCACCCGTTAGTCAAACTTATCCTAGCACTCAAGTTAGGAGGCCTTACCCTAGCACTCAAGTAACTTACCCTTGCACCCAAGTTAGTCAAACTTACCCTAGCAGCTAAGCAAGCGAACTTACCTTAGCACCTAAACAAGCGACCTTACCCTAGCACCCAAGTTAATCAACCTTACCCTATCACCTAAACCGGGGTTCCCCAGGGTTCAGTCCTTGGCCCCCTTCTCCATGTACACCACCTCCCTGGGCCCTATCATCCTCAGACACGGATTCTCCTACCACTGCTATGCTGACGACACTCAACTCTATCTGTCGTTCCCCCCTGATGACCTGTCAGTAACTACCCGCATAACTGACTGCCTGAACGACATCTCTACTTGGATGAAGAACCATCACCTACAGCTCAACATGGCCAAGACAGAACTTCTGGTAATCCCAGCTCATCCCTCTTTGCATCAGGACCTCACCATCCAGCTGCAATCTGGAATGGATGAACAGCTGTCCTTTAAAGACCACATCACAAAGACAACCCGAGCGTGTAGATTTGCACTGCACAACATTCGAAAGATCAGGCCCTTCTTAACTGAGCATGCAACTCAACTCCTGGTTCAGGCTCTTGTCCTCTCACGTCTGGACTACTGCAACGCTCTCCTTGCAGGATTTCCATCAAATACGCTCAAACCTCTGCAGATGATCCAGAACTCTGCAGCTCGTCTTATCTTCAAGGAACCAAAACGAACTCATGTTACTCCCCTCTTCATCACTCTTCGTTGGCTCCCCATTGCAGCTCGGGTTAAATTCAAATCGCTAACGCTGGCATACAAAACTATCTCCAGTTCAGCCCGTTTACCTCCATGAGCTCATACACTCCTACATGCCCTCCAGAAGCCTGCGCTCGTGGTTCCATCCCACAATGGCAGAAGATCTCTCAGAAGAACCTTCTCTTTCACTGTCCCTCGCTGGTTGAACAAACTCCCTGATCCAGTCAGGAAAGCAGCAACACTAATAGCTTTCAAAAAGCAACTGAAAACTCTTCTCTTCAGGGAACACCTACTATAAAAAAAAAAAAAAAACTAATTTCTTTTTCCCTCCTCTGTCTTTATCTACTCCCTCACTGCTTTGGTTTATTGATCAGTTGATACAATTTCTATTATGAGAAGCTGAGATAGACTTTGACAGTGTAACAGATTGCATGTTGTCTCTCCCCTAATGTAAGTCGCTTCTGACAAAAGCGTCTGCCAAATGCATAAATGTAAATGTAAACAAGCAAACTTACCCTAGCACCAAAGCAAGCCGACCTTACCCTAGCACCTAAACAAGCCGACCTTACCCTAGCAGCTAAGCAAGCGACCTTACCCTAGCAGCTAAGCAAGCGACCTTACCCTAGCACCTAAGCAAGTCGACTGTACCCTAGCAGCTAAGCAAGCCGACTGTACCCTAGCAGCTAAGCAAGCGACCTTACCCTAGCAGCTAAGCAAGCGACCTTACCCTAGCAGCTAAGCAAGCGACCTTACCCTAGCAGCTAAGCAAGCGACCTTACCCTAGCAGCTAAGCAAGCGACCTTACCCTAGCAGCTAAGCAAGCGACCTTACCCTAGCAGCTAAGCAAGCGACCTTACCCTAGCAGCTAAGCAAGCGACCTTACCCTAGCAGCTAAGCAAGCGACCTTACCCTAGCAGCTAAGCAAGCGACCTTACCCTAGCAGCTAAGCAAGCGACCTTACCCTAGCAGCTAAGCAAGCGACCTTACCCTAGCAGCTAAGCAAGCGACCTTGCCCTAGCAGCTAAGCAAGGGACCTTACCCTAGCAGCTAAGCAAGGGACCTTACCCTAGCACCTAAGCAAGTCGACCTTACCCTAGCACCTAAACAAGCGACCTTACCCTAGAAGCTAAGCAAGCGACCTTACCCTAGCACCTATGCAAGTCAACCGTACCCTAGCACCTAAACAAGCGACCTTACCATAGCAGCTAAGTAAGCGACCTTACCCTAGCAGCTAAGTAAGCGACCTTACCCTAGCAGCTAAGCAAGCGACCTTACCCTAGCAGTTAAGCAAGCGACCTTACCCTAGCAGCTAAGCAAGCGACCTTACCCTAGCAGCTAAGCAGGGACCTTACCCTAGCAGCTAAGCAAGGGACCTTACCCTAGCACCTAAGCAAGTCGACCTTACCCTAGCACCGAAACAAGCGACCTTACCCTAGCAACTAAGCAAGCGACCTTACCCTAGCAGCTAAGCAAGCGACCTTACCCTAGAAGCTAAGCAAGCGACCTTACCCTAGCACCTAAGCAAGTCAACCGTACCCTAGCACCTAAACAAGCGACCTTACCCTAGCAGCTAAGCAAGCGACCTTACCCTAGCACCTAAATCAGTCGACATTGACATAAGGAGTTTGAAGTGATTTGCACATTACAGAGACAGATATTTAAAATAACGAGAAAGTCAGTATTTCAACTTAAAAATTGACTCAAAGTAATCCTGTTATTTTTCCTGTTATTTCGGTTTAAAGTCTTTACTCAAAAGTCTCAATATTATCAGTTTTAATATGGTCTCAGATATTAAATGAAAGTATTTGTCATAAGTCAAAATGAGAAAGTAGTTGCATTGACTTAGTAACTAGATGTTATTAGAACTTGACTAATTAACTTTGTAAGAAAAAAAATTGTGGTCATGGCAGAAATATAAAAATATATATTAAAAATGGTATGTTATTTTTTTTACATTAAGAAATGATTTGTTTGTGCTAAAGTTTGTTCCTTGAACTCCAAAGCAATTTCCAAATATCTGCAATTGCCCCAACTACAGTACTGTTGCATAATTGTTTTGCTTTGGACATCACTGGCAACCTGTTTAGAATTACTTTCATGCTCAGCAAGATTAAAAGGTGGCTACAGTATCAGTGCTCAAGAAATGAATGAATCCAACAATGTCTCCAAATCACTTCATCCATTATCTTGTCGCTTTTTTCCCTTTTGGGGTCGCCACATGAACCGCCAACTTTTCCGGCATGTTTTACGCAGCAGATGCCCTTCCAGCCGCAAACTATAGCTGGTAAACATTTACACACGCAAACGCGCGCACACGTATTCACACTTTAACACTATGGACAATCGTTCTTACCCAATTCACTTCCGCATGTCTTTGAACTTGTGGGGAAACCGGAGCACCCGGAGAAAACCCACGCGATCCCGGGGAGAACATGCAAACTCCACACAGAAATGCCAACCGACCCCAAATCACTTCATCATTTATTATTTTGCATCAGTTTAACCATAAAGAATTGAAAGGTCTCACCTACATGTTTTCACAATCAGCAAATCAAACCCATCAATAATAATAATCTTCATACTTTATCAATAAATACAGAGCATGATTTATTTTAAATCAATTCATCCATTGTAATTATTTGTAATGCATTGTTCTCCTTTACTGTAGCTTTTTAGGTGTCTTGTTTTTGGTGCAGCTTCTTCTTCGAATGCAGGTTATTATCTTTTCAACAACAAAGTACAAAGATAATACAAAAATAAAACTGCATCGCCATTAAATAAATATCAACAGCTTAGGTTTGAATGATATCCAGCAAACAGCGAATCTTTGGCTCGAGCTCCTCATTACAGTAACAGAGGTTACCAATTAAAAAAAGGAACATACAATTAAATTATTATTGTTGTTAATCGGGCAACTGAAGACATTTCTATTAGGTCATGAGATTTCAAGATTAGTCCATGTGAATTATATACAATCTAGTCTAGAAGTTTGATAAAATACATACTCTGCAAACATAACAATTTCAGTTCATAAAACGAAGACCAAACTTTTAGACATTCAATCATTTTAAGAGGCTTTCTTAAACCTGGAAAACTTGAGCTTCAGTTGAGTTTTAATCAAACCGTGAAGGACATAGAATGAAAGGGTTTTAAAGGTGAATGCTCTTTTTTAGTTTACCTTTAAGGCACTGTTGGACAGCAATATGTGATATCAGCCCTCGATTTTAACAGTAGGTTGACAAAGTGCATCTTAAGTGACAGCAGCATTGTGAACACGCAGAAATGCACAAACACTCAGCGCATATCACAAACCAATGAAAGCAATAATCAATGACATGAAATCTCCCTCAAATAAATAACAGAATTAACTGCAAAGGAAAGCTAAGCTATCATATGGTGTAGAATTTCTTTGTGTGGATATGAAACAGTTACAGAAAGGCATTTTCTGATACAGCACGCTATTTAAATTAAACTCTTTTAAATTTCATAAAAAAGTATATTTATATTCACTCAAGTTACTATTCCAGCTCTACTTCAGCACTACCAATATTGTAAAAAAAAATGCAATTTTATAATTGTAACATACTTTTTTTAGATCTGAAATTGTATCAAAACTTTATCAAGAAATGTAGCTAGAACCAAAAGTAAGTGCATGTCCCATAAACACCCTGCTTTCAGCCTTTTACTATGGTGTAATGGTCAAAAAACATGTTTGGTTACCTCTAAAGCGGAAAACAAGTGCTTTCATCAAGCTCTCACAAAAGGTTCATGTTGTATTGAAACTAAATGGATATGGATAGCTACCGTTCTTCTTTTTAAGTCTGAAGATGCCTTCATTTAACAGGTTTCGAAATCATTTAAATGAACTCAATAAGGTATTGAAAAAGTTTAGGAATTTATATTCCAAGATTGTTTTGCTTTCAGGAGACCCAACCGTTTAGACATTGCAGTATCCAAAATATTTCTAACATTTTTGTTCTTGGATTTCCGAGGTGAAAGTCAATGTTATATTTGGTACTGTGTGAGTTAGAGTTTGAAAGGTTTTGTGTTTGATGTCATTGTGTGTCGCTGAAGCGCAGCCGGTAAAAAGCTTCCCTCGCAGAGCTCTCTGCGTCACCAGAAATGGGCTCTTCAGCGGAAACCCCGTACACCTTGCTCTCCTCTACGTCATTCTTAATCTTCCTCTTGCTCAGAATCACCGGCTCACTGTCGGCTGACTGTTGGTGTCCATCCGGCCCTGACAGGACCAGGTAAGCCGCATGCCGGCCTCGCTCCAGCAGCATAGCTAAAATAACAAATCAGACAAATCTGTTGATACAATGCAGGCGAGATCCTTAATGTTCCAAATTTTGAGTCTGAAAGATGATCTTAAAATCAAGCGTCACAACTGGCTTAGACCCAACTGAAATTCCATGTTAAAACAAACATCGGTCCTGTACTGTAATCTACTAAGCTATTACTAAAAGATACCTTTAAAAGAAACAATGTTGTGTGCAGGATTTTTTCTCTCCAGCAGCAGGTTGGAGTATCGAGGATGAAGCAGGAATGAAGACGGCATCTCATTCTGCACAGATACATCAGACAAACATCAACATCTTCTTCAAAGTTGCACGTGAGTGTCTGTTGGTCTCACCGTCTGATTGTCTTGACTCTGTCCCCAGAGCATGAACACTGAGTAGGTGTTCAGTGTGAGAACGGATGCTGGACGAGGGTTCGGGGGCCAGGAGAGAAGCTCCACCTGCCACAGGACGTCTCCTGAGCGTCCACTGAGAACCAGCACCTAGAACAGGAGCCGCAGAAGCCATTTCCAAGTGAGACCGGGTCACTCTCAACTTCTTTCAATTTGTTTGATTAAAGATTGCTAACACATATGTTCCGGCTCACAGCATTGGAAAATAAATGTCTGAAGTATCCAATGATGTATGATATATAGCTGTATTTTGAGGTTGTGTCTGGTGTTTAACTCTTGTTTTACTACATACAGGAGTTGGGCGGTGAAACCAAAAGTGACAAATGCAGAGCAGTAAAGCCAACATAAATTCTGTGTACCTTTCGTTCATGTGATTTTCACTTAAAAAACGAAAAGAAAAAAAACTAAAAGTGACTTTGTTTTTGAAAATTATTTTAAAGGTATTTATGTATTTATTTTTAAAATGAAAATAGAAAAAGTAAAAAAAAAATGTTTTCCCATGTTCAAAAAAAAAAATAAATAAATGCAAAAATGACTTAGTGCACACCGCAAATGCAAAGACGGACTACACACCGCATTTTCATTTTGAATTTTCCTTGTGGGGACGCTTAGCATTCCAACTTTGGTTTTGGGATCCTAAACTACAAACAGGTTGGTGTAAGCGTACCAGATTTTCACAATGATTGATTTCTGCAGCGAAAACCTTGTCAAAACCTTTCTTTTATGTGAGACTAATCGACATGTTGCAATTAAACACTGCATGCAGTGTGAAGGGTGAGAGGCCAATCAAATGCGATCCACAGAGTAAAACACAGCACCATTCTTCTGTCTCTTCGCTCAGGTCTTTCTGCTGTGTCCAGAGATGACTATAAATCTCTTCACAGACGAGCTCTCAAAATACCAAGAGTAACTCACTTGACTTACCGTTGTGTCATGAATCTACAGAGGGTTGCATCTTGTATATGTGTGTCATAAACGAAGGAAAAATAATTTTCACTTTTAAAATGCTAATGGGATGTTACTCCAACAAACAAACAAAGCCAACCGATGCTCTACACATAACACCAAAGAGCACAACACTGTTGTTTTTTTTCTGAATTACTTTAGTACAACTCCTTTATAAAAACACACTCATTATAAATTAAAGCGGTCTTGACTCACTCTTTTCGTGTTGTTCCCGGTATCCTCCTCTATCATGATGTCTGGGACCTCATCTTTGTCGAATTGCCCAAATGCTGGCGAGCTGGTCCAACACAGACAGTTTAATACGCATAAGAGTCACACTTAGAGTTTGTAAGATTTTATATACCCATAACCTTATCTTGAGCAAAGACCGATAAAAAGTCTGCAAGGAGAAATTTATTTTCAGGAAGTCAGAAAGAGTGCTATCATTTTTTTTGGCACAATTAAGTTTTATAGACAACAGAACTGTGTAAGAATGAAGTAGGATGAGCAAAGGATTTTATAGACCACATATGTGGTTCAATACAAACAACAATCTGAGATATTCTAAAAATTCCTGAATAGGTAAAACAACTACTAACAGGTCATGAGCTAAGAATTTAGAGCAAGCTGTAATTTTAGTAGGAATAGTTAATCAAATAGTTTCAATATTGGGGAGAATAGCAGTGATTGTATATGGACTTGTTTGTTACCTGAGCAGAGAGCTGGTGTTGGCACTCCATGCCACCTTTAGAGTGTTCGTGTGAAGGAGAGAGATGCTGGAGTCTGTGTGGATCAGCAGAGGCACCGGAGATACACTGCCATGGACCTCTAACACACTCAGAAGAGACCTGGACCTAATGAAGGACACGAATCCATCAATCTTGAGCTGAACAGACTCTATTCATGAGATAAGATAATGTCTGCAGTGTTGACGATAGGCTTCCATGTGATTTTATAAAAAAAATCAAATGAACTGATCGAATGTTTCTATTATCTTCCTAATCTGAAAGTGATTTAACCATAAAGATTCTGGGAAAAATAGTCAAATATTAACTCAGTCTGATTGCCATAACCAGGATTAACATAAGTCTGGTAATACCTAAAGATGAAGTTGGAACAAAAAGTTGCTTTGGCTGGTCAGTGTGAAGAAGGTTCACAACATGTATCGAGTGTTTTAAAAGCTGAGTCCCAAAGAATAATAAGTAATCAAACGTATGCCCATAGATTAATATAACATTTAAAGACGCTTTTAAAAAACTATTTTTACTACAAGTTAGATTTCTGCTTAGGTATTTATTTGCGTTCTTCCTTGTTTGCTCGATGCAAATTCGAACTGTGAGGCTGGAACATAAATTGAATAGATTTCATAGACACCCCTTGTTAAAATGTCACTTTTTCCGGTAGAACGAAAAACTAGCAGTTGTGTTTATTCGTATCGATAGATTTGAGCTCAATGACAACTGTGTGTGTGTGTGTGTGTGTGTGTGCGTGTGTCTGTATGTGAGGGGGGAATACAAACTTTAAAATTGTGAATAATTAAAAAAGCCAGTCCTTAAAAAGCGTCTAGATTTCAAGTTTGTTTTCCACAAAGTTTTTGCTTTTTTATGCATTTTTACAGAAAGTGACAAACACACAAGAAGAAAATGGCTAACTTCTCTCGGTTTTAGATTAAAAATCTTTGTTCAAAAACTTACTTTATATGTTCTACTTCCAGTGAGATAAATTGTCTGTGGTTTACAGCTTAGTCTAGATGTAACGGCTGCCATTTTAAATAATCAGTCAAAAGCTAGTTTTGAAAAAAGGAACTTCTTCCTTTGAATCGATCAGTGTGCATTACGGATAAAGAGGGATGAATCCACTGTGAGCATCTGAGGCTTCCTCCCAGCTCTTCTCTCTCTTCAGCCCAGACTCCAAACCAGCCAGAACCGCGAGCTGAGCCAAGCTGACGGCGTACAGCCCTGACTCTGAGGAGGGAGAGAAACGAGTGAATACGGAGAGAAATCAAGCAGAACAGGAGATGCTGGAGTCAGCTGCACACCTGTGAGGAGCAGCAGGTATGGCGCGCCATTGGCTGTACTGAACTGAAGGTGAGCGAACACACCAATCATCTCAACATCCACTCGAGAGCCAATCTGATCGCCGGAGCGACCCGAGAAAAACACTAGCTCAGTCTGAAAGAGAGATGACATATTGAGGGATGAGGATGATGGAAGATTCATTAATGGCGCTTGGACCACTGGAAAACGATTCAATTACATTTATAATGCTTTTAAGAGGTCAGGACTGGAGTAACAAAGAAAGAGAACGTTTGGTATTTATAATGAAAGCCAAAAGTTTCCAAATGCATAATGTTTTTACTGGACCCATCTCCGGAAACAAAAATACAAAAAGGAACACCTGCGCTTGACGCAGAGCTCACAATAGACACATGTGATGTAGAACTCAAACTAAATACTATTGCATCCAAAAATGGTGTACGCTTTTAATGGATTAGTGTCATCATGGGGTCTTAAAAAATTAATTTCAAAGCACAGATTTTAGGTCTTAAAAAAACAAATTCACTGTTGTAGATATTAAATTGATTATTTTTCTGATGTTCATCTAAAGCTCATCTGATATGTGTTTTTTGTTTTTGCTTGCGGTTGCCAGAGATTGAGAAAACCTGAAAATGCTCCTAAATGCTGAAAAATTATGTAAAAATGATGGTTAGGGTTGCCAGTATGAGAAATAAATGATCAAAAAGTGAAACCAAAATTTTAGAAAATTTTCTAAATCTTCAAAACATAAAACTTGACGTTCAGCGCTACCATAGTTTAAGAAAAGGCTCTACACTCAAAATTGGGTTTTCAGATATTGATTTAAACTCATAAATATTTAACATGTAAATGTGAATGTAAGGGTTGCCAGAGATTTATAAAAAAAGGCACATAAATGCTCAAAAACGTAAAAGTGATTGTTGGGGTTGCTACAGATTGAGAAAATTCTACTAAATGTGCTCAGTGGTTCAGCTTCCATTTTAACCTAGTTCAGGACCCCTTTAAAACAATATAGGCGGAAATGGCATGAATTTTGGGTGAACTTTAGGTCCAAATATTCAAATCTAAATCTCATACAGGCGTGGGAGTGAAGGATGTGGCTTCAGGATTATAAGTGAGCACAGCAAAGTCCTCTCTGCCATCAGAATTAAGATCTGGAACGCTGATCACAGGGAGATTTCCATTCATCACAGCTGAACGCGGCTGCTGCCACGTGATCTCCCCTGAAGAAACAAAAACATACATTTGTTAAATGTTTTTTTTTTTTTTACTTTTTTTTTATAGAAACTTTAACGCAAGAAGATGTTTTCCATAAAGCTTAAGTGACAAAACAAACTAGATAATACTCTCCAAATCTTCTCTCAGGTTAATTTAATCAAAGTATGATATTTCTTAACATTTTGGGAATTTGTGTACGTTTTCGGTGAGCCTCAGTGGGTAGTTTTTCTGTTTACTTGTTTACATTTTCAGTGGGTTTCAGTTAGCTGTTTTTAAATCCATACTAAAAAGCTGGACTAGGACCGGGCAGGCAACTAGGGTCTCTGGTTTTAATCCTGTAAAAAAATGTCTACTTTTATTCTTTTAATCTCTGTAAAGCTGTAGTGTGGCACAAGACAAATGCTCTTTGATTTTATTCTATTTAAACCTAAGTGTGGTATTCCCATTTTAAAAGCAATTAAAAATCAAAATATTACTCCATAACACATTAACATATATGACTTATCTCAAATTCAAACAATATAGAGAACATATCTTGAATTATTGCAACCAGTCTCGACTAGAAAAGAATATACACTTGTATCATTGTTATTCTTGTAAAAATTAGAAACGGTCAATTTGACCCGAAGGCTACACAAGGGTTAAGGTATAAAAGTCAGGTGTTTTAGACCACTCAGCCATCCTGGAACACCAAGCTCTTGAGACTAGTTTGCTGTTCCCTCTTTTGGTTTTAAAACCAAAGTTTGTAGAAAAGTTTTGCTCTCCAACATTGAAATCGTTAAATTAAAATATCAGTTTTTTCTGAAAGCTGGATTGGAACCCACACCTCCATCTGGAGACCAGACATCTCAGAACTTGAGAAGAACTTGGGGCAGGTGTCTTTAGACCACTCGACCATCCTTGTCTTATATATTGTCTTATATACTTGTATATATATCACATTACGTATAACCATTATGTACCAGATTGTTTGTCGATGGCTGTCAGATTGTCTGCGTGGGCAACCAGGCATCCGCTTCCTTTGCATCCCAGCCCTTTCACTCCACACTCCACCCAATCAAATTCAGGAGCTAAAGCTCTCTCCCACAGAGGCTTTCCATCTGTACCGTCCACAGCGGCCAAAACCAGACACGGCACTGACAGATCCGAGAAAGAAAAATTCTGTCAATCAGGGTAACGCATGAAATAATACAAAACCTTGTGTCGAGTTATTATGGGAAAAGTAGTAGATGGAAACTACTAGCCTCTAATATCATAAAGGACATAAGCAGTGAGAATATTAGTGGAATAAATCAATCATTTTCCACTCTTTAATTAATGAGTTCACTTACAAGCCTTTATTTTACCATGCTTTAGTGCAATTCCATGCTTTTCCATTGAGGTATGTGCTTTTGTGTTTGTAGGATTACCTTCCTCCAAACACGTGTTGCGGCTGGCAACAACATCTTTGTAGATGAAGAACACATCTAGAACTTTATCATCATTCACATCCTCAACAGCCAGGAAATCGTATGTTACTGACGGAGAGAAATGCAAATAATCACAAAAAGTGCAGGCTTTAACAAGTTGATCATTGAAATCTCCCAGGTCACCTGCTTCAGGCAGAGTTCGGTTCCAGCTAGAGTGATACTGTGGCCGCACAGGACAGGGCAGGATGAAAGAGAACGCGAAGACCACCAGGAGGCAGAGGAAGAGGGATAGGAGTAAAGCAGCCGTTCTCCAGCCGCTCAGGTGAGAGAGGCCAAGTTTAGCCGCACAGCTTTTTTCTTGAGCCTCGCCATCCTCTGCTTCCCCCACCTTTAGAGGCTCTGATGCATCTGCCATGTGAGAGCAGCAGAAACACTCACCACTGCAACACAGAGAAGAGGAGGCTGATTACAATCAGAACAGGAGGCTATTTACAGGTGACTTGAGATTTTAAAATTCAAGGATTTTTACACAGTACATTTAAGAAAGGATACAAGAAAATGAGGTGGATATTGGTGCATAAGTGCATTAGCATCCTCCCAGGTTCTCACCAGTGGCCCCCAAGCATAAAATCAAACATATGAAAACCATAATTAAACCTTTTCTGAAACTCATAATACTTAGTAATGACATTAACGTTTTACCGAACAGTTTTAGGTCAGGGTGTCTGCAAATTTCTTTGGCTTAGATTTTACACTTTTTATTGTAGAGATGACAGATTATAGATCCCACGTAAGTAGAATAAGATTGATTTGGGTGGTGTTTTTTTATGTGCTGACCTGCTTTTTTTCCTCATACATGTCCTTGAGATGAGCAATCAAATTAAAGTTTCGAACCTCTATATAATCATGAAAAATATGGTAGGATGTTTATCGTATAACGTAGGAATATAACCCTGCTGGGAACCTGGCTGTAAAATTCATTTCTTCCAGCAAACCATTTGCTCGTCATCAAACTTTGTCTTAAGTGAGCTCCCTGGCAAATCAATTCCTAATAAAGCTGTAAAGGTGCATAAAATAATTGCATCTTTAATACTGGGGTTATAAAGTGGTATTTTAAAAAGACAGAGAATATATTATTGATTAACCATTGTAATCCATTCATGAACTTCTCCAAATACACATCATAAAATAATCTTGTTGACCTTTTCGGTCTAATTATTCTGCAACATCTCTATACTGACTTTGAATGAATCTATTGACATATTTGTTTAGATTCACCAGGCTGAAGTGTATAAGGAAAGGTTTCTCCTACCTGAGTGCTCGGTGTAACCAGCTCTGATCTCAACCCAATGAATCCAGTGGTTCATCTAAACTAAGAGTATATCTGCTTCTCTGCTCATCCAGAGATTTCTGAGAATCAGAAACTCTGCAGTTGAACATCCCAACAAAACAAAGGGACAAAAAGCCACAGTCATGCACCTCGACATACTCAAACAGGCTCTTTCTGGAAACAACAGGAGAACTGCAGCAGAATATACTGTACTAGCCCACCATAAAACATGATCATAATAAGTTTGAGCTTTATGTGCAAGTGTTTTGGTTCAGGGGTGTTCTTATATGGATGATACGATGATCAGACTGACATACAATATTTGTGTATATGATCTTATAAGATTAATAAAATTAATTTTAAAGAAATAACTTGTTCATAAAATCTGATACACAGAAGTTAAGAAACAATATCATGTTCAAGTTTTTTCAAAACCATTCAATAACCTCTAAAATTATATATTTTTTTACATATGAGATACGAACTAGATTAGTTAAGTGGAGTGAGTGTGGGGAAAAAACTGTAACAAATAAAACAGGCAATTTTCTGAACAAAATAAACCTGGTGAATGTTGACAGACCGTTGCGCCTCTTCTCGTTCTGTCGGTTATGTTCAGGTTGCGTGAAGACACTTCCGGGTACGGCAACTTTACTGGGACATTTGAAAATTCATCAACCTATACATTTTAGGACGTCCACTCAACCCTAATGGTATTCAAAACACAATATTATTTTAATTATGTTAAACGTGCAAGTTACATTTAACTAAATATGGACGTTTTTCTATACAAAAATATAAACAGACAAAATCACAACGTATGATAGTACGCTGCCGCTTTAAGATGACGTAGCCTTTTGTGATTGGTCACCAAGCCGTTTGAGTTTCGTTGCTTTCTCATTAAAGAAAAATTGAGTAGCGGAGGCTAAAGGCGCGTTCTCTGAACCTTCCATACAACCGTTTACTAAGTGTTTTATGCTTAAACAATTGTTGATTTTGTGAGGCGAACGCCTTAACCTTCGAAGATGTCGGCCCAGGCTCAGATGCGAGCTTTGTTGGACCAGCTGATGGGGACGTCGAGGGATGGTGAGTTTCGGTTAGCTTCGTGCTAACAGCGCGGAGAGGATTTCTGAAGGCCGCGCGATCAGATTAACACAAATTTGAATATAGTAACAGAATTCAATATTGAAATCGATACTTACAGACCTACATTATGCAAGTAATTATTACCAAGGGCCTTAGCGTTTCCTCTTTAAAGGCTTTAATTCGATGTTTGTGTCCATGAAGGAGAGTTGTGACGTCATCGGAACGAACAATCTAACGTTAACTGCGTGGCAATAAAGAAAAAAACCATTCTGGCAATGGTTTTAAGTTTATGTTTTACTTATATTTTCTTCTGGTAGTTTTAATTTGATTGTGTATAGTAGGGGCTCTGCCTATATGCCTATACACTGTATGGTATAAATATTTAATGCAAACGAACAAGACAACGTCCTGATATTAACAAACTACAATAAATATTTTATTTAAAACTAATGTGATTTTCTTAAACTGTACAGCGTAAGTGCTGTTTCTCCCACAAATTCTTTTGCGTGGAACTATAATGGAAGTAATTGTTGTTATAATGGGAGGTGACATATTTTTAAAGGAACGTATTTAAATATTGATATGCTGGGAAGAATATTAATGTTTTCAGACAACTGCTATTAAAATAAATTTTAAAGCTTAAAATATTACTGCTATTAATTATTAATAACTATTTTTTTATTTGCTTTTGAGTCTATCAACTAAGAAAACTCTGTCATTTTTGTTTATTTTAAGTTTACATTTTTAAGTTATTGTATTTAATGGTGCTGTGTAGTCGTTGAAAATGGATGCAAGCATTGCACCTCTATGAGCGTTTAAAAGAGGAAAGGGGCTCTTGAGTGGTAAACCACTAGTAAAGTCAGGGGGTTCGAAATCACTTAAGTTTAAGTGTTTTACTGGGCGTAAGATTCCGTGTGAGTGAAGCCATTATCTGTGTGGATGAATGCTGAGATGAATTTCTATGCTTCCCGTGCATTTGTTTCATACAGACTGAACAATTGTGGCCCCTTTATTCTATTCATTAAGGTTCAGTGTATGTTTGCCAGCCTACATCTGCAAGGGAGTTGCAGAAAAGCCTCATGTTCATCGAGCCGTGAGTCACCAATGCTTTTTAAAGCTGTTATGAATATTCAAGAAACAATACTGTTTGCTTTCCAGCAGTAACTGTTTTACATATCACGCTAAGTTTGGTAACGTAAGGGGGAGCAAAGAAGAAATGCGGAGCGGAATAAATAACCGATGCTTTGCCTGAGCATCTTTACCTGCAAACTGACTGTAAATGATAGTAAAGTCCAATTCCTCGGTCGACGTCTTCACTTGTATTTTTCTGTATCATTCCCAACTTCCTCATTACAGGTTTGGTCAAGAAACGGTTTTCCCTTTAAACTTTTAGAGGCGGGGACGACAGGAGGGTTCTGAATGGGAGAGACCTCGCAGTGTGTACCAATTAACCTTTCACTTTAGTTTTTCTGTCTACTTGGTGAGCTAGCACATGCATTGGTTGTTATGCACACCAGACTTTCCTGCACTCTTTCATATGTACATGTGAGGTAGAATGATTACAAGAATATTATGGTACCTTGAAACTAACACAACATTTTTATCCACCGAAGTGTGTTTAGTTAGCAAGACAACGTCAAATGTCCATTTAAGAAAAGCTAGTTTTGGTTAAAGAGCATTGCCATTAAAGCCCAAAGAAGATTTTTTTCACATAAGGCCTTGTGATATTTTATCTTATTTATTTTATATCAGTTAACTTGCTTTATGTATTTTACAAAATTGCAAGGACTCAGAAGGACAGTGTATATACTTAGAACCACTATTCTCGTGACCTGTTCACTAGCAGATGCTTATGTATTATTTTTAGCCATTCCTGTTTAAGCAGCCGTCTAAAGAAACAGGCCTTGGGTCAGCAGAGTTTAAACTTTGCCGTTCTACAAGAACAGAGCCTCTACTCAAACGCTATCAGATGCATGCGGTCCACTCTCAGTATAGAACGGATTCATGGGTAGGCAGCCAGGTCTGTGACCCTTGGCCATGAGGTTAGCAGTGTGAAGTGCTGGGGAGGGTGTGAGATGACGATTGTGTTCTCAGTCCGTGTCTGTTCTCTGCTGTGTCCGTGCAGGGGATGAGACGAGGCAGCGCGTTAAATTCACAGATGACAGAGTCTGCAAATCCCACCTGCTCGACTGCTGCCCACACGACATCCTCTCTGGAACGGTGAGTTGTTAAATCACTTAGAATCTTCACTCCAGGCAACCAGCGTGCCACTCAATAAGAGCCTCCCCCTTTATAAGGAGCTCCTCCCGGTTGACAGGATCATAATTATTTCTGCTATTGTTATCCTGTGAATAAACAGTTTGCTTCGCATCCGATTTAAAGGTTTGTTTTATGTAAAATCGACTCATTTTTTTTGTATTATTCCCTCATCAAAAACACACCTTAAGTCACATTCTGATTGGTTCATGCATGTTTGTGTAGTTCTATTTTGTTTTTGAACAAGAACAGCACCATAGTACCACCCACTAACCAATCAGAGGAACCACTAATGCATCTCAAATGACTTATTTTCCTAGTTTACAACAAAATACATGAAGGGTATATTTTCTGTTTAAAAGATTCATATATAGTAAAAAGAATATGACCATACATTATAATTTTTTTAAATAAATAAATATATATATATAAGTGCTTCCCTATTTCTCTACTGAACATAAAGGAGCTGATTTATGGTCTAATCGTCATGTTTAGAAAACCAGTTTTTAAGTAGACATGCATGATATGGTTATTGAAAATACTAACATCGAAAGTAATAGTAAGTATACATATAAAAAGAAAGTAATATTAATGAAGATGTCTGAGTAATATTAAGCTTGACTCGATTTGACATGGAAGAGCTCTTTTTGTCCCGTTCCCTAAACTAGCGCTCCCTACATGTCACTGAAGGGGTGTGAAACCTAGAGTCTGCGCTCATTTGTAGGTGTTAAGTGCTTGCAGAAGCTTTTGTGTCTCTGACACTGAACTTTGCAGAGCCTGCATATTAACTTCTTTATCTATGTTTACTGACAAGCTAACGTAGCGATAAATTGATTGATAGTTGCCAGCGACTGTTGAGATATTGTAGTTTCCTAAAGGCCAATTGGATAAATGTACAACTTAATTCTGCTAGACAGCAGTCATGTTACTGCAGAAAAATTCATGAGAAACTTAATTTGGCAATTGCAGAGTTGTATCATATATTTGTTGTATTTGCAGATACACAGATAGAGTTTCTATCTTCCAAACTATTCATTTATTGAAATAAAAAAGAAATCAAAATTCAAGAAACCGTAAAAACAAATCAAACAGCCGTCTTCTGTGGCGCATCAAAAATAGAAGTAAAAAACTGTGTTCTGGTTTTGTCACATTTTAAATATACCCTATTGCTCGATAAACCTCTTGTATTAAGGTTAAAGTTTCAGAGCACAGTAGTTTATTTTTTAGAGCAGTATATTTAACAACCTCTGATCTGAATGCATCAACTATTTAAATGCAACATGCTCCTTTTGAGTGTATGGAGTAGACGTAATCAAATGTTGCTGATATCAATTTGTCTCTTGTTTTCAAAGCGCATGGACCTTGGTGATTGCTCCAAGATCCATGACCTGGCGCTGAGGGCAGACTATGAGATTGCTTCTAAAGAGAGGGACCTGTTCTTCGAGCTGGATGTAAGTCATGTCTCAAGGTTTTTCTCAGCTGTTCTTCTGTAGTTTTCAGTGTGTCTGAGTTCTGATGTGGTGTTTTGTGCTCTGCAGGCTGTAGAGCATCTCGAGTCGTTCATCGCCGACTGTGATCGCAGAACTGAGTTGGCCAAGAAGCGCCTGGCAGAGACACAGGAAGAGATCAGTGCTGAAGTGTCTGAAAAGGTAGGATTTGATTAGAAAGAAGAACCAGAAGCAGTATTCTCGGGCTCAACAGAAGCTTCTTTGATGGTTTTCAGGCAGAGAAGGTTCACGAGCTGAACGAGGAGATCGGGAAGCTTCTTGCTAAGGCCGAGCAGCTTGGGGCGGATGGAAACGTTGATGAAGCTCAGGAGGTTCTGCAGGAGGTTGAGAAGGTCCGGACGAGGAAGAAGGATGCAGAGGTTAGTTGGTGACTTGGGATGATTAACTTTTTTTGGTCAGTTTGTAAGTAGTCTGATCGTTTTTCCTCCTTGTTCTTTTTTTTCCTCCAGGAGGAGTACAGGAACTCGATGCCTGCGTCCAGTTTCCAGCAGCAGAAGTTGCGTGTCTGTGAGGTGTGCTCCGCTTACCTGGGTCTCCATGACAACGACCGGCGTCTCGCTGACCACTTTGGTGGGAAGCTTCACCTGGGCTTCATTCAGATCAGAGAGAAGCTGGATCAGCTGAAGGTAAAGGAGCGAGTCTGGTACTGTGGGTGTAGCAAACCAATGTCGCTGTAAAGGTGAGAAGATTCCTGGTTTGAATTCAATGAGTGTGTTTCTTCCTCGCAGAAAACTGTGCAAGAGAAACAGGAGAAGCGAAACCAGGAGCGACTGAAGAGGAGAGAAGAGCGAGAGATGGATCAGAGAACGAAGAAGCGGTGAGTACTTTGTGTTGCGCATCAAAGGCGACTGTTTTCTAAGCACTAAGTCAAAGTAAAGTGCAAAACGGCTAACAAAATAATTAACATAATGTATAATATTGTAAAGGACTGATTACATTGTTTACTTATAAAGTGTAGTGTGCAAAAATGCAAGGTGATGACATTTTTTTAATGGTTTTGTACTCTCTGCGTGTTCAGCTGTCTGTTGTGTCTTCATAAAAAATTTAAAATAATACCTATGATAGATTTTTATCGTTTTAGGGGGTGTTTGCACAAACATCAACGAGCCACATTTCTGAAAAGTTTGGATTTTCATCTGAGGTCTTCTTTAAATGAATTGAAATGAGAATTATGTTGAGGAGTAAATTCCTTTCCTACTTGTAATGCCAGCATGTCTGACCAGAGAGCCATAATTGCCATTTAGTAAATGTAAAAATGTACAAAATCAATATTGTTCAATTTACCAAAGTGTAGCGCAATAGACTCTTTTTATAGCACATTGATGTTTGATTGTATTACAAAGATTTATTTTTTAACATTTTATAAACAATAACGGGTGATTTATTTGATTATCAGCATTCGGCTGATACACCTGCTTTAAGAGTGAAGAGAAGATAAAAATCGAATTACTTCATTCTTCAGTTTGCTGGCTACTGTTGCATTGTGGGGAATGTAGTGTGTGTGCGCGTACAACGCACCGTTTAAATATTGATTAAATATCCTCCACAGGGGCCAGAGAGTATACACCCCCAGCCCAAAGGCCTTAACTGACATCTGTGTATTAGTTTGAGTTCTTGTTCTTTAGACTGTCTAAATATTATTTTCTCTCTTTTTTTTCTGTAGGACTAGGTCGCGCAGCAAAGAACGCAAGAGGTCAGTGTCTTGTTCACATAAATTATGTTTTACCAGATAAGTGATTAGTTACTCTGAGTTATTTGAACATTCAGGTTTGTCATGATTTGAATAACATAAGAAACTTAAAATTAACTCCAAATTTGCTTTTTATATACAAATGGTAATTAATTTACTTTTTAACAAGTCTCGTGAAAGTTGTAAAGTGCAGCAAATGTTGTCCGTCACGCATGTTTGTATGAAATGAAATGGACTAGAAAAAAAGTAGTTTTTTTTAAATCTTATTACTTACCAAGTTTATTCTTGATCGTCTGATGTTTTGATCTGTTCGTGAAGTTGCTTTGTTGGTCGTTTACAATAATTCATTACTTGATTGCAATCAAAGTAACAGAAAGCGGTGAGAGCATCTAATAGTATGATAAATAATTTTTTTTGCAGATCTCGTTCCCGCGATCGAGAGCGCAGGCGTCGTCGGTCACGTTCTGCGTCGCGAGAGAAGCGCCGCTCCCGTTCTCGCTCCAGAGACAGAGAGAGGAGACGGCGACACCGCTCTCGGTCCAGGTCCCGCTCTCGCCACAGCAGAGAACACTCTCACAAGTACGACTTCCAGTTCTCCTCAGATGTTCTATTCCTTCATTGTTATTTAGGTTGCTCTCTCCATGTGTTTGTTTGAATTACTCTGTTTTATCACGCTTCACTTGTGTTTTTCAGGTCTTCTCGGGACCGCGATCGCGAGAGGGACAGTAAGCATAGTTCATCCGAGCGCAGGTCAGATGGTCTGAATGGGAGGTCGGAATCTCGACGCCATGATGACCGGGATTCGGGGGATCTCTGAATCACAACGATCATGCGTACTTATCCCAAAACCAACTTTTTATTCACCGGCATAACTTCATCCGTAGTTATTTTCCCATTCCCTGAGTCTAGTCTACGTCCAGTCAGGAGGACACTTGAGCAAATGCTTGTGTAGAAATTTGTTAAAATGTCCTGCTATTCCTCCACCCACTTTTATTTTGTTTATTTTATCTACTGTTTGTTTTGGGTGAATGCTTGTGCTATTTTTTTTCACAAAGCTTAATTGGCCTTGGATGCTGTTTCGAGGTGACCTCAATGGGTAAATCTTCTAACCATGAAACTCTGTAATGCCTCATTCGTCATGCATTTATCGTCTGACTGCTATTGTACATTGACTTTTTGCTCAGTTTTGCTTTTTTTTCAAACAACTTATCAAAGTTTAAAAGCCATTTGGTTCTGATAAATTTTAGATGTACAGGAAAATGAGATGAGGATTCAGATTTCAAGAAAGCTAGCCCCTTTATATCCCCCTTTAAACAGACTCCACACCATATAAATAAAAATTCTCCTCCTTCAAGACTGATTGTTTCAAACTTGGTCTTTTATAAAGCTGTTTTGCTTCGATGTGATCTCATTACAACTGTATTAAATTGTTTTATGAATTTAAACTTGTCTCATGGGCTGATTTGGGCAGAAAATTTGTCATCATTTTTGATTAATTATAAAATAAATCACTTTCGTATTTGTATATGCATTGATTCTTTATAATTGGAATTTTAAAGATTTCAGCTTTTGTTGGAAAATAGATTTTATAAACAAGTGCTGACCAACTCAAATCCGTCTTTTTCAGCAATAACAGTACATAACAGCTTTCGGTTACCGTTTTTTTTTTTTGCACAACAATTATACAGTGTAGCTATGCATTTGTCACATTAAAGTACACTTAACGTAAGATAATAGCTTACAATTTAATACAGAAAATAACACACACACACAAAGAAAACAGCTAAAGAAAATTTCATACAACAATGCCAAAAGAGGTACAATACCTAATAAGTTTTTTCTTTGGCTTTGGAATTCTCTGAAAGTACAACTAAAGTTAAGTAGTGTTCAAGCTCTTCAGAAAAGACAAAATATAAAGGTTTTCTATTGGTGAATCTGCATCTATGAATAGAAGATAGAAGAATCAGAAGATAACAAACATACCTGGGATGAAAAAAGAGATGATAAACAACCAAACAATACCTTTTTCCAAATACAAAACAAAGGTTTCATCAACATACCTGTTCCCCAAAGTACATCTCCTCTAATGTAAGTCGCTTTGAACAAAAGCGTCGGGTAAATACATAAATGTAATGTTTAGATAGTTGCAAAAGTTTGACAAAAGTGTCTTATTGAAAGGACAGTACCTGTAACTGTTAGGACAGTGCATGTCGCAGATACATGACGCCATCACCAGTAGACGCTCTCTGAATCGTCATTTCCTGTGACGGCATAGTCAAAACAACAGAAACATGAAGCTAATGTTTCAACCCAAATCATAAAATGTCTTACGTTATTGCTGACCGATGAAAGAAGGGCATTTATTTCATATTAATGTCATGAAAGTGTCACAAGATGTGTTTGGCCGCGTTTTAATCGGTGTACGAGATAAAACGGTCATAAAACCACCGGAGGCGCTACCGGTTTGCTAACGCCAACCGTCAGTCCAGAAATCAAACCCGGTAAGAGCGAAAAATGATCATATTGATAATAAAATATCACTTTTAAGCAACATTATTCATGTCAAACACAAGTTCTTGAAGTGTCAAACGGGAGACGTGTTGTTGAGACAGTCGCACCGTCGCTGCAGAGCTTTGAGTTCAATCAACAATGATTTGTGTTTTTGTGACCATTACGTTTTTCTCATTCGTGATATAAAAGGCATTGTTCATTAACCGACCCGCTAAGGCGGTCTGGTACAGCTGTCATAAGATGAAGTGAATCTGCTTTAGTAGAAGCATTAAGAGTTTATGGGTGGGAGCTGATAAACAAATTTTTAACGGCTGAGTTTTCTCACAGCCACTGACTCAACCCCAGCCTCTGGTCCACACCTGTCTTCACCACTGAACACAACAGACAATATATAGTGTTGCATTTATTGCTATAATCGGATGCAGTAATGTTCAATTGTATGTTTGGGTGGTTAATAATGGATGGTACAGCACCATTTTCTAGTGTCCCACAATTTTTCGTTGACTTATCTTTCTTCTCCCCATCACTTCTGTAGAAAATTTTCTCTTTTGTTTTAATTTTTTTTCATTGCTCTCGGTGTGGTTTTTGGATTATTATATATTCAAATAATTAAAACTTGAGTTAATACTATTACTATTCTGTTCCTGATGTAACAATGATAATATAATTCCAATGTCTTTTTAAGAGTTTTCATGGAGCTGTAAAAAGTCTAAAATGTAAAAATAAAAAATAAAAATAGGCCTTGAGTCTTAAATAATTGTTCACATAGATCTTGTTTTTCTGATGTCCATGAGATGTCTATTTGATGTGTTTTTATTGTTGCTTGGTGTTGCCAGAGATTGCTAAATGCATTTTTTTAATTAAGGTTAGGGTTGCCATAGTCTGAAAAAAAACAACATAAATTCCCTAAAACATACATCATGGTTAGCGTTGCCAGAGATTGAGAAAACGTTCATAAACAAGTTCAGGTCAACATTGTAAAAACTATTTGTAATGGGTTTTATTGTATTGAATAAATTGTAAGGGATGCCAGAGATTGCAAAAATGCACTTTAATGGTCAAAATCATAGATGTGATAGTTTAGGTTGCCAGACATTGAGAAAATGTTCCTAAATTAAAATTTAAAAAGACAGTTAGTGTTGCAAGAGTTGAAGAAAAATTTGAAGCGTACTGTTGCTTATACAAAATTTTCTTGTATGTTTTTGGTTTTATGTTGATACATTTGATTCTTAACAGTCTTCCATTTTACCTTAAAAACCTGTAGAAAACTACTTTTATAAAACATTGCCACTCTCTTTGATTTTTTTTTTCAGAACTTTGTATCTCCTCTCTTCTTTTCTTTGAATTCCACAGCAGTTGTTTTCCTTTTTAATAGGCAACTTCTAAATATTTAGTTCTGCAAACTCCAACTGGATTTAAAATGCTGCTGTCAAACCAGTCACTAAAATTCAACCACAACTCTCCTTTGTAGCATCTGCACCGGCTCAACATTCAACTCTATCAGCAAAACACTCAATAATCTTGCTCCCTCATTTAGAACTCACCTACTCACTGTCCACCCCTTTTCTGCCTTTCTGCCACCCTATACCCTTCGATGAGTGAAATCCAGAGTTAAATTCAAACTTTACCAACCTGCCCCTCACTCCTCCTCCATCTTCCATTCTTCTGTACTCAATTTAATTTTGGTGTTTTCTTAGTGTGAGAAGCTTCAACGGAGAGACGGGGAACCGGATCGGGAAGCAGGGCCCACCGGGCACCGGAGAGCCCCTGGAGAAGATGTCTGGCAGCCCGGAGAAGAACTCCTCTGCTCAGGAGCTGAAGGAGCAGGGGAACCGTCTGTTCCTCAGCCGAAAATACCAGGAGGCCTCCACCTGCTACAGCAAAGCCATCGTGAGATGTCTTTAGTTCTCCGTCGTATGACGTGATCTCGAGGATGCTCATCATGTTTGTCTCTGTGTGTAGAACCGTAACCCCTCAGTGGCCGTGTACTACACTAACCGAGCCCTGTGCTATGTGAAGCTCCAGCAGTATGATAAAGCACTGGCCGACTGTAAACACGCCCTTGAGCTCGACAGCCAATCAGTGAAGGCGCATTTCTTCCTGGGCCAGTGTCAGCTGGAGCTGGAGAACTACGAGGAGGCCATTGGAAATCTACAGAGAGGTGCGTGCTGAGCTCTTTTAAAAAGAGTCCTTGGTTTGTACACCTTTTTTTGTATATTAAACAAATATATATGTTATTTAAATTATCATAATGGGTTTTTTCCCCAAGTGGTATGTAACACTATTAAACATTTTGCCACCAGATTAAGTCAAGCCAAAGTCAAGTAGCTTTTATTGTCATTTCAACCATATAAGTTGATGCAGTACATGGTGAAATGAAACAACGTTCCCTCAGAACCTTGGTGCTACATAAAACATATAGTCAAGTACAACACGACAGAGAATATCACATTTCCTAATAAACTAAAAATGTGACCAGTGGGGGTCGATCAAATCCCGAACTGAATCAACAATCTGCCAATCAATACCAAACTAAATTTATGGTCAGGGAATAAAAATGAAACCGAACCTTCACATCTCTAAATTCAAATCTAAATATAAAAATGAGCTGTGCAATATATCTCTCTTTCCTTTTGTTTCATAATTGTATAAAATTGTGTTTTATGGTGTTCTATTAATCATAAGTAAGTAAGTAGAATCTGCCCGAGTCCTTTAGTTGCTTAACACTTGGTCAGAAGACTGCTTTGTGGATTGTTTTCCCAAACTTTTTGTATCTCAAAGTCTTAAAACTTTTTAAATAAAAAAAGAATTGATTGTCAGTAATTGCAATCAATTAAAGGGTTATAAGTCACTATTTTTAACAATTTAGATACTGTTTATAACAAATTTGTTTTTTGTTTGGGAACATCCATGATTTGATCTACTCTTATAAATCACTATACAAGCCACAAAAAGGCTCAATCGCTTTTTGAAATGTATTATGAAACATAATATTCATCATAAAGTAAAGCAGTACTCTACCAATGTAGTATAACGTTTGTTGTTGGCTTTCAAAGCACAAGTTGTTTCTCCACGCAGCGTTGTGATCATAGAAGCATATGCACAACCTGCTGTAAATGTTCACCTTTGATTTCCAGCGTATAATCTAGCAAAGGAGCAACGGCTGAACTTTGGAGATGACATCCCGAGCGCTCTCCGCATCGCCAAGAAGAAGCGCTGGAACAGCATCGAGGATAAGAGGATCAGCCAGGAGAACGAGCTGCACGCCTATCTGAGCAAACTCATCCTGGCGGAGAAAGAGAGGTGTGTGATGGTCTGCGTCATTGGAAGCGTGCATGCGTGCTTGTGCGTGATGTTTCTGCTTGTGTTCTCAGGGAGATGGACGAGCGAGTGAAGTCAGAGGAGTGTCAGAACGGAGGCGACATCAGCAAAATCAAATCCAAACATGTGAGAAATGTTTCCTTTATAAACTGTCTGTGTGTCTGAGACAAGCCTGTGTGTGATGTCATTTCCTGTGCTCTGCAGGATAAGTATCTGATGGACATGGATGAGCTTTTCTCACAAGTCGATGAAAAGAGGAAGGTAAGTTATGTTGTGAGAAATGGATTGTATTTTATGACCTTCATAAGATTGTAGTAGAATGTGAAATAAGATGATAAATTCTGTCAGGAATGCGTTTACTTTGGCCCTTTCCAAAATGGCACACTCCGGGTTTTTGGACTTGGCTCGAGTCCACACTCTGGTGACATCATGAAGTCCAGACGCTAGGGGCCCTTGAATCAAGTCCCCGAGGATGCTCTGTGCTCGTATTTTGGGACAGACTCATGTCACGCTGGAAGCAGGAACAGCTCCGCTGATGTTTACTTTACAGCTACGATTCAACATGAATAAAGACATTACCTGCTTTGAATTCACCACGGTTTCTGCAAAAGGCTGTCAATGCTGCAGAATAGGTTTTTGTTGTTAATGCACAGAGAATTAAGACTAACTCTTAAAGGAATTTGGGTAAATGTTGCTCAACATTTGTGTTTTGGTACACAATCTGTTTAGGACTGTATAATCTCACGTTGTCAACATGACAGTTTAAATAGTTAAACAATATATCGGCTAGTCATTTCTCTGATAAAAGTTTACGAGTCACTTCAGTGCTTTGTTCCCGTCATATCACCGATCTGAATGAGCTCCTCCCAACAATGGTCTGATTGGCCATTCACAAAGAATTCTGTGTTGTGGGGCGAGTGAAACCTGCATCGATGCGGTCTTTGCCAAAGACCAGATAAAGGGTTCATAGAGGGCACTAATGAGCACACTTCTGAGCCTAAAATGACAAGTGGGACACTCTACGGACTCATGCACTTCGACTTTGTATCTGATGAATGACTTCTGGTTAATCAGAGTCAAACATATCTCTCTCTCTCTCTCTCTCTCTCTCTCTCTCTCTCTCTCTCTCTCTCTCTCTCTCTCTCTCTGCAAGGAGAGATTCAGAGTAAAGGGAAGAAGTTATTATTGGCTGATATGGAGTTCTCTAAGTGTGGAATTTGCACCCTGCATTTAACTCTCTTTTTTTTTGACGGACTGACATTAATGTTAATATATCAGTATAATATCAGTTTTAATGATAATATATGGTTTTGAGTTCAATGTTGACATTTTGAAGTAATCAAGACAGACTTAAGATTTGTAATTATATTGATCTTTACTTATAATTGACCTCTATACAGTCTGTTTGAAGTTTTGGTAACTAAGATTGGTTTTAGTTTAGGGTTGCAACTCACGACAAAAAATATAAAAGAGAATAATTTAAAAAATTGGTCTCTGGACTCGTTTTCAGCCATTAAGTTTATTTTTAGCCACAAACAGCACAGGAAGTGTAAGAGGGTGGTTCCTTTATCACACTTTCCAGAGCGTCTTGGGTTCTCTGATGCTGATATAGGTCTGTGGTTCAAATAAAAGCATTTTTTTTAATGCTGGGCCCTATTGACTCTCGCTGTTGCTTCTGTGGATAATGTATTTGCATTATGAGATGATATCGATGTTCTAAACTCCTGCAGAAGCGAGAGATCCCGGACTACCTGTGCGGGAAGATCAGTTTCGAGCTGATGAGGGAGCCCTGCATTACTCCGAGCGGCATCACTTACGACCGCAAGGACATCGAGGAGCATCTACAGGTGTGTTTGAGATGATGCCAGCCAAGTTCAGTTCACCAGAGCCGCATAAATGCTAGAATTAAACAAAGAAAAGAAAATATAGAATTGAAAGATTTTTTTCACACAAAAATGACATGTTACAAAGTAAATGAAATATGTTTATTAATTTTAGACTTATCTAAAAACATTCAAAATTTGAAGGATAAAAAGTAAAATAGGTATTTGACGAATGTATAAAAACTAAACGTAGTGACACAAACCATTAACAAAACAAACAAATAATTATATGGGTTTGATTATAGGTCATTGACCAAATGGTGCTCAAGTTTAATTTGTAAAACAAATAATACAAAATGTTTGTTTAACGACTTTTACTTTGGTATCACTAATAACCAAATATACAACATAAGATTCATTTCATTGTTATACACAAGTTCAGTTTTCAGCCTCCTTAAAGCAGTTCTAATACAGCATGGAGACTTCAACAAAAGCAAAAACAAAAACAAAATCTCTTCATCACGTTACACAGAGCTATAGTTTATATGTTTAACATGTATCAGAGAGCAGCAGCACAGATTCACCTCGTTCTCCCAGAGCTTCAGAGTTCACTTTAGCTTCCAGTTAACGTACTTAACCATAGAAAACGATTCGTAAAACCTTCACTCTTTTAATCCACAAAAAACATACCAAATTCAACTATTTCTAAAGTTAGAGGGTAACTTGTTTATTCCTTTATAAACCAGTTCACAATGAAGCTAAAGAGGATTGATGTCTTTAATTTCTCTCACGCAAACAGAACACGATTAAGCTGAAAATAAAAATGTCTTCCTAAAAATTAATTAGTTTGGGAGAAGATTTAAAGTCTTGACTTGAATGTCTTTGATCTTGGGTGATCGAGGTAAAGAAATATAATTGTTATTATTGTTTTAATTTGAACAGGATCAAAAACTTCGAACAGAATTTGAGTAATGACGTGTACGAAGGGGTTCCTCGCTGCAGACATCACTAGAGTAAAGATGTCCTGTTATTATCAGGACGTCATTACAGTGAAAGTACACATGTGTCAAATCTAAAAGAAAATATACAGTTGGATAAGTGCAGTTACAAAAATAAAGAAATAATCATCAGTGTGGTGCTTCTCTGTGAACTTGAAACAGACAAAAGCAGGTTTGGTTGTTTCAGTAACGGTGTGGTATGCATGATATGGAAGCTGTTTCATGAAGGAGAAGCTATTTAAGCTCCTCTACGGTGGAAAAAATTATTATTCTTGCATAAAAACACCAGAGGTACACAAGGACATATTTCGAGTGCTCCTAGCACAACACCAAATATATTGTTTTATATACAAGCACAAAGACAACACTTTAGTCATCCCACTGCCCCATACATTATTCTGAAAACATCTGATCTGCTAGATCTGTCATACGAAATAATTTCCAAGCAGGGCAATTCCAAAATGTCTTGTTTTATTGATTCATCAACTAAATTGTTTGCATATCTTTAAATATGCTTTACAAACAACAAGGCAGGTATTTAATTCAGTCAATTAATTTAAATAATTCTGAAACATTGAGTTCAGAATACTTCGTTTGGCTGCGCATCGATCAGAAAATAATAAAATCAATCAAAATAAAAATCAATCAAAGCAAGGACGAACTCCACTTCCCACAATGCACGCGCTCGTTTGGTCCTGACACAAACGCATCGCTCTCAGATTTAACAAATGGATTTTGGTGAACACAAACATGTTAATCTCATAGGAACTCTTCGCTTAATTATAAAAGGAGGAAGCGAGAGGAGCAATTGGTAGAAAATCACAGATCACATATAAATGTCATCCTGCAGAAAACCGCTTGCAATGAAACCGTAATGCTCTAATTACGTGATTGTTTCGCATTGTTTCCTCCTTAAACGGACAAGCAATAACAAACACTGCTTCTTTCTTTCCTTTACACACAGTAAGAAACCACTAGATGGCGCCAGTGAGTGATCTGAATGAACCTTCGCATACTGAACCTTTTTTCGAACCACTGCTTCAATAGGGTTCAAAGCTTCATAAAGCCTCGTTTTGCCATCAATTTAATGCCTACTAGTGGTCAAAACTGTAATTACAAGTCTGAACAGAGTTCATTTTAATGTGTTGTTATTTCTGTCTCAAGCGTGTTGGCCATTTTGACCCAGTCACCCGCAGCCAACTGACCCAGGATCAGCTGATCCCCAACCTGGCCATGAAAGAGGTGATCGATGCGTTCATCCAGGAGAACGGCTGGGTGGAGGACTACTGAACTCACCCAAACACACGCGCAGCAGAGACGCCTGGCTCCATGCAGTCCTCTGCTCTATATTCATGCACTTTAATCAGTGGAGGTTTGCTGAGTCGCTGGATTGCAGCAGAATAACCCACCGGCTCTTTCTCGAGAAACTTGCTGTCCTTCCCAGACTCTAGCTGATGTTCGGTGCGCCTGACAATGCTGTAATTTCCCCAGTGAATGTTCAGAAGCATCCTTTTGGAAGATGCATAATCAAAGTTAGAAGAGGAGTGCTGTGCATGCTAGGTCTGCGCAAGTTTTTTTTTTTTTGATGCTGTCAGTTAAGAGATCTATATATTCAGAATGAATGTGTGCTGTAACATGTAGATGCTTCTTGAGCTTTGGGTTCTTGCAAGATGCTGAATTTGCTGATTATATTGTTTTTGTAATATGTGTTTAGTCCCTGATATATAGTTAAATGTTCATTCATCTGGCTGTTGATGACAATGAACCATTATTGCAAACTCATTGATATGATTTGTTTAGTTAATGTGCAGCGACATTTCACTGTTACAGCTGCCTTCTCTTCCGGACGTTTATGGAGTTTTCTGTTTCCTACCACCAGCACACACACCTTTCTGTTTGTTTATAGTTTCTACAGTTAAAGGTTGGTAACAGTATGTTATTCCTAGAGGACCAATGTTATATGTTAGAGCTGAAAGTAACTAAACTGAATGTTTTTCATGGTTCAGATATACCCAAGTGGTAGGCAGTGCATTTGGTTTTATTCATTAAATGTTATTTAGTTTTCTTTTGATGTTATCTATATTATTAAGCAATTCATTTAACCAGGAAGTGGTAAATCTTTTCACATGTCTTAACTATAAAATATTAAGGAAAAAAAAAAAAAAAAAAAAAAAAAAATATATATATATATATATATATATATATATATATATATATATATATATATATATATATAAATAAAATGTAAATATAATTAAGGGTTCTGAAAAAGTAGCTAATTAAAATAATAACATAAAAATACAACTACGGTTATACTGATTTAAAAATAGAACAAAATGTGTTCACGTCGTGTTTGATGAACGTCAGCTTTTGCTTTAGCCAATCAGTGAATTAGGGGAACCGTCACGTGATCACATTAGTCGCGGCGTTTTCTATCGATCGTGTTATGATCTTCATGTCAGAACGGATTCTTCACCCGCCACGACCTGCGGAAAGAAGGGAGTGGAAACAGCTCAAGAGAGCAGTTGTACTTTAACTACAGATGAAAAGAAGGTAAGTTAAAACTTTGCTCTTCCAGGCATACGTCACACTGAAATTTGCGTAGCCTGAGTCTTTGGTTATATAACCCACAGCTGTAATGCCGGAGCATTTGATTGCTTAAAGCAGTTTCGGAGTTCACAGTTCCCCCCCCAAACAGCGGCTTTCTACAACTTTACAATGTCAGAGAGGCACTAATGAGTGGCACCCTGTGACATGCGGTCGATGATGGCGCAAAACCCGACAAAATCTATTTGCGCATGCTCGTTAAGCACCGCCGAGTTAGGCCCTTACCTTTTTCAAACAGCGCCCTCTAGCTAATCGGAGAAAGAAAAAAATTCATCTCTGAAATTGCAATATTTAAAGAATCTGAAAGAATAAAATAAATAAACAGTTTTGCTTTAGTTGATAGATACCTACATAATTGCCACAAATCAGACGTGAAATAATTTTTACAAATTAAAACCTTAAGATTAAATTTAATGAAGTTGAATTGAAATGTTACTCAATATATTTGAACTACAATTACAATGTGAATGTTTCGTTCATATTTTTACTAATAAAAACCTCAAGATTAAAGTACAGATTACATCCAATAATAAATCATAATAAATGTAAATATAATTGAATAAATTTGATTCAAATATATAAAAAAAGGTTAATGCGTTATTTTATAGATAAAAATCCCAATATTTTATTCAAGATTACATTCAAGAATAAATCTTATTTATTTTATTTTAACAGAATACATTTCCAACTAGAAAACAAAGTTCTAAAATATGTACTCTACATAACAATATGAAATTATAAAAATTGCTTCATATGATCTCACACAACCAAGTAAACTTATTACATAAACTTATTACATATAATTTAGTGATAAAATAGTTTTGAACTAAAAAATAACAGATTGCAGCTTACATTATCTTTCCTGTACAGGGCTTGAAATTCCTGTTTAAAATGTATAAAACTATGATCTTAATTTACTGCATTATAAACCAATAATCTGTCTATTCAGCATTATTTAATAACTGAATGCAAGGCCAGTTTTATTTACTGGGCAGTTTTGTATTTTTCAATAAAGATTTTGATTTTAAAAGAAAAATTAATTCAATATTTATGCTCTGGTTGTCCTACAATTCTAAAACACTGGAGGGCGCTGTTTAAAAAGGGTGTGGCCTAAAGAGGCGCCCCGGCTTTGGCAGACATCCTTCTACAGCCGGAAACGAATCCTAAAAACATAATCATTTGTTCATTAATTCATCTTCCTGTCGGCTTTTTCCTTTTCGGGGTCACCACAGCGGAATGAACCGCCAACTCTCTGGCATATGTTTTACGCAGCGGATGCCCTTCCAGCCGTAACCCATTGCTGGGAAACATTCACACACAAATTCAGAGCATTGTATCTCAAAGGTTATGAAACTTTTGCCCACTTAACAAATTCATTTGGCAGCTGACCACTTTATATATGGCATTCACAAATCTTACTACACATAAGATGTGAATAATTTCATTGATTAACCGAAGGAAATGACTACATGTTTTCTTCAACTTTATTTTCAGATTTGTGATATAAACATTGTCTTACTAAACATCATTCACAAGTATTTACTGCTAGAAGTTGAACAAAAGTAGGTACATTTGAGCTCCATCACATAAGAGGTCTCATGTTTCCCGGAAGCCAGGAGAGATTACCAACTACATTATTTAAGTGCGCTCAACATACTTTTCAGCAAAGGTTTTTGAGTTGTGGAGAGCTTTGCAAATCTGTAAATGTTCGTTTTGTGTGTAACTGATATTACTACAGTCTTTAGTGCACCTTTACAAAACGGATCTATTTACAAATATAAACGAAAACTCACAAAGATACGGTTGCAGACCAAGATATAGATTTGCATGTTTCCAGAAGTACATGAATAATATTGTTACAATAACATAACAATACCTCTCTATTAGTCAATTTACTTTTAACCATCAGGATCTGGAAAAGACACGAGCAAAAACATAATGTATGACATAATAGAATAGAAACGTTTCCAACCATTTTCACCAAACAGAAAATTCTCAATGTTATCGATTTACTTGACAGTTAAACATGTTAAGATAAATAGATTAATCTGAAAATTCTTGATCAAGTTAGCTTTAAAAAAATAATCAACTTTTGTTGACAATATTATTTTATTGACATTCATCATTTAAAATCAGCAAAACTTGAGAAAGTTCACACTATTAAAATCTGAACTAGCTATGTTTGTTTGTGTCCTCTACAGTTTCACGCTTGAATAAAAAGTGCTGAACGGCTCTGTTCAGAGTTTGTGAACAGCTTCAAGCTATTAATGGACGTGTTACAAAATATCCTTTAAAATCACAAACATTGTTGTGAGTAGCGAACAAACAAAGTTGCGTAGTTTCATTGTTTCAAAACAGTTGCTAACAGTTTTTTTCCCAGGTGCTGTCCGGGTAACTTTTTGAAGATGGATATTAAGTTTGTATGTTCTTTATGCTGGTGAGGTGATTAGCACCTGCCTCAGTCAGCGAGGGAACTCCTATTTACTCTACCGGACCTAAAAAGTGCTATATAAAAACTTGATTGATTGCCCAAATTTTCATGAAGAAATAAAAGAGTTCTTGTATCCGCTGGAGTAAAACCTGCATTAATGCTTCCAGGATAAACTCACTCTCTCAAGCAATCGCCTCAACCTCCTCACGGCATCTTCAGCCTGGAACGATAAAACCCACACGAATTAAAACATCTGAAGATATAGATAAAATAACCTACAAACCTGCTCCGCTCACACCCATGTTCTCACCAGCGGCCTCTCGGCGTCTGAGGACATGCTCTGCTCTCTTCTGGCTTTTATAACCTTCTCAATCAGCCACAACTGTAAGCAAATCAGTGTCAGCCAATCACAGTCCTCGCTGCTGATTAGCCCCTCCCTCTCAATCACACACACCTGCTCTCACTGCTCACTCTCAGCTTAATGATGCAGACTCGATTGATAAAACATCACTGCAGTTTTAACATACACAACTTTATTGATTCATATTTATAGCTTAATAGAATTCATAGTTTTGATACAAATTTAATAACAATGAAACTTATCAAAAGAAAAAACACATTACCCCTAAATGTATATTTTTCAATAAACTCAGATTCTGTTTATTGGAATAAAACATGGCCACTAACTCATAAATACATTTCAAGAAACTGACAGCTCTTGCTGCTTTAGATGTAATTTGAATGAAACGTTTAGTGATTTATTCATTTGTTTCTCCAAAAAACAAAATTTTCTGAAACAGTTTGCACACCTTCTCCACTTAAAACACCGTAATTCAGATACGCGCTAAGGTGAATCATTTTACCACAGTCTCAGCTAGCCTGTTTTATTTAGATGATGTATCATCTTAAACAAAATCATACTCTTTAAGACAAGCAAATCAAGTTTTTTTATAAAGGACATTTTATAGTTTTTTTACGTGGTTTACAGTATAAAAAACAAACAAAAAGACCGATGACAACAGAACTTTAAGTAGATTCATTATTGAACCTGCATTAAAAGCTGAATTTATTACATGTTTTATTAAAATTTGTTAAGATGAAAACAATAGCGTAATTACAGTATTTGACTTAAAAAGGCACAAACATGAGTTGGAGAGTTGCACCAATACCTTTTCTTGTAGTACGAGCACAGATGACGACGAGCGCAGCACATTTTCCCCAAATATAATACTTAAAGCATGTTTGAGCTTCAGATGTTTTATCATACGAGTCATATTTTTAACAGGGTTTTCTTGATATTTTCACTCTACATTCAGTCCATTATGTCAATCTGTGCCAAAAACATTTTGTAAAGTCAATCTACAGAATTGTGAAATTTACGATTTACCTTTTCTCATAACAATTGAACATTGAGCCACATTTTTTTTCGAGTGAAGTATCTGCGTGTATTTATTAAAAGTATTTATTAAGAGTACTTTAGCTTGGTATGTAACCTGATAACTGTATCCCTTTCTGTTCTTCCCTTTAGTGTTTAGTTTAAAGTGTTTGGTCCATTTGTTTTCCCCAAATGTCCTAATATTTGCACCTCTGACAGTGAATGTGCTGAAGAGAACATGTTAATATCTTACCTAGAACTGAACCTAGAGTTTTAACTTGTAAAATAAATTCATTTTATTTAATAAATTATTTTATTAACACTGTTGGTGCAGTATTTGTTCAGGTCTGTTTGCAATACTTTTTTGTATCACATCATTCAAAGTTTATATATATATATATATATATATATATATATATACACACACACACACACACATGAATACAACTACATATCTGTAAAAGATGATTAAAAAAAAGTTACATTTCTAATGCTTAGGCATCACATTAGTTTTATTCTACAAGAACAAACTCTGCCAAGAACAAAAGGAGAGCTAAAGCACTTACCCAAGGTTCCTTCATGTTTCTGTGATAAAATAGTTGTGATATTCTTTTTGAATCACCCTGTAATCAAACAAATATATAAAACACAATCAGACAAGTTATAGTTCATCCTGTGAGCAGGTATTGTTCCTGCTGTAAATGGTAGTAGCCCGGTGTAGACTTGAAATGTAAAGCACCACCATCATCATCCTTTAACCATAAAAAACACATTCCTGGAGATTCCTCAGATAGAAACCTCCAGCCTGGTGATCAGCGTAATGAGAATTCCACTAACCGTCGATGATCTCTCATGCTTGTAACGCTCTCGTAGACAGCCCAGGACTATAAGGTCAATCGATATCTATTGATGGTGAGCTGTTCAGGTCCGTGTCCATCAGAAACCGCTCGCTCTGGAGGAACGTCTGTCTGGGGAGATTTACAGAGAAACAGCAGATCTTTCCCTCTGGTGGACCGGTGTAGCCAATCAATACTCCATTTTCTCCTCAAATCGGATCAATGCGGAGTGAAAAAATACACATTCTATCTCCTCCGGGCGTGCTGCTCCACAGCTGCAGTGTCAGAACGACTGCAACACTGAACGCTTCATGGAAATCATTAGTTGTAGAAACCTTTTCAAACGACGGAGATGCTTTCTCTCGGTGTGAAGCCGGTAGCCGTTCTTAAGAGGGAGATCGGTTTGGTTTCTTCTGTGAGCTTCTCGATAATGTTCAGGTGTAGTTACAGTGCAGGGCATGAGAAAAGTTGTGCTTAACTTTCATTTATCAAACCAATTATCTCTCAACTTCTGCTCCCCATTATTATTTAGCTTTTTTTACTTTCCATTGTATATAGTTTGTTTTAAAAAGTCTGCCTGATTATCGAAGATGGTGCTAATAGAATGGCTCATATTAATTCCAATGGCTGTCTATCTTCTAAAATCAAATGAAAATATTGTTTTCTTATCATAACACAAAGGTAAATCACTTTGTTTTCTTCACATTTGTGTTGTTCTTTATTTTACAGGTAAATGTGTGTTAATGTCTAGAGTACATTAAAGTGGGTCTTTTTTATTAAACTGAATTTGCTATAATGATTAAGCCCCATTTCTTCCCCTACAGTTTGCATGTTCCTGGGTTTCTGCAGGTTTCAAATTTACAACCTTCTTAAGATATATAACATAAATTATACTTTGCACAGAACAGAAATCTAGTCACTGCAATACTGTCAATGCTCTCCAATACTGCAACCAAACCCAATCTATTTACTAGTAACAAAACTAAATTCTTCTTAAATTTCATCAAAATCATTTTTATGGATGTTGTGAAATGTATACTAAGTGTATAATAAACAGATTTATATTATTATATGTACTTTTTGTTGAATTCTAAGCTTTTTGCCAGTCTTTTAGGTTCGAATATAGTTCAGAAGTTATGAATCTGATATTAAATTCTAAACACATTAAATTATCTGTAAAGTAAAGGATCAGGATATGATTGATTACGGTGATAGATTAATTGATTATTAAAATAATCGATAGCTTCTAGAGTAGCTTCTAGAATATATAAATATTACCACTCTAGAATAGAAAAATATTACCATCTGGGTAATTTTATTTTATTCTCTGAATTGATTGAATCCTTCTCAGTTTTCAAGGGCTAAGGAGTTGGAAAAACAGGGAGAGGAAAGCAAAGCAGCCAGAGTCAGCTTACTCCTCTTATTTAAATACATTATTAGAAATTGTAATAAAAAAAAGTGTCATTTTAAAGCCTTGAGACTCATTGCAAGTTGATGGAATGGGAATTAAGTTTCCTGTTTGAACAAGTGTTCAAAAAAAGTATCAATTAATTGTGTAGTCAATATTGAAACAGCATTTTCGGTTAGTGAAGAGAATCCATTAGAATGTTTCCAAACACGCGTGGCTGTGGAAAGAAGAGCGTTTGTAGAAAAGGGAATGTTAATTAAGATTTGTGCAGCGAGCTGAGAGATGAGTATTTAGAAAGGCACAAAACCACTTTAACGTTTGGAGAGGAAAAAGCTGATTGGATTCATTTTTTTTCAGCAGGAGAGCGTAGAAACTCTGCTGACTGTAAAATAAATCAGTCCGTGTCTGGGTAATGGAAAAATGGAGAATTCTATCTGTTTAAGCTCAAATGAAATGTGATACCTGGATAATTGTTTCCAGTCTCGTTCTGCCATGTGCTCTCCCTCTCTCCGAATGTATTCCAGTCTGGAATCACTATAATTGGATTTTGAAATATGTTTCCTAAACAGCAAATATCTTGTGATTAGACTCGTGAGCAATGTTATGATAGCAGAGCGCTGGTGTACCTTTAAAGATGATCTCCGTTTCTGTTCCTAAATCAATGAAACGAGCGTCTCCCGAACAGCGGCGTTGATCGAAGTTCTGATTGTGTGTGTTGCAGGAGGACGTTGCTTAGATGACCTGACTCTCTGCGATGCTCCAGCGGCGTCATTAACCCGACGCTTGCTTCGGAGCGTGACCAGTGGAGCACGAGAGGTCCGTCTGCTTCTGGTGGGCTCCAGGTGCGTGCAGACTAACCTCCCTCAGCGCTCACACACTCAGCTCGCACACGCTCAGGAACAATTCTGATTCAGTCTGAAAGCACACTGGTTATACGACTTTTAAATGCTAGTTTGTATATTTTAACACGTTTCATCAGTGAAGCTGAGACGGTCTTGTTTTAGGTGGTTTTCGGAGTAATTCAATACGGCGGTTTGATTTCAATGTACGTTTTAATTAGGTGCTAATTTAACAGCTTATTCATTAAACAAACTAACATTTACATTATTATTATTATATATATATATTTTTTTTACATATTAACAACAATACAAATCTTCACAAGTTTTGGCATGCACACGTAATAAATAATAATAACTGGAAAGCGACACCTTAATCCTGTCTAAATGACTATAAAAGCACAATAAAACAGAAAACAATCTCATCACAATATAATAACAGAATAATTGATTCTGGTAATCTGATTGGTTGGATTTGTGCTTATTTCCGGGAGAAGCAGGTGTCACATTTGTTTTCTTTTCTCACATTGAATATTTTACTAGCAGTGTGCCTCCTCGAGTCTATTACAGAACGTTGCGTTATCTCTCATCTTCTGGGACTTTTTCCCCCGTGGATAATTGGTTTCATGTTGGTCAGTTGACGTAGGGACATTTTCACGCTCTGAAACGACGTGGGATTGGTTTGTCATGTGAAACGGCTTCCTCTGCCGTTCTAGACCAAACAATCTGCCAAACCCCCCCAATCTTCCCTACATGAACCCTGATTAACCTCCCGCATCATCTTTCTCTCGGACAGCATCAGCTGTATGATGTCACAGATCTCTTTCTCTGTCTTTAAACAAAGCACTCAAACATTGTTTAAAAAAGTTTCCCCGTGTTTCACTTTAAAACTTGGTGGCACATGACTGTTAACCACCATAAAGTATGGTGCTCCCTCCATACTTCTCGATCAGTGGGCAAGGGGAATATGATAAAAAAAAAAATCCCCATCTGCTTTTTTCACCTGTTTTATTTGCATAAAACAAATTATTACATTTCACTTTTTATGTTAAGCTCTCAGCTTATAGGAACGTCTTACCCATAAATGTATGAATGTAATCGATGACCACATTTTTATCACGTTTGCAACGTGTTCAGATAGTCAACTCTGATTGTTTTTAAAATAAAAATTCTGAAAATAACTTGATTGTATGTTTGTTCATTGTTTTTTTTCCCCGAAGAGTCTGTTAGCCGCTCTCAATCAGTTCGACCTTTAGGGATCGATGAATTGATGAAACTCAAAATTCCTCATCTGCTGATTATCTGGACCAATAGATCAATTCCATGCGAGTGTGCTTGCACAGAGCTCTTTCCAAACGAGCGCAGCCGTATGGTTTCACTGCCGCGTGAAGATGCAGAAGCTGCGGAGTCAGCGGAGCTCGAACCGTTTGCTAAGCGATTACAGAACGCCACGCATGCAGGATTCTCCGATCCCGGCCAATTCATCCGTGCATCTCTAGTTTTCTGTCATCTATTTATTCTTGTTTCATTCGTTATACTGTTATACTATGTATACTGAATACACATTCATCACGTGATAAACTCGATCAGAAATGTGAGGTTAAACCAATAATTAAAAAAACATTTTTATTGTCACAGTTTGATATAGTGATGACAGTCATTTTTTAAATGGAACAAAGCAGAATTTGACAGCAAATTAAAGCACATTCAAATAAAAAAACCATGGCAATCCTTAAAAATATCTTTACAAAGTGTGTACATTTCTATACAAAAAGATTTTTCCGCAGTAACCTCTTGAGACATCAACTTAATTTCTCTCTTAAAAAAAAAAAAAAACAATTTAACAACCAACGATCATTCAATTTCTATTCATCTTTTCCCTTTAATCTTACACTTCCAATTCCTTATTGTGTTTCAGCAAATACAGTATGTACAGCAATGGAAATACCAGCTGAACTGGCCATTATTTTGAAGCTTTTCTTGTAAATCTGCCGTATAAAAATAGAGTTTATCATGACACGCTCCAGATAGAATGAGAGAAACATCAGAGCGAACAGAAAAAAAAGTGCGAAACACTCATTTACAACACAGTATTCAACCCAAAATACAGCGACGACGTATGTACAGCTTCAGCTTCACAGTCTGATCCCCAAATGTGATTTCTGACACGGGACGTTCACGTGGGTTCGCTTTTTGTTTATGTTTCAAAAGTAATTCTGGTACTTAAGGAATAATCGAGTGATTTGTGTTAAATCTTGTCAGAAATTTGTGATCAGAAGATTGCCCACTTTGAGTTTAACATTAGGTCAGAATATGGTGCCTTTGAAATTATGTTTAGAATAGAGACAAACCCATTGCCATTTCAATCCAAAGTAAATTAAGTCTATGGCTATAATGCACTTTCACAATAACTCCTTACACAATAACAATATATAACAATAATTCCTTATTTAAAAAGAATCATATGATGAGTAAAGTGATTAAATAAACATAAACAATATTACACATATTAAAGGGGGCACAAACTGGATAAAAGTTTGTTTTTAGTTAAATGATAGAATAGCTTTAGGTTTCTCACTTCATGACTCCCTTAAATATTTGAATAATTAAATCTAATAGATACATTTGAATAATTAAATCTAATAGATATATATAGTCTTTGAATATTTCTGTTTCTGACTAAATTTGTAAACTAAATTAAAGTATATTTTATTATACCAGTAAAAAATAAATAATACGTAGAATAATTTATCAGTTTAGTAGATAAAAAGGTCAAATGTAATAAATAGAATGAGTAAAACATGTTTTAAAATTTTTTTTGCAGCATCAACATTTGGGTCGGGGCGATAATGCGATATCGATAATTATTATGATGTACATTTTCTTGATACGACGATAGAGAGAGCTGCAGAACAGCGGATTGCTGTTTGTTTTCTCCGTGATGATGAGCTCCAGTCACATGAGAAAACACTCCTACTATTCCAGGTAAACCTCCCACTTTTATCCTAGTCTTCCACAAAAAAAGCTTTATTCTGTCCCACGTCTACATGATGCAGTTACAAGACGCATTCAACTGGAAGACCAGAAGTAGGGCTTCTGACTGGTTTAGCTTGTTGATTTCTTCTTTAACCTACAGAGACACGCGCTGCAGCCACAGCGTGAGAGAACCTCGCAGTGAAATATATGGAGTGGAAACAATGGCAGCGACATCCAAAAGAGCTTCATTTGAGATCGAAAAATGTAAGTTTACTACAACAGCACGTTCTCTTGAACTCAGATGCAGTTCTTTCTAGGCTTAAGTTATGACTATCTTTTTATAACTATTTATATGAAACCAATCTCCAAAACAAATAAAAGAGGGAGATTCCCCTCATTAAAAAACCTGGGCCTGATGTACATTTTTTCGTAACGATTTAACCATACAAAGATACTACCTTAGACTGCTCACATTTAGAAAATGTTTGTCTTGTTTTTACAAGCAAAAAAAATAGTTTGAAAACATTATTTGATGATCGGGTTCGTACAACTTTCACTCCAGATTTAAACCTGCTTTTATTTTGACAGTAAATAAAGATCAGGATAATTATCGATATCGACTGACATGAAAAAAAAATTACTGATATATATATTTATTTGCATTATCGCCCAACTCAATTAACTCCCAAGCTTTTAAGTTTTACATTATTTTCATGAATAGATTCCAACATTTAATTTCAATTGTGAATGTGTCAGAATCCTTTGAGTGGAAAGCAACAGATGTGAAGAAGCAGAGAGAAAACAATACCAGATGTCTCAACATGGAGAGAAGTTGTTCTGTCTGTTTCTCAAGAGTCTTCGAAACTTGCCGTAAATCTTCTGCTCACTCTGAATATTGTCCTGTTTCAGAGTGCGTCATGGAGAGAAAGGGAACAAACACGTGATCAGATCGTGATTCAGCTAAAGTATTTAATAACGCTGCACCATTAATTCTCAAAAGAACACAATGTCAATCTGAACTCTCATTTACATGATGTTGGCCTATTAGCTTAGCTTAAAGGTGCGTACACAAAGAGCAGCCTACTTTTCTATAGGAGAGATCAAGCTGCTTTAGGAAACAGATCAGAAATGTGTGGTTATCTACAGCACGTCTCTAACTTTAGCACTTGTTATAAATGTATTTTTATCTAATTCATCATCACTAGGGAAGGCCATTCTTTCAGTTATTTAGTTTCTGTTTGTATTACAATCTTAAGTCAAATATATATATATATATATATTTTAATTCTTTGACTGGAGGAAGTAAATGAGACTGCTGCATTAAAAAGAGATATCTCTTGAAGTTGAGCAGAATTAATGCTGTAGCAACATCTCTTTGCATGCGCACTCGCAGCTGCCGTCACCTGCGCCGCGACAGTGAGGATAATCTGTTTGATGGTTGAAGCCGTATTCCAAATGATCCGCAATTGCCAAAATATGAACCATGTTTACCTTTAACCAGTTGAGACCAAAACTACAATTTTGACAACTATTTACATGTTATAGTTTGTGACCACACCAACCAATCAGGAACTTCCTGGAGTAGTCATGTGAGGGGAAACCAGTGATGGTGGAAATAAAAGTGATTTTCTTATATCTTTATTTCTTGGTCTGAGCACAACACAAGAGTTTCAGCACAGAAAGCATTCATTTCTGGTCGCTAGTGTTTCCCTATAGGGAGTCTTTACGGTATCTTTTTGAAAAATGCGTTCAAATTTAATTTACTGCTGTTTTCCGATTCTATAGTATAATCTTTAAAATTAAATATAAATTATCCAGAATGCTAATGTAATCCACTTACTTTCAATTATCGATATCAGAAACGTGATTCTCCATCTGAAATGTAAACAGAAATATTTTAGCTTTTCCAGACTGCTTTTTTTATGCGATTATCAGAGCATTACTAATTCACTCCAGATTCACACTCTGGTGATGATGAGCTACCTTGGTAGCCCTCACTGGCCTCCTGCCCAGCACCAAACACACTCCACCAGACACACACATCCATCCATACAGGGTAATGTGGGTGAAGTGGCTTGCCCAGGGCCACAACGCCAGAATGAACCTGGTGAGAATCGAACCACCAACCCTTCGATTATAGGATCACCAGCTCCACTTAGCCTATTTTTCTTTCTATACTTCCTTACTTACTAAAAAAGTCTTTTTTCTTTCAGCACACTTCAACTACAAATACAGGTGTTTATTCACAAGTACAGCACTACTTTAGTGGCTAAAGCAAACGGTCATAAATTTCCAGCGTGATTTTAAACGCAGCAGATCCTCCTCCTCTTCAGAGCAAGATCTGTTGATCGTTCTGTTTGTGTGCAGAGATACAGCAGCAGCTGTTCAGACACAGTGACCAGGTTCTCATCTTTTTGGTTGAGACGGGTCACCAGTCTAAAGCAAGCTGATTGGTTGAAGGAAGCCGATTTCTGACCATTTTTCAACTTCTGAATTGGCGTTGGCAGTTCTATTAGAATTGCATGTGACTGACTGAATAGCTCAAATCTTTTGCAGACCTCCATACGAAAGAGAAATTTATTCACTTATATGTAAATGTAAATGTAAATGTAAATGAGAAAGAGTGCCACAAATCAGAATCTACTGCGCTGGTCTGTCTTTGCCATGTATTCTCATTGAATTTATTTATAAAACATCTGCTTTTTGCTTTTCAGTGTGAACAAAGCATTATGTATTTATCAGCTAATGTTATTATTGATATCATTCAGGACTCAAGATGTGTTCTTTGTGCTACTAATATTCTTAAATATTCATTGTAAATTGCAGAAACAAACTGAAATATGAGGTTATACAAAAATAAAAACAAAGTTAGCATGGAGCCGTTAGTAAAATAGGACCTTATAAAATAGTAAATTGCTACCGTACATCACAACACATCATTAGAGCATGGCATTCATAGCATTTCATTCTCTTTATAATGTATAGTGATTGTGTATGTATAGAGTATAGTGAATTTTGAGTTGATCAAGGTTTAAGAAAGCAGGAAGTGTCGTGAGAAAGGTACCAGATCTGTGCTGCCTTCCTCATCGTAGTCCTCTCCATCGGTCATCTCTCCAGCCTCAGCCTCCAGCATTCCATCGCCGGCTTCCTCTCCGGAGTTTTCTGCGGTCTCTGAGATGGACTCCTCATGCAGCGAGTCACAGTTATCCTCATATCTCCTGTGAAGCTCTGGAACGCATGTGTTCTACTTTTAACAACATATGTTTTTACCCTCATCAAACAATATTTAGTTTCACATACAGTCCTTTTCTAGACTTTAAATCTAAAAATCTGAAAGAAAAAAATGCTTTACAGTGCTTTTACAGTGAAGGGTAACTTCACTTGTACTTGAGTGTATATGTGTGTGTAATACATATATATATATACATATATATATATATACACACACACATACATATATATATATACATACATATATATATATATATATATATATATATATATATATATATATATATATATATATATATATATATATATATATTTATAATCCCTGAAATAACTACTTTTTTTTAGTTATCTGTAAAAACGCACATAGAAAATGGAATTTCCAAAAGACAACATTTCTTAATATAATAAATGACAAACAGCTAGGATTATGTTCAGACTGCAGCCCACAGTGTCCCAAATCAGATTTATTTTTTTTTTGCCTGATCTGATATTTTCAGGACAGTCAGAACAGCTCAATTCTGATTTATTTTTTTTATTTTTATTTTTTTCAAATCTGACCCAGGTCACTCTAATATGTGGTTCTGAATTCGATGATTAAGGGTTTTTTTTGCGATGCGACCTCAGTCTGAAGAGCCAGGCTGCATCTATATGACTTTCACATCAGTGTATGAGGACAGATAATGCATTTCTGTGTGGACAGGACGTTTCTCATCAATCATGGCTGACGGCAGAGCTGAAAGAAGTCAGTGGAAGGAAAATTAAGTAATTTAACTAATAAATAATTCTTCTTTTTTTTTCTTCTTGATATTTGTTTGAAATGATGGCAGCTCCGAAATGAAATGAATTGAAATAAAGCCACACAATCGCCTCGACTCGTTGTCTTGTTAATATTGAATTTAGTTTGAATCAGTAATTTTTTCTGAATAGGCGCCTCACAGCGAGCGAGATTGTGGATACCAGCCACATATTGTTTGTAATGCGAACGAACACACAGAAAAACCCCGGCAGTCGGAACATAGCCTAGGAGTCTCTCACACACCAGTATCCCTCCTGGTACGGCAAACATTAGCAGTGTGCCTCCAGCCGTACCATTTTCTGATCTCTGCTGCTTCTCCATCTTGTCCAGACGGCCCAGAAGAGAGTCGATCTTGAGCTTGATTTGAGTCAGCTCACGCTTGATGGTTTGTAGTTGATCCGACTTCACTGCGAAACGAAACACACATTACATTAATGGTCAAGTAATCCAAAGCACATAGTACAGACGGAAAATTCTTTATTTCGTTGAATCAGACCGGTCCCTGATTTCCTTAGGAGATGCTGAGTCAATCAGTAGAACAGCTTCCTGCATGGTTAGAACACTACATAACATACCCCTGCACAACTACAGCGTGTACAAACAAAGGTTTCCATCTTTCTTTTCTTCTGAATGTCAGCCAGTTTTTCTGTTTATTTTCTTTCAATGTAACACTTGTAAACTAGACACGTTAAAAATAAGAGCATTTCTCAAACAATCAAAATGTATTGTACTTTTTCATTCAAAGCAGCTTTGCAAAAAAGAGGATTAATATAGGTTGCAAATGTTACATTATGGGGGACAATAGAAAGGGAGTTTCTTTTGAAATCAGGATATATAGTGTTGCTTAATTTAATTACAAGGATAAGTTTTGTGGTCTAAATCCCACCTGCTCTGATCAGATTTTTCATGAGCACCGTTTTGGCCGTAAACTGATATCAGAAATCCGTTTACACACAGCAGGTTTACCGAAGCGCATGTAAATGCAGTCGTTTTGTCCCTGAGCAGATGACTTTGCGGTCCAGGTCATCATGAAAGATTCTCCCTGCAGTGAACACGTCTCATGTGATGAAACGCTTCTGTCAGCTGCCTGCTAGCTTAATTCATGCTGCTAATTTCTGTGAAGATTCAGTACTTTAACCTCATCCACCTCTTTTCCCTGTCAGACACCAGCCATATTAATCTGCCTCAGATGCCTCCGCCATCGAACGCACACTAATATTCACTCGCTTTCAGGAGCCTGACAATGACCTTCATGCAGCTGCCCAAATAATACACTGACAACTGTTTCAAGATAAAAAGGTTTTAAACCTCAATCTAAACCTCAAGAATCTCTACAAGTGTATAGCTACGTGCTGAGAGTAATTACTTCTGTTTAATAGGTCGATTGAGTTTTTGTTAATATGTGTCTTTTGTTTCATTTAGGTACCAGTGTTCTTATTGTGCCATCAGTCGTGCTGTTAATCTGCAGGGACGCACCTCATGTGACCTACAAATGTCTTCAGTAGACTGCTATTTAGACACATTAGGTAATTGGTGTGCTCACTTGTTTTTTGTATGATTTTTAATGGTTAGTTAGTTTAGAATAACCTCATTTGTTTGATAAGCGAGTTAGTTTTACACATTTAATAAGTTTTACACTTTTAGTTTGGCACCACCATTACTCATTATTTCCCAAGGGTCACATTTTGTTGGTTGAGTGATTGTCAAACTTGTTAAGAATTTCTTTGTCTCCTCCTCTATTGAGCACTACCTTCACCATTTTAAATGTTACAGAAATCCTTATTTTCAATTCAAGTTTGTAACACTTTTTCTAAAGTGAATGCACCTAATTCAATTTTAACGATGAATAGTACAATGGTCTGAATCAGGTTTTGGTGAGTACAGGACTCAATTTGCCAACAGAAAAAAAAATGGTAAATTTTCCCTGCTGGTCTAAAAGTATCCTTAACGAAAGACAAATAGAATCTGTCCTTAGGATAGTCAAAGCTTTGCTGAATAACTGATGCGCTTATATTCTCCAGGAGAAATCTGCAGCTGGTGTTTCGCTGTCAGCCGAGTCACCTCTGATGAGCTTGGGAGCGCCAGCAATGCTGTCACACAGCTGCCAGCTTCTGCACCAGAGCTAAGAACTACCGTCAGCTGCCATCAGACGCCCCAGGCTGAAGCTTCTGTTCATCTGACAAGCTCTTAATGCCACCGAAACCTCTCCTTGCAGATACTGTTACCCTGAATCAAAATTTGGGGTGCTAAACATTACCTTGCCACGCTAAAGAAATAATGAAATTATCTTCCATCACGCTTTAAGCTCTTATTGTGCTCTTCTTAATTGTGAAGTTTTACCCGACTTACATTTGAGCCCAGAAGAGGAGGAGGAGGATGATGGGGCTCGTGAAGAGGAAGAGGAGGTTTTGATGGGGAAGGAGCTCTTTCCACGTCGAGTGGATGGAAGAATGACCCGAGAGCGCTTCAGAGGGATCACAGCCCTGGGTGGAAGAGCCACCCTTCCATGATAGTCGAAGAGCCTGAGTGGAGAAGATCGAATCAGACACGTTCCCTGACAAAACCACATGCGTGTGAGACTTCACCCTCATGCATTTACTTCATCTGTTACTGACCCGCTTTGAGTTATGCTCTTAGATTTAAAATAATTATTTGTGTGATGTTCATAAAAAACAATTGCTAGCTTTTGATTCCGAGCGATGAAGGTTTCACCCATTTCATGTTCCATAACCTCGGTTCCTTTTGACGTCCATCATAAAGCTGAATAAATGCATACACTCCAATAGACCTCTTGTGGATATTTACAGTATTTCTCTTATTCAGCGAATAGTACTCAACATAAGGGATGAGATTCATTAAAAAAGATAAATACTGCTAATGCTCACTGCTAATGGATTTTTTTTGCATTCTTTTTGACTCAATAACTAGCAGAAGATGAATGAAACTTGATTTTCTTTCAATGTCACATTTGATTACTTCTTTCATTTAGTGTTTTACAGGAGACTTTAATTGCTTTACATTTTCATTACTGACATTTCACATGAATAGTTAATGCATAAGAACGTGTGAAAGGAAATCTCAGGCAGTTTTATTTCTTAGCTAAGTCAATGTTTGGGTAACATACCTGTTGTAGAAATCATCCCTGTAGTATTCATAGTCAAACTCATAACCACTGAAAAACAAAACAAAACAAAGATTAAGTTCACATTCATGTCATTGGGATAAAAAGGAACCTTACAATAAAAGACCTTTCAAACCGAACAGTGAAATCAAGAGCTCCTACATTAGTATTCATTTAGAAGCTTGTTTTAGCTCCACCCTTTCTGTATGTTTTAGAGAAAAGGCCATCAAAATCAGTAATGCCTTGGGTTTTTAATTGTTTTTGGATGTTTATTAGATGCTGATTTGTTGTTAATAAAGTAAATGCAATTGACTGGATTAAGTGTGTTTCTGTGTTGGAGGTTGCAGTTTACAAAGAAAGCAGATGAGCACAAAAAGAAAAATGGACTGCTGTAGCCTTGTAATAAATGCTTGGTAAACTCGACTGTTGAGACATTTCTAGGATGTTTCGTATTGCTTAAAAACATGGCTCAAGTCAAACTGTGATTAGGGCATGTTTGTGTAATCCTATTTTTGGTTGTAGGCACGCCCATAGGCCATAGCACCGCCCACTAACCAATCAAATGAAGAGCTAATGCAGCTCATCTCAATGAAGAGCGTACATGCTGACTGCAAGTGTAAGAGTGGTAGAACCACATCAGATAAGCAACGAAAATAAAATGTGTTCTAGCTTACCTAAAGTTCAATGTATTTCAATGTGGAAATGTGTGGATTTTCTGTGTGCTAACAAGAAAAACCCAACAGGGGGCATGGTGGAGGAACATGGGATAAATGGCTTGTTTGAAGGACGATGACCTTTTGATGTCATTAGGATATTGTGTTGACACCAAATACTGCTTTTTGAAGGTTATTAAGGTTGCATTGATAGAATAGAGCGGTCAAACATTTAATATGAATTATTTAAAAGGAGCATGATATGGCACTTTTAGAGCAATCAAGTTGTTAGTGCTCTTTTTAGTTACAAAACTGACTTTTGTTACAAAAAGACAACATTCTAAATCTTGAACATTTCTGAAATATTTTGTTTTTGAAGTTTGTTTCTGCATGTCAAAGGTTCAAGCTCATTTTTCTTCTTCAGTTCATGACCTCATTAAACCACTATTTCTCAAACAGCCTCATTATTCCACATTATACACAGTTCTTTAATCCTTTTGACTTTCATTCCATTCCAATTAAAATTCACAGCTATTCTTTGTTCCTTTGCTCCAGTTCTTCTCTCCTAATTGCGCACCTCTGATTGCATAATGAATGTGTCGCGTTAGTTGATTTGAAATGCAAATCAAGTCTAAATAAATTCTAAAAGTACAATAAGAGCCTCAAATCCAGGAAAAATGACATATCCTTCCATCAGCTCGAATCCAATTAAATGAGCAAACACAAAAGAAACGGCCTCCTCAGTAATTGCTTTGCCAAAAACCACACAATTGCATTTTAATTTCTTTGACTTTATTATTCTGTCCTATAATATGCACATTTAACAAGCGTTTAAATCGATGTGTGGAAACAGAAACATCATCCGCCCAGAGGGCCAACGACTCTCATGCTTAAGTCACTTTGTGTTTAACATTACTTAATATTCATGCTTTGCAGTGGAATGCTCTCAATCCCCTAAATGCCCAACAGGTAAGAGGCTAATGCCCGTCTCACTATGCCTTTTCAAAGCATTAATTAAAAACAAACAGAAAAACCTCTCTAATCTGCATCTGGTGAGCCCATCTAGAGAAATTTCCGCTAACTGCTTCATCAAGTCAAGTAACCAATGTCTGCATACGATTACCTTGAATTAGAGTTAGTCTTCTGCCACTAAAAGCCTAATGACACACAAAAATAGCTTCACATTCTAGATCTTCCCATCATGCCCACAAAAACACAATATGGATAATTTCTTACAGAAATTACAGATTGTTGAGGTGTATCATTTTGAGGTGGTTCAATTTAATAATGTGATGCATGTTCAGCTGAAAATTATTCAATCAAAATGGTTCGATGATTATAGCGCCTCCCACTGACCAATCAGATGACTCGCTAATGCGGCTCATCTCAATGAAAAACAGACACAAAGTAGGTTGAACAACAATATCGATATTTAAAAAAAGCTTAATGTTGAAGTTTCACCTAATTTTGACTTATAGGTGAGGTTCACTCGTGGGTGGAGCGTGGCAGAAACATGGCATGGTGGGAGGAACAGGGGTAAATGGCCAGAGCCCACCAATCTGAGGTGATTCAAAACGTTGTTGACCATACATACTGGTTTTGGAACAGAGCTTTTGCAAGTTTGATGAAGTCAAATTTAAACCTTTTTAAGGCCTACAATCTGGGTTTTTACATTTTAGACTTTTTAAGACAGTGCGGAAACCCTGTGAAAGGTCATTAAAGCTGCAATGACAGCACAGAAGTAGGGCTGTGTGACATTGAGGGAAAAAAACAAACAGCAATTATTCTGACACGTCTTGAGATTCTATTTGCAGTTTATTTCAGCTGATCATTTTCAGTGAAACATGCATCACACTATGGTAATGAAATTCATCATAGCACAGCTTTACTTTTTATATTTTCAAGTACATTGGTTAGATAGATTTGAGTAAAATATTTAACAGGAATTGTTAAAATAGCTGAAAAACATTCAGAACGCAGCAGGACAATCCTGTGAGGAGGATCATTACGTCTCAGAAAGTTCTTGAACGTTTACAAACATAACCATCATATATGTTGATCATAAATGAAATAAACCATGAAACAGCTTGGACAAAAGGACAAAACAATAAATAGTGTGCAGAACAAATGCTGACCTTTACTGAAAAATAAAATACAGAAATTCTGTGTCAAAATCTCCTTCAGCTCAAAATCATCATAAATAAAAAGTTACATATGGCTTGAAAAAAAGTCTGTTGTAGTTGTGTAATAACTATATTGTTGTTGTGTGTGTATTAACTAATAATATCACAGAGAGGTCAAATAGCATAATATAGTCCCTTTAAAAACAATATGGTCCCTGTGTCACCTGAAGCACAACCAGAGTGAGTTCAACACTAACACGGACCTGTAAACCGCAGTTAAGGGTCGTTTGGTCCCTGGTTTAGGCCGGTAAGGTTTGGGCTCGCCCGCCATGTTGATATCTGCAGAAACACAAAAGAATTCAAAGTTATTTTCTTTAACAAACCCCTGCAGTACAGCTTTTACGACTCACACAATGTACTGTCTCTTTGATAGTCTACAAATAATTTGGTGTCGAGGGACAGTACACAAAGAATAAAGTACATATTCTCTACAACCCTGTTCCTGTGCGCTCTACCTTCGGAATAACAACAAGATGAGATACTTGTGAAACATCCAGAACATTACAGAGAGCATCCCATCCTCCACACACAAACAGAACGAGGGATCAGTGTGTGTGGATGCACAACGCCAGCAATTTCTGCCAATTTAAATGGTGGATTGTACAGGTGATGCAACACTTCTTTATTTATTTACTCACTTCCTGGTGAAAATAAAGTCACGACCTGGAGTTAATATACTAAGCAAGTATATAAGCCTTCTATTTCATTATTTCAGCATGGGCGAGAATGAGGTCAGCTGACGATCTGAATATACTGAATGAGCAGGTTCTTCCATCAATAGATTTTTTTCTAATGGCGCGGGATATCCTGAGATGGAATTGTCAGAATTCATCAGGTTCAAATTGTGGAAGCGTAATTCTGGGCTCGAGAGATATCCTTTTCGGAACTATTTATAAAAAATAATTAAATTGCAATCGATTATTTTTAACCAATATTGCACTCGCAAAGCAATTTTTCCAACAATAGTTTAATTATATGTTGTTTTATTTTGACTTCAAAGGTTTATTAAATGTTAATCATAAATACAATAAAATACTATTAAGCAACAAATCAATGTAAATAAAATGTGCATTTATAAACTACAATCCAAGTAGTTGTAAAATGATAGATTTTTTTTCTCTTTTAACTCAGGCCTGAAAATAAATGCACCACTGCTTAGAAATAAATCTTGTGGCATTGCAGAAGCTTGTAGAAATATTGTCATATCGAATGTGTGCCATAATTAAAGATAAGCGAGACCTTTTTTGGCCATATACACCAGGTACACACGTGATCAATAACTTTTTTGTGGGAGTAATCTTTAAGGGAAGGAAGCAATTTTTGTTAAGATGCACAATTCTTCACTGCTAAAGAATTGGACAAGGGCATTAAAACTTTTTAAATATTACTCAAAAACACAATGTTTCATATTTAAAGGAATAAGTCAAAGGTTCACCACCGGACAGCATTCATACATCTCGAATCTACAGAGTGAACATGAATGCATCACAGCCATCTACACAGAGGTCATCCACACAGGGAGCGTCCTTCAAGCACCCGTCCATGAAAACCCCGAAAGAAAAGACTGGACTTCTCGTTAGCTGTAAACGGAGGAAGGCTCTAGCACTCGGCCTCCGTGCTTCTGATTCTGGTGTATCTAACCATAACACAAGAAACAACAGGATGCTGAAGAGAATCTCTGTGGCATCTGACCTGAACAAGTTCACTCTCCTTTTTGGTACATTTACCATCAAATACAGGACCTCTAAGAAAAAGAAGCCTCGCGTATGTTAAAGCTAACAGCGTTTCCTCGACCATCCCATAGGAGCTTAACATAAACTCAAAACTAATATTTCTACTATGATTATTCCACAAATAATTATTTTCTTCAAATCCAAATTAACTGATCCATGGCAAATGAGTCCTTTAATAGTCTAATGCTGTCTCTCTTTTTAGTAGGATGTCCCGATCACGTTTTTTTTATTTTAAGTTTTTTATTCCTATCCGATCATTTGTGTTTGAGTCGAGTTGATTCCAATATTTCCCGGTCAGAACACTTTATTTTTCTCCTGATACAATCCAGATCAGGCTTCTAGATCAGACAAAAAAAGATTAAACACAGTTGCCACATATATATTTTTTTTCATGCAATAATAAATGAAAATAAAGCTTATACAAAATATACACTATACTAAAATTAATTGCGTGCAAACTCAAAACTAAAATAATACAAAAATAAATTATCTTTAAAATTGAACTAGGTTTGTACGACATTTAAGTTTGTTTGTTTGTTTATAGCCAAGACAACAGCAAAGGTTATTTCATGGCTACATGCTGTATTTGGTATGAAAAAAGGGAAAAAGGGCTCAAACTTATTTAAAAATATATATTTTCTCAACTATTAAAACAAGTATGGTAAGTCAGTTTTGAAAATAAAATGTAATAGTTTGCTAGGGACTGAGAGGATTCCTTTTAAGTTACCACATTTAAGAAAAAAAAACACTTAAATAAATCACAAAAAGTAAATTCATTTTTGGTTCAGCAAAATTCTTTACTGAAATGAACGTCAGCAGCTGAACGCAATATTAAAAAAGGAAATACATTTCACAACTAAAACAAAATGTAAACATGTAAGAAAATAAAGACATTATTAGACATTATTATTAAATAGTATTAACCCTACAAAAGTTAGTGCCTGGTTATATATATCTTTAGCATTATATCATTTGGAAATCGGACCCAATCGATCCGGGGTCCAAGAATCTGCTTTAAATGAATGAATCAGTGGGTCACCATCAGGCACCAGAGGGATTCTGACGCTAACAGAGGGATTCTGAGAGATTCTAACGCTAACAGAGGGATTCTGACGCTAACAGAGGGATTCTGAGAGATTCTAACGCTAAAAGAGGGATTCTGACGCTAACAGAGGGATTCTGACGCTAACAGAGGGATTCTGACGCTAACAAGGGATTCTGAGAGATTCTAACGCTAACAGAGGGATTCTGACGCTAACAGAGGGATTCTGACGCTAACAAGGGATTCTGACGCTAACAGAGGGATTCTGAGAGATTCTAACGCTAATAGAGGGATTCTGACGCTAACAGGGATTCTGACGCTAACAGAGGGATTCTGACGCTAACAGAGGGATTTTGACGCTAACAGAGGGATTCTGACGCTAACAGAGGGATTCTGAGAGATTCTAACGCTAACAGAGGGATTCTGACGCTAACAGAGGGATTTTGACGCTAACAGAGGGATTCTGTGAAATACGTCACAATAAGGTCAAATAATGATGCTGTATGAAAGCCTAACAAAGATGCATGAATCAGTTTAGAACGGCTCTAAAACCCTTTATATGAAAACCTAACAAACATGCATGGATCAGTTTAGAACTGCTCAAAAAACCTTTAGAGAGGTTTAAGATGCTGATGAAGTACATGGCAATTACAGGCCAGGAGATTGTTAAAGGGTCAGAAGTCCTTTTTTAAAGTAAAAAATAAAATATTTCCAAATGAGATTGGCAAACAGAATTGGCAAATAATTCCAATACATATAATTTTTTTGTTTATTTTGTATTGATGTTTATTTTAAATTACATTTTCGGCGCTTAAAAAAGTAATTCGGTGTAAAAGCTTAAAACTAACAATAACAGAACACCAAGAAAATAAGTTAAAAATGTGAGGCAAGCATCATCATGAAGAAAATTGAGGGACTTCGCTCACAGCACATAATTAGCTTCGGTTTAATATGCTCAGGAGCTTTAGCTAGGGATCGTAATGGATGGTCTCGTCAAGGTGAAAATGATAGTGTGACAATGAGGAGGAGGAGGAGAACGCTCAGAAGTGCCATTTAAGGATTTTCCATGACACTTCATGTAATTGACTCTGGTTTTACAGTCGAGGAGAAAAAGCCTGCCTCTTCTTTCCAATGTGGACGCTCAGGAAATATAACAAACTGCCTTCAATTCACACAGGATAAAACACACACCTGCTTTTAAGAGACGAGAACGTTCGGGGTTTAAGAACTCGAAGTTACTAGAGAGATTGACAGAGAGCACACTGACTAAAACACCAAATAAATGCATATAAGGCTAAATACAACTGACAAACACAACAGTAAAGTTAGTCAGCGCGTGCTACGTTAACTCACATCGGCGGTTGCGGCGGTTCCGTTTAAACATGGTCACTCTGTGTGGCTCCAGCGCGGCTGCTCTCGAATCCAGAGGGATACACAAACCCCGGCAACGAATATTAACCTGAATCCGTTTTGTTGGAAAGCGAAGAAACCCGAGTCACTGTCGCCGCAGATGCTAACATTACCGCGACGTGGGAAGGCGCGCTATCGAGTCTGGAGACTGTGGACGAAAGACGGATTTAGCGCGATGACGGCTCGCTTGTGAATATTAATGAGTCTTTCATTTGGGTTTGCAGATAACAGTCACATGACTGGGAAATATTCTAAAATTAGGCCTCTCATTGGATGATTGCTACGGAACGTCAGCAAAATAATTTTAATATTAAGTACTAATCCAGGTGCTCCTCAACGAACAGGAACGCGAATTAGTAATATATATATATATATATATATATATATATATGATTTTGACCAAATGTCTAAAAGTAGTCTTTTTCCTCTGAAACATATGAGAAACGTAAAGCTAGTAATTATTTTGTGACCACATTGTTCTGATTTCTACTTATGGTGGCAGACAAAAACGTAGTTTTTGTTCTTCTAGTATTGTGAGATTAATAAATTTGAATTAGATAAATAATACTACATATGAGAGATCCCAATAACAGTTTTCCTGTAAAAATAGTACGTTTTTACCTAAGTTCAGGCAACCACAAACAAAGTTGTTAGCTGTAGTATTAGACATGTGACTCTAGATGCTATCTAAAATAGTTTAAAAATCAATAGCACCACCTTCTGGCTAATATCTGTTAGTTCTGATGGGTCGAGTTCTCTTGAAATGCATAAAAGCCACACTTGCTTTTTTAAAAATGTGTGCACTGACTGCAGACTTTCTTAAAAATGGTGCACTATAACAACACACACACACACACACACACACACACACACACACACGCACACACACACACGCACACACTTATATATAAACACACACTTAGAATACACACATGGGAACACAAAAAGATATCGAGTGAAGCTACTTATTAAATTCAGAGAGGTGCTTTTCCAAGGATTTGAAAACCATTGTGTTACTGATGTTGTTCTCAAACAAGAAAGGCACAACTAACCCACATCTAAAAGCTACAGGTTCACAGGGACAATTTCATCAGACTATTCATGCAGCACTGTTCAGAGTACACATAGGACTCCTAAACCTACTACATCTCCAAAACATACAAAACATCAACCCATGAAATTAGTTTTATTAAAAGGTGCCATATTGTTTAAAGAAAATTCTAGCATGTTTTAGTATTTTTCCTCATCAAATGTCTTCTTCTTCTTTCGGCTGTTCCCAGTTTAGGGGTCGCCACAGCAAATCATCTGTTTCCACCTAACTCTGGCCTCAGTATCCTCTACTCTTGCACCAATTACCTTCATGTCCTCCTTCAGCACCCTCATATAACTTGTCTTTGGCCTTCCTCTTGCCCTCTTGCCTGGCAGCTCCATCTCCAACATCCTTCTACCAATATAACTACTATCCCTTCTCTGCACATGTCCAAACCATCTCAATCTGGCTTCTCTGACTTTGTCTCCAAAACAACCAACCTGAGCTGTTCCTCTGATGTGCTCGTTCCTAATCTTGTCCATCCTTGTCACTCCTAAACTGAACCTCAACATCCTCATCTCTGCTACTTGCATCTCTGCCTCGTGTCTCTTTCTCACTGCTACAGTCTCTAACCCATACATCATAGCTGGTCTCACTACTGTTCTGTACACCTTTCCTTTGATTCTTGCTGACACTCTTCTGTCACACAACACCCCTGACACTTTTCTCCACCCACTCCAACCTGCCTGCACTCGCCTCTTCACCTCTTTTCCACACTCCCCGTCGCACTGGACTGTTGACCCCAAATACTTAAACTCCTCCACCTTCTTGACCTCATCCCCCTGTAACCTCACTGTTCTACTTCCCTCCCTCTCGTTCAAACACATGCATTCTGTCTTACTACGACTGACTTTCATTCCTCTTCTTTCTAGAGCTGACCTCCAACTTTCCAGGTTTTCCTCCACCTGCTCTCTACTCTCACTACAGATTACAATGTCATCTGCAAACATCATTGTCCATGGAGATTCCTGTCTGACCTCATCTGTCAACCTGTCCATCACCATAGCAAACAAGAAGGGACTGAAAGCCGATCCTTGATGTAGCCCCACCTCCACCTCCACCTCCTCCGTCTGACCTGCAGCACATCTCACTGTTGTCATACTCCTCTCATACATATCCTGAACTACTCTGACGTACTTCTCTGCCACTCCTGACATCCTCATACAGGACCATAGCTCCTCTCTCGGCACCCTGTCATACGCTTTCTCTAAGTCCACAAAGACGCAGTGCAGCTCCTTCTGACCATCTCTGTACTTCTCCATTAGCATTCTCAGAGCAAAAATTGCATCAGTAGTGCTCTTCCTGGGCATGAAGCCATACTGCTGCTCGCAAACATCCACTTCCCTTCTTAGCCTAGCTTCCACTACTCTTTCCCAGAGTTTCATTGTGTGGCTCATAAACTTTATACCTCTGTAGTTTTTTACAACTCTGCCTCATCAAAAACATGTCTCGGGTCATAATCAGATTGGTTCACCCATGTCTGTGTAATTCTATTTTCTTTTTCTGAGAGTCTATGTCTATGGTCATAGACAAACCCATTGGTCATAGACAAACCCATTGGTCATAGCCCCACCCACTAAACAATCAGATGAACCACTAATGTGGCTCATCTCAATGAAGAATGTATGTGCTGACTGACCTGGAAGTGTAACTGTAGTAGAGCCACTTTTATAAACAATGAAAAGAAAGAGGATGTCTGGAGCCAATCCTTTTGACTTATGAAAAAGATATGAATGTATTAGTTGGAAATTGTGGATTTTCTCAGTGCCGCCAAGCAAAACCCAGCAGGGGGTGTAGCAGAAGCATGTGTGAGGAACAAGGGGTAGACTACTTGATTCCACAACCATTTGAAGACGTTTTTCATGATAAATGCTGACTTTTGAAGGTTATTAAATGTGCAGTGATAATTTAGAGGAGTCAAACATTTATTATAAATGATTTAAAAGGGGGCGTCACGGTGGCGCAGTGGGTAGCACGGTTGTCTCACAGCAAGAAGGTCGCTGGTTCTAGGCTCGGCTGGGGCAGGTGGCATTTCTGTGTGGAGTTTGCATGTTCTCCTCGTGATCGTGTGGGTTTTCACCGGGTGCTCCGGTTTCCCCACAAGTCCAAAGACATGCGCTATAAATGAATTGAGTAAGAACGATTGTCCATACTGTTAAAGTGTGAATGTGTGTGTGAATGTTTCCCAGCGATGGGTTGCGGCTGGAAGGGCATCCACCGCGTAAAACATATGCCAGAGGAGTTGGCGGTTAATTCCGCTGTGGCGACCCCGAAAAGGAAAAAGCCGACATGAAAATGGATGAATGGATTTAAAAGGTGCCTTTGTATATAAATACACCTTGTGTATAAACCAGGTTGTAAGTTTAGAAAACATCACATTGCTTTGTGCTGAATAGCTTCTCAGAAATACAACCCAGGCTTTCTACTTCTAAAGAAACCTTGCTAGCTTCCAGTCCACACATTATTCATGTGCACATCTCAAAATTCATCTTCACACCGCCTTTGGAGAGCTTTTCAGTGTTTGTGTTATTCTGCGAGAACCAAAGAGCTTTGAGAAACAACTTAATGGTTTTAAATGGATAAACTGGCGATATTCAAGACGTTCTAATGAGCTCCTAATGGGACGAAGACATCCACAGAGCCCAGAATCACATTAGAGCTTTGAAATGATATTTAAACAGTCACCGGGCCTGGCTGATTTAATGGAGTGGTACATTGCTTGCAGGATCTTTCATCTGACCACACACACACACACGCGCACACACACACGCGCACACACACACGCGCACACGCACGCACACACACACGCGCACACACACACACACACACACACACACACACACACACACACACAAACACCCAACAAATAATGGCTCAGAAAAATAGTGAAGGCATCAAGCATGGAATCCTATTTGCAGAGAAAGAGGCAGAGGGGAAGCTTTTATTTCTCTTTAGGGGTCGTTCGCGATAACCTCCATTGTATTCCAACCAACCGCGATGCCTCCTTCAAATAATAGTCTCCATAATGAAGACTGTATAGTTCCCTATTGCTCAGTTCAGTGGAGCTGATATGCACTCTGATGCCACACAGGCCTGGATTAATCGAGTGTGCTTGATAAATGGGATGCGAGCATGTGAATGGCAGGCTCAGTACAAGGAAACTGCAAGAAAAAAAGATAGCGCTGGCTAAACCAAATCAGATGTGGGTTGTTAATGCAGAGCACTATTGGAAGTCAGAAAGAGGATGACATGTATATGTAGGGACGGCTAGCAGGAGGGCATGAGAGCCTTTGTTCTGAGATCAACAGAATTATGATAGCTTGTAGTATTCGGTTACAAAACTAAAGAAACCAGTAGTGTAAAGTACTTGAGGAAATTGACTTTGTTATTCTACTTAAAGGTGGCATATTATGTCTCTTTTAAATAATTTATGATAAATGTTTGACCTTCTAGACTATCCCGCACCCTTAATAACCTACAAAAGGGAGTATTTATTATAAACATAGTCTTTAAATCCCTCAAAATGCTTATGTCCTTCATTACGATGAGATGCATTAGCGCTTAATCTGATTGGTTAGTGGGTAGTGCTATGGCCTATGGGCGGGGCTACAGCCATCAAGCAGTTTGAGCTCCCAGAAAAAGACCATAGGATGCACAACACGCATGAATCAATCTGATTATGACTTGAGGCATGTTTAGCTATATATATATAGCTCTAAAAAAATGTCTGACAAGTCTTCATTTACATGATGCTGAAAGTTTTTTTTTTTGCCAAGTTTTAAAACTATAAGCAAATTGGTCTCTCTACTCCAGTATTTTTTTTATGTTATATATGTAAATATAGATAATCCTTACTCCAATAGATTTTAAATATTTTTTTACTCAAAACCATTTCTCTGTACAATGCAATTGTTTGGCGTACAAGGCAATATCGCCACCTGCAGGGTGCTGAAGGTACTGGATAGTTCCTAATAAACAGTTTTTGTTTAAATGATCTTTGAGTCTACATTCAGTACGGGTAAAGTTCTCTTTTTGTAATTTGTGACTTAAAACATGTACTAGAGCCATTTTTCCAATACTTTTACTCAAGAATGTTTTAATCTATGCCAATTTCAAAAAGTTATCAGAAAAAAACTGATGCATTTCAACCATTTTAACTCACTGCAGTTGCAGTTTAACTCTGTAGGATGTGTCTCGTAGTGAGAAATGATTTAATTATTTAGATGAAATGTTAGAGTTTTAGCCATACTCCTAATAGATAAATGCACATGAATGGATTCAGATGAAGAAAGATTACGTGACACAGGTGAGGAGTTGTGATAAATAGGCAGAAATGTTAATATAAAGACACAGATGTGTATGGAGGAGTATTTTATATTGTATAAGGATTAAATTTTTAACTACTGAATTTTTTTCTTCCACAATAAATAAAAATGTGAACAGAGACTCTACATTTTGCACTTGTTGTCCTAAAAACACTGATTAACAATTAACAATCACAAAGATTTCAATACAAACTCTATATCCTTGGATAATAATTCATTTTGAATAACATTTTAATTCATCCAAACTACATCATGCTCCTTGATTGTGAAGCTGATTTCAACTAATTTAAGAGCTATATAAATCAACTTCAATTAATCCTAGATTTAATTTTTGGCAGAATTTTTTTTCCCTTAAATAGAAACAGATAAAAAAAGACACAGTTCTCCACGCTCAAGCCGTAACACACATCTGTTCTCAGAACCTGATTATAAGCTGGTCTGGGGCCAGCGCACTCATGTGCCCACGGTCAATCTAGCAAAATACTTTTAGCGAGAAGAAGCAGCAATGAGACCTGTCATAAACCTATGTGTGTGTGCGTGTGTGTTTTTCCTTCTCTCGAGTGAATCCTGCAGAGGATGAAAGGTGCTTCTGAAGATAAGAGGGATTAGAGATGCTGGAATGATTCGACACTCTTCATTCAACTAAATTAACCCTTTCTGCAGATATTTTTACCAAAACGTTTTACTAGGTTACGCTCCCACATTCATATCATGCTTACCCATAAACAGACATTCCATCCACTTGCTCAAAAGCTTTTTAAATTACTTCATTTCATCATTTGAGTTAAAAAATAAATCAGTCAAAGACTTCAATTCCATTTGTCTGATAAAAAAACCAACAAACAACAAAAAAAAAACAGACATTTTCTCAATATAGCGGAATAGTTTCCTTAAATTTGTACATGACAGCAAAGCTTTGGTGATGTGATTAGTCTCTGTAATTTCAGCTTTTCCCACAATGTGGCACTCTAACATCATGTTCCATCAGTTCTGCTAAAAACTAGCTTCACATTTACATCTGAACCTGTTTTAAATGCCTGACACTGCCTGTAACACAATTTCACTAAGAAATTATTACTAAATACAATTAGATTTATTCGCCATCGAGAGTTATTCATGCTGTCCACAGACTAAATTACATGTGACAGCCGGTTCGGTTTTCATGGATAATAGGAGCTATAGAAATCCAGGCCGAGTGAGTAATAATAATGTCATCGTGAGATCAGGTCAGGGGTCGGTTTGTTTAACGCTCCAGACCACTCTGCTTCAGTAATGGACAGGAAAAGCTTTGAATATGGAAGTTCGATTCATCACATGACAGTGAAGCTCTTGATGTGATTTCTCTTGACGTGTTCAGCCCTGAATGCTCAGGAGGAATAATAAACTCTCCAATCTCAAAGACTGCCGAGCAGATGTTACTCGGGTTTGTAATGTGCTGTATGAAATGACATCCAGTTGTATTCCTTTTTCACCTGTCCCAGTCATTTCGACCTATTTTAACAATAAAAAGAGAGCTTCACTTTCACTATCTATGAGGGATAATCAATGGTCAGAGTTACATTATTCACTTTTAATGCACATGGAGACAAAAAATCCCCTGATGTGCAGTTTATGCCATGTACATTTGCAAACACTCATTTTAAATGATTATGAATAATACCTGAATGAGTAAAAATTCATAACTTCAAATTAATCAACACCGAGCAACCAATCATAAACAAGAATGCAGCCTGACCACTGCATAAACATGAACGAGCAATTTCACTCAGAATTTTGACTGAAAATCAAACACCTCTATTGTTTTATAAAACCCAAGCTTTACTTAGTTTAATAACTGCATATGCACTTTACTTTTTAATGGCTTTACTTAGTTTTGACTGCGTATGGCACAGACGTCATAACTAGGTTTTAGCTGAAAGCAAATGAGGCTCGGAGTTTGGTAATACAGCACCTCCTCCTTGACAAAGCATCACAACTGGAGAGTAGTACAATAGGCAAAAAGATATAATTGGTGGATTGTTCTCGACCGGAAAAAGGTGGCCTGCCCTCTCCAGGTCAGTGGAGTGCTCCTGCCTCAGGTGGAGGAGTTCAAGTATCTCGGGGTCCTGTTCACGAGTGAGGGGAGGATGGAGCGCGAGATCGACAGACGGATCGGTGCAGCATCTGCAGTGATGCGGTCGCTGTATCGGTCTGTTGTGGTGAAAAGGGAGCTGAGCCAAAAGGCGAAGCTCTCGATTTACCGGTCGATCTACGTCCCTACTCTCACCTATGGTCATGAGCTTTGGGTCATGACCGAAAGGACAAGATCCCGGATACAAGCGGCCGAAATGAGCTTCCTACGCCGGGTGGCTGGGCGCTCCCTTAGAGATAGGGTGAGAAGCTCCGTCACCCGGGGGGAGCTCGGAGTAGAGCCTCTGCTCCTCCACATCGAGAGGAGTCAGCTGAGGTGGCTTGGGCATCTGTTCCGGATGCCTCCTGGACGCCTCCCAGGGGAGGTGTTCCGGGCATGTCCCACTGGGAGGAGGCCCCGGGGAAGACCCAGGACGCGCTGGAGGGACTATGTCTCCCAGCTGGCCTGGGAACGCCTCGGGATCCCTCCCGGGGAGTTGGAAGAAGTGTCTGTGGAGAGGGAAGTCTGGGCATCCCTGCTTAGACTGCTGCCCCCGCGACCCGGCCCCGGATAAGCGGGAGAAGATGGATGGATGGATGGATGTAAATAACGAGAATGAAACCTCAGCGCTTGGTAAGTGGATCTCATTCGAGAAGCCCCCACATGAATTATGCAAAACGTTAAATATTAGTAAAACTAACACCTTTAAATGAGTGTTTATGAAGATCAATTCATGACATGATGCCATCTGCATCAAAAAACCTCATGGAGCCAGGAGTGTTAATGTGCTTTTAGCTGAAAATTTGAGAATTGTTAAGATGGTTGTCAATGTGAAATTGCTAACTTTTGGAGTTAACTTCTAGTGGTCAAACGGAGAATAAAGGATTGTTATCGCTAGGAATGAGTTTGATGGACTGATTTCAAACTTTGCCTTCATGAATAATAACAAGAAAAAAACTCAAGCTTATTCTTAGCAGCAAACAAATTCTGCAAGGTCTTTGTCAATAGAGTTGTTTATTTTCTAACATAATCTGATTAAATTTCCCCTTGTGTTAAAGTAGCATCTCAAAAGACAGACTCTTTCTCTTTAATCTAAGCTCAATCTGTTCCTATAACAGCTCTAAGCACTACTTTGTAAAAGAAAATCTTTGTAAAAACTGACAGAAAGATAGCTGAAGCTGTTCTTTTTCCCCTTCGTTTTAAATAAGCCGTTTCTGTAAATTTAAAACATTAATCATGAAATCATTTTAGACATAATAAAAAAAAATCGTTATTAGTTGGATTGATACTCTAACTCCGATATCATGAGGTAACACCTGTTTACACCGGGTTTCACACAGACAATATTTAGACAGGTGTTTTTGATTTAATGTCACACAAGCTTCAAAATATGGGTAAAAACCTGCAAATCATAAACACGAACTGATTCTGTACAAATCAGCAGGGCATTAGTCCTTACTGTTTACAGTGTCCAAATAACCTCTAAAGTTAAAAACCCTGTAGACTATTTGTTCATGTATGGTGTACATTTGCTCATCATCATAGTTTAGGATTTAATGTTTGGACCAAAGTGGAAAAAGTCAATGAAAACTGCACGGTTTTAGGGGTTTTCTAAATATATTCACACACCAATCAAATTATAGTAATTATATAATATGATATATATGTATAACTTTGAAGATTGACTATTTTAGGACACTCATTGAAAAGTTCTTTTGAAAAAAAAAAAAAAACCCCTAGAGTATGATCACAAGAACTCTTTGGACTTAAAAACGTCTACCAATGTCAACATAGATACCATATTAACAACTCCATAATAAATGAAAATATATTAATGTCAGTTAATATCATTTGCTGCAAGATGAAATGATGACCTTTTTTGTTTGACCTTTTGTGTGTGTGGGGCTGTATGTGTGCGTGCGTGTGCGTGTGTGTGTGTGTGCGTGTATGTGTGTGTGCGTAGATAAAGATACAACAAAATATTTATGTTATATAAAATATAAATGTATTAAATAGTAAATAAAACAAATATGTAAGTTAGTTATTAAGACATGTGCTGTAATTTGTAAACTCCCATTAAACACTTTCTTTTAAAAACATATATTTTTCTTTTAACTATGATTTGATTTATTGACTGCTTGATGAGAAATCTTGTTGAGAGCGAATAAAAACCGGTTCTGCCTCAGCAGAGGAGCTACAAACAGCTCAAGATGACCAGAAATAGTGTGATCAGGTGTGCTTCTATAAGGTTGATGCTAAACTGTCCATGAGATTAAAATGACCTTTTTTCTTCTTCAAACATTGTTATCAAACCATACAATAAACAGAATAAATAAAAATGCAACATATATTTTCCGGAGTCAGTTCACGGTCCCTTTTTCACCTCAGCTTGTCTTTTATTCCACATGTTCGATCCTCAATAGCTCCAGATCAATCAGGCCGTCCCCCGTGTTAAACTCTCTCTTTGTTCATCAGTTAATCTCGGAACTGTCTAAGCGAAACAATTACGTTATTAAAGAGATCCAATTACTGATGTTCTCTCCCTGAGCTCCAGACGGCTTGTCTAAGTGCAGGTGAAGAGCGAAGCCTCTTAGATCAGCTCTGAAGAAGTGTTTTGCTCTGGGCCACCAAGGTGACACCTCAGCAATGGGATTTGAGGAACTCCGGGTCGCCCCTCTTGAGATTGCGCCCGGAAACCTGAGGCATATCTCACTTTACTCTGAGAGACTGACAAACCTGAGAAAGCTCAGACCAATCTCTGACTTGGCTTTAAATATTTGCAGCTCTTGTCTCCCTCGGGCGTCTCCTGTGCTTCATTTTCATCATGGCGTTTTCCTTCATATCTCTGAACTTCCTTCAGGCATCAGCGGGAGATGAAAGGGTTTCATGGTGGAATCACAGGAAAAACTCAGAGTAAACGCTCACGATGATGACTGTTAAAGCACAGCCACGAACGTTCTAAGTAGGTGAAAAGAACGGAAAACAGTTTCTTTTTCTGTCCTAGCTGGAAAAGTTTTTTGCATTTTAATGAGGCAGAAATGTGCTGAAATGTCTCAAAAATAAATAAAACTGCCACACTTTTTCATGTCAGAGGCAGATCATGTACAATTACTGAAACTGCAGACACAAACTAAAATATAAAACAGGATGGAAAGCATCCGTGTCCCTGAGAACTATCCAAATATTGTATAAGTTTTTTGTTTTTGAAACATGCTATCATAACTCTGTTGCATTAGCACTATGCTGTTGATGCAGTTGAAATAGCACTTTAATCATATTCATGATTCCATGATCCCACTCCTAACATCCTCTCTTTTTTCGGTCTGCTTTCTATCACTGGCAGAACAAAAGCAGGCTTCGTCCGTCCCTCTCTGTGGAATCTGCTTCACTTCTTTTTAACTGACTGGTGACAATCAAACTCTACACTGGACTCCCGTATAAATCAACTCCTCCAAATTGTTGCAGCAAGTTATCACTTAAGAAGTCGTAATTTTGAGATAGAGAGTAAATATTTGGAGACAAAAAAGTCGAACATGATGATCTGCAGACGTCCATTTTAATGCTAACTCCGAGAACATGTTTTTTTTATCTAAAAAGTTTGACTTTGTTTTAAAAATTTTACTTTCTAAGCCAAAATTTCAACTTCAAAAGTCATAATTTAGACTTTTTATCTCAAAATGCTGACTTTCTAAGTCAGGGATGTCAAAGTCAAATACCACAGAGGGCTAATAGTAAAAACATATTGAAATTATTACATGCACCCTATTAAAACAAGACCTAATATTGTTATTATTATTAAAACAATTTTTTTTAGTTCATTCAGCTTCATAGCAGAGTTCTTGTGTTCTGTTTTGGTTAATGTTTAACTTGGTCAAGGCTTTCCCTCTCGAGGGTTTTTAATAAGCATTATTTTATTCAGAGTTTCCCACTCCTGGGTTTTTTATGTTCAGTTTACTTTGAATTTAACGAACGAAGAGTCTTCTATTTAAGATTCCTATCTCTGGAGCAGTTGAGTTCTGCTTCTACACATTTATCCTGACACCCTGTCTGTTTGTTCTACCTTGTTTTCCTTGTGCCTTCTGATTTTGTTTTGTACATTGGTCAACAGATGATGTTATTGATCTGTGCTTTATAAATAGTTGTAAGCAAGTTAAAATGGTGTGCATTGTTCTTTGTGTCCTGCAGACGACCGACTCCTCCACAGCTCTTTAAGAACAGCAGTCATTAGAGCCCCTGCACTGATTAAATAGCTCCATCATCATTATCATCTCTCTCTCTCTCTCGCTCCCTCTCTCTCTCTCCTCTGTTTATGTGAAAGAAAGAGTCAGAAAAAGGTCAGCGGTTGTCACTGATGTGCCGTGTGTCTGAATGTGAAGAGCAGATCTTTTAAAAGGTCTCTCTGGGTTTCCTCTGCTCATCGCTACTCTTGAGCTCCCCATTAAAGCTCTGTTTTCAGGATGTGTTCCTCTTCACAGTTTATTCCTGCAGAAGAAGAGAACGAGGAAGAGAATCTCTGATTTGGACATCATGTGAAACTGTTGGATGTGACCTTGTGCTCGGGAAGCCTGAGATGGGAAATACTAAATCTAAAGTACAGCGGAGAGGATTTTGAACTTTGAAGTGGTCTAGATTTACTGTAACATTTGTTGCACCCTTAGAGATATTCATGTTTAAAGTATGTGCTGAAGATTATAATTCAATAAAATATTCAAAAATTCTTCTGGGTTTCAGGTTGACTGATCTTAATTGGAGAGAATTTGAATGTTGAGCAAGTAGTAGTAGAATAATGTAACATTAATTATATTGAAAGGTAAAAAAAATACACTAATTATTAAATAAATTAAAGATTTAAAATATATTTTTGAAAAACTGTTTAGTCTTACATGTTTCAAGAGACTTTCTCACAAAAGCGTAAATTCCACTTCACATATTTAGTTCTGGTCCATAATAATAATATTAATAATAATGATGATAATCCAGAGCTCAAAGCCACTGTATGTATATATATATATATATATATATATATATATATATATATATATATATATATATATATAAACAAAAAAATGTGAAACAGCTGAAAATATGTCATTCTAGCTTCTTCAAAGTAGCCACCTTTTGGTTTCATTACGCTTTGCACACTTTTGATCTTCAGGAGGTGGTCTCCTGAAATGTTCTTCTCTTCTCAGGAGAGTGCTGTCAGGTTTAATACGTGGATTTCTCTCTTATAAATGGGGTCGGGGGCATCAGTGGAGCTGAGTAGAAGTCAGGAGGACTCAGCTGAGAGCTCCACTGAAGAGATCGTTAGAGTTTGTATTATGGCGAGAAAAATGCAGCTAAGTAAAGAAAAACAAGTGGCCATCATTACTTTAAGAAATGAAGGTCAGGCAGTCCAAAAAACTTTGTGAAGGAGAAGGTGTGTGAAAACTTTTGGTCTGTACTGTGTATTAAAGCATCAGGGTTCAGGACATAAAACACTTCTCTGGTTAATCCTCATCATTCTCAAGGCGTGCAACACAATACCCTTTCAAATGACAAACGAGGGTTCGTCATCACTTCTAATCACCTGAGTCCACTTCAGTCTAACCTCTGCATTAGTTTTAAGTGAATAAAACTTAAAGTTTGTTACTTTAAATGGTTTAAAAACCTTTCAACAGCAGCCCGGTAAACTGTAGTGAATGGCACCTCTGATGCAAGATTTTCCTCTGCTGCGTATTTCCAGTCAAAAAACTATTAATCTCATGAAAAGAACCATAAAAATAAAATGCTTTATAGGAAAGGAAATGTTCTGCATTAAACAAACCCTCAAAAGAAACCAGCTGAACTGAGGTGGTAGCTTCATTCCGTGAGAACTTTAAGCGATCCTCAGTCTGAGCTTTCTGAAGAAACTGTAGGCAATGAATGAAGTCAATCCAGATTAATACAGCTATTAAAACTCCTCACAGCTTGGATCAAGCTCACTTCAAACCGGCCTTTACTGCCAACATGATTCAGAGATATGATTGGCTCAGCTGGAGCAGCATGTAAATATTAGACCAGGATGATTCAGTGAAAACGAAGCCACATTATTTCAATTCAGAAGACTTCTCAGACACACTCTTCCAGATCAGTCCCAGAGGAATGTTTGAAGCCTCAGTTATCCTTGATTATCTTCTGGGGAGCACGAGGGAACATGGATGACTAGGGCTGAACAATTCATTGCATTTGCAATTAAATCCCAATACGATTAAACACAATTAATCAGCAGAAACTGCAAATATACGCTATGTCATTAAACACAGTCTTGTGAGAGTTTAACAGCCAGAATAGTTCGCTTTTTATTTTGCCAAAATTGCTCTGACAACGTTAATTGGTTATTTAAAAATGCAATCCACAGATTTTAAAAAAATATGGCAAAATTACATGTTATATATATTTTTTTTATACATTTCTTTAAACTATCCTTTGTTTGATTCATAATTGACTTCTATTTTAAAGTTTACATCCAGTTTTACATGCGTACAAGGTTGGAAGTTCAACAAATCAATCATTATAGGACCAGTTGATGTATGTTCATTTTATTTTTATTGGTTGTTGAATAACATGATGTAATTATATTTATGTTCTGTTAATTTAAACATTGTTAAACTAACAAAACTTATCGTACATAGACCAGAAAAAGCTTTGGAAAAAATATTATAAATCACCATATAAATCACTATTGCAACATTAGTTTTAAATAATCGCAATTCAATTCTTTTCCACAATCGCTCAGCCCTATGGATGACAGTATTAGGAGTTGGAATAAAAGGCTAAGTAGTGAAATTTGGGATGTTTTCATCACAGCAGTGATTGGTTTGAGTGATTGTGGAGTCTGAACTGAAGCGAAAGTCTTTAAATTGAGATCATCAGAGACAAATAGAACAAAAGGTTTGATCATGATGGAAGAATATACGATTGCAGTAAGAATTAGAATAATTCATGCGTACAAGAACCTCAATCTGAAAACCGAACAGAGATTTGATTATAGTTTAAATAAAGACTTCTGCATTTCCTGGTTTGTCTTCTCATGCAAAGGTGCAAAACAACCACCGACGCACCTCTGCCACGAGATGTGCTGTGGGAACAGAGCACAATCGTCGTCTGTGTAGAGATACGTCTGAATGCTGCCACCGATTGTGTCATAATAATGCCGGCTGTCATCTGTCTTTGCTCTTTTCTTCTCGCTCAGATATTATTATCAATTAATGAATGCGTTCTGCGATTTCAAGCTCTGCCGTCACAAGATAACCACCGCATTGTATCTGACTCAAACACATTTCGCTATCTGCTTTCTGACTGGAGCGCAGGGGATGAAAACACCTCACCTCTCTGTTTAACACACACAGGCTGATATTTACCAATGGAATCCAGGCCCTGAGAAACTCCGTCTCGATTAAGAGACAGAGGGAAAGGAGAAAAACCAAGCCTCAAGCTGATTCATTTGAATAGAAATGAAAGACTTTGAGTCCAGATTTGCTCTCTGTGTACAAACATGCTATGTTTGTTTTCTCTAAAGCCATGGCTCAGGAACTGTGCCGCTCTAACTGCATGGTTTGGCACAGAAATTTTGTTTACAGGGCACCGGGACACACAAATGCGCACTCCTGGCATCTCTTCCTACATCTAACTGCTAACAAATGTTTTTAAAAAAAAATTGTTTTCTCTCTGTAAAAAAAAATGTTAATACTTTTTATTTTCAGCAACTAGGTTTCCAAAAGAGTCAAAATATGAAAGGAACCAAAGGGTGTCCCCCAAGTAACCTATTAGCTAATTATGCTACAATGAGACTTAATGTTAAAGACTTAATGCTTAATGTTAAATACATTTTTTGTGTGAACGATTTTGGCTTGGATATAACATGATTCAAGGCACTTTTTTTGTTACAGTTAATGTCTGATGGGAGCCATTTTTATAAGTAAGAAATAAAACCAAAAAGAAGGAATGTAAAATATTGGCAAAAAAAGGTTAAGAGTTAAGGCCCCTTCACATCTATCCGAAATGAGATTTGCACAAACCCTCGGATGCTTCTCTGCAGGGTGCTATTTTCAAGCTGGTGTTAAAAGTGGATGCAGTGACGCTCCTTGCCATTAGTTGGCACTCATGTGTAATGATGTGTTGTTCATGAAAAAAGCAAAACTGACTCTTTAGTAACTCAGTTGAAGTGTGGGTTAGAGTTATTACACTTTTAATTATCATAAGACACAGATAAGCATGTTCATTTACTCAGATGAGTGTTTTTGCTCTATTTTTGTTTTTTTGTTGTAACGTTTTGCAATTAGATCAGATTTTTTTCCCGGATATGAATGATACAAATGAATCGTTCAAATTAATCATTCTCATAAATAAGCAAGAGTCAAAAGAATGAAGCACAAAGTTGAACGAAATTTTCCATTACTCCGGGACAACAGCCTCACGCTGTTTTATAACCTTTGAGGATTTATTGAACAACTCTTGATGGCCGGACACCAGCAGTAGAAGCTTTAGGGTGTTCATCTAGTAGTTCTTCTCTGCTATTTTCCGTTGTGAGATTGAAGCGTGTAGAGAAGGAGGTCTTTGGCTTCACCTTCTTGAAGTTGTAGGAACAAATATGATGGCTCACTCGGGTACACTATGGTGCAAGATCAAGTTTTTATTACAGAGACCAGTCTCCTCTACACAAAGCGACCCACAGAGACCGGTCTCCTCTCCACAAAGCGGCCCACAGAGACCAATCACCTTTGCACAAAGCGGCCCACAGAGACCGATCTCCTCTGCACAAAGCGGCCCACAGAGACCTGTCTCCTTTCCACAAAGCGTCTCACAGAGACCGGTCTCCTCTCCACAAAGCGGCCCACAGAGACTGGTCTCCTTTCCACAAAGCGGCCCACAGAGACCAGTCTCCATTCCACAAAGCGGCCCACAGAGACCGGTCTCCTTTCCACAAAGCGGCTCACAGAGACCGGTCTCCTTTCCACAAAGCGGCCCACAGAGACCGGTCTCCTCTCCACAAAGCGGCTCACAGAGACCGGTCTCCTTTCCACAAAGCGGCTCACAGAGACCGGTCTCCTATCCACAAAGCGGCTCACAGAGACCGGTCTCCTTTCCACAAAGCGGCCCACAGAGACCGGTCTCCTTTCCACAAAGCGGCCCACAGAGACCGGTCTCCTATCCACAAAGCGGCCCACAGAGACCGGTCTCCTTTCCACAAAGCGGCATACAGAGACCGGTCTCCTTTCCACAAAGCGGCCCACAGAGACCAGTCTCCTTTCCACAAAGCGGCCCACAGAGACCGGTCTCCTCTGCACAAAGCGGCCCACAGAGACCGGTCTCCTCTGCACAAAGCGGCCCACAGAGACCGATCTCCTCTGCACAAAGCGGCCCACAGAGACCGGTCTCCTCTGCACAAAGCGGCCAACAGAGACCGGTCTCCTCTGCACAAAGCGGCCCACAGAGACCTGTCTCCTCTCCACAATGCGGCCCACAGAGACCGGTCTCCTTTCCACAAAGCGGCCCACAGAGACCGGTCTCCTTTCCACAAAGCGGCCCACAGAGACCGGTCTCCTTTCCACAAAGCGGCCCACAGAGACCGGTCTCCTCTGCACAAAGCGGCCCACAGAGACCGGTCTCCTCTGCACAAAGCGGCCCACAGAGACCTGTCTCCTCTCCACAAAGCGGCCCAGAGAGACCGGTCTCCTTTCCACAAAGCGGCCCACAGAGACCGGTCTCCTTTCCACAAAGCGGCCCACAGAGACCGGTCTCCTTTCCACAAAGCGGCCCACAGAGACCGGTCTCCTTTCCACAAAGCAGCCCAGAGAGACCGGTCTCCTTTCCACAAAGCGGCCCACAGAGACCGGTCTCCTTTCCACATAGCGGCCCAGAGAGACCGGTCTCCTTTCCACAAAGCGGCCCACAGAGACCGGTCTCCTTTCCACAAAGCGGCCCACAGAGACCGGTCTCCTTTCCACAAAGCTGCCCACAGAGACCGGTCTCCTTTCCACAAAGCGGCCCACAGAGACCGGTCTCCTTTCCACAAAGCGGCCCACAGAGACCGATCTCCTCTGCACAAAGCGGCCCACAGAGACCGGTCTCCTCTGCACAAAGCGGTCCACAGAGACCGGTCTCCTCTGCACAAAGCGGCCCACAGAGACCTGTCTCCTCTCCACAAAGCGGCCCACAGAGACCAGTCTCCTTTCCACAAAGCGGCCCACAGAGACCGGTCTCCTCTGCACAAAGCGGCCCACAGAGACCGATCTCCTCTGCACAAAGCGGCCCACAGAGACCGGTCTCCTTTCTACATAGCGGCCCACGGAGACCGGTCTCCTTTCCACAAAGCGGCCCACAGAGACCGGTCTCCTTTCCACAAAGCGGCCCACAGAGACCGGTCTCCTTTCCACAAAGCGGCCCACAGAGACCGGTCTCCTTTCCACATAGCGGCCCACAGAGACCGGTCTCCTTTCCACAAAGCGGCCCACAGAGACCGGTCTCCTTTCCACAAAGCGGCCCACAGAGACCGGTCTCCTTTCCACAAAGCTGCCCACAGAGACCGGTCTCCTTTCCACAAAGCGGCCCACAGAGACCGGTCTCCTTTCTACAAAGCGGCCCACGGAGACCGGTCTCCTTTCCACAAAGCGGCCCACAGAGACCGGTCTCCTTTCCACAAAGCGGCCCACAGAGATCGGTCTCCTTTCCACAAAGCGGCCCACAGAGACCGGTCTCCTTTCCACAAAGTGGCCCACAGAGACCGGTCTCCTTTCCACAAAGCGGCCCACAGAGACCGGTCTCCTTTCCACAAAGCGGCCCACAGAGACCGGTCTCCTTTCCACAAAGCGGCCCACAGAGACCGGTCTCCTTTCCACAAAGCGGCCCACAGAGACCGGTCTCCTTTCCACAAATAGGCCCACAGAGACCGGTCTTCTCTTCACAAAGCAGCCCACAGAGACCGGTCTTCTCTTCACAAAGCGGCCCACAGAGACCGGTCTTCTCTTCACAAAGCGGCCCACAGAGACCGGTCTCCTTTCCACAAAGCGGCTCACAAAGACCGGTCTCCTCTGCACAAAGCAGCCCACAGAGACCTGTCTCCTCTGCACAAAGCGGCCCACAGAGACCGGTCTCCTCTGCACAAAGCGGCCCACAGAGACCAGTCTTCTCTTCACAAAGCGGAAGTGTGTATTGAGCATCATCACCTAAAACAAAAAGATGTCAAAATGCTCATCTGTTTTAATTCGCTTTCATTCGTAATATTTGGAGAATCACCCCTTCACGTTCAACAGGGGCTCTCCCTCCCTCGGGTCTTTCATGTCCTATTCACGTCATTAAAACAACCAAATCATTGGTCGTTCTCCTTGCGAAATACCGATCCGTTAAGAGCTGAGCTCTTCTTTCCATTCTATGTTTTCCAAAATTGAATAAAATAAAATAAAATTCACCTCTTGGAGCTATTTTCTTTTTCCCATTAAAATGTTGCCTAATATCTTTGTCTGCTCTATCTTGTCTGCTTTGTCTCTAGAGCCGCGAGTTGCAGACACCTGGTCTATATTAACTTAGATAGGTGCTTGTGTGTTTATGCGGGGTTGCTTTGTGTATCTTATGTATTTAACTACTTATCGATGTTACAGATCCTCCAGATATATTGTGCTAATGCAGTGTCTGTGGTGAAAAATGATTGTCATTATGTTATTTCCAATATAAAACATTGAATACTATTTAATTTAAAAAACCTATTTAGGGTAAACACTCATTTACAACCAAAAAATAAAAACCATAGCACATTTACATGATGATGGAGGACCAAAACGTATTTATTATTTAAATATAAGTAAATGAATAATATATAAATTGGACTACCTTGATTCAAATTCTTGCAACCCTTCAGTAAATTGCACACACTCTCACACTCATACATTATACATTTATCGATTTTGCAAGCTCTTTTGATCAAAAGCGACTTACTCTAGAAGATACAATATGTATTTTGTTACGAATTTAAAGTCTAACTCTGGTAGGTCACAATAGAGGTTGTCTTAGATGATTATTTAAACATATTAGAAAGCATATAAAACAAAAGAAAAAAAATGAAGAGCAATTTTTCATTTATTTAAAGTTGTCCTTTCATGAGCTTGATTTTTCCTCGAGTCATATTCAAATTGTTTCATGCATGTTTTTCTAAATATATTTTCTTTTTCTGGGAGGTTAAAAGGGCTCGATGTCCCTAGCACCCCCACTAACCAATCAGATGAAACGATAATGTATGTTTGAACCCTTTGACTCCTACAGTGGAGCAGTAGGCAGAGTTTTGTGTTGCCAAGTCCTCAGCAAGAAAAGTCACTATTTGCTGCTCCAGACATCACTAACAAAAGGTGGTGGATGATGTCATTGACTAATTTGGATAAACATCATGTGACGTGTATGTCACTTTTTTTAGACAACTCAATATTATTATATAAACGTTTTAAGCTATATTAAATACACACATATATAAAATATAAATGTGTATTGTAAACTATGGAAAATAACTATGGATACAATTTGAATATTTACACCTTTCCAAAACTGTGTTAAAGTGCAAGATGAGCACTTCAGACGAAAGTTAAAAGCTATGCTTTGCTTGGCTCAATTATCTAATTTGAAAAAAAAAAAAGACTTCAATGCTACTTGGCTAGGTGAGGTAAGTAAGTGATGATATTTACGATATTGAATAAGGCAAAAGTGCCTAAATATAAAATCTAAATACAAAAACATTTTTTTATTTATATATTTCTGTTCACCTTGCACTCAAAATTAATTGATTAATTAATTAATGCAATTGAATGGTAATTGAACAATCAAATATGTAACATGGCTGAGCTAAAATTAAAGATTAAAAGATATTTACCTAAATAATCTTAAACAGGCTGATTATTAGAAACAAAGCTGAATATAAGCCATGAACTCATTGAACAAAATGTTTAATGTCGTAATGTTGAAATGTAGAAAACAATGGATAACAATTACACCCAGTTTTCTATAAATGAGTATTTTTTGTGTACTTCTAAACTAAAACAGAGTTTTTTTTAATTCAGTCATCTTACTTTATCTTGAGTAACATTGTTGTGAAATCTGAAGCACACCGTTAGATTTAACGCATCTCTAACATATTGTTGGGAGAAGATATTTAAATATAAATGTGTTCACACTGAACCGATTCTCATGTATGAGCGTCTGTTCAAGGAGCACAGTCGAATTTTGCTGGGATTTTAAAGGCTGCACGTTTGCATCTAGACAAAGGTATCTTTGCAAACTAGTCATTGCCAAAGTACCATTTTGTATGCAATAAACTATGATCGTGATCGTTTCGGAAAGGACAATGCCTTTTGAACTAACAGGACCCTCATCCTTTCACATGCATAACGGGCCAAACAAGCAAAATGGGCCAGATGTTCATGACATGGTTATGCAAATTCGATAAATGAGCTGTTCTTTTGAAAGAGAGTCCTCGGCTCAGGAGTCTGGGTAACAAAATAGTTTCTGCTGAATCTGCACATGAGTATATTTGATTATCAAAGACCCACAAGACAAACCAGAGACAGATAATCTGAGCTCTTCAAGATCCAATAAAATAACTGCTCTGAGAGCCAATCATGAATGCCTTACATCTCTAATACTCTCAACAGCTTTGACTAATGATCTCTGATTCTCAAATCTGGTTAGGTCACTCCTGTCTGAAAGGAGATTGGTCTTTAAAAACTTAGAGCAGCCAGATCTGCAGGTCTTTTTCCTCTCTGAATTGGCCCATGAAGACTATCATGTAATAATCTTTAATACCTTTCTTTGGAATGCTCAGTTCCAAATTAAGTGGAGACAATAATTCTTTACTCTTGGTTCATATTTCATGAGTTGTATGTTGATTGAATTAATGTATTGCTTGTTTACTAAACATCAATGATGATACATGTTTGAACCTTTTTCAGTCATTCTTTGAAGGGTTAATAAATATATTAACATCAAGTGTAAGTCAAATTAAAGGTATTTAAGAAGGTTAAAACATAATATTATCATTAATAATTACCAAGAATAATACAAAGATAAAACCTTTATAACTAAATTATGAAGTTATATGAATTTATGTAAATTATTACAAATCTTTTAGCAGTGTTCCCCTACATCGGGTTTCCCACAATTTTAAAGTTGGTCAGCCCTCAGGGGCCCTCTCAGATCGGGAGCCTCAAGTATTTGTTTGTTCTACCTGTTAATAAGCTAACATCCCTCCCGTAGCATGTACAGATGAAGAAATAAAATTACACTTAGCTTGTTTTTAGCTTAATTTTATCTGCGGTCATTTCTGGATCTGCACTCACCCTTTACTGCAGAGAATTGTGGGAAATTATGAAATTTAAAAAAAAATGTCTGCTTTCTGCTAGAGTGATATTTAGATGTGCTTATTTCATTACAAAATGGCATAGTTATTATGTAGAAAGATTGAACTGTGTTGTAAGAAGCTAGAGTCGTACCACAAAAATCTGAATTTGAATTGTGTTGTATGCAATAGAAGGTTGTTTTGAATCTAAATTTCTTAATTTCATAACTTGAATCTTGATCTTGAATGTCTGAAATTTTATAGATATGACAAAAAACACTTTCTTTTATTCCTCCTCTGTCTTTATTTGCTTCGTTTATTTCCTCCCTGCTATGGTTTATTATTGAGTTGATACAAATTATATTATGAGCCAGCTGAGATTGGTGTAACAGATCGCATATTGTCTCTCCCCTAATGTAAGTCGCTTTAGACAAAAGCGTCTGCCAAATGCATAAACTGCTTTCCAGTTTGTAAAAATACAGTTTGAAGCTTTACATTTTTTTCATCTTAAAAAGTTAAAAAAGTATTTACAAATTGGATAGCTGCAGACAAATCTGAAGTTTGAAAATACATTCATAAAATAATTATATCTATAAAAAAAATAATTGAGTTGTTTTAAATTGCAGTTGTTAAATGTTCAAGTAAAAAAATTCTAATTCAACTTAACGAGTTAAAATCTTGTTTAATGCCATATTTGATCAGTTTTATTAAATGACATATGTTAATAATTTAAATCAACACAATTCATATTCAGATTGATTTGTATTGTGTATAGTGTTGATGCATGCATTAGAGCTCTCAATAAATACATTTATATAATGAAATACAGACACATTTTTCAGTATCATAAAACTTTAGAAAACTTCCTCAGGATTATCTTATTTTTCTCAAATCCACAAAGACTACATTCAGCACTCAAAGATTACCTAAACAACCACCAAAAAGACACAAATATTCTTATTATTAGCAAAATAGATAAATAAGCCTTAATCTCACTGAATAAAGTGTTCTTATGTAATAATTTTCAAATGTAGAAAGCAATGGGTAACAGTTACTTGCAATTTGCTTTAATTATTGTGTGCTTCTAAAAATCAACCATTTCACTTTATCTTGAGTAAAATTGCTGTGAAATCTGAAGCACACCGTTAGATTTAACGCACCTCTAACAACCCTTCATATTGTTGGGAGAATAAATTAAAATGTAAACGTGTTCACACTGAACCGATTCTCATGTATGAATCTCTGTTTGAGGAGCGTGGCTGAAGCTGGAGGAATGCGAGGGAATGGAAATGTGTTGATCATCTGCTAAATGAGCTCAATTCACAGGTTCAGTGAAGCCACTCCCACAGCCGTTATTGAGAGGTTAAAATCAGAGGAACTGTTTCATTCTCCCTCATCTGAAGAAGCAGACAAGCTGTTGCTGGAAAAGCTACACACACATTACAGTAATACTAGAGTAATGATGAAGCCTGAAGAGGAACCCTGCAGAAATGAAGCAACAGAACAACAATCAGGTAAGGGATTTATTTCAAAGTCTTTCATTGGGAATGTGAAGAAAGTAGCAAACATTGCAATTTACTTAGTTAATAATTAATTATTAGTTAGTTTATATATAGGTAATAATTTGTATTCCTCCGATAAAAGTTTGATTCTTTGGTATCTTTTGATTTTTAGATCTCATGAAAGTGAACAAACCTAGAGAGGATCTCATTCACCCCGGAGAGAAACCATTCGCATGCTCTCAGTGTGGAACGAGTTTCAGTCGGAAAGACAGCTTAAACGTTCACATGATGATTCACACAGGAGAGAAACCATTCACATGCTCTCAGTGTGGAACGAGTTTCAGTCGGAAAGACAGCTTAAATGTGCACATGACAACTCACACAGGAGAGAAACTTTTCACGTGCTCTCAGTGTGGAAAGAGTTTCAATCGGAAACATAGTTTAAACGTTCACATGATGATTCACACAGGAGAGAAACCTTTCACATGCTCTCAGTGTGGAATGAGTTTCAGTCGGAAAGTCAGCTTAAATGTACACATGACAACTCACGCAGGAGAGAAACCATTCACGTGCTCTCAGTGTGGAAAGAGTTTCAATTGGAAATATAGTTTAAACGCTCATATGAGAATTCACACAGGAGAGAAACCTTTCGCATGCTTTCAGTGTGGAAAGAGTTTCAGTCGGAAAGACAGCTTAAATGTGCACATGACAACTCACGCAGGAGAGAAACCATTCACGTGCTCTCAGTGTGGAAAGAGTTTCAGTCGGAAAGTATGCTTAAACTTTCACATGATGACTCACACAGGAGAAAAACCATTCACATGCTCTCAGTGTGGAAAGAGTTTCAGCCTAAAAGGAGCCTTAAACGTTCACATGAGGAGTCACACAGAAGAGAAATCATTCCTTTGCTCTCAGTGTGGAAAGAGTTTCAGGCAGAGAAAAGACGTAAACGATCATATGAGAATTCACACAGGAGAGAAACCATTCACATGCTCTCAGTGTGGAAAGAGTTTCAGGCAGAGAAGAGACGTAAACGATCATATGAGAATTCACACAGGAGAGAAACCATTCGCATGCTCTCAGTGTGGAAAGAGTTTCAGGCAGAGAAGAGACGTAAACGCTCACATGAGGAGACACACAGAAGAGAAACCATTCGTTTGCTCTCAGTGTGGAGAGTTTTAGGCTAAAAGAAGCCTTAACCGTTCACACGAGGAATCACACAGGAGAGAAACCATTCGCATGTTCTCAGTGAGGAAATTGTTTAATAGAAAACAACACTTGGAACTTTGTCACTGAGAAGGAACTGCTGCTTAAGTATGTAATTAGATGGATCTAGTAAGTATAGATTACAGAAATTTTCTCCCTCTCATCTGGGAATGCCCTCTGTAAACATTTAGATTTTTCTGCTTGAAGGTTCTGACTTGTCTAACAGTGTCCAGCATGAGAATGGTCGTTTCCCCAAAATCATTCCTGCCTCTGCTGAACTCATGATAGTTCATGTTCTTTGTGACTGCTGTGTTCCAATAAACTTCTTCATTAAGAGCTGTTTTTGTCTGCTTCATCTTTATCACAAATCTTTACAAATCTGTTTATCAACCATGTAAACACACATTAAAAGAAGACAAAACTTCAGAACAAAAAAAAATTATCTAATTATATTCTAAAAAATAACAATAAATATGTATGTCCTAAATAATGTCTAAATTTTCTTCAGTTGAGATTTGCATATGTTACGGGCCCCATGGGAGGGGACCACGATAACAAAGATAAATTCTATAAAATAATGGAAAAGCTCAGGAGCAAGATTGACAAACACTCGTGTCGTTTCCCAGATTGCGTCAAATGTAGTTACTATTTGAGTGCACCACACATATAGTAAGGCGTGAAATAGCATTCAGTGATCCTAAATTGTGTGACCTTTAACATGATGATGAAATGTTAAAACATGATGAAAACTCAAGAGTATTTCATTTAAAATATGTTTACACCAACAAATACAAGATTAATTAAGTACCATTGTAAAATGTATTTGTATTTAGTTTGTTTGTTTGTTAAAACATTGCATTCGGTACTAATTTTTGCAAATTACTTATTTAATTTAATTACTTATTACATTATAAAAACATGTACAAATACATTAAACAGTCATCAATAGGTCTATATTGTAATCATTTGTATATTTCCATAAAAATTGCCACTGGTATTTGAACACATTTTTGTCACTGATATTTCAACAACATCTTTTAACACATACAGATGCACCATCACTGACTAGTATAAAAAGGAAAAATGTCAATCCATGATTCCAGCTCTGAATAGGATGACCGTGACCACACTTTGCATAACTATAAATGTCCTCACTGCTTATCAGACCAAGTGCTTGGCAACATTAATATGTAACTTCCTGCCGGGCTTCTCTCTCTCTCTACCTTCAGATGTAGACATGTCTAAAGGAGACTGAGCCTGGTGTGTGTCTGTTATCGCAGCGCAGCAGAGTGATGCTATCTGCAGCCTCTGCTAGTTTCCATTAGGGAATTACCAGGTCAGGTTTGGGGGGGTTGGAAGAGGTGGAGGTGGAGGCTGCGGCTCAAAACCGGTGCTAATAAAGGACTCCAGCAGCATTACTACATTCCTTTACATGCAGCAGCAGCAGCAGATTAGCAGCGACACCAGGATGGTACACCAGCCTCTGAGGGCCACAATCAGCAAAAGGCCTTTTAAAATACCAGAAAGCAACCACTGAAAGTACACCGTCTCTTTGTTAAAAATCTTCATAGCAATGCATCTGTATTATTGACTGTATATAACATGGACAAAGTGTGCATGACTTCACCCATAGGTTTTAGCAGAAAGCAAATGAGGCTAGGAGGTTGGGTACATCTGCCACTTGTTCCATAACAACCCACTACTACAAAACAAGTCAAAAACAGACAAAAAGTTGTTATTTGGTGAATCAGTAGCTTTCAAATAGGGGAAGCACATAGCAGTTTACAATTTAAGGGGCGTTATACTGATTTAATGAAAATGGCACATTCAGATAGGATTATTATACGTACACTAAAATTAGGCCACATTGTTGATACCCCCCTTCATGGGGAATTTAATTGGTGGTTGTACATATTTGTATATGTTAATATACAATTATCTACATATTTTAGTTAGTAGATAATACATTATTTTTTTTAACAAAACATAGTACATAGTGGGTGGATTTACCGAAGACAATGCCCTCGTATAGACGCTGTCACTGTAAGCGCTGTTCACTTTAGAGCCGCATTTGTGGGCTCCTTATAAGCTTTATATCAGTTTATACAGGCAACATGAGACATATATTAACATATATTAGCACCAAACAAGCCTAACCCTGCTCTTAGCTTCTCTGTTGTATTTGATCAGAGAAATGTGGATTGTTTGTCAGACATAAGAGTGTCTCCTAACATGGATAAGAAGAAAACAACATATTTTGGTGGAATATTTGAGTAAAACAGCTTTGCAGCTTGTTACCTATATGGTACACAGATTTCAAAGAAGTATTAAGCTAAGAATCATACATTTATCAATCTGCAATCTTCAATGAAGTCAGATGCTTTTGAAATGAAAACATCCAGGACTGAAAAAAAAGTGTCCTTCAAAGACATTCTATGCATTTTAAAGAAAGTGAACATTTGCATTGTAGAGGGACACGGCAGATTTACACGAGACAAACGCAAATAGGGTCTAGCGCTGCACAGTTCATAGAGGATTCACAACTTCACAACATCCTTAGATGATGGATATCCAGTTACCATAAGCCCAAAACAATTCGCACAAGAAGGCTTGACACCAGTACTCAGTATGTGCAGATAGACTCAGTATGTGCAGATAGACCCAGTATGTGTAGGTAGATCCAATGTCCAGCTGCCGTGCGTCAGTTCCTTTCAGTCGAGTCAGTAAACTGTCAATCGGCAAATGTTGAGACAGACAGTTGGTGTGTTCAATCAACTGGCTTTGCTCCTGGTAACTCCCACTTTTGTGGGCCCCCAGTAAAGCTAAAGCTTCAGAATGTCATCCCGGTTTGAATTTTCTCGAATAAAAATCTAAACCAACTCCTCAAGTCGTAGTCTTAGCTATCTGGCCAGTTAAGGTAAGCTTCAGTCCAGCAGGTGGCAATAATACAATAGTAACAAATGAGAAAGTTCATTAAGATATTTTCTATAGAGGACAGACCCCTAAAACAGACTCCCATTAAAGGTAAAATGAACACAATTTTAACAACAAAAAATTCACATTTATCAAGTGATTTTGCAGAAATTGAAAATAGGTTTCCTTGCGGTCTTACAGAATGTAATGATGACTGCCCTGATAAGAAATTACAAAAATGAAACCTCAAGAAATTAAAGATTAATATAATGTAAAAAAAAAGATTAATAAAAACAATCACCCTCTCATAGTTATCCTAAAGGTCAAAAATAGCGAAAAGTATCAAAAACCGTGTTTTTTCAGCTATAAATCGCCCATTTTAAACATGAGTGTGAATGAAAATCTGCTCAATTTGAAGAGTTCAATCATATGCTCTGAATCGCAAGTTTGGTATTTTAAGAGTCCATGCTGGACTGTATGCTAATAAAAAGGCATCACGTTTATTTTAAACTGTGCACAAATACATGTTTTAAATGGTTAGCATGAATTCAAGTAGGGCCGAGCTAAATAACAGCTTTAACATGTTAAACAGACTCAAACAGCAAACAAAACATTTAACATGAACGCCTGCTGTGCAGCATATCTTGACAGCCTGACCTCCAGCTAAATTGTATCGTAGCAGGCCCTTTGTGGCCATTGCTAATGAGGATCCCATGGCTATATCTTGCATTATGTATCAAATGATTTCAATTGCAAAACAAAATCGCATTTTTAAAAGCAGGTCAAGTGTATAATAAGGAGGGGGTGAACTCTCTGGAGGGTACACACAGATGAAGTATATTTTTTTATGAATTTAGTTTAGCTATTGATATAAAAGAAAACCATCAGTTATTTAGGTCTATACTATATTATTAAAAGGCCAAATATGTCTCACAGCTGGCAACAAATAAACAGAGACATTAAACGATATGTTTTTTTTGTTGTGTATTGTTTATATATGCAGATTCTTCCTAGTATTAAATATGGTCAAAATATCTTTATTTTTCCCAACCAATCAAATAGAAGCAAATGATAGCATATATACTCACAGCAGAATACATAAAATGATTCCTTCATTGCAGCACTCTTATTTAAAATTGTTGCGTATTGCAAGAGATGCAATGAGAACCATACGGTCTGGGATCAGGAGACCCCTCCCTCCAGAGGTTGGTAAGGGCTGAAAGGAGGGAATGACTGCATAAACATTGATGCTTTAAGGTGAGTTAGTAATGATCTAAAGTTTACTCTCATTTTTGAATCTCAGACATTGACAAAAGACATATACATTGTCAAAGTTTATGACAAATACTGCCTTTTGACGGTTATTAAGGGTTCAGTGATAGTCTCGAGGGGTCAAATATTTGTTATACACGAATTAAAAGCATAGTATGGAAACTATGGCTGTTTTGTAAAGGAGCAATTTGTTTTAAAAATAACACCATTCAGTTTCTCAGTGTCTCAGCTCAAGAGACCTTTTGTTCCTTGAATCTCAACGATTTCAAAAAACACATGCAGCAAACTTTCATAGACCTTCAAGCTTTTGCAGTTTGTTAAAACATCTCAATCATTCAAAAAGCACAAATGATCCAAATCAGCAACTCACCCAGAGGCTGCCCAGCGATGATCCTGGAGTTCTCACCAGACACGGCCGCCCGAGCGTTCCTCTCGCTTATGTACTGGACGAACGCATAGCCCTTGTGCACCGAACAGCCCACAATCTTGCCGTACTTGGAGAAGAGGAGCTCGATGTCTGTCTTCTTCACAATGGCTGTGTTGAGGTTGCCGATGAAGACTCTGGAGTTGAGTGAGCGCGGGTCGTTCTTGTTGGTCACATTGCTGGTTTGAGTTTTCCCAGTCATTCTTCTCTTCTGCAGATCAGAGACAGAACAGGAACCACATCAAAACCACCTGATGTGGATGCACAGCTGCCTACAATGATGCAGCAATTCAATCTTTATTTTTTCATCATCCTCTTGTTGTATCCTGATTTCTGTGTGTTTTAAGCTTAATCGTTTGAAGAATTTGCACACAGACATGTGGGTTTTGTTGTTTGTCAGCATAACTTGTAAAAGAGAAACAACTTTGAAGAAATTGTATATGATAAACAGAAGCAGAAATCTTTTCGTTGTTTAGAAGTTGCTTTTAATCGTCTATTGTCCTAAATAGATGTTTACCATGCCTACAAACAAACACTTCCCTTAACAAAAAACATGCAGCTTCTGTAGCGCCCCTGAGTCAACCTTGACGTTAGACGATGTTAAAGATTTTAAGATAAGATACTGTATTGTTTTCGTATCCTGATAAAAGAACTGCAATTGGGGAGATAATGGTAATTGAACTGTTATCTCGGGGAACAAGGTCTGAATCCTTAACCTCTCAAAAGTTTGCTTCCACTGCACAACATTTGGTCATTCAGTGAAATGCATCAAATGCTTTGTTGAAGATTCTGATCTGAGAAGTAGCCAATGGTGGCATACTGTTCTAAATAATCTTTGGTTATTAAACAACAATACCATAACTATTTATTATGTTTTCTTTTTTTAGCAGTCTGATTCGAAATAAGTGTGTTATGACTTGTTTCGGTTCACACATGTATTTACACAGAATATCAACAACATTGTGTCTGGTGTTTTTGATTTTTAGGCCAAAAAAAAAAGACTCCAATGAGCTGCCAGTGCTGACTCAGTCTGAGTGCTGAGCTAGATCATTTCACAAGCCAAAGGCGAGTGAGTTACAGACGTGTTGGGTTACAGGAGACTCTGATTTTCATTATTGTTTTGGTTGGTCATGTCTCCATCCTTAGGTTTCTTCTTAATAAACCTCTGTAATCCAAACATCATCTTGAAACTGTTTAAAACATAAAACATTGGGGAGAACTTTGAACCCGAAGTCAATGAAAATACACAGCTAAGAGTTGATCTCTTTTATGCATGACTTATGGAAACACACTAGTTTTGAAAGCTGTGTCAGCTTTTATAGCTTTACACCTTCTCTGTAAAACAAGTGATTGATATTTCGGGTTTTTTTGTGAGAGGGGAAAATGTAAAAGTTCTTGTGAGAATTAGGGTTCCTCCTCTCATGGCATGTCAACTGTCAGTGTTTCTCGCAATACTACAGGTACAACTGAGTCAGATTTTAAATGATTTTTATTATACTTAACATTTAACAATATAGTGCATAGTGTTTTATATGACTGAAAGACCCTGGGGTCAAACTGACCCCTTAAGAAAACCAGTGTGACAAAATGTGTACAGGGAATTAAAAAAATAACATCATGTTAATTTACCAAGTTTTTTCCTATTAAATAAAAAAAAAGTCATTCCATTTGGAGCAAATATATATGTACATATGTTAAACAGTGAATGGGATCATATTGACCCCAATGATAATAGTAGGGTTTAGTAAGTGTCCGAGTGTTGGTGTGTAACAGATGTTAGTTTTATATCAGTGTCTATAAGTCAAGATGAGCGCGCTCTGTAAGCTCTCAGGCGGTGTGAGGGTGTGAGAGTTAGTAAACGAGGATAAACACTCATGCAGTGTTTGTGTAGATGTCGATGAACACACAGCCAGTCAGTCTTCAGATCACAGAACAGCAGCGACACCTCCCTTTGGGTGTCATCCAGCTTCCCTTCCCTCACACACGCATGTGAGCGCACACACAGGCTCAGAGACAGTGAGTGCTATTGTCTGAGACAGAGGTGCATTATGTTCTGCCTCTCATGCCCTCACTGGCCTTCCTTCAGCAGACAGCTGGTATTAACTGCTCCAGTGTGTGTGCGTGTGCGCGTGGGTGTGCGCGTGGGTGTGCGTGTCCGGATAAGTCATGACACTCTACTGTACACTCTGATTGATATTTGATGAGGGAATTGAGAAGAGGGTTTATCGCTTTAAGCTTTAAAATGTATTTAAAATACACTTGTATAACAATTTGACATTAAAAGTAGTCGATCGGAGAAGAAGGGTGGATAAGGATATGGTAATAAAGGGAAATAAAGCCAGGGATTAAGTTATAGACACATAGCTTAAGTCTGTAAGATATTTAGAGTATAATAAGGTAAATAGTTTACATATAGTTTAATGAAAAGGACACAAAAGGCCCAGTTGCACATCGAGAAACAGTTTGCTGTTCTCTTCTGGGTCTGCCACCCTTTCTCTCTCTCCCAGCTCTCTTTCGGTCTATCTATGATATTTTGCCTACTAAAGGCAAACGTATGCTTTTCTTCCCAAAAACCATTAGAGGCTGTCATGAATAAATGCATTTTCTTCTAATTTAACAAAACACTTTTTTGTAAAGACCCAACCAAACCATGGACAATATTCAAAAATGTATTCAACACAGAAACAACGAGGGAACAAATACAGCAGCACTAACAGCAAGCAATGACTAATGAGGAGTGTTTAAAACCTAGAACTTGAATTCAATTTTTGGCTAACAAGGAATTGGGGAAAAGGAGTAATGGGTGAAGAGTACAAACGAAGGGGCAGGAGAGCACACCGGTAGCTAAAACAAAAATAGTCCGGAGGACTGAATCTGATACTGAAAATATGGAAGAATAAGATGGACTAAAATGGAAACTTAAAAGACTATGACAAAGAATACAATAACGTAACTGACATCATACACCGACACTGAAATATCCTCCATTTTTTGTGGTGTTAATGCTTTCATTTCCTTCATATATTTATGTAATATATATTCTGTGTTCACCTGAGCGTTACATCCATTAAATGATAGAAATTTCCCTATATATGCCTAAATAAAATGCAATTTTTCTAAATGTGCAGCGAACACAGTATTGTAACCTCCAGGGAATTAGTAGCATAGAAGTAGATCCAGTGAACAGTGAACATTGTAACTAAGGTCGCAAAGGGGCAAATATTCTTCATGGAAACGTTGCCTTGGGAACTTTAGAAATATATATATATAAAATGGAAACCTTACAGGAATTTGTTATAAATGTATTTTAAACTAAATCCAAACTTGACTATAAAAATTTTGTTCATTCACAAAATACATATTTGCACAGATTTCATGTGGTCTTTGCTCGCAGATGCACTTCTGGGAAAAAAAAACGGTGCTTAAAAAATTAACGATAATGATTTAGAAGAAAACATCAGTTACAATTTATGGTCAATCAACCAGTACATCCCTACAGTTTGAACAAAAATTCTGTATTATGACATTTTTTTAACTAACTTTGTGTACAATTGTAAAGCCAATCCTTCCGTTTAGCAAATTCACAATTTATTCCCATCAATTACCATATTTTCCCATTGAAAATTTGCAGCCTTGACAATTTCAGAAATTTTGCAACCCTAATTGTAACTTATAGGCGATGCTGAAAATGTAAGTAGTTACTTATAACAGGGCAATTCAGACAAGAGCGTTATAAATATATTATTTCCAACATTGGCTGATATACAACTTTGCAGATTCTGTAGGTGAGCGTTTATAAGTGGGCAGTAAAGGTAAACGTAAGATAAGCACACCAGAAAGGTACTGGCCAATTTGGCAACCCTAAAGCTCAAGGTCACATTGAGAGTGATTTCACATCAGGGTGAAAAACTGCCCGATCTTGTATGTCAGGTAAAGTCACAAAAGCTCAGGGTCACTTCAAGGTTGACTCAGAGCAGATCACCAGACGACACAAGCGTTTGCTACTGGTGTCTTCAAACACGTGTTGGAATGTAAAGCTCCTCTAATGTCATGAAGAAGTAAAGATTAGATGTATTTATCTTGGGGAACAAATGCTTGAATAATGGATCCAATACTCTGTAAATAGGATTAGTTGCCAAGGTGACGGCATTCTGGGATTGCAGAGGCTGAAGGCTCGCACATTCAAACACACTCATGCTCTCCTGTGTGCAGCCATTCATGGAGACAGAAATTGGAATAGTGAAATATGCCCTCACGAAATTTCCCAAACCACAATGCGGTCAACGAATCACAACCATTAAAAATCCCTGCAGAGATCTCTTTTTACTGGCCAGAGCTCTGCCTCGACTGAAAATCCCTCTTTGCTTTGCCTTCTAAAAAATCTGTGCTAAAAAAATCTATTTGGAAGTCTTAGTTTCATGATTTTTGTATATCATTGTGCACTTGTTACACAGATAAAAACTCACCGTTTTTTTACAAAAACACTAAAGAAAAAGAAATATACAACTGAGTACGGAGATGCCCTTTTCACAAATGATGCATGAGGCTCTGGAAGCCTCTAATCTTGAGGTGCTGATGTTAACAGATCAGAACAGCTTGTCTCATCATCACATTAAATATTTATCCAACTGCAACATAGTTGGTGGGATTTGTAAGTGCCATGCACCATGCTGCATTTCTTCACTCTTATAATAAAATAATGTGTTAAATAGCTGTCTTTAGGATTTTTGCAAATACAATAAAGCCTAGTTTTTAAAAGATTATTCTTATAGGCTATTCACCCGGCCCCGGATAAGCGGAAGAAGATGGATGGATGGATGGCTATTCATTCAGACACTACAGGGCAACAAACAGACCGTAAGTAAGAGATGTGTGAGGCTGGAAAAGAACTATGCATTTTTTTATAAGTAAATACAGTAAATACATAATGAAATTCTAGATGACATTGATACAAAATATTTCCTTTATTATAGAAAGAGAGAATTTTGATGATAAAGTGGTAAAATTGGTATTAAACAGAAAACTCTGTCTTCATATACTGTCAAAAATAAAAGAAAAAAGTCTTTAGTACGTGTAATTCTGCTAAATATGTTTAAAAATTATCTAGAGAATGCCCAAATGTTATCAACACCCCTTATAAAAGAATGACTTCCAGGTTCTGAGATGAATGAATAATGAATTTACAAAAGTTTTTTCAAAATAAGGCAACCTTATATATTTTATAATCATTTTCTCAATCTCTGGCAAACCTAAACTACAACAACAAACACATATTAAACTAACTTTACACTGACATCATATAGCGAAAATGACTTAAGACCTAGAACAGCGAATTTAAGACTTTTTAAGGCCTACAATTGATTTTACATATTACACTTTCAAAACCCCACAGAAACCTTTTAGAAAACCTTTTTACATTCACTAGGGGGGCCCTGCTGCTTTTTGTTCCAACCCTGTTATGAGTCACAGTAGGTTCACCAATAGCTTCAGACGAGCCCAAGGCTTCATTAGTGTAATCAGGTGTGTCAGTTAAGGCTGCAGCCCTCCAGGAATTGAGTTTGAGACCCCTGTACTAGACACAGTTTGTGAGGAATAGATCTATAAGGACAGGAAGGTATGCAAACATAGTCGAGTTGTCATGCTCCCACACACACGTCCCTTGAGAGCCCCGACTGAAGCTGTTCTCCTCTAGGTCGAGCCTCTCCAGGGTTTCACAGAGCGACAAATTGGCACTGGATCCCAGAAAGCAGTTTGACAGAGAACAAGTGCTATAATAAACACTAGCAAACACACTCACACACACCTCTGTTTAGCTGTCGCCTCAAGAGTATCACATGACTTATGCGTTCAGCCAATCACAGAGTCAGGAGCATCAAGACTTGCACAGACACAGAGGGCTCTTTGCTTCTCTAAGCATCTTCTCTACTCCTCCACTCTTTTCTTATCTAAACTTTCCTTCGCTGTCATTTTCTCCTTTCTTCAGTATACTCCTAATCCATATTCCTTTTCCACTCATCCTCCTCTCTCTTCTTTTTTCCTCTCCTCTTAGAACTAAACCCTTCTTTGCACACATTCACAATTGTTCCATTTAACTTCTACTCGTAAATGTTGTCTTCTCAGAAACGTTTTCTCTTATCTTTTTATTTGTATCATTTTCTCCTCTCCCCTTTTTCTCTCCTTTTCAGTGCTTTCATCATCTCTCTCTTCTATCTTTTTTCTAGTGTATTTTTATCTCTTATTTTACATCAAAATGTTTCTGTCGCCCTCTTTTGTAGTGTTTTCTTTTTTAAATACTTTCTTAACTTACATTCTTTTCGTATATTCTATATTATTTTTTCTTCTTCTCCTCTCTTTTATTTATTGCTTTCTTCAACATATTTCTTCTTTCATACTAGTGTATTTTATTCTATTTTCCCTGCTCTACTCTGCTGCCTCTTCCTCTTCTCTGAAGCATTTGCTGTGATAACACTGGACAGGAAGATGGGGAGGCGGTTAAATCTGCAGAGATGTGTTTTGGCCCTTTCCCATCCTACCAGATAAACAAGTCCTGGTTCTTTGCTGAGTGGTGTTAGTGGCCGCTGGTTGAGTGCCTGCCAGCTGTGTCCCATCACAGATGTTTGAGCACTTATTGCTAGTTTTATTTTCATTCTGAGGGTGAATATGGGTGCACATCTGCACAGAATGCACATTGCTGGCTAGAGTTCACTGAGCAGAAGTTACCCTTTACATGCCGCGTTCACTGAAAAAATCTATCTTTCTCACAAGAGCAACACAATTTGTTTTAGATCCACGCCAGAAAGAAAACAACAACTACTCCCTCTTTAGCTTTCACTGCACACATCCATCAATTACCAAACATTTCTTTAGGGAATGGTGGCAGACGCCCACACTTCTCCCTGACATGTCCTCCAGTTCTTTCCTGGGAATACCAGGGAGTTACCATGTCTCCTGCAAGACAAACTCGATCTAACCCCGGGGCCTTTCCTGCACATTTCCCCCAGCTGCAGCACTGATTTATCTGCCAATCTCACTGTCAATGTTCCCTCAAGACCCCAAGATACTTAAATATTCAGTGTGTAAGTTTGGAGCAAAAACTGAAATTGCGAAAAAAAAACAACAACAACTGTCAGAAAAGGTATCTGCTTTCCCCTCTCTTCAAACAAAAGGTTACCAGATCAATACTATGCTACCATATGATAAACAAAGACACATAAGCACGTACATTTTCTATTGAACACGTACATATCTATTGAACATGTTTTTTCTGTATTTGTGAAGGTTGAAGAGTGGTTATGTAAAGCAAAAAAGGGTTCAGTAAAATTATGGACGACATGATGCCATTGACTCGTTTGAAGCCAAGTTGAGTGGGATTTTGCCACCGCCATGACAGACAGACAGACAGACAGACAGACAGACAGACAGACTGACAAACAGACACAGTACATGCACAGAAGTGATTACAACAATTTTTTTTTAATCTCACACTCATTATTCACATTTATGAGAGGTAATTTTATTGAAACGCAATGTGACTGAATTAGGAACTGTAAGTTAACGAGAATTTTTTTTCATGTCCTGTCTAATTTGACTAATTTGACCCCCTCTGTGTTCCTGGCCCCTTATCGAATCCCTGAGGTCGGTTAGTACAGTTTACAGCAGAACAGCTATCAATCACGCCTCGATTTGTTAGTAGAAACTAACCATACAAAAGTAAAAAAACTTTAAAGTAAAAATAATCAAAACGTTATTATAAACAAGTGAAAACTCTCCTGAAACTCTTGTAAAACTCTTCAAAGTGAAACCCTCGTTCACTTTAGAGGGCGTAGTTAAAATATTCTAAAGCAGTCGTACTTAGGTTAGGTTTGGGGTGATTGCGGCGCAGAAGAATCAAGCAGCAGGTCGTGTGAGACTTTGGAATAAACATTTACAGCCATCTCTGACGACAGTTGCAAGAAAATCTGCCAAGCATCACCAAAATAGAGAGAAAACAATAACCCCAGGAGAACTCAATGCCAGAACACCACCCACTTCACAACACCAAATCAATTATGGATAATTACTGTATAATTCATGTTAGAATCTATTTTTGTTACCTATTTTAAATAAAGGAGTATAAGAGCTAATAGAGGTAGAATTTAAGAGCTAATGGAGATGGAGAGAATTTCAATAAAAGTAACCAAATACATTATTTCGTTAGCTCTAAAAAGATAACCATAGGAGTCTGAAGTGACATGTTCCCATAATCCACCATAAAATTCACTGACTTGGAATTTGGCTTGTCTTGGTATTTAAATTACATGTTTAATTGAATAAATAAGGGTTATTAATGATTAAAAGTGTTGGTGACAGGGTGGAAGGAGGAAGTACCCAATGCAGACTCATCTTCTATGCACATATCCTAATCAAGATCTTAAATCACCACCATGCTCAGAATCTTATTCTGATATTTTCCAAAATGAACTTGGTCTGCACCATGAGAACTATAGGTTGATCCCAGTGTGTGCAAGGGTCTATGTGTATTGCTCTTTCCAGTACATTTGCCAGAACCGAGAGAGGAGAAAGCACAGAAGAACTGGATTTAAGTTAAGTTCAAAACCACCCTCATCCATGAGCTCATTATGAGCGTGGGGGAACACGTTCTGCGTGATTTCCAGCTCAGTGAATGTGTGCGAGCCTACTACTGTTGAAACTCAGTGTTCAACATCAGAGCAGTGAGGCAGAATCAGCCCAAAACTCTCAACCACCCACACACACACACACACACAAACACGCATGCACGCACGCAAACACACACGCATGCTCACACAGGGCTATGGCTCACAGAGAAAACTCACGCAAAACACGTGGCAACCATCAGGCTTGTGAGTAGAGCCTGGTGAGAGATAGAGACCTGTGTAAGACTCCGGGCATTATGCTGCACGGGACAATACTGTCAAAGTCTCACAAAAACATGAATATTTGATTAAATTACACTCATGACTTTGAATTAACATTTTAAGGTTACATTTTGGAGATCAAATTTACACTGTAAAGGTTTTTAGCAAGAAATTACCTTTTAAAAATACAGATTCACACAATGTAGTTCATGAAAAATTAAGCAACATCAATCAAATTTAGGCTTGTCCTTATCGATGAAATCAAATTATTTAATTTTCAAAAGATCGAAATCAGGAAAAAAATATTGGAGTATTACCATAGGTCTTTAAATAATCTAGAGTTGATTGTTTATAATAACAGAACAGGCCGATTTCTAGGTTAATAATAATAACACAAGAGCAGTTGTGGTCTGGTGAATAAGGAGATCGACTTGAGATCCGAAGGTCGCCAGTTCGAAACCCAGATCCACCAAGTTGAAGGTGGTGTGAGTGATGAAACACTTGCTCTCCCATCATCAAAAACCACAGCTGTGGAGCCCTCGAGCAAGGCACCAGTTTCCCGACTGTTCACCGGGCGCCGCAGCCATAGCTGCCCACTGCTCCGGGTGTGTGTTCACGGTGTGTTTGTTCACTGCTGTGTGTGTACACTGGGATGCAGAGCACAAATTCCAGGTATGGGTCACACCATATCTGGCCAACTGGTCACTTTCACAAGCTTCTCTTTCATTTCATGTGCACAACTCATCACACATCAAATTTGCTATTCAACTAAGGCACTAGTGACACTAATGTAACTAAACTAAGAGAGGGAAACAAAAGCATTGTAGTTAACAATAACAAAAAGCTAACAAAAGGCTTGGTTGCAGAGAGTTCAGCTAAACAGGGACGATGTCTGGAGATTTGTTTTTTTATTGATTGATCGAGTCCATAAAAGAAAAAAATGTTGAGACAATTTTAGTATTTAGTCCGTATTTGACCATTTATTAAAAGCAACTTTTGGCACACTTACTGCATGATTTTTGTACTGTTTGCTTAACAATGTAAACAATTCATACGAAAATCTTAATTTATAGTTTAGATGCTACATTATAAATTTATTCAATAAGCTCAAATAAAAACTACTGCCCAATATGCTTCATAGCATTGCAAAACCAGGAAAAAAACTGCTACACTCATTTGTTAAAATTGTTAAGAGAAAAGTTCCAAAGATATTTTACTATGACTCAATTATGTCTTCCCCAAAATGTCTCATCAATGTTAAGAATGTGAACTTAATTATAAAATATGAATTCAGTCATCAACAATAAAAGCGTTTATTGGTGAAAACTTTGGATTAAAGAGCTGAAGTAAATTCACTCCTTATTTAAGCCTGGTTCTTGCAACCCACTATCGGACTCACTAAATCTAAATGTGGATTTGAATGATGCTCGCCAATTTGGGTTCCTGCTGTGATGCCTGGTTCTAAAAAGATTTATATACAAAGCAACCTTATTTAAAAGGAAATGTAGAGAAGCAACCTAAAAAAAAAAACATCTATGAAACAGAATAAAAACAAACTTAACATCTTCGCAGTTTCTTTGAGCAGATAAAAAAAAAAACAGTTACAATGGCACGACATAAAAGTGATTAAAGGACACGGGGACACATCCCTATGAGTTCAAATTACTTTTATACAGACACCTCCAATAATCCAAAACCAAAACAATGAATGAAAAAAAAACAACAAAAATGATCAAAAATCTACATATGACTGGGAACCAAGAAAGTGAGATAAAAAAAGGTTGAGGTATGTAACCCATGTTAAGGTTTTGCTTTTAAAAGCCTGTCTGCCGTTTTTAGATCAAAAATAGAAATAGTTCGATATGGATTTCATTAGTTCCCAGCTGTGTTCTCTACAGGAGATGATCAGACTCTAAACGAAGGGTAAATGACATGCAGGAAATGAAAGTGAATGTTTGTATGATTACGCAGCTGCCTGATGTCTTGTTTGAGCACACTGCTGACTCATTTACAGCAAACTTGTTCCCGTGTTCTCCCGAAAACCAGGTGAATATGAAATAATGGCACGGCAGAGGTTTAATGAGAATGAATTACCGCTTGTTTATGTTCAAATAAAACATAGCCGCTGCACGTAATGAGAACGTTTAGTCCAAATAAACACCCACGTAAAAACACATTTCTACAGATTAAACACCTATTTCATCATTTATGAATTGTTAAAGACTATTAGAATCCAAGCCACACAACCGAGTCTTTCCATATCTCCAAATTCACAAGGCTGAGAACAAACGGTGACTGTACATTCATTATAATGCTCTGAAGAGTGTATAAATATTTGAACGCTGACAGGCACAGAGTAAGATGACGTGCGTTATCGGCCACCCTGATTGGGGAGAGACGTAAAGGCACTCGGCAGTAATTGGGCGAGAATTCTGGCAGTGGAAAGTGGCTCACGGTAATGACAGCCATGAATATTAAAAGAACAAATTCAAAGCATTTTCAAAGTGATGGGTAAACACAGCTCCACAGCCGTAATGTTCAGATAAAGTGCTATTTTGTATTCTGTTAAAGTGTTACCTATGTATAGAGTCAGCTACAATATTGAACTTTTAATAGCACGTGTTTTGCTAGTATAACTTTTTTGTAAGATAACCACAGCCAAATACCATCCTTTCTTCCCAAAACCAAATTGGAAAAATTATTTCAAGACACAGTATTTTGTTTTTGGAAAGAGAAGCTAAAAAGTAGTTGTGTTCTGATGGGTTACTAGTTGATAATTTTCTTAGTTGATAATACAATGGCTTTGAATTCACAAGTGTTTGATGCAACATGGGAAACTAAGTTTCTCAAAAAAACTAACAAAAAACCTATAGTTCCCTTCCCGTGAGAAAGAGAAGTTTACTAATATCAACGCTGGCTTATTTTATATTTTATACTCTCTCTCTATTTCGTAAATGTAGCAGAAATCTTTGAAGCATAAAATGGTGTTAAAACTTTGAGAATAAAATATTTAGGCATTTAAAAATATAACATTCTAATTGAATTTAATTATATTTTGGGACTGTCATGCAAAAGGTCACTGTATATACATGGTTAAAAACAGTTTTATTCTCTAATATTCTGCATTTATTTTTACTTGTTTTCCCAACGACTCCCAAATAAATTGTGCAGCAGCTCAAACCTCTCCTTTACGTGTTGCTAACTGGTGATGACTGGTAGTTATCAGTGGTTAATTTTGTCATATTATTATTTAGAAAATAATTGCACGTAACTAATGTAATTGGTGTTATTTTATGTTTTATGATCATACAAACTCAGCAAACGTTGTTCAGAACCAGATGATCCCAATCAACTAACCACTTAAGAAAGATGTAAACATATTAAAATATAACTCGGTAGAATGCTGCCACCATGTACCTGTACATCCATATTTTAATACTCAGAGTGTTTTGGTGCTTCTGTATAATGTATTTGTGGAGTAGTGAAATGATTTTGTGTAACATTAGGCACTAAAGTTGTTAGCTAAACATAACATTATATAAACTGCTTTACAAATCAAAATAATGTAGAACTGCAAATGTGAATCATTCGCTCCAATTAAAAAAACAATTATTGTACATTTATTGATCATAGTCTACAGTGTTAGTCCAATAAAATAGTTTATTAAATCATGCCATTCAAAGTATTTTTAATTTATTTGATTGAAAACAGGAGTTTTATAATAAAATAAATTGCTAAACTATTTCGAGTTGTTTGTTATATACTTTAAAAGGATGTACAGGATATGTGTTGGAGAGGCGGTGCAAAATTCAAATGTGGTGTAAAACCGGACTGTATTTAGGTATTTTTCAGCCTTATAAACGAGTGTGTTTCATAATGTGACGAGGTTTGTACATGAGTTGTTTAGATGTTTTTGGTTACAAAAGGCTAAAGGCTTGGTTTGCAAAGCAAAATCTTCCTGTGTTCAGAAAAGGTCCAAAAAAGACGTATAAAAGATGCGCGAGTTACTGGCAGAGATGTTATCTGAATTCCCATTTTACACTGCTGTCGGTCCAAGACTCTACGTCAAGAAATGTAGTTGAAACGACAGACAATGCACGTCCAAATGTTTGATGAGAAGTTGTATATGTCAATGAGCGTATAATTTTTTTAATCGTCCTCTAAAAACAACTTTGTACCAGCTTTAAGTTTGTAGTTAAAGTGCTCTATAAATAACATTTTGATGCCTCTAATCATCTCTAATCGTTAATGCAGCTCAGGCTGTTGAAGTTCAGCCTATGGCTTCAATAAAGTCCTGAGCTGGAATCCATTGCGAGCAGATTTTTTGAGTACAAGCATCTGCAAAATACTGAAATATATATCTATATATATATATTTTTTACAATTTGAACAATGGAGAAGGTGCTGTTACTGTTGCATTTACAATAATCCTGTATATCCTGCAAGTGCACACTGTGTGCACAACTTAAGAACAGTCTGTTCCTTCAGACGTAAAGCTCAAACATTGCACGTATAATGGAGCCCACGAGTGTTAGAAGGACATACCTCAGCCCAGCACATTAGTAGCTCTGAGTCACTGCAAGACCTGAACTTGAGAGGAAAGAAGTGGACAAAAAGCTCTATCCAGACACCAAGTACCCCAGCATTTCCTAAAAGGACCGTAAAAAAACTCTCGAATGGGAAACATTACAATGGACTGGTCTGAAATGCATTGACCTGCTCTGCACTTACTTGGCCTTGGTTTTCTGAAGAGGATGAGTGACCGAGGGAACATTAGGCAGTCTAATTGAGGCCGACAAAGCCCCCTGCCTGCCTGACAGAAGACACTCTCATAATTACAACTGTCGGGATGTCCAAATCACTCCAGCCAGACTGCAATCACAGGTTCAGACCTGACATTACAAAGCCACTTGCTGTCATTAGCATGGCCAGAAATATCCGTGCGGTGATTTGGGCCACTAAGCTTTTCATGGCTGATTGTGCCTTTAGCTTTGTCTTTCAACACTCAAACATCTTGTTCCTGCCCTCAATGATCGCAGAGTTCATGTACTTTTAGAAGGTCACATTAGCAAACAAAGGTGTTCGATGTGAAGTTGTTCTTCAGTCAAAGCTCTCTATGCAGTATTTTTTTTACTAATGGGGTTGTGCTAAAAGTACACTTTTTTATTTTACTCTCTATGATGGCTTTCAAAGAGGTCATAGCTGACATTTGGTGAAGTGCTAAGATAAGACATAAAAACACTGGTAACTCAGACAACCATAATGTCCTGCAAAGTGACAATAAGTTTCTATCAAGACAATATTTACCATTTTACACTTTAATTAACATTAAATGAAACATTTATATACATTAATATAACATTTAATGAAAATTTGTCCAAATTTTGTTTTAGTAATTTGACATTAAAAGATGTTCCAAATTTGTGAAATATCACCACTACAAATTTATTTTTAAATAATTGTATAATTTATTAGAGGCATCAAATCGCAAAACATTGTCATGCCATCTTCATACATGTTTGGTTTGTGATAAAGTTAGTCTCTAATAATAACGACTCCAGAGTCAAAATACAGGGCACACCATCAGTGTCAGTTTATACTAAGATTGTTAAACAATGAAATAAACATTAATTTAATGCAAATGCCAAGACGTAAGTGCTAACACATGCGTAAAGAGGGTAGAGGACAGAGAGAGAGAGAGCTCTGGCATTTATGCACTCTCACGTGGGCTGGACCCACAACTACGTCAATTCTTTGCTAGTCCTCTCTCTCTCTCTCTCTCTCTCTCTTTCTCTCTCTCTCCTCCCTCTCTCTCTCCCTCTCATCTCTCTCCTCTCTCCTCTCTGCCGCCGAGGGAGAGGCTCTCCCCTAAAGAGATATAGAATCTCGGTAAACAGAAAAGAACCGCAGAGCGAGAGAGAGGCCAGAACTCGTTTCACCAGGAGGCTCTCTGCCTCTCTGCTCTGGGTTGCAGAGAGAAGCAGAGAAGAGATGGGCTATCTCTAAGCCGGCCGCCCTCTCCTGCATCCCTAGATCTATCCTACCCACCTCTCTGTGCGCTCTCCCCTCTCATTTCCCTCCCCCTCTATCTCTCTCGCTGCTCCCCATCCCCACCTCCCCTCTCTCTCCTCTTTCTCTCTCTCCTCTCTCTCTCTCGCCTCCGCTCTCCCCCTTCTCATCTCCCTCTCTCTCTCATTCCCTCGTCTCTCTCGATCTCCCTCATTCTCTCGTCTCTTCTCCCCTCCCTCTCTTTCTCTCTCTCTCTCATCGCTCCTCGCTCTCTCTCCATAACAAACCAGCAAACAATAATAAAATCTATTACTATGACTAAATATAATGATTTTAAAACATTTCTAATACAGGATTTCATAATATTAATACAAGTGTTTTAATCTGTAACTTGCTAGGTCATTGAATATAAAGTGTTAATGAAGTGTCGCTCAACAGAAATTTAATTTAAACCATAAAATAAACAGGTTACTGTTTCTGAAGTCTCAATTGCTATTTAATAAATCAACGACAACAACAACAACAACAACAACAAAAGACAATTTGACCCAAGTTTATATTACTGCTAATGCTGAAAAATAATCGTTACGTGGCGCAGTGGGTAGCACGGTCTTCTCACAGAAAGAAAGTCGCTGGTTCGAGCCTTGGCTGGGTCAGTTGGTATTTCTGTACAAGTGTGAATGAGTGTGTATGGATGTATCCGGTTTGGGCACCGGTCCCGTAAAAACCTAAAAGCTGCTTCTGAAACAACAAGAAATTGTTGCCCTATGTGCTCCAACCTCAAATCTGAAGGTCAGTGCTTCTTTACAGCCCGTCCCTGTCACTGTTGGGGTACTAGGTGGGGCACTAAGAGACCATAAGGTGAACACATCTATATAGTTATATAACACCGTTAAAGTTGTTAAAATCATGCAAAAAAATGGGAGATAGACCATTGGGGCTAAATTGCCGGTACACTAGGGGGCGGTGTTGGGTATCCTGCAACAGTTCTCTCTGGACTCGCAGGGGGCAAGACACCTTAACAATCGCTCTGATTGTTTAGATAAAGTTAAGTACAAAACTCATATATTTTGTGATAAAAAGTATCGTTAGTCTAACAATGTGTGCTGGTTTTATTTTATGCACTTAATTTAATGTTAGCGATGTGTGAAGTGAGCCATGTCTGTTGGACAAGACACGTGTGACCCAATAATTTTCCAAAATTTCTTTTATTTAATCTTTATAATCTTATTTTTTGTGCTGTTGAAGGGTAACTTAACCTATTTTTTTGTGCTGTACTCATCAGATTTCAGATCCTGCTTCGATGAATGTATGAAGTAAAACACAATCTGCTCTGATCTTTCCACTGCACCTGCAGTGCCCCCCCTGTGCCATCAATCAGGGTCCTCCTGCCACCATTCTTATGAATTGGAAACCATCAGTCACACATTGGAGCAATAGAAAATGTTCAATAGAAAAGTACTTGAAATTGTTACATAATCGCACCATTGAATATAATTACATCACCTATTTTAACATACATTTGCATAAGAAAATGTGCTTGTCAATGTCACAAAATTAATCACAGCACTATTATATATATATATATATATATATATATATATATATATATATATATATATATATATATATATATATATATAAATACTGGTATGAAAAATGATTGTAGAAATTGTCACATAACTGCATCCTTGAATATCATGTCACTTTCTGCAGCAAATGTCTCCCTGTTCATCTCTCGATACTTTTGTGCTTGATATTTCAGCTCAAAGCTCATCTTCATCACTAACCAACCATCCATAATTCAGTCTAACAAAGCACCATCTGCCCTGTTCTAGCTTTGAGTTTGCGTGTTTAAATCAAGCCACTGTCTCCTCCTTTGGAAAACACACAATTCTTTATATGCAAATTGGTCTTATTATAGATTGCAGCGTATTCATGAAAAGTCAGCGTTCTTCGCTCAGTGCAATTAATATACTGAGCTCATTAAAGCAGGAATGTTTGGATAAATTCTCGACTGATCATGACAGAGGTAATTCATCACATAATGAACTGAAGAAAAGCCTTCAAATGTTTCATAGATTTCCTATTAGAGTGTTTATTTTCATCCCAATACCTGGATAACTTTAATGAAGAAAACAATGCAGACCCTGCATGCAAATGAATGAGGCTGTGTGCGGATGCATTAGATTTCTTTAATGAATTCCACTCCAGATTCTCAAGATGACCAGATTCTCAAGATGGACGTCTCCTCTTTTTTATTTTAGATTCCTTACTCCAGTGGAGATTCTCTCTGGTCTGGCTTTTATGTGATTGACGGCTTGAGCCCTGTGATGTTGAACCCTTGAAAGCTTTGCTGATGAATACAAGCCTGAGATTTCTCCTCTAGATTTCTATTTAGATCTTTGCAAAGATTTCACTTTAGAGACAGGAAAAACATCCATGATGTCATAAATATCTACTGTAGCATTTCACGACAGACCAGGGGCCTCAATTAAAAAAGAAGCACAAAGAATCTTGACTGAAACTTAAATCTGGACGGTAGAATTTCGCTTGCACAACAAAAAATCTGACAAATTCTGATTTATAAAACTGCTTGAATGCCTTTTATATGCAGATTGGATACAAGTCTGCGTACTCATGTTCATCTGGGTTCCCGGTCCTTGCACACCTCGTTTACACCATATATAGTTAATGCAAATAAGTTCATGAATATTCATGTGTAATAACTTACTTATAGTGGAGTATAGTGGAGAATTTTACAGAAATGTAAATCAACATTCTTGTGATTCTAGAGAAGGCGGAACCCCCAATAACACTTCTGTTTGGTGGCAACAGCAGCGAGATAACTAAACAATCTCAAATGAGTGAGAACGTGTCCCAATAGCTGTTAAATTCTTAACTGTTGGAGACATGGAAAAAAAAGGAATTGTATAAGGTACGAGGTTTTTTTTTAATATCATCCATCCATCCATTTTTATGTCGGCTTTTTCCTTTTCGGGAAACCCATCAGGAACTCAACACACACTCATTCATACTTTAACACTATGTACAATCGTTCTTACTCACTCACTTATACCGCATGTCTTTGGACTTGTGGGGAAACCGGAGCACCCGGAGAAAACCCACGCGATCACGAGGAGAACATGCAAACTCCACACAGAAATGGCAACCGACCCAGCCGAGGCTCGAACCAGCGACTTTCTTGGTGTGAGACGACCGTGCTACCCACTGCGCCACTGTGTCGCTATTGAATATCAATGTTTAGGTTAAGTAAAACCAAAGAAATGAAACTCAGCTGTTTGACTCTTCTTATATTTAAGCTGCTAACACAACTAAGTACATTTATTTATAGCAAGTGTATAACTATTAAAGAAATAAAACTATATTAAGGTGGGCGCAAAGAAGAAAATGAGCAGCAAAAGCGTGACAGCAATGGGTGGAAGCTCAATTACGGTCATGAAATTCCCGCTCTCTCCTTGTTTTCCCATTTGCTATATCTTCAAGTACTGCTAACAGTGCCACCCTGTCGGGGTCTAGGCGGTCTTTATTATGATTTTCTCATCACCTCACAACAATATTGTAGTCTCTCTCAAATAACATTTTTATCTGTATTTTCCACCGACATTTTCTGCTTTTTTATGTAATTGTTAAGATTGCTTTGTTATATGGTGTGATTTTCAAGTTTCCAGCTTTTCTTAAATGCTCAACAGTTACTATTCAACCATTCATGAGTCTAAATTGAGTTTAAATAAAAAACACACCCAAAAAGAAAAGAATGCTGTAAATTCATATAATAATAAAGCAAAAAAATTCTCAATCTAAATGAATAAATCATGAATAGATGCAATTCTTTTCACCACAGGGTTTCCATTCTAAACTTTAATACTTACATTTTAATTGTCCCTATTTATTAAGGGTTATATGTAATTTTAAATACAAATGGAGATGCAGTCAATCGTTTATTTGTTTAGATTTTTCGGAAGTGATTCTTGATTGAAAGTTTAATTAAACATAAATGAAACATTAAAAAAAAAACAATTAAAGGCATTCAATTATATAAAACTATTCCATGATCACAGCAAAACCTATGCTGGAAAAATCATTTGTGCCAGCAAAAGTCAAATTTATCTAACACGTATTTCAAACGTTTTTAGACAGTGTGGTGGCTTCTTGGTCCAGTTTTATGCCACCTCTTATTTTTGGAGTAAAAGAAGGATTAAAGTGTCTGATTCTGGTTATAAAAAAACATCAGAAAACATGGTTAGCTGTAATGGACTCATAACCCTGATGTGAACCTCTGGCTTCCGGATCACTAAACCATCTCCCTGACATCATTTACACCAATTTCAGAGGTGGAAGGGGAAATTGCACATTGTTTCATGCTAAATTATATGTTGTGCTTCATTTGTTAATTAGATCCCAGAGTCTGCAGTTACAGTGTGGAATCGCTCTCAACACGCTTTCAGTATTTCATGTAAGTATTGCAGAAACACAAACAGGTTTGCTTGTGCTGCTGTGGAGATGAATCTATTAGCCGAAGCGCATTCGTTGAGGGATGCAGGATAATTCAAGGCTGCAAATGGACGCAAGTGCTGGAGGAAATGCTGGCAAAGCTCAGGAAATAGCAAAGCTCCCGAAATGTACCTTTGAATGCTAATCTTCTTTTCAGGCGAAAAAAAAAAAAGATTATGATTGGAATGCATTTAGCAAGAAAGGCTACTTCAGTTTTGCCAGTAAAAAAAAAATCACATTTCACAAATCACATGCGCATGTTTGAGGTGCTGCAGTTTCTCTGTAAAAATTATTTCAAAACCAGCATTTGTATGAAATGTAAATAAAATTCTAGATATTTTCACATGTCTCTCCGTATCTCTGTGATGTGTTTGATCTCATTGCGTACCATCACCTGCACCTGTCTTCCTCATCACCTCAGTCCCTATTATGCACCACACTATGTTTATTTGAAAGTTTGTTTGCTGCCTGTGTGTTTTCTCTTACTTTCCCTTCCCCTTTTCTGCACATTCTCACACTTTCTTCTTTCTTCTGATAAAATTTCTTTAGACTGAGCCTGCTGCCGCTATTTCTCTGATAATTATGATGTCATCATAGGATGCCCAATTACATCACTCCACCAAGACTTCATTTGGTTATCTAATAAGATGACTGCACACGTTGAGAGAGCCAGTAGTCAGGAGAGTAATTGGGAGTTGCTTATGTACTCTGTACTTAATGATTTCTGCTGAACTTTTTACTACAAAGAAAATGGTATAAGTCTGGAAACCCATTTCTGCCAGGCAAGAAAAAAGTCAAATAGTGAGATAGAAAGTCGAAATTGTGACTTATAAAGACGAAATGTTGACTTACTGACTGATGGATAATGCGAACTATGTTAACACAATTTTTATCTCAAAGTTTTGACAATTTTATCTCAAAATTTTTACTTTCTATTTTATCCCAATTTATTTATTTCTAAGTAAATTTTTTGACATTTTTTTTAACGGACGGAAATGAGCTTCCATATATAAGTGATTGTTTTTAAGAGAATTTGAATTTAGTTTGGAAGTGACTCTAGAGTTTGATTTATTTGGTTTGCTTTTTAGCGTGCTTGAATTTTTGGATGTCCTTCTTACGATATCGGCTGACTACAGGAGCAATCTGCTATCAATATAAATATCTATTCTTTTGAATAGTGGAAGGTTTTTTTTTGGAAGTCTACACTAGGACTGCTAAAGTAATGTTGTTTATAGCTTTTTGTGTATTCTTAATTTTTAAATAAAGCCGTGGTCTATGCTACCTTGTAATAATGCAAGCATTAATTAGATAATAAATTTATTGTTTCGCATTCATAAAGTCCATTACAGTTTATTAGCCATATTTTAGCACATGTTTTCAAATGTACCTGCATTGTGTGAATCGCAAGAAGTGAGTTTTTACAACTTAAAAAAAGAACTCTCGAATTTTAAAACCATAAATGACATCATGATACATTATTTCTGATCCCTTGGTCATGTGATGTGTAACTACTGAGTTATTATAGTATCAATAATTTATAATGGATCCAACAACTCAAGCTAATAAACACAAAGACTTCAAATCAGCTTGTGTGCAAATGAATGTATGCCTCTGCATATTTGTCCAAATAGGGCCTCTTGATGCAGCTTTCTCTCGATTAGTGACAGAGCTCATCATCTGCATTTCCACCCACTGACCAGAAAAATTATTCCACGACAGCCGTAATCATGCAGCCTGGGACGTTCACGCACTGTTAGAGCTAGAAAGAGCTCCACGGTGCCCCTGGAGTCCCTCAAGGGCACATCAAGCTGAATTTTTCATTTCTCTAACCAATTTAAGAGTACGCCTCTCAGATTCAGACAACCAGGTCTGTGTCTTTTCATCTCTCTGCAAACAAAGGGCATTCTTCTCTAAAAAGACACTGCACCAGTTCTCTCACTCTCCCTCCCTAGTTCCTATATGCTATCATAAATTCTTCCTTCTGATTTTGCTGTTCTCAAGAGACTAAACGTTTGGAGGATATGGTATGGACCTGGAGGCTCTCACCACATTGTCCAGTTTTTGGAGAGACAGCATAACTCTTGCTGATTTTGGTAGTATGCGAGCACTTTTGTCTGTATTAATCCTAATAAAAAAAAACAGTATTGTTTCATTGAGTTCACCTGTAGAGAAAGATTTTTCTCCGCCGTGTCAACTCAATGAAACAATACTGTTTTTTTTTTTTGCAGTGGCTTGACAGTGTAATGTTTTGTTCAAACAGAGACCTGGTAGGTCCCGTGGACAGCTTCTTTGCGGTGTTTTTGTCCCACACAAAAAAGAATGCTGCATTAATATTAAATGAAAACATGTAAACATGCAAAAAATGTGAGAATGATGGTGTTTGGCTAGGCAGATTATGCAATAGTACATTGTTATCATTGAATTTATATAACATGGAGATAGTGTCGTCACCCATAGTTTTGTATAAATGATAAAAGAGGCTTAGAATAACCCTGTAACCAGCCACTGACATCATGGAAGTGCGTCTTCAAATGGGTCCAAAGAGGTGGGACATAGCCGTAGGAAACACATCTGATTGGCTGAGGGTTTAAATCTTAATGTATCTTAAACAAACACATTTTGAGTGATCGAGGTTAAAACTAACCCTCTGACTAAAAAATACATTGCAGCACCAGCAGTGTGAACAAGTTTTTTTCAGCTTCAAAGTTGTCCTTTTTTTAACATAGAGAACCTGCTCACTTCTGCCCCCAGAGGCTGTTAGAGTTATGGGAGAGTAGGAGGTTGCAGATTGGTCAACAATTTCAGTAACGGAGAACCAATAGAGTAACAAAAGAACCGATCACAGCATTTTCACACAGTGTGTAGGAATAAAAAAAAACAAGGCAGCTGCTATCATTAATAAGTGATCTACCGTGTTTGGAAAGCTGTGAGAATAGTTGCATTAGCCGCTACACAGGTGTCTATAGGCCTTCTTGTAAAGTCATCTTATGAGAACATGGGCCCAAGAAAAACAATGGACGGCTACATGGAGGAAACATTCACTATTACAGTAAGGAAAATTTGTATTGTGCAGTCCTAAGCTCTTGTCCCAAGAGTCAGAGAATCTTGTTTCAGTCAGATATGATTGGGTTTATGTTAAACTGTGTTATTTGTATGTAAAGATCGCTACATCTCTATTATTGGACCAATGGAGCGTTTAAAGTAAAAAAAAAAGTGTCCCTTTTGCGCTAAATAAAATATAACAGTATATTCTCAATCTCAGTAGCCTGTCTAAAGTCGCTTTGTTGGATATATATTGCTTCCTGAATAGGTATTGGCTTTTTTTCTGGGTTTACTTTTAGCACCAAGTATTCTTCTCAGAGTTCCTGTCATGAGTAGTCTCACTACCACTGAATTGGATTGAAAATAGAAGATGATTTTTTAATTAATTTACATTTCTGGTAAGACATCCTGCTTAACATTAGCCTGACTAGTCGTAGTTCTTCAGAAACTACAAATGTCAAAACAAACTCAAAAGTCCCAGCAAGGGACCATTTCCCAATCTAAACCCATCATACACATCCCCTTGCTAATATGCGTGTGTCATTGATGATCACAATCTATCATCAGCAGAAAAACAGAGGCTAAACATGGTGAGTGTGTGTTCTTTTTGGCTGAACTTTTATGGTGTGTGAAGGAAGAGCAGCCCCTGTTTAGAGAAAAGCACTTCAGCAAGCCTTACAGACCTAAGGGACTTTCTGCAGACATTAACAGAAGAAAGCACAATGCTCAAGCGAGCTGACTGGAGCATATCTTCAAGACCCGGGGCAGATTCACGAGTGAAGATTACCCCTCTCCCTCTCTCTACCTGCTCAGCAGAGATATGTCCAAACCACTGGCTCAGAGTCAGGTTTTCTGTCGAGAAACTGATTCAGCCAATTAGCCCTGTGTATCCAAGCTATGGTGTCTTGTTTGGAGCAGTGATGGATGCTTTCTCCCACCTCATCCACTATCTTTTAGTTTCAAGAAACTCCTTCACTCTTTTTTAAACATTTTATGATCCTTTCTAAACAACGTTGTATTGCAGAGGGATACACAAACAGTGCAAAAACGGTGTTGAACTTCATAAATACAATTTTAAATTGAAAGATGTTCAGCATCACCTCAATTCAAAGCTGGTTATTACCGATTCCTGGAGTTTATCACTGCTTTGAGTAGAAACACGTCCGAGGAACAAACCTGAGATGAGGACGATGTTGCTCTTAGACAACTTTGCTCACCATTAATATCCTGTTGCTAAACCTCAAAGCGCATTAAATGAATAATAGAAAGTATTGCATTTTAAATGATTTTAAATAAATTAAAGATAGTTATTTAAAGCAACTCTCTATCTCCGGGCAAAGTTTGTTTTTATAAATAATAGATCTCCATGAAGTATATATACAGTGCGTGAATCACACAAAGATGCTGCACAAAAACATCTTTTAACAGTGAATTGGTTAATAAACAGAGTCATTATAATTCTTCATGTAAGTTTTTCTAGCTCAGGCGATTTGAAAAAGAAAGACCCTTGTGTTTACTTAAGTCAGTGAGTCCTCTTATACTCAATGTCGCTGAGTTGTGTCCTCATTATGCAACTTGAAATCAAAATTAAATTCAAGATTGGATCTAAACTTGACCGGGTGACTTCATTGCTCTTCCTGGAGAACTTCCATCAAATCCACTCAGACCTTTGGAGGTGAACCCGAACGCTTGTTTTTCTACCCTATCAAAAGCTCAGAAGCAATCGTCAGAATCAAAACGTAAGCAGATCCAAAGACACACAAAGAAGTGAAAGATATCTAATTCAAAGACAGGTGTGATTAATGATGACAAGCCAGCCGTTTAAACAATGAGTGTGTAGCCATCTAGGACAAATTAGGGTACGTTCAGAATGCAGCACAAAGTGACCCAGATGTTTTGCCCATATGTGACCTGTATCTGATATTTTCATGACAGTCTGAACAGCTTGATTTGAAAACTTTTTTGTGTTTATGTGGTGCTAATTCTGCTTTATGCCATCGTGACGCATCAAGAATAATCGTTGTTGAGTTAATATTAACTGAACAAAGCCACATGTATAAGATAGAAGTAACAGCTTTAGAATAAGAAAATAAACATACCTGGCACACATTTCTGTGTGCTCGTCTCTCTAACAATTCTCTACATGCTTGCTCTTTCCTTGAGGATAAACAGACGGATCCTTCTGGCTCAGGAAAACTCTTTCTCCAGAGAATAAAAGTTTGTACCGCTTAGTAACATGTTATGATTCTGACAGCGAGAGACCTCGAGCACTTCAGCTGAGAAGAGGGTGAAAATAAAAAGTGCAAGAAATGTTTGCCTCGAGAAATGCATGAGCATGAGCAAGAGGGAAATGTGATCCGACAATCTTTGATCATATAAAGGTAACTATGTTTCTGTTAGGAAACGACTGCCAATTCGCTTCAATTAATTTAACAGACTCAAAGTTTTTTTTTACTTGAAGGGTCATAATTTTTTTCTTTAATGTTTTTTTAATTTATAGCCATTAAGAAAGATATTATTTTAGATACAGGCTCAGTGATTTACTAAAAAATGTCTTGAAAACAACATGTGAATAAAATTTTGAACAAAAACAAAAAAAAGTACAGCAATGTAAGACCACTAATAATCATTTAATATAATCTACATTTTAATTATTACCAAAATTATGTAAAAAGGACACTGACCTTACAAAGTCGATCAACAATATTTTTATTCCTAATTTGGAGAACTTTTTTCGCACATTTTTGTAATGATGGAGATAAAGAGAAGATGGAGACACAAAATGTAACCACTAAAAGATTTATAGTTTTTATATGGGAGTAAATGAATGGAATAAAGGCAGAGAGAATGAGAGGGAGAAAGAGAGAAAGGGATAATGAGAAGAGATAGAGGAGACAAAGGGAAGGAGAGAGAGAGGGAGGAAGAGAGAGAGAGAGAGAGAGAGAGGGAGAGTCGGTGAGAGAGAGGGGGCGAGAGAGAGTGAGAGAGAAAGACAGGGAGGGAGCGAGCAAGAGAGAAAGAAAGATGGCAGAAGAGAGAGGTCAAGTAAGGGAGGGAGGGAGGGAGGGAGGGAGAGAGAGAGAGAGAGAGAGAGAGAGAGAGAGAGAGAGAGAGAGAGAGAGTGAGAGAGAGAGAGAGTGAGAGAGAGAGAGAGAGAGAGTTCTAAATTGTAGAGAATTAGTTCAGCCAAAACAAGATAAGATTTGCCTGATGGACTTCATTACAGCACATTCATCAGAGCAGATTTCAACATCTTATAACAAGTGAACTTGTACGATCAGTGACATAATGCTCTGGGAGGAACATGAAAAATAGAAAATGGAGGCTAGTTAACACAAATTGGTGTTAAAAGTGACACCCATTCCTGTCCATTCTTACCTCTATTTTACATTTTACACCACATATAAGATTCAAGTCTGTACGTGCCTAATGAAGAAGATGTTGGTAATAATGTTAACGATGCCATGGCTGAGTGATCTGAGTCGGATCAAGATTTACAGCACCGGGGTGACGTGAGGTTAAACGCCGTATCTCTCATTGGGTTTTCTTATCAGCGAACACAGCTAATTAGAGGTTTCAACATGACTAATTTAATTGAGCATAATTTTCTCTTTAGGTCTGCAGGCAACACACCAAATATAGATGTAATAAAAATCGACCAGCACACACTCAGAGGAATTACACAGCTCTAAAAGGGATTTAAGGCCTTATCTGATGCTGCTCTAGATGTTTCTGCTGTTCTCACACTGACGGAAGGGAGGAATCGCTCTCTTGGGGGAATGCAGATTTCTTCTGCACATTTACAAGCAGCGTATTGTCACTGTGAGTCAGAAGAAGGCAATTAAATTTCAAGAGACCCAGGCTCAAAATCCAATAATAACCTACGCTGCCTTTAAAAGAAAGAATATAGGAAATTAGAAGAACAAGCTGCAGTTAGGGAGTAATACTCACAAGGAATGATTAATGTCTGAAAGGAGTCAGGTATTAACGAAAGTTTGTCAAATTTAAAATCATTTTCTAAAAATAAAAATTTTATGTTGAAATTTTTTAAGCATTATAATGCATAAAGTGCAATTTATTTTCACAATGCACATACATTCTTCTTCATGAATCAAGTTTAAATCTAGAATAGGATAAAAAATTTATCGAAGTAGTTCAGTTAGGGTAAAAATGATAGGGTACACATTAGGGCTGCAACAGTTAAACAGTTATTTGATTATAAAAGTAATCGATTAAACTAATTATATTTGAAACTTAATTTCGCACTACTTCCGGTTTGAGGAATCTACTTTCGGGGCATCCTGGTGGACCATAAACACATAAGCATCCGCTTTGAAACGCATTTAAAGAGACATGCAAGAGTTTGATGGCTCACAAAAGCATAAAAGTGAGGTTTAAAAGCAAGATTCCCAGGGAATACAGTAAAAGTTATTCCGATCAGCACATTATGTCCAAGGGGCAATCTCCTGTTTTCCCTCTCAATGCATAACAGGAAGTGACTGAACTGCAGTTCCTGGATCAGCCCTTACGGCGGACTCCAGAAGTGAGCAGGGTGAATGCATTTTTGATTACTGGCTACGTTCACTCTTGAGTCTCTTAATTTTGTCAGAAACCTGTGTGTGACCCCACAAACTCTACTATAGACAGTCAATGATAATATGCTGCTAGATGGAGTTTGTATGCTTCAGGACGAGCGATGGATCAACACAATGTGTTTGCAATAAACAAGTTTACGTATTTTTCTCTTTTGTGCATGTGTCGTTCACACAGAAAATGGCTGGCCGAAAAGTGCTATTTCTAATGTGAACAAGCACACAAAAAAATCCAAATTGGGCATTGATACATGCAGTCTGAACGTAGCCTCGTTGTCAAGATGAGATTAAGCAATGAAACGATCACAAATGTAACGTTGCAGAATTGCTGTAAATGAAAATGTTAGCTCGTGCCATCAAAAACATTGCTCAAAACAGCACACGAATATTGTGTTCAAACCATATTACAGCACCGCTTTCTTTACATTTCAGAATGAAGAAAAATCCATCTTTGAGCTTCCCTTCCTGGCACAACACAGCCTCCAACGCATGCTAAACACAATCCTAAGCATTTCTTCACCTAATTAAGACGTTCCAACAGAGTACAATTCCATCAGCAGCTCAAATGAGAAGATACATCAAGAACAACGCAGCAACTCGACAAGATTCTGAGACACGCGGGAGCAGAGAATTCAATTTCAGCTGTCTGATTATGATGGAATGGGCCAATCACCAAACTAACACACACTTATATTCACATTCAGAATGCATATTGCACACCACAATTCCTCTTCTAGCAAACAAACATGCTCCCTGTCTACCCTCGGTGGGGTGAAAAAAACCTGAAGGTTCTGTAGGAATAACATAGTTTTTTTCTTGTTGTTGATGGATAATTGAGTGAATGTAAATTGGATTTTGCAAATGCATTTTTTTAGCTTTGTGTTTTGCACATGGCACTGAGCTCTAGTTCTGTCACAGCCTTTCAAAAGAGCCAAAGCCTAAGCAAACAGGCATTAAATATGGACAATTAGCTTAATATTAATGTGAGCTGGCAGCACGACTGGGAAATATGTAGGCCAGATCAAATGTTTTATTCTTAGACAAATTTTTTTCATTTTGTGTACCATTTTATTTTTGTCCCCAGGAGATTTACGTTAAACAGTTGAATGACGATGATGAGCTGAAAACGATGAATATTACTCAGATGACATTTAGGTTGCTATGGTTTTAGAGTTGAATTTAGTGCATCAAAATTAAAAGTGCACCTTTTTTTGTTTAGCTGTTTAACAAGCTGTTTAGCTGTATTTCCCAAAACAAAAAGATTATTGGAATATAATATTGGTGATATTGATATTCTAGCTCTCCTAAAAATTCCAAGCTTTAATTTTAGTTTACAGACATGATCCAGATTCATTGTATTTATGAGTTAAAATCTCCAAATTTGGGGGCGTCAATGATTCATGCTGTGTGTGTTGCTGAAGATGTAAATTCGCTGTGATATCACGTCTCCTACCTCCAACTTTACTGTTTTTGATAGAAAAAGAAATAGTCGAAACATGAGCACGAGGAGCAGCAGCATTGCAGCAGCAACCATACATGTAGAAGCGCTAATGCTCATCTGTTGGTAGATGATGAAGACTTCGGTGCTGACATGTGTGTCCTGAAACAGAACAAGGGTGTTGGTTCTTTGTCGACATTTTGACTCCTCATTCAACTTGTGCAGAAGATAGTACTGTACTAAATTCAAACTAAAATCTCATTTGTCACATGCAGAGTCATACGCAGTACGATATGCAGTGAAATGTTTAGGCAACTGCCCTGACCTAGACAAAAAAAAAAAAAAAAAAAATATATATATATATATATATATATATATATATATATATATATATATATATATATATATATATATATATATATATATATATATATATATATACATAAGAAAAACACAAGAAACATTAGAAAACCTAGCTGTACAATAAAGAAAAATATATAGAATTGTTGGAATGGAGTGATCAAAAGATCGGAATGTCCACGGGTGCAATAGAGTGATGTGTTAAATGGCTTGTGTGCATATTTAAAGTGTCTTATGTTCATAATGTCCATAAGTGTGTAGGTGTTCAGTGACCACCAGTGTCAGTGAACGTCCAGAATGTCCAGAGTAAGTCCAGAATGTGTGGATGTGCAAAATAGATCAGTACTGTGTGATGCACCTACAAAAAGGGCTGAAATCCATTTGACCCTAAACGCATGTGCATCACATGTATATAATGCAGTCTGTGAGCAGGATGCAGCACTTTATCTTTCAAACTGGATCCAAAGATGAGGTGATTTCTGATCAGTGATTTTCAAGTTTAATTTCTCTTAAGACTTGCCAAGAAGCTCTATGACAAGTCTGTTTGCCTCACTTGTGATACATCCGTCGCCATTGGTATGGTCCCAGTGGGACATGGGTTGCTCTGGTGAAGTGCTTTTGGCTGATACTCGTGTGAATGGCCATTGAAAACAAGAGATCCTCTTCCGAGATTTACAGTGAATATTTGTCATTGTCGTTGCAGGTGTGTTTGACAGCGTGTTCATATTACTGTTACTCAGGCATTGTTTGTGGGTCTAGTGGACCCATTAGGGGATTTTAAACAAATGATTTATTTATTGTTTTTTTTTTTACCTAATTTCTTTACATTTCGAATTTTGTCATGTTTTACTTTGACAAGAGTACTTTGGCTAGACCTATTGCATTTTGGGGCTTTTAATTCACAAACTCATACAATTTTATACTAAAATGTAAAACTGTAAGTTAGTGTTTGATTTATGTTTGTGTGGGAAGGCAGAGAAAGTTACAGAATCTATAATTTTCACACTTTTACAGGCCCCAGCTCCAGCAGACCTGAACACCTTGTATGTAATATAAATGTGTCGGCGGCATACAGTGTGTGGCTGCTAACATTTTGTTCTGAAATATGTTTTGCACAGATAAACCAAAGCCAGTGATTCTCAGTTTCAAATAACACCATACAAGGGTTAAATATAGAGCTGATGCTAAAACGAAAACATCATTGCCGGAGAACTCACACTTACGCTATAAAAGTTTGGTTCCATTAACACATTCTCTTAAAACAACACACAGTACAGACGAAAAAAATCATGTTTTAAACTGCTCATGATTACAGTGCACAGACGCAATCATTTTTGTGATGAAATCAAACATTCTGTCAGTGAAAAATTTGACAAATGTGCTGTCCACACTGCTATTGTAAGCTTGTTTGCGCCCTTAGTGCACAATGCACAATGCAACGCTTCCTCTCAGGCTCAAGCACACAAACACTCGCCGAGAAACACAGCGTAGGATTAAGATACAGTAACCCAGCAAATATTCACACAGAGCTGCTGTCATTGTGGCCCATTCAGACATGCACAGCTTAATCCCACAGACTGGAGCAGAAAACCTCACGTATTTCTATTGTAAAGCTGAATTGAAGGATTCTTGCCAGGACACACTGAGTTCACGGCCTGTCAGAAGAATTGGAGGAAAGAAAGGGAACCGAATCTGAAGACGCTTTCATTTTCCACACGCTTGTGAATAGCAACACCGGCAACAATGCTAGCGTAAAAACATCCCATTGAATTCTGGGGAGCGGAGAAGCCAAGTATTTCATTCAACACCAGAAAAAGAGTAATTTAAAGCTTTTCCATTCTCAAATTGAATTTAACAATTCTTCATCTGAACATTTCCCTTATCGCACACGTTTTTTCTGAAATCGAGCTCTGGCTCTACTCTGGTCCGGTTCAATCCAATGCCATCTCTTCTCCGAATACCCAACGGTTTACTCTGAAATCACAACGTGTCCTTAAAGGCTGCTTCAATTATCCCTGTATGCACTGATTACAGCGTTGGAGACTGGAGAATGGTAATGAATAGCGGGTGCTGATGGAGCCCGCAGAACCCTTGGTCAGTACAAGGGTGAGAGCAGCAATCACTGATGAATTTATTATAAGTGAGACCGGCTATCACATGAATTTATTATTGCTGGAATGAGACTCCCATGTCCCTCATTATTTAGTCTGGACTCGATAGCTCCCAACTGTAATTAATGACTCTCTGAAGCGGTTATATTTAGAACATTAACTGTAATAGAGGAATTGTGTGTATGGATGGGGAAGTAAATGTGTTTGTGAGATAAAATACTTCAAAGTTAGAACATGTTATGAGTTTAACTCTAAATGTGTATGGGCGGAAATGCAGATTCTGATTACCTGAACCTTTAAAAACTAAATATATTGAAAATATTCATATAATTTTTAAAATATAATCTTTTATTTTATTGGAGAATTTCATAAAAAACGGGCCCTTCCTATATAGTTTCGCTTTAAATTTATGGTCAAAATGCAGTAAAATGCCATTTTAAAAACACAGCTGACATGTAAAAAAAATACAAAATTCCACTGAATAAATGTTCATTCAGTAATTTAATGTTTATTTTCTGTTAACTTGCAGTAAATGTTTTCTTTAAAATGTATACACTAACATATGTACATAAATGTTTACACTAACATATTTTTGCTACATTTGAAAGTACTGTATAATAATTGTACTAAAACTGCTAACTTGCATTAAACTACAGCTAGGTTTTTCTAATTTTTCTTGTGTCTTTCTTACCCCTTTCTTATAGTTTATATTTTGTATAACTATAATTAAAATAGTCAAATTGGCTCCAATTAAAGTTGCTTTCCCATTATTACACTTAAACTGATATCTCTTGTAATTTCACGGCCTGTGAATCATATGTAATGACTTTAAAACGTTTTAAAACAATACAAAAATGGGAATTTAATAATTTTTTTTTATAGCTTGCATCAACAAACATTAAGTAATTCAATAGATGCAAAGATAAAAACACTGAACAGACTCGATTTTTGACTTGATTTTCTACAAAATGCTCAAAACATTTTATAAGAATTACTAAATCTGCATCTCAGTTCTTCATCCTATACAAGGATTTTTTTTTGCCCTTGACAAGAAATATAGCCACATATAAAGAGTTCCATTATTTCATTCAAAGTGAAATCCTTGAGCTTACAGATGGCTGATCTGGAGACAGTGAACACTCAGATGTGATCTGTGGCTTCAACGCCTCCGGCAATTGCAACGAGCAGCAGTGTAATGAGAAGAGAACAACTCTCTGTACATCACTCCTGAGCGATGCCTCTGCAAGCACAGGTGATGGTTTTAATATTTAATAGCACTAATAATAAATGAGAGCCACATGGTGTTGGAAAGCACAAAGATACACTCAATTAGTAACAACGACGGGGTAAGAACAAGCCCTCCGTGTGACATCCCTCTTCAGCAGTCTCTCTCTCTCTCTCTCTATCTTTTTCTAATCACCTCAGTGATTCACATCTTCTCTCAGCATGTGGCCTGTTTTCTAACAGCATCGCAACGAAGGTGTTTTTGTCCTTCTCTGAATCCACTATGAGCAAGAACAACTACAGCTCTTCCCTAAACGCAGCCTTTGTGGAGATAATTTGATCATTTTGTTGCTTGAAATCAGCAGGAGTTGCATTGGGATTTGAAAGGGCCAGATGTGCCTGCAGGCAAATTACCTTAAAAACTCATTTCAGCCCCACAAACCAGCACAAGATCCTCAGACGCAAACATGCCATTTATAGAAATGTGATAAACATGAGATAATATTAACAGGGCTAAAAATGCAATGCAAGGATAGTTTATTCTAGGGCTGCCCTCGACTCAAGAGTTTCCTAGTCGACTATTATTCTTTCGTTAAAGCTAAAAGTCAAGTAATACTTGACATATTTTTATTGTGTTGATTTAGTTACTTAAATAGGCGGGGAAATAGTTTGAGTTTAAGGGCTAAGAAAAAAATCTATGTGGTAAAATTGTTTTACGTTTAGGGAAACACTAAACCATAATAAGTGTCCATAAACCATAATAATAGGAACTGTCTCCTGCATAAAACTCAACCAAAGATATGATTATAAATGCGTAAGAAAAAAAAACTTTACTGATCAATATTCAGAATTTGTTAATCAAAGAATTGTATCCTTACGACCACAGATAAAAAAAGAAACACGTGTTTTGTAGAGAAAATAAACCAAACAGACACATCACAAAAAGCAACTATGATGCAAATTGGCAAAGACGCATAAAACTTTTTTTGTGTCAAGTGTACTCAATCAATGCAAAAATCTATCAAATAGGCCTCTATATATAAAAACCTTTCCTAAGCTATTACTATATTTAGTGTCAGACAAATATATAAATAAAACATTTAAACAACAAATGAAAAGGTTTTACAGAAAAACGCTGAAAATGGCAAACAACAGTGCAAAGACACGACTTCGAATGAAAAAATCTCTTTAATTCTCAAATTAAATATAGCATTTCTACATGATATATTCGGTGAATATCTAATTTATCTAAATTTAGGTCATTTTCATATGAATTTATACTTTTTGCTACTCAAATATTAGAGTATATAAATATGGGGTTAACTTGAATTCATTAACTTAAACATAACTTAATAAAACCAGAAGATCTTGCTAACAGCACAGAAAACAGCAATGCTTAACAGTTTAACCAAAACACTTTCCAAGGTGAAATGTTTAAACTTTATCACTTAAGATATTGAGTTCCTACAAAGCCACTGCTGAGTCACAGTCTGCCAAAATCTTTCATTACTCAATATTTATTGAGTTCCAGAGAGTGGAGGTCTGGAGGCTTTTTGAGGCTGCCGGTATCATCTGCATGCAGATCAGCCAGTCTACAGCCACAAATATGCAACAGAAGACCACTGAACGGAGTGAATACTGGTGTTTTTACTTTCAATGATAAACATTTTTCATATACCGGTGTGTGCACGTCGACAACACAGAGGCGTGGAACGTTCAATGCACGGTCAAAGTTTAGGAGGGGAATTATTTAGCGGTGGTACTAAAGCGCAGGCGGCTGCTTCAAACTCGGGGTCTGCTCATTCTAAACTGTTTTACTGCAGTTATTATTCTCTAAATTATTAGGCAATGGAGTTACCATCTGGTAACGCATTTAAAAAAAATACCATCAAATACCTTGATACTGTTATTTATTTAGAATGCCACAATATATATTTTTGGTCATACCACCCAGATCTAACTGAATACACTCAATAGCAGCTAACATTAACAAACGACAGGGTTAAAGATGACTTCATTGGCAGCTTTCTTTGGCCAAGAGCCACACTGGAAGTCATTTGACTGATATGTAAAACAACCTATCCTATGTTATTTAGCACAGTGTTATGTGGCGGGTGCGAAAATGTCACCACCACTGACAGACATGCAACATGCTAGCTAATAAAAAAAAGTCACAGAAGAGAAGAGACAGCGCAAAGTAGAGCCGCTGATTATGGGTGAAAATTATAATCATGGTTATTTTGATAATAACTGATCATTTTTTGTCTGTAAGTATTCTACCTTATAATTAAATTACCTTTAATAAACCCCCAGTCTAATTTATCAATCTCTCTCTACAATAACAAAATAACTAATTGTAAGAGAAACACAGTTAGATTCATTTTTGTTTATTTTAATTTCAAAAGGTGGAATTAAATAATGAATACATTTAACAACAGTTAAACTAAAAATTGTTTAATTGTCAAACATTAAGAGATTACACTTCTTCCATATAGTAGACTTATATTTTTCTCTTGGCTAAAACATTGACTGCACCTTTTTAGCTTTGGCTCTCGGTTAGAACATGCTAGCATTGGTAGCTAGTGCTAGCCTGTCACTGCATTAGAGTGTTACTTGTGTTATCTGGAGAGAAAAGTGTATCTGAGCCAGAAAGATTTGTGTGAACATGCTGAGGGAGACTTGCTGAATGTTCTAGATTTAAGAGAACTTCACCATGTAGAAGGTTTGTTTGTTTACTTTAGGGATATATCTCTTCTCTTTACAACACGTTATTGTGTTTGGTAATGTATAGCAGAACAACGCGTGTTCTAGATACATTTATCTGCTTCCAATGATGTAAAAAAGTAAAGAGGTTGTTCTAGAATCAGTGGGGTCTCATGAACTGCGCTCCAGGTGAGACAACAGTCTTCAGGTGGAGCAATAGTGTGCATGATCATGCATAAAATAAATAATAAGCACAATAACCCTTTATTTTTGAATATATCCATTTTTTTGTCAGTAAGCGATGAAATCATTATTGTTAGCCAAATTGTAGTAATTCCACAGAATACAACAATTTCCCATAATAGATAAATTAAACCGATCAGATCATGATTCAAGATTCTTGAAGTATTATCAGAAAATTTTACCAAACCCTTCAGACATTCAGTTATTGTGTTAGATCAACCCAATAGTTCAGTCTAAAAATCATTACATATTCCACTGGTTAAACTTTATGTTTTTGAGCCAATAAAATCTTTTTACAGAGGCAAGAAAAAAACTACATAAAGGAAGAGAGAGCGATTTAATAGCACCTCTTTGATCCAGTGCCACCTCACCCCAGACACAAAAATCCAGATATCTAGAAAAAGAAAGCTACCTAAGTGCTTCTGATATTGACCGAATGTGTTTTGAAATAGAACTAAATAACAGCTCTATCGGACTACCTGTCCTTTAAATGATGTTAAAGCACTTTGGGTGAACAATAACGGACACATATTTTATAAACATTCTAGGCATTCTTTATATTCGAAATCCCTATTCCCATAAACAAACCTCTTTTGAGTCACTTGTAAAATGCAAAGAGAATGTGAGGGGGAAAACACAGAGATGCCCACAGGAGCTCATAAGTGGCGTTTGAAAATGGCAGCTTGTGTAATTTTTGTCAATCGCTTTCACACAGGGACACAATGGGCCAATCAAAGCACTCGATTCAGGCCAAGCAGCAGGCGAGCACTTATATCTGTCAATCATAGTCAGGATGGGAATGGCTTTTGATGATTCTCTCAGAACGGCTTCCTTTCTTAGCTTCAGCCTGGAAGAAAGAGGTTTCCTGTGATGATCATTCCTCTCAGACCAACCAACTGCCATTAAAAGGTAAAAGACACAAAAAAGATCCATGGTTAGAAACCTTTCGAATCCTCTTCTTTGCCAAAACACAATGTTGAAAAAAATAAAGCCAAGTATACAGTGGCAAATTCCAAATCAAACTACCATTACTAACATCAAGATCTTTTAAATTAAGTTTAAAGTTTAAGGGTTCTGTTTTTAGACTCCTATGCATTTAAATGATCATGTTCAAGCACTTTCCCAACAAAGCAATTTTTTTTTACTTTACTTTTAAAAATATCCAACTATTTACTGTCAACTTAAATTACATGTAATGTACAGCCTACGTACATACGGCCTACAAACTAAAAGGTAATTTCTCAACATAATGAAATTATATTATTGTATAGAAGGCTACACTTTTCCAGAGCAGAGATAAAGGTTGAAGTGCCAAAAGCTTGTTCCTGTTTGTTTAGCCGATTCTAAAAATATGCTTTATTTAGGTCAAGACACACATTACATTCCCTCATTCCCAATTTAAGTCATCGCCATGGGTTTCATTTTCCCACAGAGACCTCCAGAGTGATGCAATCTGTTTGGTCCAGCTGAAAACATAACTACAACTGTGACTTTATCTTACAGTATTTACTGGTTGTCGCAATTGCAGATGCATAATTCATACTCGATGGGTTTAAAGTCTGCAGAACATTTATTGTTAGCATTAAAACTAAATTGCTATAAATAGTCAACATTTTGCAGGTAACGTAACTTAAGAGTTGAAACTCATTGGAATGCATGAGTGAAAAAACCCCTGAAATTTAAAAAACACTTTAATGACTGGTCACCATGTGTTGCCATGGGTTCTTATGGGCTAAACAAAAAACTTAATGTAGGGAGCATTCTAGACAGATCTTGAGACCTAACCCAACTTTTTAACTTTCTGAAAAGTGGTTGATCTGTATTCCAAGCAATGGTAAAATGGACTCACTGATTTGTTTTTATTCAGTTGATATTTCTATTAAATTAAATTCAAACTCGTTTCAACGATGGAAGCTTAACATCAAGCATTTCAAGAACCAATAAGAAACCTGATTTTGCACATATGGCTGCTGTTAAGTGCCTGATGAACATAAATAAGCTTTATTATGTTAATTGGCTGTAATCAAGTGAGCTAACTGATTTCACATTGAATCACAGAAACAAACAGGTAACACATGATTGGTTCTTTGCTTAAGCAAAGCAGGTATGAGCGTGTTTAGTACCTGGATGGTAGACCTCAATGGAAAACAAGTAGTTGTGGGCCATGGCGCTAGTTAGGCTAGAAGGGGTGTTCACCCAGTGATATGTATGGGTCCTAGTGCCCCAGTTCAGTGTTGAGGAAAACCGTCCTTCAAATGAGACATTAAACTGAGGTCCTTGCTAAATCATATCCCAGCATGGTACATAAAAGAGTAGCAAAACACTGACAATTTGTTTTGCAAAAATATTCATTTTTTTCTACTTTACTGCAGTATGTCTCCTGTTTACTAGTTCCTGCAGCTAGTATGTACTGTAGTGACTGTTCTGGAACATAAAGGAATTAGACACATCATCATGGTGTTTGCTGCAAACAAAAGAAACCAAATATAAGAATTTTGTTAACATATCTTTGCATTTTGAGAATCAAAGTGACAACATGAGGGTGAATTCCTTTAATCACGATAAACCGCTCAAAGAAAGTTCAAAATGTGTGCCACTGTAGCTTTGACTCCTACTTTAATACTATTTACTCTTATGGCTTCTCTGGAGAGATGAAAGCAAACTCTCCCTCTGATTATTATTTAAGGATTCAAATCCTCTTAAGCTTAACGTGGGATGCCATGTTGCATTTTTGGGGAGCTCTTGAAATCTCAACGTCAGCCCGCTTGTTTCCAGGGTTTATCGAGAGTTTTGATAATCTCATAAATACAAAAAAATCCTCAGTGTGTGAATGAGATAGATGTGTCTCAAGGCCATGAATCCAATTACTCATCTTTGGTGGCAGTACGGTCAACAATGTGATGAGGCCATCGGTGGCCTGCAGTGAAATTTTAGTCCATCACATAAAAATGACAACGTGCAATTAAGAAAAAGCCCAAATGTGCTCGGGCGCAGCCACATATCTGATGGGTCGAGAGAGAGTAATGAATTTTGAGGAAGCAATCAAGTAAGGCTGTAAAGTTCTGTTTGAGGAGTGACACTCACAGCATAACCAATTCATGCAGGCACTGTTAGAATGCATTTATGCTTTTTAGGTAGCTCAGGAACAAATGCAGCTTGAAAAGTTGCCAACTGAATCCTGTGATGTTATTTTCTCTTTTTGTAAACAGCCTTAAAATCTGGAAGTGTTTCTGAGCTCTGTCAATCCGAAGCGGCGTGACTGGAATGAATCAACAGCGCTAGGATCCGAGTCGAAAAAAGAACATGTTTTCATTAAAACCCTATAATGTTACAGCTCAAAGATAACAGCGGCTTGCAGTCACCCTTTGTGACCTCCATGAAGGTCAGCAGAATCAAATGTTTTGTTTCCACAGACCACTGACTGTATTTGAGAGAAAGTGTCTGATAAGAAACCACTAAATATCATACACCGGATCCTTTCACAGTCAAATCTACATGAAATGTTATGTATATTAATCTAAAGTAATTTTAAATAAAAGTGAAATATTCATATTTTTACACTCGGACTTGCATTTAATGGTAGATCTTTAAAGCTTTGTATTTTTTCTATTTTCTTACTGAATTGTAATAAGAGAGCATTATAAACGTCTTCTTTCATCGTTCACCCATGTTCCCATCACGGTCATGTGACGTGTTGAGGAGTATTTTGACAATTAGATGTTCTAATATGTTTTAATTAATTCACTTTAATTAAATGTTTCAACAAGACTCGAGAACATTCCTACATTAAAGGATGTTCAAGACCTGTGTATGTCACCATTACTGTACAGGAAAGTCTTGCCTAGTAACAACCATTGGTTAACACCAACAAAAAAATATTCTGGTTTTCTCATCATGTTTTGAAAATGCTGCAACAACAGCAAAACACAACATGATTTACCGTAAAACATGCAATTTTAAAAGAATTCAATATATTTACCCCACTTGCCCTGCTAAACGATAAAAGAGTACTTATTCATGGTACTGGTACATATCCTGGCTCGCAATGATTTAAACCATATGCTTTATCATAGTCACATGGTTTCTAATGAAGTGTGGGTACAGTGATCCTTACCAGACTAACAAAACCTTGCAAAAAAGCAAAAAGAAACCTTACTAAGCTCCTCAGCGCTGGTTTATGTTTGGCCTGACGTTAACTGAAAAATCCCGTTCTCACAGCTGCCATGAAGGATAAATCTATGAGGATGAAACACAACCAGAGAGCGCAGCAGGAGGTAAACATTTGTACATCCTCTGTCATTTTGGCCACTAACATAAAGAACAAAAAAAAAAAAGATTTCTGTTTACCCTGCTCTACAAGCACGAGGATGCCAATATTTGAGTTCTTAACAAGGTAAGGCAGAAAGATTTTGGGGACTCCCCAAAGAAAGAAAGAGTGGGAGACGACTGAAGTATATGGGTAGTATATTTTTTCTGCAATAAAACAAGGGAAACACTATTTGACCGCATATATATGCAATAAAATCAATTCACAAAAGTCCTTTTACTGTTTAAAACATTGGCACCTGTCAGCCACATGTTCTGATACTGTCCAGTAATTTATAGATTTTCAGCTTCAAGGTAAACTAGAAAAAATCTTTGGGTGTCCTATAAATAAAGAGCTTTTTTGGTTTGGTACGTAATGGTACAAGCTTCACAGACTGCTATTTATTGGCAGAAAAAGCATTCTGCTTAATTGGACTGGAGACAAACCACCATCGATACAAGACCTCTACAAAACATGTGATATTTAGGATATTTTCAGTCTGTTCATAACCTAAAATTACAGCAAAAGTGCTCAAAAGGAAGTTAAAAAACGAAATGAGGGCAATGGTGACGCCCTTGTTTTTGCACAGAAGGTCAACAAGCACCCTTAGGAACGGTGAGAGGTGGTCACTTGATATAAACCTATTTACAGTTTACATGACTAATAGTAAATAGCTAAATTAATTGAAATGACAAACTGAATTATATTTATGGTAATATATTTACAACAAACACAGCCATGTTCAAGATTTAAGCTCTATGCCACTTATGTGTCTAAATAGAGTCAATGAAGGGCTTCTCCTAGTGCACGTTGCAAAAAAAGAGATACCCTGATTCTTGTTTTGGGAGTCCTTACTTCCCCTTAGCTATATTATATATAATATATATAATGTAGTCTCTACAAGGCAGCCATTAACATGTCCTAGCTGAGAAAGAACACATAATAAACCCCTTCTCATCACCCTATAATGCTGATGTTCCTTGACCTTAAAAAGACAAACTCTGAGCTTTCTTTTTTAAATGAGAATGACGGGAGCAGAATAAACCCATTAGATGATGTTTGTAACTGCGCAAAGAGGAAAGTCTTTAATGCATTAATGTGCTTTGTGATATTAGGCTGAAACCCTGTAGTGCTGACTATGAAGTCTATTCTCCATTCTCAGAGAAGACAGTTTGAATCTGTTTCTCATTATGAGAGCGAGTGCCACATGTACACTTGCGCTGTCAGCCAGAAGCTCGGTGCTGCGAATCAATTATACTGCAGGGAAAGTTTACCGGGCTAATTTAATTAATGTTATTGCTATGCCCACTATTGCTCATGTTTTAGCAGCTGCTTGATGGAGGCTGTCGATTGAATGTTCTCTAGTTCTGGCTTCTCATTACAGGTTATTGATGGGGCAGACACCCTCAACATTTAATGAAAGAAAAACAGAGAGGGAGACATCCTGTTGCTTCGATTTTAAACAAATTCAGAACTATCAACTTCCATTTAGAAATTTTTGCGTGAACAAAGTTTTTTTCTGAACAAGAACACATTTGTTTTTACAGTAGTTATAACAGTTAGCAAAAAAAGAAATAAATCAGTTATTTAAATGTGATTTGTACAAATATCAAAAATTTTGTATACGCAATTTGTTTTTGTAACTTTAAGTACAATTCAGGGTAGCACAATTGCAAGGCGGTAAGATGGCTCAGAAAAAAAGTATGTTCTTAGTTTTGTGTTGACTTTCTCCAGTTTTTCACACAATCAAAAACGTGTAACATGTAGCCACAGTAGTAGAAATAGAGAAAATGTGTCCTTGAGATCCACTTCTAACATTGTCCAGATTGTACCTTCCATTCTGAGCTTAAGGGCCAGAAGCAGAGTGGTAGATATAGAGTGGTGTCACTACTTGATCTTGACGGCAGGCCGTCACATGGTTCAGGGAGGACCTGAAGATTTCCAAACAAGCCCTCAGCGCCGTCGCTCTTCCCAGGTTTTCAATGGAACAGATCCATCACGATTGTGGTGGATATTAAAATAACTACAGTTGACACGCTGAGTATTTTTACCCTGTAACATTTTTTGACCGAATATACGAAAATCATTTCCACATCATCCTTCATGTTCCTTTCCAGCACTATCTTTAGAAATAAAATTACCGTCTTATATTTATTGACCGTTTGTGTGGTTTATATATTTATTTACTTACCACTGTAGATCTTCCAGATGTATTATACTAATATCAGTGGTAAACAAGATATATATTCTTCCAATTAAAAAGAAAAAAGAAAACCCCTAAAAATAAAAAAACTCCAAAATATACACATTATTTTCAATGTTTTAATAAATAAGTACAAATTAAATTAATTATGTCTATACTGCATTGTCAAGATACAAAAGCATGCCACTCATCAAAACCTTATTCCACACTCATGTGTTATACAATATAGACTTTAAATACTTTGAATTTATATAAAATATGAAATATTAATATAACTGCATTAACTATAGTCTATATATTTAACCTTTGCGGCCAATGTTAGCTGATGCTACATAGAGCTAAGCTCCATGGGCCTCTCGCATCTCCCTATAAGAAGTTAAATTACATTTTATTTCTAAGCTCAGCTAGCTCAAATAGAATTCTAACAGTATCTACTGTGTGAAAGCTATCCTATACGGGTCGCTCAGTTGATAAATCGAAAAGATTTAAACAGCTTTACATTGAGATTACGACTCAGGCTCCATAGAAGTGAATGGATTCAGAGCTCAGCTGAGCAATGATTGGAACTGATGCCACCATCATTACCCGGAAGTAGGTGAGAAAAATCATCACTATTTTATCTAATTGCAGATAAAATGTAGCATTTAGCTGACGCCACTCTGGTATATCAGTAAGAATAAAAAATGCTGAGAGGAGGTGACTTTTAGTAAACTTTTAGTGAGCTTAGTGAACAACAATTCCTGGCACAATGTTAAAGGAGTCATGCCATGGTGAGCCTTTTTGTGGCTTTTTTAATTATTTAAAATTGTACATTGAATCAAAAATCGAATCATGAACGTTTCCAAACAAAAACAAATTTGTTTCTTTTAAATCAAAGGGTTGATTTCCTTCCCCCTGAAGTGATGCACTATTCACAAAGCAATGCTTCACTCGTGATATCAGGAAACCATCGCGCATGAATCAAACAGAGCGAAACGGGATAGCAGCACAAAACTTGGACTTGAGTTATTAAAAGAATTAAAAGGAGGTTATTAAAAGGACTTGTAAGGATTAAAAGAAGAAGCTCAGTTCAAGGGTGTGCAGAAACCAAAGATCTATATGACTCTTGCTCATAGAGGTACAGTTGTATAATAATGTTATAGAGTCTATCAACGTTGCTAGCTCTGTACTTGTGTGTTAGGGTTAGGGTTAGTGAATTTGCTCGTAATTAATATCTCTAGAATCTTTGTAGACTGTCAGACAGTAACTTTGCATACACGTCATGAATATGCAAACCACTAACAATAGGTGATTAACTGCGGAGTGGTTACAAAGTTTGGCAAATAAAAATCTCAGCTCATTTCTGTAATAAGCGTGGGCTACAAAATGAGGAGATCGAATGTAATTTTTATTTGAAATAGAAACTTTATAAGTAAAAGAATATCTCATACAATTAGACCAATATGAACAACATATTATTGAAAATAACGCAATGTCACTGACGAACAAAGTGAACAGAGAGGATACATTGGTTTTGAACATGTTGAACAGCGCAAAACTTAAAAGAAGACAAACAAATAAAACTTTTCTATTAAAACATTATGCAGGTTGTTCGGTCTCATCCACCTACTCTTGCAAATAGTATTCAGTAAAGGAGAAAGATGTACTCCGAACTAGCCTTGAAAAGAGATCAGGTTGGTACACGACTAGAAGGCTTGACAATCCAGCTAAAAAGTGTTCAACATTCATCGGAACACATTCACAAAAAAAGCTTAAACTCAGCTGCCAAGTACAGTACATTGCTCTTGACAGCACCTCCCAGCATCTCAAACAATTCTGACATTCTCAAATCTTTCATTTTCCTCCTGCATTTACTGTCGAAACACATTTTTTTCCCCATGTACGTTGATCTGTCTAACTGTGAGAGTTAGTGTGCAGCTGAGTGACCTGTGGGCTTGTGTGAGGATTGGCAGGAAGATGTTGATTATCTTTACATTAGGCCAATAATTACATCGCCAAGGTTTTTGTTCTGATTTGGAAGACTGTTAGTGATGCAGCAGCAAGACGCTTAATTTGAATAGTGTTTTGTATTTAATATTTTATGGGAAAATAAAGTTTGATAGAAAACCACTGTATCTTAAACATGATTAGCATAAGTAGGTTGGAAGTAAATAAAGGGGAAAAGCTGAGATTTCTTCCAGTAAATAAGTTTAAATACCTTTTAAATGAAATTTGTAAAAGTAAATGAGTTTAACTATCTTCAAAATAGTAACAGTAAGTTGATGAAAGCAAGAAAAGATAGTAATGTCTCATGGTTTCACGTTTATCTGAGGCTAGTGGCTCTTCTCACAGCTCTCCCTACAGTTTAAATTGATTTCCGTAAATCACGTAATTGAGGTGTGCAGCTCATGTTGATGAAGTTCTGGTTTGTGTGTGTGACAGAGCTGTTGTAAAACCGAGTTTTGTGTGTATAAACTGAGCATCCATATAGGAAAACCTAATAGCAACTTTGGGAGCCTGGGCCATAAAATTCTGGTAAAAAAAACAGCTATAAATAACGCTGTTTATGTTTCAGAAAGAGACATTTTCACAACTCACCCACCTTATACACCATTGTATTAATTCACAGTTAACATTACTTTTATAAATAAAACAAACACAATAATGAATTAATAAAATAATATATAGAATAATGATGAAACATTGATGGGATAAAAAGTCAATGGTTAATTTAAATGTAAAAAAAAAGATCTTGCTAAAATATTGTTCTGCGGCTTAGAACTGTGGAAAACTTCTTAATTAGAGGCCTTTGAACTTTTCCCTTCCTTCTTCCGAAGTCTTGTGTTCACAGAGTCACTCTAGCTCTCTACAAGTAAAAAAAAAAAAAAAAACACAGACCAGACAAGCAAAAGATTCTCCTGCAAGTCTACTTGTGAAGGCAGTTGGAGCTGTCAGAGACTCTCAAATGCTAAGTCTGCGCTGACAGGAAGGCTTTCGCTCTGAAAGGCTCCTTCCACTCAAGTAGAGCTTAATCACAAGAGTTTTTTTTTCCTGCTAGTGAAACCACAGCAGACCCGAACACATGCAGAGATGCTGGAGAGGCTTCAATATGACAGCATTTGCAGGCTTCGTCATATTTGGCTGCTATTTGTAATTAATCTGTCACTACAAATCCTGAAGCGTAAGGCAATGCTCTTGGCAGCCTTGACCTTATCGACAAACTTCATCCAAGTACAAAGACATCAACGTCCACACCGATATGGATGCGGACATTTGAGATCTTATTTAATCCTATTCATTCTATTCATATGAAGCTATTAAACTGTCTACTTCTCTTTTGCTTGGTTATTTTTTATTAAGCTATCAGTTAGTTAGTAGGTAAAATTATTTAGCATAGTTGTAATCGTAGAATCAATACTGTAGGTTTCTAAATAGAGTTTTAAAGCTACAATTAATTCATTTATTGTTTATCAATGCATCTGTACAAGATAGTAGATATTGAGGAAAAGATGAGATGGCAAAACAGAAATTAATTGTATCATATTTTGTAATATGATAGTATGTTATAGTACAAAAAATTATTAAATGTATGTAAATATGTAAAACTATCTTTTAAAGTTTGAGAAAACTTGGGAAAAGATTAAATCTTAAAGGTGTTACAAAGCCATGTAAAAGCTTTTAAAAGTTTGAACAGTTCAATATGAAACAAATCATATATTACAAGATAGAATTCTATGAATTTGGTTGCTAGGGTAAACAATCTGGTTGCTATGGAGGTTTTAGTGAAATCTTATAATGTTTTACTTGTCGGTATATATAATATAAACCAAACCCCATGTCTTAATTTCCAGGGCTGAAAAATAAATCTGAAAATTTGGTTGCCAGGGTAAACATTCTGGTTACTATGGAGGGGACAGTGACATCAGTTAATGTTTTCCTTATGAACACGACTACTATAAACCAAGCCCCATGTCTTAACAGTTTCCTAAGCAGAGAAATAGCTCTGAACATATGGTTGCTATGGAGGGATCAGGGACATCATACAAACAGCACGGTAAACAAACTGTTAGAAAATGATTTGTTAATTAATACATATTATATTTTCACAGTTACAAATTCTTCCAAGACTTTTAGGAACATATTTTAATTCAATTGGTGGTTGCAATACATAATCTGAAAAGCATTAGATTGCAAGCAGCAAAAAGTTGTTGGTGAAAAACCCCCCAGAAATGTCAAATTTTGTTTTATGTTATTCTGATGATTCTGGAAAAGATGTCCATCCATCCATCCATTCATTTCATTTTGGCTTTCTTCCCTTTCGGGGTCGCCACAGCAGAATGACCTGCTAACTCCTCTGGCATATGTTTTATGCGATGGATGCCCTTCCAGCTGCAACCCATCGCTGGGAAACATTCACACACACTCATTCACTCTTTAACACTATGGACAATCGTTCTTACTCAATTCACTTATACCGCATGTGTTTGGACTTGTGGGGAAACTGGTGCACCCGGTGAAAACCCACGCGATCACGGGGAGAACATGCAAACTCCACACAGAAATGCCAACCGACCCAGCCAAGGCTCGAACCAGCGACCTTCTTGCTGTTAGACGACCGTGGTACCCACTGCACCACCATGACGCTGGATGTTAAATGGTCAAAACAAAGACAGTTGATCAAAATGTACTGGAATGATGCAGCCAATGCAGCTCAAACGTTCATTTGAAACCACTAGACTTGAAATTGGAAAACAATGGAACGCAATGAAAAGTCGACTAAGTAAAAATATAACGACTTCATAGAGTACAACTTAAAATTTTACTATAAGCTGACAGTCATTGGCATTGCACCATCACCCTACTCTTCATTGAAAAGTTGACCTCAGATAGGGGTCAGATACAAAAGGAAGCAGTGAAAAAAAATCTATCCACCTCTTTTCTGACATGTCTGTCCATCATCTCAAGTCCAGACTGCTAACTTTGATTTAACTGCCTATTACTGACAGTGGGCCATGTATCCTGCTGATGAGGAGGCGTGGGATTCAGAGCTCATTAATTCCTACAGGAAGCACAAAATAATGAGGAAAATCGAGCCTGACTGTGCAAGATAGGCACAGTGTATTTTTTTCAGTTCTTACACTCAAAATAGAGTACATTAATCTAGGTTTTCGGATAAAGTATTCCACCAGACAAACACTATCAGCTGAAACCTCTCAAATCAGCACGAATGGAATCTTAAACAAACAAACAAAAAATCCTAATTAGTTTTAGGTTTACAGATTTTTTTTTTTGCAGAATGTTTGCACAAATTGCTCCTTTCTGGCTGTCTTTCTCCCGCTGACACAGTGGTGTGCCTGATTGCTGTCTCTCCCTCTGTGGCTCTAGGTGTTATCGTCTCAGAGCAAGGTGAGCTTCACAAAAGACATTCAACAGAGGTCACCTTTCCCACAATTCACTGAGGCCCCTGAACCACAGTCTGGCGTGTCAACAACAGGGTGGCAGAATGGACTCCTGACATGGGAGAGATTAAAAACTGAACAGGGTAAAATTAGAAATAGGAGACAGAGAGAGTGAGGGGGTGTGAAGGGAGGGGGTTTAAAAGTGATTGATCACCATGACCCAAAAGCACTTATCAGAGATTCAAGAATAAAAGACAAGTTGAACTGTACATGCCTGTCAAATGTACTATAATTAGGGTAAATAAGGTATCAAAACATGAAAATGTTTATTCTATAACAGTGGAACATGTGCTCACAAAGAGAAGATTCAACTAATTCAATCTGCTTGTAGTAGGCATGGGATTTAATTCTTGTTTAAGGTTCACCACGGTTTGCAAAAGGGTCTCAGAACCTTAAAAAGCTGTGGTATTCTGTAAATGTAACGTAAATACAGAATACTGCGCTGAATACATGGATCTGATGTACAGTAAGCAACCCTAACAGCACTATCAGCTTTAAAAGCAACCGAAAACTCTTCTCTTCAGGGAACACCTACTATAAAAAAAAACTACTTTCTTTTTTCCTCCTCTGTCTTTATCTTCTTCCTCTACTCCCTCACTGCTTTGGTTTATTGATCAGTTGATACAATTTATATTATGAGAAGCTGAGAAAGACTTTGACGGTGTAACAGATCTCATATTGTCTCTCCCCTAATGTAAGTCGCTTTGGACAAAAGCGTCTGGGAAATGCATAAATGTAAATGTAAAGTCTTCTTTGGTAGAGCTACATGGACAAGCACTAGCTCTAAGTAGCTTGCTACCTCTGATTTTATTTTTTCTCCTTACAAGAATGGCAGACTAAAAGAAGGGCAAACACCCATTATTAAATGAAACATAAGCATTCTCAAAAAGTACTTAAATCAATATACTTTGTGTTCATTTCAACAAAACAAACTATTAGCCATAAAAAGACACATTGGATTGCGTGCCCCCCCTTACCTTCCCTATATCTCTCTCTCATCTCCCTCTCTCTTTCCATCCCTCCTCATCCTTATAACCCCCTCTCCTCTCCCTCTACCTTTCTCTCTTTCTCCCTTTCCCTTTACCTCTCACTCTCTCTCCCTCCCTCCCTCTCTCTCCCTCTTATAATGCCATACACACTGAAAAAATACTTTTAGCTCATTACTTGAGCATGACTAGTGGAGAAATAGTGTTCTTGTTCTGTCGTTGTCCTGTGAAATCGGCTGAATTTCTCCTACTTAATTGACATGCGTGACATCATAGAAGTGAGTCACTTTCCAGGACATACATCTGATTGGCTGAAGATTTAGATCTTAATATATCTTAAAAAAAAGCAAAATAAAATTAATAATTCACCCTCAGTGTCCCTGAGGGTTAAAACAAGCTATCTGATTGAAAAACATTGCAGCAACACGGGCGTAAACATGATTTTTCAGCTCCAAAGTTGGGCGGTTTTAACATGGGAGTAAATGAGAACCTGCTCACTTCAACACCGGTTCAGTTGCTCATCGACAGGGAGGGCAGAAGGTTACCCCTTTGGTTTTCCACATTAAATCACGTTCTGTTCCTGATCACACTCCTATTGGCCCCAGTGTTTTTCTGCCTTCTGTGTTGTCTCTGTAAACTTAAGCTAACACCTTTGTTTTTATCTTCTTCCTATATATAAATCCATTAAATAAGGCAATTAAGGATATGGCTTTTACTTTTAATCAAGCATACATCCTGAACAGTTTTCCAAGAGCGACCCTTTTACAAGATTAAAACTTAACTAAAAAACAAACATTTATTCGTTAGTGATTTCATCTTTTTTTTAGCTGCACTTTCACAAAGATTAACTGATGGCATTTATTCTAATTTAATTTACAAGCATTTGCTTATGTAAGCTGTTAATATTGGGTCTGTTCAAACATTATTTGTTAAACGCTCATGTCTCATACAAATAGAATATCTGGAGTTCAATGGAAAAGTTTTTCTATTACCGTAACACTTAAAATAACAGATCTTACAAAATAAGAATTTAAGAACACAAGGCCATCATACAGTCAGAATCTCATACTGGTCTGTCTCTGTTTAAGTGCTACTCTTTTAAAAACAGACACTAAAACAAGTAAAACAACTCTTTATACAGCTGATTACCTTTAAGACAATTTTCTACATAGAGTTAATCAGAATAACAACAGCAGGAGAAATGCAGATATGAATAATGAATATATAAATTGTAACGGCTGCTGTAGTTGGTGATATGAGAGAGAGACACACATGGGGAATTAAGCCTGCGGACTATGTGCCTGCATCGCACTCATGACCTGTGAACATCTGTTCGACTGTCAATCCAATACCCCCACCTCAATCTCAGCACAGACACAACACTTCTTCTTCCCGTCACCAGAAAAGCTTGCCCTGCACACATGGTTAGCCAAGCTGCTGACATTTGTTAGAGTGTTTATGTGGAAATAGATTGCGTTTTTACAACGAGGTGCGTCTGTGCCTCTCTCAGCCCATCTGCACAGAACACCAGCTGAGCCTTTCTCAAAAAAAAAGAGAACTAAATGTCACAGGTAAAATACATCCAGTAGGTATTGAAAGATTTGCACCTCTGCCTGGAAGAGGATTTTGAAAATAATGCCAGCTGAAGATATTCCAGGCTTTGTGTTTGCACAGAATGCACGTCATTCTTTATGTTCAGTGGACTTGGAAAAAGTGGCATCTCAGCCTGCTAAAGAATCACAGGGACTGTTTTTCCACAGAACACCAGTCATGAAGTGACTCTCAGTCAACAAACAAAGCCCATTGGGTGCCGCCATTCATTTCTCCCAGCAGAGAAACAGTGAAGGTTCAAGGTTATCAGCCGCTCTGTTGGACTTTTATCAAAACCAACTCCAGCAGACATGAAGATGGAAAAGAAGACCACACCGAATTCAAAGAATTCTACAGGCCCAACACATTTGTTTTTCTTTAAGAAAAATGCAACAAATATTACAATACTCTCAACAGGTTTCCATATGGTTCAACTAGTCACTTTTACAAGCATGTTAATGCTATCAAGGATTAATTCAAATCAAATTTGGTTTCCAATATAATTTTTAGACTAAATATTTACAACGACTGCTTACAGTTGATATATTTAGCTCAAATGAGAAAGGTGAAATCGTAGTCAAAACAAAGCAGAGGTCAAATACCAAATCATCAACAAAAAAAAAACTACTCAAAATACAGGAAACAGGGCACAAAGAACAAAGACAACCAAAACCTAACCAAGTGGTGAAACTGCAGAGTTATTGTGATGGTGATAACAGGTTAGCAAGGTGGGTAGGATGTCCAATGAGCCAGAAGGAACCAAATAGGAGTTGTCAGGTCATGGGAGCAGAGAGTGATCTGCTCATCCTGAAACAACAACCTCTAAAATCCGGGGTGACCACAAGTGGTCTTACATTAATGTGAAAAGTACAATGCCCACACTGAAAACAATTCCAGAAATACAAAACAAACACTCTGTTAATTTTATAGAATAGTCAGTTTTCATCATTTACATGATTTTGAAATCATTGCATATAAAGTAAACCTTCCAGCTATTGTCTTTATCTGTTGGTCGGTCGAAAAGGAAAAATTTGTACTTCTTTATAAAATACCTAGTTAAATATCTACATTATGTCTTTGTTCAGTTAGTCACCTTCCCACAAATAATACTTGGCTCGACTCTGGCCCATACTTCAGCTTTCAATTGACCAAAATACCGCAATAAATTATACACCAAGTCTTGATAACATACAAAGACCACAGATGTGCCTTGTCTGGCCCAAGTCTCAGCCAAGATAATCAGCCATAAATACTTTGGGCTAAATAGTATGTTAACAACAAAAATATATATATTTGTCATAGTGTTGTGCATATGTAGTGTGTCGTTTACTCAGTGGTTAACAGAAATAGTACTTTTTATTTTAAAAATGGCTCATATTTGGTATTATTAGCTTGGCCCACATCCAACATTTTATGGCCAAGTGTATGGCCTACATATGATCTATGGCCTACATATGAAACAGCACCATCGTGACAGACTTGGGGAAATTAAATTTATTTTTTGCTGTTGTGAGTCTGGCATGTTGTACAGTAGTATAGCAGGCAGTGAGCACAGGTGCTCTTCAGTTCAGAGTTGATAATTCTTCTTTTTCTTGCATCTCTCTCCAAAATCACTTTCTTTCTAGAAACAGTTACACAAGAAAAATGATGCTACTGATGCTGTTTAAGCAGCTCTAACTACTAAGCTCACCATGCCATCATCACATTTATGCAAGGAAAACAGTGCAAACAGAAAGCTACCAAATCCATCCTCAATACATAATAGTGAAGGTTAAAAAAGTGAATTTCTTGAGGCTGGCGTTCTCAGATCATCAAATAAGCAGCTTCACATATGAGTACTCGTAAATATTGCACATGTCAAACTGACTCGTGTGAATTCTCCAAATCTGTTCTCTTGAAAAGCACGATGCACGCATTAAAGAAAAGAGGCAGAGTTTGATTCCTGAGATCAAAAGCCAGTCGAGGATGCTGATTTCAGAGACGGCTCTGTTGCTTAGAGAAGACATGCTAAAAGCACGCACCAGCCATGAGCATTCAAAGAGACTAAAGGACTGCAAAACACTCTGGGAGGTAGATTTTGCTCAATTTTTAATTCCATCCTTCTCAGAGTTAGAGCACTTCAGATCTCCATTTTGTGCTGCGTTCTAAACGTGCCAACCACATGAAGGATTCCATATCAGCCACAAACAGAGTTTGTATTGGAACAGACTGTAGAACTGTCTTATCAATCAATCAATCAATCACTCAATCAATCAATCAATCAATCAAATGTATTTTATATTTATAAAACAACCCACATAAGCTGACCTACAATATCAGTTACGATAAAAGGCAGAGCAGTCATGCACCTACTAGAAAAGTTGAAAAAAAATAGAATGTTACAAAACATAGTAGAAAGTTTATATTTATTTATATATATATATATATATATATATATATATATATATATATATATATATATATACATTATACATATATACATATACATGCATACATACACACACAAACACACACACGCACACTCATACTAGAAGACAGAAGCATAAAATCATCATAAAACACTAAATTTACAACAAAACCCCCCACCATGCTCAATCATGTTCAAAAACACAAAATGTGACTGTAATAAATAAGTCTTTATCTTCATTTTAAAAATAGGCAGCTCTGAGCCCATCCTGATCCAGCAGGAGAAAGTTCCAGAGTCATGAAGCAGCAACACGAAAAGCCCTCTCTCCCCAGCGTTTGGTGCAGGTCTTAGTGACTCTGAGTCCTTAAGAACTGTCAAAAGCACAGGATCTTTTATTTTATCCGGTAATGGCATTGTTTTCTAGAAGAGGTGAGAAAATTATAGAGCAATATATGACACTATAGAATTTATATTTCCAACTAACTTATAGTTGTCAGTGTTTAAATAAAAAAGATGAGAATTTATACTTTGCAAAAAAGACAAACTGTCTTTTTATTTATTAAAACACTATTGCACAACACAAATGTTGAATCCATCCATAATGTCTCTCTAATTAATTACCTTTTTAATTAACTGTCTAAATAACAGGATCTTTTATTGTGTTCGGGAAACAACTGAGAAGCAGTAAAGGACAGGTGTAATATGGCAGTGTCTTCTAGAAGAGGTGAGAAAATTATAAAGCAATATACTTCTATAGAATGTATAATGACTAAGTGCTAGTTTTCTGTGTTTAAATAAAAAAGATGATAGTTTATACTTTACAAAAAAGACAAACAGTTTTTTTAATATAAAAAACATAAATGTTGAATCAATGCATAAAAGTCTCTCTTTTTAATGACCATTCTATGAATAGAGCTGTCCAAAGCGCAGGTTTCTCAGGCAGTGTGGAGCTTCCTGTCGTTAGTGAGAAATAAACAGAGGAAATGAAGCGTCTGGCAGCAGCCGGAGAGAACAATCTCCTCTAGCAAATCGACTCACACATTGGTTTGCTTAAGGCATTCAATATAATCTCACACACTCAATTTAATCTTCATCAAATTGAGAAATAATACACTGGATGCAGAAATGGAAACACTTGAATTAAAGTCATGAAAATGCACAAACAATAATGCCATCTGCAGCATCAGAGAGCGGTTGACACTGAAGGTGATGCGAGTCTCGAATAAGATAAGCATGAATGCAGAAGGCTTAATTCTTATGGATAAATAGCTACCGGATGTTAGTAGAACTTCTGATCCACTGACACTCAAGGCAAGCAGAAACAATATAGATATGGCAATAAAGCTACGTCAAAAATTATATTTACCTTGTTTAAATACATAACGAGGCACAAAGCCTCATGGAGGATTAACACATAAGATTCAAATGAGTGCCAGACTCACTTTTGTCCTAATTAGAGACTGAAATAGAGTTTCAGTCTGATTGTATGAACGTGGATTGACTTTCCTAACGAAGCTTGTGATTCTCTTCGTTTGTGTCTAGCTGGCTAATTGCAGTGACTCATTTCCATAAATACTTTGGAGTATTGATAGTAATTAGCTTTATCTGGTTCCTAATGAGTGTGCTCGGTTTGATCTTTGGGAGAGGCATCAGATACAGAGGCAGTGTGGAGAATCTGCTGAAGTTTAACATGTACAAGACCGACGGAGATTGTAATGAGCTCCTGAAGACCTCGAAGCGCTAAACTGATCCTACTGTATAATTAAGTATCAAAAAAAAAAGCTTTCTCATCAGAATAATTATAATATGGAAGACTTTTGATTAGCAGCTTGGTGCAGAAGTGTGACAAATTTATCTTGACTGGTCCAACAGTGGTTAGAGGATAACCTTAACCCTTTACAGAGAAGTTTTTCTTCATGAGAAACTTATTATACTTCTATAATTTAAATTCAACTGCAGTACAATCTCAATGCAGTCAATTTCTATTTACGTGTTAGTCAGTAAATGGTTAATCCATTTGTCATAGTATCCTGATGTGCTCTGCTTAATGGGATACATTTCTAGATGCAAACAAATATTTTTTCTGCTACATTTCTCTGTTATACATCACATTTCAAGGATAGACTGTATATAACATGGACGTAGTGAGCGCAAAACAAAACAAACAAAAAAAACAATCAGTATCAGATTTTGGAGAATCAGTATTTTCCTTCAACAATTGTCAAAGTTGAGCAAAAAAGTGATTTGGTGTATTGAAAATGAGGATGGCTCTCATTCTAGTAGCCCCGCCCACAATTGCCAAAACTTTACATCTTAATATAACTTAAAAAAAGGATTAATTTGTTTGTCAGAAGAGGAAACTTGTTTTTAGCTGTAAAGGTCAGCATTTTTAACATTGCAGTCAATGAGAGCCTGCTCACTTCTGGAGTCCACCTCTAGTGGTTAAACTTGGACCTGCAGAATCTTCCCCTTCCTACTGTGCAATGAAAAGTAAAACGGTCTGTTTTCCAATCATCCCAACATAAGCAGATGCATTTACACCTCAAACTGACCTAGACTTTGTTATCTGTATTGTGTTTTGGCTATCTTTGGGTTAGCATCATCTCACAATGCTAAACTATACATCAGTGTAAAGTTACTGCTTCTACCGCAGAACTGGATATGTGTATGAAGTTGTACTTATACAATGTATGTCAAGGTAAATAAAACCTGTCCTTTGATAGCATCTGTGTTGTGTTTTGGTTAGCTTGTAGTTGTCATCAAATGCTGTCAATGAAAGTAGAGTTTTGTCTTGTATATGAATTTAGAACAGCAAGAAGGTCGCTGGTTCTAGGCTCGGCTGGGGCAGGTGGCATTTCTGTGTGGAGTTTGCATGTTCTCCCCGTGATCGCGTGGGTTTTCTCCGGGTGCTCCGGTTTCCCCACAAGTCCAAAGACATGCGGAATAAGTGAATTGAATAAGAACAATTGCCCATAGTGTTAAAGTGTGAATGTGTGTGTGAATGTTTCCCAGCGATGGGTTGCGGCAGGGAAGGGCATCCGCTGCGTAAAACATATGCCAGAGAGTTGGCGGTTCATTCCGCTGTGGCGACCCCGAAAGGGAATAAAAGCCGACATGAAGATGAATGAATGAATGAATGAATGAATTTAGAAACAAACATTCAAAGCTACAGTGCTGTGACTCTTGATGTTAGCATTAGAGTTGGTTACTTTATCATATTAGCTCACCCTCTCACTAAACTGAGCCAGAATGACACTAAAGAGTAGGGTGTAGTAATTAACGCCAGAGAAGCAATTACAGGACACTTACTATTTAGCCTTTAGAGAACAAAGTGGCCACTACTCTCCCACCCTCAACACTGATCTGTAGCGAGGCTCCAGTTTTCAGTCTGCTGACTCTGCTCCCCAGGACTGCTGGGAATTGTCCCAGGCACTAAACCTCGGCTGCCCAGCTCTCTAAGGGTGTGTTAACGCTGAAAGTGTTCAATGCTTGCTGTCTGGACTTGACGGGTGAAATACAAGATATAGAATAATGGGCTGATCAACAAGTCACTTGCTTTGAGTAGATAAGTAACTCTCTTGGAAAATCTTTAAGGACTTTTCCCATGAACAGTGTAAACATAGTTAGTCTAAATATGTTATGCATTCACCAAGTTGTTCCGGTGTGCATCGCTTAAATTACGACTAGGGTTGGGTACAGAAAATGGGTGCCAATACAGCGTTTTAATTACGACTAGGGTTGGGTACAGAAAACCGATGTAAATACAGCGATTTAATTACGACTAGGGTTGGGTACAGAAAATCAGTACCAATACAGCCCCATTACTTATATAAACTATATGCACCAGACTGAAACAAAATGTGAATTGACGCCTCATTTCGGTGCCACTTAAATAGCTGAACAGTCAATTGAAATATTTGTTATCTGGGGCTATGATCATTGGTGAAATTAAGCCAGTAAAAGATTTGTAGGCAGTGCCCTGTTCCAGTTGGAACAGCCCTACCGCACCACTGAGGCGGTCTCGTTGGAGGCCATGCCGATCACCTTCTTTCAATTCGTCATTGAATGAATCCATCATGAAGATAGTCCAATGAATGAACTAGTTCCACTTTCTCTCCAACCACAACCCTCTGGCACATAATTTGAAGCGTTTAATTTCTTGTAGTTAGTTTGGTGGCTTTTTTGTTGATCTTGTTGTGTTTTTTGTATGTACATATATATTCATATACTTTAACATTCTAATATATTGTTTAATTTTAAGCATACATTTTTTGTTTAATATAAATCTATTCTTGAGTCATCCATCATCTGTTTGTGGCTTTTATAAAGTATAAATTTGACACAGTTATCAAAAACCTCAAAAGATTCCCAAACCAAATTTAGTCCTAATGCATTTTTTTCTTTAATTCTTCAAGTAAGGTGATTTCCATGACAATATTTTGAATACACAGTTTCTAATACATCTTTAGGGAGCGCCATTCACCTCCTACGAGTGTAATATTTGCGCTGGCTCATTCTGAAAAGTCATTGGTGATTTCAGAGGCTCAAACTCTGGGGGCAGAAGGACATTTTCACCTTTCTCTGTGGTAATGTGTTTCACATCCATCATCATACCATATTAGATGATCATTAACGGTCATTATGGGGAAAATAGAAAGGGACACATTAAGGTTCAAAACATACAATTATAATTAGATTCCTATTTCCTGAAATTACATCTACTAATGTATTCTGCATAATGTGTGTCGAAGGAGATAGTATACCTATGGATGAAGCTCAACATTGTTCTCCTTACTTTACATACTTAAAGATATCTAGAAACCAGCAGGAACCAGTGGAACAATCATTAAAAACTTTTCATTCTTGTTCTTAATAAGAATTACTCTTAAATTTGTAGTAAATGTGGATAAAATTGTCAGTTGTTTGAAGTGAACTTTAACTTTCATAATACCAACACAGTCCAGATTTATTCCTTGCTGACTTTGAAGGCGAAAATCAACCCAGCGAGAGCTCTGGTGAACTGTGAATTATAATCAAAACCTCACAAACCTAATCTCACAACCATAAAAAATATGTGGTTAAATTATGGGTTGAGTCCAAACGTGAGGCTGGAATCAAGCAGCGATTCAAAAAGCACTGCTGGGAACAGCGGGCAAATCTGGCAACCCCTGAAGTGTGTTCAAATTTGTTTGAAAAATAAGTGCATGGGTCATTTACTAATTCCACTCACACAGGTGAAAAGAAATGGACAAAAGGTTTTCCAAGATCACGTTGAGATAGAAATTAAACATAAATATATGGCTCTGTATTCTGACCAATCTGGGGAATTATTATTATTATTATTTTTTTTTTCAAAAAGCTTTGAAATGAAACCTTTTAAATGTGATGGTATTTGAAAGGAGGAATAATGTAACTGGTCTTCAAAAGTCACCTTTGAAAGACTTGTTTCTTTCGATGTGGGGCTGTCTGGCCAAGTGATATTTGTTCCAAGATTTTAACTAAGCTGATCTCAAGGAAGGCATAGTTAAGCTTCACATACGATAGTGAACACAAGGCCCAGATGTTAGCTATGGAGATCCCTATTAAAATGTAGTTCTATTTAAGGAAAATTGTCATATTGAAATCAGAAGTCAGTTCAAGCAGCTACTCTCAGACAGCCACAATTGGGGGTTGTCAAGATTGTGTATCAGGAAAATATTAATTAGAGTAAAAGGACAAAATAGCTGTACAAGACAAAAGAACAGAGTACTGAACACAGTAACGCTAAGAGCCAAACCACATTTCACACCATCAACGTCCACATGGCAAGAGAAAAATCAATACGCTGGAGCGAGATGAGAGTCTGCTGTCTTCACAGAGACAGAGAGAGATGTGGATTTCTCAGCAAAGCCTGTACGCACACTTAGACACAAAATCAACCCACACGCTATTTCCTAAGGCCAGATGCCAAATTGACAGGTTTCTTAAAGAGAGCGTTACAGAAAATTCATTCTTATGTGACCTTGTACGTTTTTTTTACTTTAAAATGAATGTATATCTTGTATCTTGTCTCAGCTGAAGCCTTAAGAAAAACAATGAACTCATTGGTTTGTTTTAATGAAATATTGGGAAGAGTATTAAAAAATACTAAAGTAAATGATGCCCTTCCAGCCGCAACCCATTGCAGGGAAACATCCACACACACTCATTCACACTCAAACACTATGGACAATCGTTTATACCCAATTCACTTATTCCACATGTCTTTGGACTTGTGGGGAAACCCGGAGCACCCGGAGAAAACCCACGCAATCACGAGGAGAACATCCAAAATCCACACAGAAATGCCAACTGAGCCAGCCGAGGCTCGTAACAGCGACCTTCTTGCTGTTAGACGACCGTGCTATCCACTGCGCCACCATGACACCCAGTAATAAAGTAGTTAATTAAAATTTACTCAAGTAGTTAGTTACTAGTTATTTCTGATCTGAACAATACAACGCAAACACTGATCGTCAAACTACCAGAAGAGCATCTCTCCTCAAAAGTAACGTTGTTCTGCTATGATTCGAATACATGAAAATGATCATTTACTGCTACATGTTTTTTTAAGGCTGGAGCTGGAGGTAATAAATGCCTTGATCTCAGTCACTTATGTTGCACAAATCCTGTATTGTCTTACGAAGGTGCTTTTCTTCGCATTTTTGAAAGAAAATAAACATTGAAAATGAGGCCATGGGTTGACACGAGTAGCTGGCAAAATCCTCATCCTCTTCAACATCTCATGAGACGTGCTAAGTTTTAAAAAATAGCTTACTATCAACATAATATGTATTTATTTCCATGATATTAGTAACGGAGTACTATAGCTAAGTTGTAACTCAGATGTAACTAAGTATTTACAGATATTTCATCAAAAAATAAAAGTAAAACTAAAGACCCAGTCAAAGAACTAGTTACCCCTAATACATTTACCAAAGTAAATGTAGCTAAGTAAATGTAATCAATTTCTACCCACCTCTGAAAATAAACTATTTATGTCACTATCAAAAGTGTCATGGTTAGAATGTCTGAAAAAGCACTTTATAAATGTCAAAAACTAGTATAGCTTTTATTAACATTGTTAGACGATGAATTATTTGTATGTGCTATGAGCAATGATCACAGCAGTGAAAGAATCCAGCTCTAACAGTAGAATGCTTTTTTCTCTTCAGAACAAAAATGAACTACTATTGGTTCCCAAAAGGTTAATCGCTGAAGGTACACTGGTTGTATGCGTTTTTGTGTAGCTGTAAAATTACAAAGAAATCAGTGCAACAGTCAAAAAAGAGAATGTTGTGTAAAAATTCTATCCTTTGATATTTGTGCTTCATTTCAAAATCAACAATAATTTCATGTAGAAACTGACAGAGATTTTTGAAATGCAATGCTCGGGTCTTCACATGCCTAACCCTTTTATCTTTTCAGAGAAATGAGCACACATGTACACACACTATCTAATGAAACACACAGACTCCGACATGCATAAAAGATGCATCGATCCTTCTCTTTCTCAGTCCCCAAAAAGCCTTGTTGAAAAATGAACGCGGCGTCCTGTTCTTCAGAGTCTTGTTGGCTCTCTCTTTCTCTCCTGCTCTACAGATTCTCGCAGCTCATTTCAGATGCAATGCAAACCACCTTCTTTTTCAAAAAATAATTTGCCCTGTGTTCCAGTTTCTCAATGGGGAAATGATGTTGAGGGGGTTATTTGTAACCCTTCAGAGCCCCAGATGAAAGAGTTGGGAAGCTAAAATGTGTTCTAGAAATGATCAAAAAGCCTCATCAATAAGTCATCAAAGACTCTGGTTAGATCTGGTGAAGAGTAACAAAGGTTTTGGCTTTTTCCATGGCTTTCAGTGTAATAATCGCTTGATGTTACTGCTCTTTAGCTGTTTACTGTCTTATAAAGTCAAATTGTAATGATTCATGCAAATTAAAGATGGTGTATTTTTAAAGACAGTTTGAGTTAGAATCTGTCCAGAGATAGCATCATCGAATGAAGAGCATCTTTGATTTTGGTGAATCAAACAACCAACTAGGGCCGAACAATTAACACCTTCAGAGCTGAATTATATTTGTCTTTTTCTGAGTACTTGCAGAATCTTATGATATCCATCCATCCATCCATTATCTTGTCAGCTTTCTTCCCTTTTGGGTCGCTACAGCAGAATGAACTCTTCTGACATATGTTTTATGCGGCGGATGCCCTTCCAGCCGCAAATCTTATGATAATAACATTTAAATGCATAGTTTTTGTTATCGTCTATGGACACTGGGTTGTTTCAACAACAACAACAACAAAAAACATTTAAATACTTTTTATTTTTATGGAACAATAAATATAATCAGATTTCAATATGCCACCATTTTCTTAACAAATACTGCATAAAACATATCCACTGTCCAGAAAAACATGCAGTGACTTAATGACTTAAAATTATTGATGGTATAAAACAAGTTTTTTATTTTACAATTTTAATCCGCTCTAGGCGTTTGTAAAGTAAAGTCCTGAGAACCAGCCTATTCATTAATGCCCTCTGTAGTAGATATTTGTTTTCGTTCTATATAATTTGACTCATTTTACCTACTGTACTAAGTCTTGGTGTGCTCATTAGTGGACATTGTAAAGTGGCCTTTACAATGATATTTGATGAGCTTGTGTGGGCTGTTTTATCTCTAAATAGAAAGGAAATCACAAAAAAGTTACTTTGGAAGATATTTTTCCCTTGTTTTTCATGAGGAAACAGCAACTGCAAGTAAAGATCAAGTTTAATCAACCCTTCCAAACAACCTCTACTTAACAGCAGGCCAAAAGGTCAAAAACTCCCACTACTTAATAGTGAGCCACAATAATTACAGTCATTGTTTGTAATGGCACGGCAAAAATGGTCATAAACACATATACTGTTTCTTTTTTTATTAAGATATACAATTCAAACAATTAGAAAGGATGCATGAAAATGTGGCATTACAGATCCTTAACGTCTTACGTAGACACCAACATTCCTGTCTGCAAAATTAACGTGAATATTGATATGTTTAATATATCAGCAGTATATTTACTTCAATTATTTTATGAAGGTATTCATAAAATTTTATTAAACTAAAAATGATTTGTTTAAAATTTTTGAAACCCTTTTCATCATCAGGGAATGTTTGACATGTTACCAATATGTTATTAAAAAAGAGAACGTTAAAGTAAACTTGTTTTTTTAATAAATCTAATTGAAACCCAGTCAAGCTTTTGAATTGTATTTTTTTTTTTTGGTTGCAAAACCACCCATCCCTATTAGTGACTTTCTCATTAGTACTTTCAATATTAACATTATTGTAAATATCTTTTAATAATGTCAGTTAAATTAAGAGGTCTTCCGCTGCAGAGCCAAACAAAGGATTTTAAGTGTAAATGTGTCCACAACAACTTCAAAACTCACACTTCAATCCACACCGCTCCAAACCTTGATTTTAATCTCTGCTTTTGTTAGTCAACCCTTTCTTCCTGATGTCACGACAGCTTAAAGTCTGCATTTGACCTTGAGCCTTTCTCAACAGCGAGGCAGCGGGTTGAGATTTCAAGGTGAGATGTCTCATCAGCTCACCTCATTCGTCAAAGCAGACGTTTCCTTCCACATACAGCAGACGCTCTCACTTCACAAGCTCAAGCAAACCCAGAGAAATCATGTACGAGCGCTCTCAAACACCTCAAAGCCTCACACATGCAAATCAATTTTTCATCCCTCAATCCTGCTCTCTCCTCATGTGAAAGGAAGAGGAAATTGAGGTCACGCTCCATCAGAAACTGATCGGCCTTGGGTGCTCTCATTGAGTCTGGTGGAGTAGAGGGAGAGGAAAGAGAGAAGGATCGTCAGCTGTCGAGCGTGTTGCCTCGGTCTCTTATCGAGTCTAAGTGGAGTTGATGCAACCCTGGAGAAACTACAGTGACCTATGGTGGGCGAGCGCTAGAGAGACGGCTTCCTAAACAATGCCACAGAGCTTGACGATAAGATGGTGTGAGTCAGAATGTGGAAGGACACTGATAGACTAACAGCGATGGTCAGTGATACAGCCTCAGGTTTATCGAGAGGTGGACGGATGATGGATTCAGAGAACCTTGGATATTAAAGCACAAACTTTATGCCTACACAATCAACTTTTCAAAAGATATTACTGCGGTTTGATTCACGTCACATTTTATTTCGTTTTGCTTATAGACATTAAAATGAATGGTTTATTGTGGTGGACCAATGATACAGTAATTTCTCCAAGGCACCATGAGAGCATTTATTTGCATATCAGTAAACCAGCTGTGTGTAAACAGCTTATTTCAGCAGTGAAAATAAAATGTATGATATTGGTTTACTGAAAAGAACAGCATATAAGAAAACAGATTTGAGCAATTTTTTTTTATTAAAAAACAAAACATTTTTCTTTGATCAAAGCAGAAGCTGCACCAGAGCTCAGTGAAACCGCACAAACTGGTAGCCTTACTCGTATTACATTATGCTATTCTACAGTACTAATGTTGGGATCATCTTAGTATTCAACCAGAAAGAACCACCATTGGTTGAACATCACCCAGCCTTCATTAAGCCAATCCAGGAGTTTTGAAAGGCAAGAAATCATCGTCAAATCGTTCCCATGTGCATTGAACTTTCTTCAGTGTTTTTGGGAAAGAAAATGCGTGCAAAGTCTTTTTGATTAAATGATCTCCTTTTTAAGCTTTGCAGAAACTCCCCTGTCTTCTCAAGATTGTAGTTCACCATGAAGCTCTTTGTATCTTGGGATTAAAGCTGCATTGGGGCTAAAGAAACTGAAGGATTTTTATGGAGAACTCTCTATACTAAATCAGGCAGTTCCTGAGTTGATTTTGTGGATCGTTCAAGTGTTTTAAAGAAAAAAATGTTGTTTAAAAGTACTTCAGTTAGAATTTACACAAGTCTTAGACCAAACACGTGTTAATGCCAGTGTTGATGTTAATTTTTTCACACTAAATTGCTATTAATACGCAAGTTAAATATTTTTTATACTACAGTCATTAAACAGCCTTTAAAGTTCAGTTCCAGATGTGAACAAACCTTAACTTACAGAGAATTGCAGTTGTACCTAAAAACACTCCTCTCATCTGGGTAAGCTTATTTTTACTTATGTATAGCTGTATCTAAAACATAAATCCTTGTATTTTAATGAAAAACATTTCTCAGGCTAGTATTTAAGTATTTTATTTAGATGTTTTCATACTTGTTGTATTTTGTAATAAAACACATTCAATGCATTTCTGTCCTGCACATGTCCCTGAGGTTGACTCTTCATGTTTTCCTTTCCTTTCCTTTCTTTGGATGAATTGAACTTTACTGCAAGCAAGGCAATTTCCCCATAGGACCCTATTAACCAGTGAGTTAGAAGATAAATGTATAAATAAAGTTAAATACACTGTGCATTCATGCATTAAATTTCAAAGTCAAAATTGAAACCTGCATTATACAGTTTGGAAATTTAGTTTCCATGAGCCAGAGAAACCAACCAAAATCATTCAACCCTGGCTACAAAAGAAATCACTTTCACAGCGAAATCAATAAATGTTATTAAGGTCCGACTAATTATCAATGCTTTATTTAGAAAATGTTTACAAAACTAGTTGAGGTTATTTTGTTTTGTTAAACACGTTTAATCATATTGAAGTTCAGCCATCAAGTTCCATTTTTACTTTTAGATAGTTGTTTATTTTGTGAAGAGTTTTTTTAAGTTAAGAAAGAATGATTGAAGCTGTTCCGTGAGGATATTTTGTGACGTTAAATCACTCTAACCAATCAAAATCATTCCAACCTGGCTAAAACATTACAATAAGAAAATCTGTTACAATCAACATCTCCGTGATAAATGTTTTAGGATTTTTTTAACTACTTGAGGTTATTCAGTTCTGTTTAACCATATTTGGGAGCTTATCATAAAAAATTTTTTTTTGTTGTTGCTATGGTTACTCAAACAGGTGAAGCTTGGAGTATTTAGGGCATATCTATTTTTCTCTAAAAAACTAAGACAATTGGTAGAGTTTGTTTGACTGCTGTGATAAATATTGATCCAAATTAGAGGGTATCATCAAAGACTCACTGAGTAACTTGAATTGTAACTTGAATCTCAGAATTGAGCTTTTAATATCTATTAAATCTGTATACATTGGATTTTCATACATCTGGCACATAATTTCAACCCTTCATCCTCTGGTACATCCTGCTCCCATTAGTCTATTACTATAAAGTTTATTGGGAATTCATTGTATCAACTTTTATTCAAGAACCATTGGAAATGGAAAAAATGGCAAATAATAAAAATGACAACAACTAACAGCTTCAAAAGAAAATATACTACTGTTACCAGCTCGCAGTAGAACTCCCCCATTAGTGTTTGACATCTTATATCTGAGCATACGGTTGCAGCTGGTCCAGGTGAAGTCCAGCTGATCTCAGACCAGCTGCTGCTGAATGGAACCAGATGGAGAAGGAGTTGCATATTCATCACTCGTGGACATTTTGGATGTGCTCTACCCACTCATCCACTCCTTGCCCAGCCGTTTGGAGCACGACCGGTTTAAGGTTTTTGGGATAAGCAAATGTGATGGTGAGCAACGCTGAGTCCAACGTATATTATTTATTGAGAGCAAATCAGCCATTCTTTTAAGCCGAGCGGAAAGTCAGTACAGTGGGGGCCGAGATTTGCTCGCAGCAATGGCTCAGGGACGTGATGGATTCTCATCCTCTGCTAACATGTCTCCTGGAGCCAGAAGAGTGAGTGGGAGGAGCCAAAATCTGCCCAAGTAATAAACGAGGAAGGCTGATAACACCCTTTTACAACACGCACTGCACTATTGGAGTGTGAAATAGAGAGACAATTCATGAAGGCTGTGGTGGAGGTCAAGAAAAATTGAAAGGAATAAAAGCAGATACACAATACCTGTTGCAATCCTCCATTTTCTTTCTGCCACCTTTACTGAAAGGCTATATTTTCTAGATAAAAAACTCTTAAGATTGGTGATGAATAAGGTTTCACAGAGAACGCATGCACTGAGTAAAGCAATTTTACCTCTCTATCAGATCCATTACATCAGGGGTTCCTGAATTTTGGGGTTTGGTTTTTTGGTAACAAAAAATGAAATACTTGTGTATTAGTGTGTATTGGATAAGTGTATTATTTTAGACATTATCTTTGAAATACATTTCATACATTTTAATAGTAACAATGTCTTTATGCCTAAGACAAAAGACACCTTAGAGAAAGGCTGTAACTTTTCACTATAAACAGTCAATTTCTTCTTTATTAATTTATTTTCCTTTAATTAGCAATAAAACACAAACTTACCGGCAATGTGTGAAATATGTAGAATGTTGTATACAATGCCTGAAATTTGTGTACAAAGTATGAAATTTTGCACAGTTTCACTATGCATTGCATAAGTTTGTGTAATTAGAATAGAACAAACACTTATTTCCTCGAGTGACTACTTGAGGCTCATCCCAGAAGTCAGCAAATTTCAATTGACATCCATGTTAAGAATTCTTAGTTTTACAACTAAAACAAGCAAAGCTAATGCCTGATTACAAGAGTTTTTTTATTCACATCACTAATTTTGACCCTCACAACAACTCTGCTGACTTTTTATTATTCCTTTCTCGGGGTTTCTGCAGGTTTCATAAGGTTACATTTTTAAAAATCTTTTTAAGACTGTCAAGAATCAAATTTAAGACCTATATCATAATATTAAAAACACTTAGAAAACTTTTTGTTTGCATAATAAACAGTATGCTTCAAAAACATAATCTCTAACCATTATTTGAACATTTATGTAGGTTTTCTCAAACTCTGGCAGCCCTAACCATGCCTTTCATAAAGTTGAGCCTTTATGAGCAATTTCTCACATTCTAGCAACCCTAGCCATCATTTTTACATTTCTTAGAATTTTCACAAATTCTGGCAAACCCAAAAAACATGTTTATTCTTTTGAGCATTTATGCACATTTTCTCGATCTCTGGTAACCTTTTCAATTAAATGTTGTTACATAAGTAAATATCTGGCAACCCTAACAATCCCTTTAAAGATTTAAAGAGTATTTTGAGTGTCATTAGTGTTTTCTCAAACTCTGGCAAACCTAACCACTTTTAACGATGTTTTTAAGTTTGCTTCAAGACAGGTAGGAAGATAAGTATTATAACTATTTGACACTTAAAACCATTAAACCCCGCAAAGAAAATACCATCTCATAGCGAAAAGTACAGTTTTGAATGATTTAATGTTTTTTTTTTAATACCGAAACTTTTACAGTGTACAGTGTATTTTCGACAGCGCAGCACTAGTACAAGAGTGTGACAAACTGACTGTTTATCAGCACAAGGCTATGACAGTATGCGAGAGTAGATTTGCCACAGTATAACTAGACTAGTTTAGGAGCTGTCTGAAATTCGACAGCTCTTGTGGCTGATGGAACACACTGGTGTCTGATGTTGACAAGCCCAGAGATCTGCTCTTAATCGACATCAGAAAAGCCCTGATCTGCCCGAAATAAAAGACACTCATCCCTTTGAAACGCTACAGACTGTTTACATGTAAAACGGTATGAAAAAAACGAAGGCATGAAAATCATAAACACTCTGGTGACTATGCTGCTGGGGTTTCCATCAGGAGCATTAATAAAGACTGTATGCGGGCTGATATGATAAACAGAGAAGAAATAAATTGGGAGCGACTGTTCATCCCATGCGAGACAAATAGTGGGGTGAAATGACATCAGCTGGATGCAGGACACGGAGCCACTGAAATAGGCTGTGAAATTGATTCCATGAAGTGAATCATGATTTAATCCGCCACAGACAACGAGGTATAAATATTTCCTAGTAAGGATTGAACAACACGCACCATGTAAATGCGACTTCTCAAGGTTGCTCTTTAGTACGGTTAAGCATCTGCTTCAGGAACTTATTTTTGGAACTTTGATGCTGTTGATGTATGTTTTGGTACCAAGTACCTTCTACATTGTATTTTGGTTAGCTATGAATTCCTTCCTTATTCTCTCCATCCCTCTCTCTCCCTCTCACACACGCACGCACGCGCACACGCACACACACACACTTTTGATTTTTCAGCTTGTTGTCTGCATTTTTTCTTCAAGGTGAATGTATGATTCAAGGTAAATGTATGATATGGGATGAATATTCCTAGCTAAAATCATATACTCAACAAGGAAATACATCTTTATATTTCATTTAGTTGTGTGACTAACTAAAGGTACACTACACTTTTTGAGTAAATCAACTCTTTATCAATCTCCCTCTGGGTTTATAAGAAGCATTATGAGCTTTCTTCAGCCATTCTTCAGATCACATTAGCATAGCTTAGCATAGATAATGGATCAAATCAGGTTCTGGAGGTCCGGAACCCACCACATTTTTGTTGCAATATTGCTTTAGCATGCATAGTACTCTAACACAAGACACACCAAGAGGACCTTAATTAGTTCTATAGGTGTGTTTCATTAGTGTTAAATAAAAAAATGTGCATATCTTCAGACCTCCAGACCACTTAGATCAGGGGTGTCCAACGTCGGTCCTGGAGAGCCCTGCACATTTTTGGTTCAACCATCATGAAACACACCTGTGGCACTAATTAAGGTCCTCTGATTGGCTGAAGTAGAGTAGTATGCATACTACAGCAGGGTTGCAACTAAAATGTGCAGGGCTTTGGCTCTCCAGGACCAACGTTGGACACCCCTGACTTAGATCAATGGGAAGAGGCTGATATGGATAGAAACTGTCAAAAAATCCTTTAACATATAGAACACTTCACAAAGAACACCACAAAAGAACCTTACACAAGCCTCTCTGCAGGGTTTCTCTGTCCCATCTCCTGGTGCTGTTCTCTCGCTTACTTGTTTTAGAGTGACGTGTCTAAAAAAAAGTTTCGGGAATGGCACGTGCAGTCAATTAGCGTTGGGTGGTCTACCCATTAAGCTTAGAGATCCACCCTTTATGAAGCATCAGTTTGCCCAGTTTCATTGAACGATCAACAGCAAAAACCTTCCACCACCCCTTCGTCTCACTTTTTAGGGGGGGTCTTCAGGCTTCAATTATGCCTGAACCAGAAGCCCTCCTGCGGACAGCTGCCATGGTACATTTACATTTATGCATTTGGCAGACGCTTTTGTCCAAAGCGACTTATAGAAGGTGAAAGTCACTCGTGGAGATGCTGGGGATTGATCCCAGAACCTCATACATGCAAAGCAAGCACTCTACCACTAAGCCCCCCCCCACTGCCCCCCCCACTGCCCCCCCCCCCCCCACCCCCTCCCAATGCGTTTATACCTACCAATTTCTGCCTGTGCTACCAAGGCAGATTTCTGGAAGTGCGCCCTTGTAAAATCAGATAAGAGAGCACTTGTTTAAGGATTGCTTGCAGAATCATGAGTCCTATTTGAATCTCGTAGAATTTGTATTAAGATTTATTCAGAGATATTTCTCAACTTTACAATGATTACATCTTGTTTTCAGCGAACAATAGTTTCAGAAAACACAAACTTCTATTAACTTCATAATGAGATACGTAAATTACATGAGATATATGAGATTATAAAATAATGAAAACATGATTGAAAATAATTCTTCTAACAGGATCCATACTCTCATCATAGTTTGTTAACGCTTAAACATTAATTGTATGTGTTGTTTTCATCAACAATGACAATTATTAAACTAATCCTTTTTTTTCCTCTGTTATCCTGAAAACTTGAGATGAACACTAGTGCTCACTGACAAGACGAGCGTGGACGAAGATGTTATTAGTGACACGGTTACATTTCAAACACTGAGATTTCTGCTTTTCTTAATTGTTACCGGTCAGAAATGTAATATTTTAGACCTGTTGTTTTCCTTGGGTGTGTAGATCAACAGCAAAATTGACTGACAGCAATGTTACCGATGTTCTGTTAAAACCCAGCTTGAACAGACAACTATATTTAATTGATATTGTTTATCAAGATTATATTAGAAAATTGAAATCATTATATTTAGTCTCACTAATAATCAAGTGTCTCACTAAAAAAATAATAACTTTTATTAAAACAAAAACATCAATTAAAAACATTTCTAATCAACTAAATATTATATTATATTGACTACAACTAGATGGAAAAAAATATTTTTGGTGACTGAAACATGAATTAAACAATTACATTTTTAAATGAATAAAATGTGACTACACCTAATTATCAGTTTCAACAAAAACGCTAAGACTAAAACTAAAACTTAAGTGGCTGAACAAAACAACACTGGTTATTTGAACAAGTGAGTCTCTCAAGAGATTATAAACAGTAAAACACAACTTACAAACTCCATGGCAGATGGCACTTTTTCTCTAAAAAATGAGTTCCCTTAGGCCTCCCAGAGACACCTGTTTGTGTATTTACGTGCTTTTACTGTGAATATAATGTAAAGAATACACTCCTATGTAAAAAATAAATGAAGACGTGCCTAAGAAATCTTAATCAGAACATGGTTAGACTCTCGGTGCCATGAATCTGATGGTAATTACTCTCCCTAATGTCATTGCAACATTAAAGGGACTAGGCAATTACTGCAAAATCCAATTCTAAAGTGCAAACTTGGACACACATTGACACTTCGCTGTGGAAGGCAGATGGATTATTTCCTTCAACCATTCCCAAACGAATCTTAAAGAGGCTGTGGGAAGGAAATGATATTAGAAGCTGATTGGTTGCTGGAACAGAGTCTTCAGCAGTGAGTGGGTGACGGGATCAAACCACAGAACAGAGCTCGTGCTTATTACACCCAAGCACCTCCGTGCCACATCGCTCAGTCCAGCCATTAACCCGCTGTCACCTAAACACACCACAACACCAGAGTTTCTGAGCCAGAACCAGGCTGGAAGACACTCGGGTCAGGCTTGGGGTTCAGAAATCAAACAAAACCAAAGTCAAGCGGGTCCATGTAAAAAACTAACAAACAAATAAACAATAAAAATACCAATTAATGGTTTTATCTTCTGACATGAAGCCGAATGTGCTAGCAATATAGTGATCTTGGTCATTCTTGTAGCAGCTGCTAATAGTGGGACTGAGATTTGCAGTAAAAACTATTTGTTTCATACATTGTAAGTAATTGTTGATCTCTGTTTGATGTAAGCACTACCCCGCCAGTTCTTTGGAATGGGTCAGAGGATTGTACTGCTGTTTTTCTTTTTGGAACACTAAAAGTGTCAAGTCAATGTTGTTTTCCCCCCAAATAAATTTTCAACTAATTGATTTATCCATGGAATTATACCTGCTTTTTGGTTGCTTTAAGTGCTGGCAACCAAATTTTTTTATTTTTTAATATTTGGGAAAAATGCTTAAAAAAAAAAAATATATATATATATATTATTAAAAACAATAGAATAAAGATAACAAAAAACAAGGATGACAAAAGAAACTAACAGAAAACTTACACTTTGAGTACGGAAAATTTCCAATTGATAGCAGATTTCTAAAAGTAGAAAGCTGGAGGATCGAGGTTCAAAAGGTGTAAAACCATCTTAACCATCTTTACATGCCGATCACAATGATTAACAAAACAATCAAAATGTAAACGTTTTTCAAGAGCATTTCACTGACAAGAAATATCTTAAGAACTGTATTAAATCTCAAATGGTGTAATATAATTGCCACTTAAAGCTCTGCTAGATTGCCCTTGTTCTTCAGAAATCGATTTGATTGTTCATAATATCTTTGTTTAATGAAGAACATCCTACTCATCAGATTTAGAGCATACAAAAAATAGACTGATTCCTCTTGCTGCCACTTTCATTTGATTGTACTTTCTATTAAGATACATCAAGAAATAGTAGCTGTGAACTCAACAGCTTTTGTCTTTCAGCAGAGATTTTAAAAGACAAAAGTTTGAATACTAAGCTGATATGAGCATAGAAAAATTTACTTTGAAATGAAAAACTAACAGAAATCCAAGGTGCTATTTCATTTTCGGTCAATCGAGTTGTTTGTTGTAATTGAGACTTACAACAAACAATCCTATAAAATAATGATGTAACTCTTTATCATTTTTAAATGATAAATCACTTGACCCGAGAGGAATCAAATCTCTGGGTTTCTTTTCAAGTGTTTCCTTTGTGACTATCAGGCTCTGTTTTTCTCCTCTGTGACAGATCAGAGCCTGCTGTTGAAAGAGGTTTTACCTCTGATCCTCCAGAATCTAAGACCTTCCTGCCATTTCTTCAGAGTATAAAAGAGACTAGTGAAGAAAAAAATAACAAGGCAGTATCTTGACAAGAATCAAAAATCAGCCAATGCCTCCACAAAAAGTATGAACAGCCAAGTCACTAATCCACACACACCTATACAGTCCAAGTCTGCTCCGAGGGTGGGCACATGTCCAGCGCGAGCAGTCCTTCACAAGAGGAAGCATGTTTTATTCATGAGTGCCAAGGCATCTCTACACATGAGCTATTATATTTCTCAACCCTCATTTATAGCTCTCGTGTGCGACGCCCAGATAACAGGGGAAAATTGCCTAGAGGGCTGAGAAGACACGGCAGGAAGTAACGCCGGCTATCATAACACCCAGCTGGAGAGATGACAGAGAAAGAGACATTTATCAAGGCAGCAGAGGCACCTTTCAACACACACCATGTACATCTCAATGCAGCCTCGGTCCAAATTAAGACTCAGAGCAGAGGTATTCTGGGGTCGGGCTGGAGTAAGTATAGCTCCAGACCGAAAGCTAAACGAAGCAGCAGTGATTGCCGTGCCCCCTCACGGTTACTCCTACACACTTATACCTCGCTGTGTGAACAATCACTGCTTTGAGGAACGCTGCAAGAGCATGTGACCTGAATGCTTCGAGGATCCTTGGAAAACACACTTGCTCACACACTAACGTCTGCACATTCTTTAGAAACTTTTAAATTGTCTAGCAATGCTGCTAGCATGTTAAGTAAAAAAAGATTACAAAAAATATAGATTTTTTTCTTGTTTTTTTTTACTTGGCTCACAATTCTGTGTTCATGATGTAATTTGTAGCATGGGAGTCTAAGCATAGACTTGGTAAATATTTTGTGGATCAAAAACTTATCACAAAAAAAAGTGTAGTAGTCACTAAGGTAGGAAGGAATAAAGAAAAAACATAACAATACACGTGGAATGTTTTGGGGATATTGTGCATTGGATAAGAAAATATACAAAATGTGTCAGTGTCATCTCCTCAAAAATATTAGTTTAAAGACTTTGTGTAATAATATTAATTAAAATAAATTAATCTAGTTAGAAACCATTTGGTAGGGATCACTCCCCTAACCTGAGCGCCTTGAGCGAAATCTCAATACCTGCTTCCACAGCACAAGACTTTATAAAGTATGTTTGGCTATATTTCCTATTCTTCTCACTCCTTCACAACACCAACTCTAACACACCACACATTTAAGAATGTTTTAGAAAAATATATCATACAATTTTATCAACACCATATTAATTAATCACTTAAAATATATATTTTTCACAATTAATAAATAGCTATCAATTATCTTTGCCCCCCCCCTTAGTTCAGGCACCTCCTCAAACTATTGTCAGCTTTCAGTAGGTTCTTACAATCAAATCTCATAAACCATTACCTGTTCAGTAACACTCAGATATAGTTTGCTGGACAAGGAAACACAATTTTTTAGCATTACATTTACATTTTACATTTATTTTCATTTACATTTATGCATTTGGCAGACGCTTTTGCCCAAAGCGACTTACAGAAGGGGAAATCACCAATGCCCCTGGGATGTTGAGGATTGATCCCAGGACCTTATACATGCATGTGCTCTACCACTGAGCTCTACCCCTACCCCACCGGTAAACCTGTCGGAGACCAGTCAGCGTCATTCCATGAGATCGCCAATTCACACCCCCCTGAGACTCATCGCCAAAGATCCGAGTCAACTGTATTCTAACAACAATCATCCATTGCACCATGTTGGTTTCACTATTAAAGGACTACATCTCCCAGTACCTCTCATTCACCAACTGTTAGGTTACTCTGGAAGGTTTCTTTTCACAGCAGTTGACTCATTACTCTCACCTTCTCTACTTAGTGCATTCTTCACTCTTCTACTGATTTGGCTGTTTGTGTTTCCTCCACTGCTGCGCGCTTGTGGTCTATCTGCATTGGTCTACCTTATTTGTCTTGCGTGCTGTAATCTCCTCACCGTAACTCTAAAACTAAAGGGAAAGTGGTTCACTGAGTGTGAGATTAAACTCTATGTACTGATCCCTTGTGTGTCTGCAATGGACCACTACTCCCGTGTTCCATGTCAGTTTTTCTTCAACTACCTGTTCAGCGCCAGAAGTATTTTTTTTCCATTCACGTCAATGGATACGATTGCAATGGAATTTTACAAAACTATGGATCTAACTAACCTCTTAATTAAACCGTGACAAATGATCACACAATGGGACACAGCAGTATATCAACGCTGCACCTTTAGAACGGAGGAACTTACAACTTTTACATTTTTTTTTACACAAAGATAAAATATGACCATAAAATGGTAATACTGCATATCTAACTAAATTAACACCTACCCATGATCACTTCTGAACAAACAAACCCACGCTATCAACACAACACTCCTATCTGAAAGCTCAAACCAGAACCACATTCACAACCAAGAAGAATGTAGGGAGTGGGCCGTGTAAAAAGTTTATTGTTAACAAAAACACAAGACCAGTTTAAAAGGCAAAATTTGTTTCGGTTGGCTCTCCCCTATATACACTGAACCAACATGCTAGAAGGGGGACCAGGTGTCAAACTGATTAAATGGTCTGATAACATTCAGAATGAGTAGCTTGAACATTCCAGGTTTTGAATTTCTTTTTTATGATGAGTATTTAATTGCACACTACATTGCTGAGACCAAAATAAGACACTTTAAAAAGTAAACCAAATTTACAAAACTACTTTACTATTGCTCTGAAAATTGTAAAGCATCTGGAAGAGCTCTATACAAATTGAAGCATTGTTATAATTCTTATTATTTATCGTGACTGATGGAAGATGGATAAACAGACAGGCAGGCAGCTAGGTAGAAACCTTGGATACCTGAATACAACCTTTAGCTGCATTATAATTTGCTTCTTGGGTTATAAATAGTGCCTGGCAGATGCTATAAAAAGTTGCTTGTCCTTGTTTGCTGTATTGAGATGCCTGCTGGAGTCACTGTCCATGGTTCTGAATGGCACGATACTATGGAACGTGTGCCAATTTGATTCCAAATGTTATTTTTTAAAAGCCATGTCATGTATTCCATAATCCTGTTGGATTTTCCTTGAAACTTATTTTGACGAGGGGAACAACAAGCTGTATTATGCATGGTTACTGTTAAATTAAATCTAAACTACAGCTACTCTAACCATCTGTCAGAGTCAGAGTCATTTTATGACGATGATTTATGTACTTGCCAAGCAATCTGATGAATGAAAGCACCATTTAACACATTTGCAATGTAAACAACATGATTTGCAGCGATAATACTGCCACAAGGAATCGTTATTTAATGGTATGTCTCACAGCATAAATTAAAATTAAAATTAAAAATACACAACATTCACAGATTGGCGTTTTGGAATGTCCTTGCTTTAATTTCAAATTAAAACAAATATATTCTCATCCTCATATACCTGGGAAGGAAAGTCTGTTCATCTTCGGTGAAAGCAAAGACAATGATTCCCTTCACAGACACCTTCATTTAAAAAAAAAGAAGCTCATCCAAAAACCAAAACACTTCACCTTAATTCAAATATAAAAGTATGAGGCATTAAAAATGAAGGAAAAGTCAGCAAAAACAAACCAACGTGAACGGTGTAAGCTGCAAGAAAAGTTTCCATTAAAACGTCACCAGGTCTAAAAAGGACTTTTGGGTAAAGAAACGATCAAAATAAAAACAAATGCTTCACGTGGTGACAGCAAAATCACAAAACTCTCATGAACAACATCGCAAAATGCAAGCAAAGCATAGAGGCTATCTAAAGCAAAAGTCAATGGAGGAGAACAAAAAGCAAAAATGGTTCGAAACAAACCTCATCGTACACATATACGAAAAAAGAAGCTGCAAATGCCATTTAAAAACCAGTTGCACGGTTCCACACGACCGCAAGCACGTTCTGGCCAGTGTCGCTCAGTAGCGAATAGCCCCGAAAGGAATCCCTGCATCCTAAAAACTTGAGGCACGGAAGGAAAAACGCCTCAAAACAACACTTTCCCCAAACCTCAACGCTTAAACCCCAGCCAAAAGGAGAAAGAAAAAAACAAAAAGAGCAAGTGAAAAGACAAAAAGGGTTACAAAAAGACCTGGAAACGTACTCACCGAGCGGGAGTAAAATGTTGCGCGAAAAATGCGTTATGGCACAAAACACAGTATGGCGAACGAAGCGCGGTCTCTCAGTCTGTGAGCCCTCGCTGCGGTCACGTGACTGCTGCTGCTGCTGATGCTGATGCTGCTGCCTGGAGCGGCGAGAAGAGGAGCTGACAGGAGACGCCGTTCGCTAGTCCTTATCATTCCACACTGAGAGCCTTCCGCGACTCGCCCGTTGTCTTTTCACCGACTCTTTTAAGGTTGCGGAGCTCCCATGATGTCAGACTCAACGTAACGTTTGAAGAGAGGCTCTAAACGCAGTCTCTTCTGTTTCATGTGGGACGATAAACATGTATCAAGTGATGCGCGTTCACGTCATGCACGATGATATTATCATCAAGACATACTTCTGTGATTTCTGTGATGTTTGAGATTAAATCTTTGCAAATAAAGATGTAAGAGAATTTTTCAATAGCAAAAAAATGAGTTTGTCCCTAAAGGGAAATTCTATTGGAATTCAATTCTGAACTGTATATGATAAAAAAAATGTTTTGTATTTTTAGAGACTAAAAACCCATCTTAAAATTCCACATAAAATTGACCCAAACTAACATTTTCTTTGAGAAATGTATAGATATTGATGAAAACCGATCTTTTTGTAATGACTTTGAAGAATCCATATTTAATTTATTTCTGTATATTGTCAAAAACTGAAAACTTTTTGGGAAAACTGTTTCTCTTCCCTTTCAACAATTATTAGAGTATGCATTCTCACCTAACTCAAAGAACATCATTCGTTAATTTGAACATGATGACAAAAAATATATACATTTTGTGTTAAACATTAACATTAAACATTAAACATTAACATTTTGTGTTAAACTTAATGTTAAACATTTTACTCCCAAAGAAGACTCAGGTCTTAACAATCCCTGAATCTCCCGTCAGAAAACCTTCCTCACCCCAGAAGCCCACTTTGAGGCGAGCACTCGCTGTACACTTACTTGCTTCTTGTATGTTACTTAAAAATAAATTAACAAATAAATCAATTCATGTAAAAAGAATGAGAAGAAAATAAAAATCAATATCAAATGTATAGATAGATGGATAACTTCACCTGTGGCTAAGCACTGTGTTTTACTGTTTTATTAGTTAAAGGGTTGCAAATGTAGTTTTGTTTTGTATTGTTAAAGCCGTTAGAGTAGCTGTCCATGGTTATGAAGGACACCTTATATTTTGAAACAATTCAACATGCTCTAAATAAGTTCATTTTACTGTCACACACAAGTTTTTGATTGACACAATGAACTATTCCAGACTGCAGCCAAAAGTGACACATTTTTTTGCAACAGCTAACCCACTAACTTCAACGGGGAAAATGTTTACTGACATGTACACATGATTTATACTATTTAAAAGAATACTATTTCAAATAATTTACTTACATATGGTACTGAGAGAGAGAGAGAGAGTGAGAGAGAAAGAGAGAGAGAGAGAGAGTAAGAGAGAGAGGGAGAGAGAGTGAGAGAGTGAGAGAGAGAGAGAGAGAGAGAGGGAGAGGAGAGAGAGAGAGAGAGAGAAGAGAGAAAGTGAGAGAGAGAGTGCTAGAGAGAGAGAGAGGGCTAGAGAGAGATGAGAGAGGGAGAGAGAGAGGGGAGAGAGTGAGAGATAGAGGAAAACATGGTTGAGGAGCAGATGACTGAGCAAACTATCTGTAATTTCCCACCTGTCACAGGTTACTATGACGACATAAACAAACTTTACAGAACCGTAGCTATGGTTACACACTATGGCAGACATGCCTGAAAACACGAGGAAACTACAAGAGTGTGTGGAACAGCAAAAGCACACAACAAACACCAGGGGAAACACCGAAGAGCGTTACTATTTCTGAAGCAAGATCTGAGGACTGACTTATAATGAATAAATATCAATTTCTGGATGTTCTTTACCAAGCACTTTGAACGAGTCTAGATCAGAGGTAATATATTTAATATAAAAGCAGCAGTTTTGCATGATGTTCTCTTAGAAACTTTACCATTAAAGACACAGTCTTAGAACCTAATTAATATCTGATGCCAAAAACAGCTGGTTACATGTAAAGAACAATAAAGCTATTCAGATTAAAATTCTCTTAGAGATTAGCCGTGCTAATGGTGACGATGCTTGGACATTCAGTTCAATAAAAGATGCACAGGAATACACCATGTATTTGGAAAATGATGAATGGGCCACTGAAGTGAGCTGTACACGAAAGTTTTAATCCAAAAGCAGCTTAATGCCATTCCAGTCAAAAAAAAAAATATACAAACTCAATGTTTGCCATGCATACTTTATACCAGAAGAGACAGCTTATAAGAAAATGCATTATAAGCTTCTTTATGTTATGTTAATATTAATGAATTAAAAATACAAATCAAAGCACAAGATTGCATCACTGGACTTTTGGTAACAGGGGCAGACATCTATGTACACCATGTAAGCAAAAACTCACTATTTATCAAAAAAGTACATTAACTACTAGAACAGCGTTTTAGACCATTAAATATGACTTGATTATGAATAAAATCACATAAAATGTTGTCCAAGTGTCGGAGGAGGTTGAGGAGAACGCAGGGTAGCGGAGGAGAACCATGACCATAAAAATACACTTTGTCAAAAAAGCAACATGAAAATTTTCATGAATTTAGGACATAAACACGAAACCGAAAGCGTGCATGAAGAGAGCGAGAGCGAGATGTCAGGGGCTACAGGCTACCAATAGGAGAGAAGGATACTAAAAACAAACACACAGCATTAAAGCTGGAACTGACCAATAGGAGAGCAGGATACTACACAGAACACACAGCATCGGGGCTGGAACTGACCAATAGGAGCGCAGGTTACTATGCAGAACACAAAGCATTAGAGCTGGAACTGACCAATGGTATTTCTCATGCATGTGTTTTTAGTATGTTGAATTTTATTTCGTATCATGAAGCAAAATAATCTTGTTTCAATCTATGTAGAAAGCAAGTGGAGACACATAATAAAGTGCACTGTTGCTGTTAAGTATCGTAATTGTTGTGGCCTTAAATTCATTGCTAACAGAAATTCTGCTTTACTGTAAGAGTTATTTCCGATTTCTAATTTATTATTTTATCACCTTAAAAGTCAAATGTGGACAAAGGATTTATTTTTTGTTAAAAATAGAATTAGCCTGTAAAATCAAACGTAGAGTGAAAATTGTTTTTCTTCTTCATTTTTAATTGATAAAGTGGACTTAATTCAAGGAGGTTTTGCATCTTCTTAGCCATTTGTAATATGTATAGAGCATATATATTTAGAAAAGCTGGATATAATCAACCATGACATCTTTATACGGAATGCCATGTCGAGTCTAAACAACCCATGCATAATACAGGCACCGTGATGGAGTTTGTAAGCTTATCATGGCTGAGCAGGTAGATCATAGGAGACACAGCAGAGAACATGCAGCTGAGGTTGAGGTCTGATGCTGTCTGATGTTGCAGTGCTTTTCTCTGTGCATTCTGTCTTTCCTCCTCGGGTTTACAGGAGCTGTGATGTCCTTGAGCTTTTATTTTGATGGAATTGGTCCAAAAGGCTTTTTCAGAGGACCACGCCAAGAAAAACAAGCAGACTCACGGACTGTGAAAACACGTGCAGCATTCTTATAAAAGAAATGGACAAAACTCGTTTTAAATGCAGAATCTATGTTGCAAAATTCTGAGAAACAGTTTTGCATTGATTTGTGTATCACAAACAATGCTGACATGTTGTATGTAATATACACCCCCTACGAGCAGAAGATGGGCAAAAGTAGATCTCCACGACATTTAAAATGGGTTACAATTTATGATGTATCCAGATTTATTTATTTTTTGAAGAGTGGAGAAGAGAGGATAGAAGAGGCGAGGAGAGAAAAGAGGAGAGAAGAGAGGAAACGAGAGGAGAATAGAGGAAAAGAGAGGAAAATGAAGAGAAGAGAGGACAGAAGGCGAGAGGAGAAGAAATGACAGAAGAGAGCAGAGCAGAGAACAGAACAGAAGAGAAAGAGAGAAAAGAAGAGGAGAGGAGAGGAGAGGAGATGAATTTTCTCCAATCAACCAAAGACTATAAATCATCTAAGTCCAAGAGTTGATATCACAGCCCCTGATTGGCCCACAGCCTTATATTACACCCAACCACTGAGCAGAACATTAGCTGTCAAAGAAAAGGGCTCTCTCACTAAAAACACAATCACTTTTTATAGACTTTTTAAAAGTTGTAACGTTATCTTTGACTACTTGATTTTTTGATTATAATAATATGAGACATTTTAGAAGATTACTCATCCGGATGAGGAGACTAACTGGCTAGCAACATGGTATGAAATATAGTTTTAGGGTCTATGATCCTTAGTATTTATAAAGAGGGTCAACAAAAAAATAATTCAAACCCTATTTCAATTGTCTATCACAGAAGACATTTTCATGACCTGTAAATGTTAGGTTTCCCCCCTTGTTGCCAGCACTCAATTAAAAACCCTGCAAGCTTATAACAGTAAATGTTTAGAACTCCTCGAAGTGGAGTAAAGTAAATTTTTAGTGTCTTTCTCTTTGACCTTCGCTTAGCCATTAACCACAAGTGACATTTAGATGCCTAACTTGTTATGAATTGCAGTATCCCCCTCAGAATATCAATAACACCCTCCGAAGCCATGAGTCAACGGCAGGAAAACACACCATCCTGAGCTGATGTTTATCATGCCAGGCATTATTGCCCTGCTCAAGAATTCCTGCGCAGCCTCCACCTTGTGAAATATTAATCAATAAACACGTATACATTATTTATCAGCTGATTCAGAGCATTCAAGAAATCGAGTCTCTTTTGGTGCTGCTTGTGGACTGCGATGAAGTAGAAAATGTATAAACATCAGTGAATTCTTTAGTGCAGTTGAGGAAAGAATAACACAGGTGTATGTACACATCGGAAACGAACGAATCATTGGGTTTGTTCATTTTGCATTTCGTACAAAACTACATAACCTCATGACTCTTTTTTTAAAAGGGCACCTACTATGAAACATTTGGAAGGTGTTTCCACATAAATGTGAGTAAATTCATCATACCTTTGATATAAAATTAGTATAAGTAACATTTTGATAAAAAGTCTGCATTGTTTTTAGATAATAATAATAATATAAAAAATGTGAATTACATGTTACATACTGTGATATGTTTTTTTTTTTACTTTAATTACTTTAATCTAGTTCACTGTAGTTGAAGTGTGTCATCATCAGCTGATTATTTGTGACGTACTTAAGCAATTTTACCAGCTTCTGTGGTGCAGCAGTGAACCCCCATCAGCAATCATTTCAGTGTTCAATCTCGCTGCATTCAATGGGAAAATGGTGGAACACAGGGACTGTCGGTTTCCAGCGCTACTTCCTTCTGATATTGTGAGGTCTCTGTGCAGCTCGATGTGGTCAGACAGATTAGTTCACAGGAATCTACTCGGGTAAATGCGATTTCTGTTTTCTAACTTGTTATGAAGACCAGTGTGATCATATTGTAAGACTGCTGCAATTCTCTCATGAGTTGTTTCTCTCTCTTTTGAGCTTTTTTTTCTGATGTGAGTGTTTATGTTCCAACCGCTAACTGACTGCAGTTAGTGTCGAATGTCATGTGACCTACACTGAGGGACACGTTTATATTATTCACTAATTTATTTAACACGAGGGGCACTTTTCTGTATAGTTAAATTATAGTTAGGGTAGGCAAGCTATGTTGACATAATTAGGTTACAATGTTTATTTCATTCTTTAGTAGTTGTTAGTTGTGTTAGGATTTGGCACCACTCATTGTTGGCAATATTTACTCTTCCTACTGATATCACATATACTCATATCACCTGCTCATATCACATCATATATGCTAATAAATCATTCTATTCAGACATTTCTGTTGGAGGTTGTCATTTATTTTCATTTCTATTGAATATATGTTTTTTTTCTAAAATGTATTTTGTTCACTCTTACCACTTTTACCAATATATTGTAACACATATACAAAGCAAGCAGAGTACTCTTACAAAATGGATTATTTAAACAATGTTTACTGTATATATGAATCCGTAAACCACTTTGTAAAAAAGTTTATAAAAAGAGTTTTAAATCATAGATGTTATTCATGAAAGGGCAGCTTTGTGCTTTGTTTTGCTGATTTTGCAAAAACTGATCAATCAACACCATTTCATGAATTTTTAAGATGTAAAAGGATTGTAATGGATTTACTGGCAACTTTATGGAAGATTTTAACCATGCGTGTCTAATCGATTGATAATTTCTATACTAATTAAGCAAGAATTCTGAAGACATCAATACATCCTTCTTCTTGTTGGCTTTGTCCCTTTTTTTCTGGAGTCGCCACAGCGGAATGAACCGCCAACTCATCTCCACCAGTAGGAAACAGCCACACATACTCATTCACACTCACTATGAACAATTATGCTTACCCAATTCACTTATACCGATTTGGACTTGTGGGGGAATGTGGAGCACCCAGAGTAAACTCACGTGAGAAAACATACAAATGGATAGAACATGCAAACTCCACACAAAAATGCCAACTGACCCAACCGAGGCTCGAACCAGTGACCTTCTTGCTGTCAGACGATATTCTGAAGACATATGACATGTTACTTCAGTTCTTGTAATGACAACACCTTCTGGAAACCTTCTGAATTGGACCCAAAAAAACCTAACCCTTCTGAAAATGCAGTCATATGACATCAACATCCAAAATGACTTGAAAATGGGATTAAATACGATAATTCCTGCAAAATTTTAAGTGAAAGCATTTTTAACAATCTCAGGTTTTTAAAATAGTCTTTTGCTTTACTCCCAATTTAAACATAGAGGCAATTTGATTTAAAAGGTAAGAAGAATATAAGAGAACATCAGTAGATCAGGGAGCACAGGGTACTGTAATGTTACGCAAGAGTGAGCTTTAGCACCAACACATGGGAGCTGCCAAAGAACACAGTGGGCGACACAAAGGCTCTTGGTCAGCGGGTTTTATCGTTTCATGGTAGTCTGAGTTTATTACCGCATTTGAAATAGATTAAATTTCTATTGCAGCTCTCTCCCTGGCCTGACATACAATAACTGGACATTACCAATTTATGTGCAATATGGACATCATTTCTTATATTGCCATAAACTGAAATATTATCCTTATTTTCGAGCTTTCCATCTCTCAGCGGTGCTGGAATCATGCTATTGTTTACTATAGTTTAAAAACAGATTGATGATTCATTTTTAGAAATGCATGCCTAGCACAGACAGATGGCTTCTCTGCTGGAGAGTTTGTGTTTGTTTTAATCTTGCTTACTAAGTTGCTCTCTCTGCACTTAAGGGAATTCTTCATTTTCTCTCGTCACTGATGTCCTCATTTTCCTCTCTCAGATTTACAGTACGATAATGCTTCTCTGAAAAGACTGCAATACAAAACTATTCAATATCTTCACTAATTGAGTAATCAATGACCTTTAGTTTTTTGGCACATTTGTTTATGCAAATAAATCCTGAAAATGTCAAACCGGTAGTTTAAAGTTGCATTTATTTATCTTATTGTATAAACCTTCCAACCACTGTCCCAGCTGTTACCAATTCACAAAAGGGCCACACACACTTACTATTCACAGTCACACCACTTCTATTAACTTACCAACTACAAATGCCAGTTTTCCTACTGTGGCAGAAATCAAGGTCCATCAAGAAAGTCTACAAAGGGGAAAATGGAAACTTCACACAGTGTCACGTTTCGTAGGAGAGATCGACAAGACAAGGATTATAAGGGAGTGACTTTAATTATAAAACTCAAGGAGGAAGAACAGAGGAATGCCACTGGCGTTAAACAAGGAGAACAGGCTTCGTATAACAAACTTAACAGTCAGCAGAGGAGATAATCAAGCCGTGTGTTGAGGAGCTGGAGACGTTCAGGAGAAGGCTGGCTGGTGAAGGAGGAAGGAGTCTCATGGACGGTGTAAAGATCATCAGCGGGTGTGTAACCTTGAGGACCGATCGGTGAACTGAGTGAGGAGTTAGTTTTTGTAGCAGTGGTGAAAAGGTGCCGCTAGGAATCGTTGGTGAAGATGCAGATGTTCAGTATTCTGGTGATTGTGGTCGTGTGACTGTGCGCTGCGAGGTTGAGCCGGGTGAGGATGTGACACACAGAGAGTTTTGCAAGCCAGCAACATAACCAGGGACAATATGGCCGAGAGGCAACTAGGTAAACGATCATTGTGCAAGTTTTGAAACATAAAACAGTTTCCCTCTTTTTTATATTTTTTTTAATCGAGTAAAGGTAAATTAACTTATTTCGGAGTAATTTTTGTCCTGCTTTTTGTAGAGTTATGTTAGCACCGTGCCCCACAAGTTAAGTTTAACTTTTTTTTGTTCATTGAGAAAGAAAATTGTAAGTGTTTATAAAGAAAAACACATATTTAAGTACAAGGTTTACTTGATTTAATATGATGATTGAGAGTCTTTTGGATATTTTAACTCCGTTTAAGTGTTATCTATACTCTATCTTTCTCCTCATCCGCTTCTCTCTCTTGTATAGCCCCCCTCTCTCTTTCTCCTCTCTCTTCCATATTTTTCTTCTCTCTCTCATATATCCTTTATCTCTTTCTCTGCTCTTTCCTCATCTCTTCTGGCTCTCTCTCTTATCTACACTAAATCTCCACCTCTCTTTTCTCCCCCATCTCCTCCCTCTCTCTCTCTCTTTCTTTTCTCTTCTATATTTCTCTCCTCACTTTCTTACCTCCTTTATCTCTATCGCTCCTCTTTCCCCTATCTGTTCTCTCCCTCTAACTCTCTCCTTATCTCCTCTATCCCTCTTGTAATCACCTCTTGTATTATCTCTCTCTCCCCAATCTCCTCTCTCTCTCTCCCTCCCCTCTCTCTCCCCAATCTCCTCTCTCTCTCTCCCTCCCTCTCCTCTCTCTCCCCTACTTCCCCCATCCCTATCTCCTCCCTATCTCTCTGTCTCTCTCTCCCTCTCTCTCTATCCCTATCATATATGTATATACAACAGTGTGTAATGTTCATCTTTAAATGTGTCAAAGTGTGAAGTTCTTTGCCCTTTTGCAGACATGCCAACTAAACAGTCAAAACAGGAGTTACGTGAGAGAAACTTGAAAATCAGAAATGGCAGAAGATGAAGCTCACCTAAGGGAAAAGTGAGTGAGTAAACCATTCATAGCTTTTATTCAGGAACATACTATAGGTTTCCCAAATCCTGGTCTAAACACGGCTTAACAACTACAAGTATGTTGATCAAACTATGAGATTGACGCTATATTCTTATCTGTTACAGAAGCTTCTATATATATATATATATATATATATATATATATATTTATATATATCAGATGCAGTTTACCAATGAATTCAACAGCAATACTTAATGCTACTGTTTAAGCAAAAAAAGCAAAAACACTATACAAAAATCACCTTGATTTCAAAGACACTAAAATCATCAAGAACTTAATGGGATAAGCAAGTACTTTGATGTAACTAATTGTACTCCTGCAGAGATTAAAGAAATGAGGTATCATTGTGTCCATAGTCTAATCTCCTCACTACCGTATGTCAGATGTAAAAATCTGGTTCTCAACCATTCCGTTTAAAGGAAACTTTTCAAATCCAAACTGATCTGACGGTGATTGTATTCTTTGTGAGATCAGCTCTCTGGTGAAAGATGAGAATGACACACAGTGAACACAAAACAGCAGCAGAAAGTGTCAAGCTCGAGACAAATGAAAGCAGGCGTCACCTTCACACAAAAGCCCCCCTTCTGCTGATCCGGGCAAATGGCCTTGAGATCATCAGGGTGATGTTTCCTGAGCTGACTGGTCTGGATTAAACATGGAAGCTGTGGTAGGGAGCGAGGGGTCAGTCCTTTGTGTCTTAGTGAAAAATAGCATTCTTGTGAATTGCTAATTCACCTCTACAAAGACTCGATCCTGAATCCTTCTCCCTGGAGCAGGAAAGGCCAATTACGCCCGCTAACTCAAACTGCACCACTGCTCCATCATGGGAAATTGCAATGGCACGACCCTTCGATTGTCATTTAACTTACACTTCCTTAATGGTCTCGTAAAATTTATCTTATCTGTTAATGGCCTATTAGCGCTGTGAAATAGAAGCTCTGGGGATAGGAGACGAAACTGCTTGATGAAAAAAATTGATGAGTTTTTCGCAGTTCAGAGATACATCTATTTGAAACAAAAGTTGTCTTTGATTCAACAGTGAGTGCTACTATTTAAATATTGAATTAATGTTAGTTTATCACAATTTGAGAGCAGAAGATCTTACATCAAGACCACAAACTTCTGTTTTCTCTCTCAGTCTTATTTTACCCAGATTATGTAAATATACTAGAGAGAAAAGTATTTGACACCCTCCTTAATTGTGATAAGTTGGTCATAAAGAAGTTTTTTTCAACAGCACATAATGTCACATAATGAAATCCTGTAAAAATGCATTTTTAAAAAAATTTTTAAATGTTTTTTGTGCGTTTAGAAAACTTCAGTTGTATTGTTACACTTATTAATCGAAGCCCAAATATTAACAATAAATTAAATATGTGAGTGTTGGCAAAAGACCATTGCGTAACAGGATCTACAATGGTGCATTATTCATTATTAAACGCATTTTGTGTAGGCATAAAAGGCATCCGATGTACAGAGGGTGATATTTTGCATATACGTTGTGTGTTTAAAATTGAAAAATGCAAGCTTAACCATTGTACATCCCTTAGTTATATAAAAGAATTAATTTGTTTTGTGCTTTCATGCACATTGACCTGCTGCTGGGGAATCATTTCAATTTCCCAATGGGACACAAAATTGTGAAAAATATATATATGTATATATTTTTTTTTCCAGAAAAACAGTATTTGCAGCATATTTTACTATACATTCATATATTATTGCATTCACTTAATAAGACAAGTAATTGTTCATATGTTGCGGCTGGAAGGGCATCCGCCGCGTAAAACATATGCCATAGAGTTGGCGGTTCATTCCGCTGTGGTGACCCCGAAAGGGACGAAAGCCGACATGAAGATGAATGAATGAATAATTGTTCATATAGGTCAAAACCTTTTCTAAACATAAAAAATTACTATTGTGACAGTACACACCACATACTTTACCATACAAAAAACATTCAACATTTAAAACTATATGCTGTCCAAATATTAGAAGAAACATGCTCACCCTTTATATGAATGGTGTTGGTCTTGTCAGTTGCTCTCTGTTTATTTTATACAGTATGATATATATGCAGGGTCTGCAATAATCAGTTTCTGAAAAATCCTGCAGGGAATAAGCGAATAATCCATCAAAATGAAGAAGGATCTCAAAGAAATCAGGGATTTGAATATTGCCCGAGTGTTACTTTAATAAGGGACTCTAAACAAATACATGTAAGCACATTGGATGAGCTTTGTGATTTGTGATCAGACTAAACAAAAAAAATCTCTCGAGGTGTAGTGGAGCGGCTGACTCACCCGTCCCTCAACTCACACCTAAGATTGCAACAAGCCAATCTACAAACCTTCAGTCAGAAAACTCATATTGCATTCCATCCCTTTCCACCCCTCCAGATGTCTGAGGCTTCACTCTGCTCTCGTCTCCTGACGGCCTGCACCGGTTTATCCCTGAGAGTCAGCATGCTCTTAAGCTTGTAAATGAGAGTTCTCTGGTTATGACACTTTTCATCAGACACCTCACTCTGAATTGCATGTGAAATGTGCTTGATGGTCCTCACTTTGCTCCTGGTGCAGATTATTCCACACCAGTGAGTTTGCTCTCTCTTGATCGACCCTCTTGTGCCCCTCTATTTCCTCTCTCACTCTTTTTCGTCTTTTCCTTTTGCCAGTCGCTTTGCTTTTTTTCTCTCTGACAGATGCCATTCTTTGCTCAAGGAAACAGGTGACCTGTGCTTTCCCGGCTCCGCCGATCAAATACTCAGAGAGGTGATGGATTTTTCCCCCTGCAATCATGCTTCTCTGGTTATTAAATTATTTACAGCACTGTAGTTCCTTTAGTAGCGCTTCCAACGGTTCAATGGAAAGGAAATGACTGACGCTGGTCATGAAAACTGATTGCTTCCTTCTCATTCAGCTTTTTAATTGGCTACATCAAAGAAGTGAACAGCAATTGTCACTGTATTATCTATATACAGCCTTCTATATTGAAAAAAATTGAGAAAACAAACACACCAGGCTACATGGGGGCCTATTGCAATATTACATTGTGTTTCTATAATTGCAGCATACAAAAGGATCGAATCAAGCCTGAAGACTGTAATGGAGACTGAAGTGAATTCATTTTATAACCTAGATTTTTGCAACCCTAACAGCTTAAAAGTCAATTTATGTCATAACAAATGTAAGAGTCATATTATTGCAAGCTTCTTTATAAAGTCTTTCAAGAGTTTTGAGACTAGAACCAAATGGGAGGTTTATTTTGTGTCTGTGTATATGTCTTGAATAATTTTTATTTCAGGATTTTGAGCTGCTTGAACTCTAAACGTTGTTCAAACCGGTTTCTGAAGTAAAACTTTCAGCCAATCAAGAGGAGGTTTTAAAATCAGCACCAGGTGCTATTGTTCTAGAGGTGTCGCTGTTTCTGAGAATTCAACTGAGAACTGTTGGTAATTATAATATAGTCAATGGCTCTCTATTCCTTTTGTGTGTACAACACAGTACAGAGCAAATCTGAACCCTTTTGACTTTTTGTTAATGACCTCACATATTCGCAACGAATATTAGCTCAATGTTGTACCAGACAATATGTCTCAGATGTTCTTGAATTTAGACTTCTTTGAAATGTTTATACAAAATCACATGTATTGTCTTTCAGCACAATCCAGGGAATGTCTGGGAGCATTATATTTTGTGTCTGACTGCTTGACTTGGTTTCATGGGTAGAGTATTTTGTTGATTAGTTTTGTTACAACTATATACAAGTATACATGCAAAGTATTCTGCCATCTCAGTTCATATTTCTGAAAGGTTAAAAAAAAACAACAACACAATTTTTACCTCAACAAAACCGATTTTGGTAAAAACAAGACGTTTGGGGAATCATGTCAAAAGACTACGCTCACCATGCCTTTCTCGGTACGCAGGCATTTTTAGCTGTTTGGTGTGTTTTCGTAATACAAGCTCAGTGGAAAAGTGAGAGAGTAATTTAATAATAATTCAAAGTAAATATGCAATGCAAATTTCTCTGAATGAGGAATGCATTGCAGCAGGATCCTCAAATGATCTCATGTAAGAGTTTTCAATACTGTTTAAACAGCTGGAAAGTTTCAACTGAGGTCTCTTTAAAGATAAGTTTATAGCTAAGTAAAACCCTACACTGAGAAATCACACACCGCCCCTTTAAGGACTGAAACCTGGTCCACACGAATATAGGTATTTTATTTAGTAATTTTCCTTGTTGCAATTTGTTTTGGTGTTTTTATCCACAGGAGCAATGGAGTGAAAATGTTTCCAGAGCGTACTTGCTCAGAGGATGGATACATCGTTTAGCAAATAGTACTCTCCGCAGCAGCTAATTATAGGAGCCTTGCCTCCCCTCTCGCTTACAAGATGGACTGACCTGAACACACAACAACATTAACCCATCATTCCTGAAAGTCAAGTTCTTTCTCTCACCTCCGCTGTGAGTCATGACCAAACGGACAAAATCTCAAAAGCAGCAGCTGAAATGAGCTTTCATTGCAGAGAGGGGGAGAGTGAATCTGGGTGTGCCTGTTGGGTAATTAACTAATTATTTGGTCGTTGCTCTGAGCATATCCTGCCTCGTAAACCAACACAATTACTTGTTTAATTAAAAACAAACCATAAACCACAGCTGCTCTTCTGAAAAGATGCCTGCATGTTTAGTTCCAGCTTGAAGACAAATAGGATGGCTATAGCCGGTCCCTTTTCTCACATAAAAACTTCCCCGTTGTCTAGTACTCAAGGTGAGGTTTAAAGATGTGCGAATGCTACCGTTAGCTCTGCAGGTGTTCCAACATTGACAAAGGAAGTTTCCTGGCAACCGAACTGCAGAAAATTATGCTATGCAGACGCACAATTATAAACAAAGAGACTCGTTCACTCCGTCACTCACCAAACATTTTCTAACCATGTTTGGTTGTCATGTAACCTGCATGTCATTTGCCTAAAATTGAATGTTTCTTATTAACTGTCGACATTTCTCTGAGGGAACGATCTTGTTTGCTTGTGTTTTTTAGCCTTTCTTTTGTTTCTTGGCTTGAGCAGTGGTTCTATCAGGATTTTAATGAAACATGGTGAAAATCTATGCAACTAAATAGAGCCATCTGGGTGTTTGAACTCATTTATAATACCAATCACTCAAACTGTGTTTTGGGGAAAGACTAAATCGTTCTCGTCTGTTACATGTGCCTGTGGGCTTATTGGATTCCTGTTTTCTGTAATTGCCCAAAGTCATTTGGTTACAACACTCACGTCGAATGGGTACATCAATGCTTTTGATAGACGTTTGTAACCAATCTCTCCAAAGACATCGACATGACACGTGCTGATTAATAGCAGCTCAAAACATATCCAATTTGTCAAATTAAATACACCTCACATCATTTCTGTTAGGGATGTATGTGCACAATTCAGAGAGATCCTGAAGTTTAAATAAAGTGACTGAAAAAAGTAGTTAATTTAATACTTCATCTCATTTGGATTCTGAGTTGTTTCTTTTTTATTCTAAAATCTCAAATTGTTTGGTTATCCATTTACATATTTTTCCCTGTCTCTAAATTAAATAGCTCCACATTTTCCTATCATTTTTTATTTTATTCACCAGACTAATACTCCACCCAAAAATGAACATTTAGTCATTTATTACTTACCCCAATGTATTATTTACCCCGTTTATTACCAAGGGTGTGAAATAACAAATTACAAATAGTAATTGAGTAGTTTTTTTTTTCAGACATTGTAATTTAGGGAGTAGTTTTTAAAAATTCTACTTTTACTTGAGTACATTTTTAGTGCAGTAACGGTACTTTTACTGCACTATTTTTCTTCAATGTGCCGTTGTTACTTTTGTATTTGTTTATATTTATCTATATGATTGGAAACTACACAGTGTTTGCCTAATCATGAAAGAGGACGCGGGAGTTGAGGAAGAGTTACCTCGCGTCATCAAAATTCAGAAGTTCTGCATCCATGGACGTACCTAAACTTTGCCTGCCCAGACCAATTTAGATACTGCATCCGCCTTCATGAATTCTACATCTAATTTGAAGAAACACACCAAGATACCGGTGACTTTTTATGTTAACTCTGCAATAAATACAAACCTCTCCCTGTAATATGTAACATTGACGCTTTAAAATGCTGCAAATGTGTCACGTTATTGTGGTCAAAATCAATACAAGCACTTACAACCTAAAGGCAATTTATAACGATATGTAGTATGAGCACTGTATGACTGAAATAGGAAACAATAACTATTATTATTGCACTTAAGAATGCATTGACATTTTAAATGATATGCGCATTAACGTTACTGCTTCACGAGTTGGCTTGCTTCGACAGTTAAAGTCAAAATTTAACGTTTTTCAATCAATCGTAACAGCTAGATTTTTATCCCATTGGTACACAGAGTATGAACGGGGTATCAATCTACTATATCAGCTTATTATTTGTTCAGATATAATATATGTAACATACATATTATATACAGTTTAGGGAAAATGATTAGCCCTCCTCTGAATTTCTTTCAATTCTATTTTAAAACATTATCTAAGTGCTGAACAACCTAGCAATGGGTGAGTACTTAAAGAAATGGGACCGCTTCACTCATTTTCTGAGGTGAAAAAACGAAACACATTCTTTCCTGCTTCTGCAGCATGCGTGCACCTTTTTAGGTGCGAAGGGCACCTGTTCACCCCAAAACGAATAGTTTTGAATAGTACAAACGTTGAGAACCAGCTCATTGTTAAATTGAAACAAACTTTAAATATTTAGCCTTGTATGTTTGATGTCTACTGCTGTTGCTTTATATTATTTGGGGACTTCTCTGGATTATTCATTTCAGTTTCATTTTCTTATTTGTACTTGCCTTGTGTTAAGTTATACATTTGTTTTGTTATATTTTAAGAAGTATTCTGTACAATAGATAATAGGTTAATTATTCAGTGACTTCAATTGGCAATACAACTGTTGGGGGGGGAAGAAAATCAATTTTTTGTATGTAGAAACACTAACAAAATCATGTTCTGTATATATTTTATTTGTAGCATATGAGGATAAATAATTTTGCAGTGCAATACTCTCTACTCTTGAGTACTTTTCAGAAGGGATACTTTTTACTCATACTCTGAGTACTATTTAGATCAGATACTTTTACTCTACTTTCTTTACTTTTTTGCAAGTGATGGTAGTTATACTTGAGTATGATTTTTCAGTACTCTTTCCACCACTGTTTATTACTTACCCCGACTCAGTAAAGGGCCAATATTGTAGAAACACAACTATTGGCAGTACATAACTGGTTAGGACTGGTTAGTACATAAATGTGAGAACACAACTATATTAGAGTGGTTTCATTTCATCAAGTATTTTTGCCAAAACTCGTAAAAAGATAAATGTGTCGCAAATAACGAGCTGTTTTCAACTGATTTTATTATTGTGTCACAATGGTCAATTTCAGGATGAACATCTCAGCACTGAAGTCTTCATCATCTACCCACAGATAAGCAGCAAAGGCTCCACATTGTATGGTTGAGTTACATTGCTGCTCCTCTCTCTCATATTTCTTTTCCTCACCGTATCTCATTACATCACCAACAGAGCAGGCGGCGGCAGGAGACGTGAAATCACAGCCAATCTTCACAAAATTCAGTTTGACATGTTTAAGAGAGCCAGAAGATCAATATCACCACTGATTACATTCCAATAATATTGGCCCTTTAAGACTTCATTCTTCCTCTGAACACAGATATTTTGGGTTAATTGGGTCAGGGAGTGCTCAGTTGATGCTCACTTGTGTCGAACAGATTTTCAATTCTTAAAAAAAGCATTTAAAATGGCATACATGTTTTTGGGGATAGATACTAATTTAATACAATATGTAAAACATGACTTAAAATAAATGAAAATGTGAACGTTTAATAAGAACAAGCCATTCTAACTAATAGATATTCTAGTCAAATTCTAGTCATAACTGGTTGTGAGTGTGTTTTGCAGCTGTAAGTTGGAGCTTCACAGGAATTCTTTGCAGTTCTCAGTTGAGCTCATTAAGATGCCTCAGCTTCACTGATCTTGATATCTCTTGGCTGATTTCTCTTCTTGTTTTTAGAACTGGCAGATTCCATTTGTTTTCTTTTCATTAAATAAGTGTTTAATGTAATATATAAATTGCCTACAGCAAAGTTAAACCAAAAGTTGAGTGGAATTCAGATTCTTTTATCATATAATACATGTATTGTATTGTTATGAAACAGAATAACTTTCTTTTCAGTTAAATGTGTTTTCAATACTGCATTAAAAAACAGCTGTACTTTTTTCACAAACGAGATGTGTATAGTGACAGTAAATAAATCAGATATTGGCGTATTTTATTAGCAAAATAATATTTTTTATTCCCTGTTTGTATATTTGCTCATTTATGTAGGTAACTTTGATCACAACCAATGAAAATATCCAGCAACGACAACAACAACAACAACAAAAAAAGATTTCAGATTCACACCTGTTTGAATGTTATCTGAGCAGCAGTTCACCTTTTTATGCTTGATTTTAACCTCTATTGACTGTTTCCACGAGTAAATCGCTGGCAGGCTGTGCTGTGAGCTCCAGGGACTCCACAGCTGCGACGGATGAGAGCATCTTCTACAAGCACAAGAAGCTAGTAAACAGCTTCTGAGAGCCAAGCAACGGATGCATGTACAGACTGTGCATGAGCCCGTGTTTCTAATCAGTTAATAGTATATCCTCAGACTGTCGCACGCACGCCTAAACTTTCAGCAAGCCACAGACCAACAAAGAAGGAAAAAAAGTCCAGTTGCAAGTTGTGAATAAATGCAAAAGCCAACCAATTCTGATGTATGGCCAGTTGATTGGTGCATCCCTATTCTTCGCCTCCCTGTTGTCAATTACACCATGTAAAATAACCATTATTTACACAAATGTTCCAAAACATACAGATGTTTATCTTTTATAATTTTACCAACACTTACCTGTAAAACACTGTAAGTAAGTAATTTAACATTACACAAATCTGAAGTACTTTTTTACATGTTTGTGTTTTATATGTTTTTTCCCTCGTGTTAAAGGTTTGTAAAATGATTAAACCCTGATGCAAGAAGAAACCATTATCCTACCACTTGTATTTAAATATGCAGGAACAACTTCAATATCCTTAATGAACAATACTTACGGAATAAAACTAACAACATTCAACATCAATATGTACAGCATCCCATGTAAAAAAGCATCTGGCAATTCCTCATAATTAAATGTGAACTCACCTTTTATTCAGTGTAGCTTGTAAGTTTTAAGAACGAGAGATATTCATTTTGTTAAATAAGAAAAGGAGGATAATATCTCACTGGATGGGGTTAAGTGTCATGAGAGGATTGGGTTCGGTCAGGAAAACTACTAGCTAACAAAACATTTTCCCTTCTTCTGTGACAATCTCAAGTATTTGATCCATTCTGTTCTGTTTTCTCTCAAGAAAAAGAAGCTGTCAAGAATTGTCCTTCAAAGGTAATATGAGATGTGATGCCAGATTAGAAATATCTATTACTATGTATTTTTGATACTGAAAACTGCACAAATATAACCATTTCTCAAACAGCTTTTTTTGTCACAGTTGTAAATATTCTCATAACCCAAAACTAGATGAATGAAAACAAAATCTGTGGCATGATAAGGAAATGTGGTTCAATATTTGGTGGTGTTTCTATTGGATGGTGCACAGAAACGCATGATCAAATCACGAAGCTGATAGATTGGAGAGTGCATGTAGATTTCTCTGAATAAATCATTCATGAAGAGCTCAGTGATTCTGACCTGAGCTGTGGAGAATTTGCGATATTCATCCGCCGTGATGCATGATGGGTAGGAGCTGGCAGAGGGTTTTCCACTCCTGACTCTAGCAATAAAAGAGAGAAAGAAAAGCTGAAAGTTTTAATACAGCTACAAATGAACTCTTGTGATGGTGCTGAGCTGCTAGAGTCCTTTTACAAAATGTCTTTCATTTTCTACTTAAACAGCCCAGAACTGTTGAATCAATCTCAATTAGCAGCCATGAATCTTTCATTAGCAGGCAGCATCCATGAACAGGGTGCAACTTTGGGTCAAAAACTGTTATTTTCCCCCTGTTACAGCAAAATATTGATTAAAAGAAGAGAAGCTTTCAGGAACTATTTGCACTTTGAAAAGAGGTTCTTATATTTTCACTAATTAAATGTATTCTTTGCTATTTTTAGAAAAGACTAAGAGTCCTTTTTACTCTTTTTGTATTCTAATCAGTCTTTTTCCTGATAAGGCGATAAAGCTTGACAGATGTCGATTTATCAAAAGTTTGGATTTTTTTAACTTCATATCTTCATGATTTAACTCTATTTTTCTGGAGCAACATGAAGTCTTAGATTATTAAGCCAAATTGAGAGACTAATTCCATTACTGCCTTGGAAAATATCGATATTAACTTTTCATTTTCCGTTGTTCTTAGTACATGCGATAATTATAGGATAGGAAAAATAGTAAACACAACAAAAAAGCCTTGAAATCTTAAAAAAAGTGTTATCGGCAGAATCAGAGAATGATAGAATGGTTTCCAAAATGGTCAATAAACCATTTTGTCATTCTCTGATTTATCTTGAGCAGATTTAGAGAATAAGCCTAACTAATAAAAAAGTTATCTATTGAATATTAAATGTCTTTGATTTCCTGTGATTAATTCACACCAATTAATTTAATTTTGAGTTATATTCCTTTTACATTTGAAATTATTTGATGAATCTTCTGTATGCATCTCTTCTAAGAAATCTTCTGGGTGAAGAGAAGAAACGGAATATGAATGTGATTCATGACAGGCTTTGAAAAACAGGGCAAGACAAGCACTTCTTCTCAAGTATCAGTCTGAATAAAAAGGCTGCTTTCTTGAGTTTAATTTTACATAAATCCCCAGAGTATTTTTTATATAATTTTACCCTTCACTTAACAAAAAAAACTTTTCTATGCAAACTTTTTCAACATTCGCAAATAACAGAATTCATAACATTATGTGCACCATTTAATTATCCATATCATAGTTGCATTTTGTTATTTCACAAATGTAACAGTTTAATTAAAATGTATTGCCTTTTAACATTTGACTTCACAATGGCATAAAATGTAGTTGTGATTGTTTAAAACTTTGATGAAACGATAAAGACGCAATAAAAGGGAAAATTACCACATGGTGTGAATGATCTTTAGGAAATCTTCCATGCTCTCTCTTTAGCACCTCTTTCTCAGAGTTCACACTCCAGAAGTGAACTTAATGACTGTGGAGAAGAAAGAAGACAGACTGTGAATTGTTAGAGTGAAGGAGAACTCCCTGTGAAAAGCAGCTATGTATAGACTCTGTGTATTCTCTTCATATTGCATCAAAGAGAAACCACTGCTGCCTTCTTCGCAGCCTCTTGCGTGCTCAAAACCTCTATGGGTTCTTTTTATTTCAGGACTGACTTACAAACTGTTTAAGGAACTTTTGTGACCTAAATCCATTAATTCTTATTCAAACCCATCAGACAAAAGTGCAATACAGAGTTAAAAGTTAATGTAAACGAAACAATAATTTCAGTAAAACCTATTTACATTTTCATTCCGTGATCAAATATTTCTTCATGGCACTGAACACCTGACATTATTGTGTGTTGCTGTGCACTTTTGTTAAAAAACAAGCTTACATATGATCCATACATATGATGTCATGTCTTTCATTAAGGTTTGGATCTAGAAGTGAGTGGACTCAAAAATGCTTTCTTTTCTCTATAAGGTGTGAAAATGTGTTAATTTGGTGTCAGCAAGCTATGCATGATTCTTGGCCAAAATACATTAATTCCAGGCCAGACTCTAGAGAAACAAATGATTAGACAAAAGATTTTCATGATTTATGCAAGATGTATTTACTGCTCAACTCCCCAACCCTTACCCTAACACCCCCCCCCCACACACACACACACACACACAGAGACAGAGAGATACAGAGAGCGAAAGAGAGAAAATACATAAGGAAAGATAGATAAAAAGAGAGAGAAAGAGAATGAAAGAAAGAGAGGGAGGGATAGAGAGAGAGGGAGAAAGAGAGGGAGAAAAAGGAAGATAGAGAGAGAGAGAGAGAGAGAGAGAGAGAGATTAGATAGGCACTGCCAGATGGCACTGTACACCAGGGGGCTACAGTTAAACAAACTCGACCCTCACACTGTCTCTGGCCAAAACACACGATGGTATTATGATGGCAATTACCGGAGTAAATATTAGATCAAGGGCTCTCAACTTGTATGAATTTTGGACTACAGTAGAATGATTATCAATGTAGGCTTGTTGCACAAGTGTTTATGGTGAAACAGAAAAAGCAATATGTCTGTACGCCCTGGATCTAAATCATGTTAAAGGGGAGAGAGTAGGTTTGCTGGTGAGTCATCTCTGGCAACCCCAAGCAAGAAAAAAAAAACACATAACAGATGAGCTTTGCATGGACACCAGAAAAAAAGACATGTGAAAAATTATATAAGAGTATATATGAGTATATAGATATATATGAGTTTTCCTAATCAGATAGGACATTTTGAATTATGCTCTTAAAACAACTGAAAAATATTAACTTGGCTTGGTCTACACCAGGGGTCTCCTGATAGTTTATTTTAACCCTGTTTCAAGAGACAGATTGGTAGTTTCAAACAAGCCCAGGATCTGGTGGGTTCAGTTAAAGTTGGAGTTGGTCCTCCAGGAATTGAGCTTGAGGCCACTGATCTAAACCTGTATAAGGTTAAAATTGATAAAGAAACCAAATTAGCACTTCTGCATGAGTTTAGATTAACAGAGTAAAACGGTACACTGATATGTTCTACTCCGACATCATGTTTGTTTCTTGAACAAACACTCAGCTCAATGCCACTACTCAGACACCGACCTCAAGTGACTAAAACAGCTACAATATCTCCTTCACATATTACATGAATTGAATCGCTTCTTTTTTCAAACATTTCTGAATCTTGCCTTCTTTGTTAGATGCTGTGGTTGGGCTTAGCTAGTAGGGGCTAAAGCAAACCAACATAACACAGGTTAGTTTTGCTCGCTGTGCTCATCTGAGTTCCTCTAAACACACTAACATCTGATTCCACAAATATAAGATCCTTGATCATTGGTCTTGATCCTTGTTCTATTAATGTGTATAACATAAATAAGGTGTATTCCAAAGCTAACTTTCAATTTTCCTGGACTCTAAAGGAAAGGCAGGCTAAAGCTAACATAAGCTAGCACTAAAAGCTCTTCGGTTTTGTTGAAATTGGTGATTTACGGTGAACAAAAACAGGGCTGCCTCAGTAACAGAAGCACAAAACTCTCTCTCTTTCTCTCTCTCTCCCTCTCTCTCTCTCTCTCTCTCTCTCTCTCTGCCTCTCTCTCAAGCTTGTTAAAAACAATCAAAACCTATACAACAGAAAGTGAATGAGAAGAAAATCCTAGTTTTCTGCATTGCTTCAGCTGAGGACCCTTAACGAAGGCACATTCAAACACTTCATTAATGAGGAGCAGAGTTGGGCTTCAGTTCCTAGAGTTCAACAATTGGCACTCATGATTTTCACTTTGTTACTGTTTTGATTTCCACGGTTGCAAGGAGATCTGAAATGATGGCTAAAATGTATGATCTGTTGGAATGTTCACTGTTGGAATTCCTCCAGTGTGTTTGTGCAGTTAACAATACTACATTCAAATTAGGGCCAGTTCTTCCAGAGTCATTTAAGTAACCTACCAATGTAGCATAACATCAGTTAAAATGGAGAAGTCATGCAAAACTAAAGTACAAAACAAACAGCTCACTCTATAAGAGAGACCATCTCCTCATGCGGTGAATCGTCTTCCACCTCCCTATGAGGTTTACCTCCCTCTTTTCCTCAGGCACCCTCTTGAACGCCAAAGCCAAGCTTGCTTCGTTCAAATTCATCATGCTCCCAATTAATTAGAAAGAAAGAAAACTGAAGCGAAACGCTACTCCTGAGCTCAGGATTAATTGAAGTCATCCACTGACACACAGCATTTCTCAAAATAACTCCCAATGTCACTTTCTGATCAGTCAAATAATTGGATGTAAGGATTGGAGGTAAACAAACGTGCTCAACATTTCCATGGAAACAAAATGACAAAGCAGGATGGGCTTCCAAAACTGTGTCGCCAAGCCGGTTTCGCTCGAAGGCTTTTATGTCGCCAATCATCAAGCTAATTGCTGTATCTGTGAGCTAATGTTCCCTTTCAGACGGCCTGTAATAGCCCTTCACTGGGGCACCAAAGGAAAAGAGCAATCTGGGCAGACATCATTACAGACAGGAGGATACTTTACCGCCTTTGACTTCTTCATGACTTCAAACCCACTTTTCATTCCTATCCATCCACCAATCCACCCTTCCATCCATTCCTCCATCTACCCTCTACCCTTCCATCCATCCATCCAGTTTTCCAAGTAAAAAACTGTAATCCAAGATTATTCTAGGTCAAGAAGATCTAGGAGTCTTTTATCTGAAGTGACAACAAGCAGAGGTCAAAAAGGGCACGCAGCAAAATCCATAAGCAAACAAGAACAGGCTGGTGATGTGGTGCTTTTCACACAAACAAAAAAGAAAGAAACAAAAAACTAACCAATAAAGTTCGATAGTACATTCAACTCAGTTAAATAATTGTAACCATTTACAGTGGTTTAACCAATGCAAATATATCTGCTTTATACACACATTTGCTTAAGACGGTTGAGGTTTAAAAATCAAAACATATACAGAATCGCAGAAAAGCTAAAAATAGCTCAGTCTTTCTGATAGTCTGAAATGGTTCATAAGAATATCAATGAACTGGGAAAAAACCTAGCATCATATACCTCTGGGTTTTTTTAAATAGCTGGAGAAATTGATCAAAGAGGCAGGCAAAAAGTTGTAACATTCTTTTGTAAATGTAGTATTTAAGGTTGTAAATAGATTTTTACATTGCACTACATTTGAGATACTATTGTCTGTCCACATGAAAGTGAGGTATACTATCAAGGTCTTACATCACGGATACAAATAACTCTTCGTGTCAGGAGACAAAAGAAAGCTGATGCTGTTTCCTCTGCATTTTAAAAATCGTCCCGTTTTTACAGACATCAAAGAAGTGAAGTGAAAGTGAAAGTAGCCAGTTGGCCAGATATGGAGGAACCCATACCTGGAATTTGTGCTCTGCATGTAACCCATCCCAGTGTACACACACCGCAGTGAATAAATACTGTGAACACACACCCGGAGCAGTGGGCAGCTATGGTTGCGGCGCCCGGGAGCAGTTGGGGAACTGGTGCCTTGCATGTGGTTGTTGAAGATGAGAGCAAGTGTTTCATCACTCACACCACCTTCAACTCGGTGAGTCTGGGGATCGAACCGGCAACCTTCCGATCACAATTTGATTGTGATCTTGTTGTAAAGCAAAATATACTGTGAGATTGTTGTAATCCAAAAAATGTACACCTTGTTGACAAATAATATATTTGTCATATAATTTGTCAATAAAAATATTATGTGTTTGACTGCTCACTTTCCTTCAATTGATAGTCCATTTCCAAAAAATAAACATTTTCATAATTATTCAATATACTCCCAGGTCATCCCAAACCCGTAAAGGCTATGTTCCTCCAATAGACGCAATTTGAAATACTTTGGACATAAAACTAGAGCTCACTAACACTAATGTCATACAAATTATAGTCTTCAAAACATTCTAAAATATTTCTGTCTGCAATCAGGGGTTAGATTTGAAAAATAAGGTGTAGTTTCAATCCTGGGGTCACTACAATCAGCATGTACACATCAAAGATTTGATGGTGCCCTGCTAAATGTTGCATTTCATATGAAATTTTACTTTTACATAGTAAAAAATCTAACTAATTGAAGTTTGTTGACATTTTTTCTAAAGGTGAAAATAAGTAAATTAATTATTTTTAGGCGGCTCAATTTTTGTTGAGTTGTAAACTGAATTAATATTTTCTAGTTGAGTTCAAATTCTAGGTGGCTGTTGTTGTCGATTGTTATGTCAGTCTGTGTCAGAGTGATCTGCTGAGTTTGAATTTTGGGGAAGATAAAATGTACTCAATGTAAACTTACTGTAGAACCAGATATGTCTTTAGAGTGTAGAATGCAATATACCTTCACAGAAAGCTCTAAACTCCCAAAAAGTGCCAAAAAACAATGATCACATGAAGATTAGCACATGCTCTGTTCATGATATTGGACCTTTCTTTATGAACCATGATGAAACCTTGTTGTTTGTAACATCACTTCTGTCAGTAATTTTGAGTAAAGTATGCTTATCTCGTATAAATGTACCAAAATAGACTCAGGGATCTTGAATTCTAAATTACGTAAGATCTCTAGATACTCTTCCAGTGTGAGTATGGCCAGTTTTTTTGTTTAGTAATGAACTCCTTTTTAACAAAATATGTAAAATATTCATTACATTTATTTGGTTAGCTCAAGCAAATAAAATATAATCCATGAGTAAATAAATAAAATTGTCCTGACAGTCTAGCTCAGTCATTTGTAAATTAGATACTTGCTTAAACAGGCCGTTCAGCAAGTCACATTTCAAACATTTTTGAAATGTTCAAACATGGCCACATTTTTGGTGCAATTTGCACATTTTAAAGTTGCTTTCAACAATCAAGCGGTATATTTTTTCCCCCCACCAAACCTTTATATCAGCAGAAAAGGCACCATCTAATCTAAGGAATCTGGCATTTTACTTCTATTCTACAGCTTGACAGCTGCTCTACATTTATCATTTGCATAGCAGCTTCGTAGTTTGGAGCTGTTTCAGCCTCCCTCTGTCACCGCCACATCTCCAGTTGTTCAGTAACATATGGCACACATCACAGTTCTGAGGAAAGTAAAACATTCAGTCTTGCAAAAGCAGCTTTACTAATCACCAATGCCTAGTTGGGGTTCTCAGCGGCTGGTAAAGTGGCACCTCTGCCAGTGTTTAGTCTGATCACAGAAGCATGAAATTGGTCCGACTGAAACAAAGTGGAGATTAATTGGGCGTGGCTTCACAATATTGTTCCGCCGAGCTTTAATATCCTCATTTAGCGGCTTTTAGCCTTACTGAGCTTCAGAATGAGTTTGATATCCACACTTTAAAGAGTGAGATGGAGTTGAATAGTACATGCTACACTACCCAAGTTATGAAGTATTTAGGCTTTATTCTGAGTTCAACCATCCCTCTGGAGTTCATTACGGCAACCACTTTAATACTTTCCAGTGACATCACAAGTGCCCTTGTGCAGTAGAGTGCTCTTCTCTCTTCCGTGTGCGTTCTGTCATTCGTTAAAGACTTTTGGTCGTCATAGCAACAAGTCATGAAGTGAATTGTCAGTATTGCATTCATTCAGTCTATTTGGCTTTACTGAAGAGCCTTCATCCTGTACTGATGAAGTTCTTGCATTCGGTTTAGTTAGAAATGCTCTCTGGGAGATGACTATATTCATGTATTTGATGCAATGAAAACATGCCAGAGTGGAAGCTGTTGATTGATGCAATCCATCATTTACAGACCCAAAGCTAACTTGCAACCAACATCAAACATATCACGATGCTTTCACAGATTTACCCTTTCTTGTTAGTATCTTTTCTGAGAATAGGTAAAAAAGGTTAATGTTAAGGTTTGAGTTCTCTTTACATATATAGCTGAAAACTTTCATATGAGGATAATAACATTAAAATAATGCTATTCTGTGGTATATGTGATATGCATGCAGAGAAAAAAAAAACATAAAGCAATTTAAATATGTGTTTATTTTTTATGGAATACTATATGTAGACTCAGTCATGTGCAGAGCTTAAAGTTAGAGTTCAGATGTTCATTTAGTGGCTTTTTATGCAAAACTAATCAAAGTTGCAGCTCCCTCCACCACTTTTTTTCCTTGAGCAAAAGAATCGCCAGCCCCAGAAATCATCATGCTGTAATCATGTCAAACTTTTTTGGGTTTGACCCTCAATAGTACTATTTAGAACAAACTGCATTACATTTAGATTTATGTATTTAGCAGATGCTTTTGTCCAAAGCGACTTACTATAGATGAGAGACACAGTCAACGTCTATCTAAGCTCACTCATAATAGAAATTGTACCAACTGATTAATAAACCAAAATAAAGAGAAAAAGAAAGTGTTTTTTTATTATTTTTTTATAGTAGGTGTTCCCTGAAGGGAAGAGTTTTCAGCTGCTTTTTGAAGGCTGTTAGTGTTGCTGCTTTCCTGATTGGATCAGGAGTTTGCTCCACCAGCGAGGGACAGAGCCAAAGAATAAAAAAAAAGTTTTTTTAGGTGTTTTATAACACTTTTTAATCATAAATAACCAGTTATTCTGAACATGGTTTGCTCTAAACGTTTAGTAACTGGTGCAAAATGGCTCCCAAAATGGTTCTCCTAAAATTACGAACCAAATAACTGGATTAAGTGCTATGTAGAACCATTTCTCATTAGTGGTACAGTAATAGGATCTGCAACCAACTCCGTTTAGAGTTTTTTGAAGGATTTTTCAGACAAATACAATCAAATGAATAAAAAGCTAACACAAATATTTTCCCTTTTACTTGCAAGAAATTTAGTTTACTTCGATGTATTTAAAAAATTGGAAATAAGTAAAAAAAATGCTATATATTAACGGATATCATGTACTCAAGTTAACTCCATACACACGGTTTTCTTTTTTCTACATTCTGGCAAATTTCAATGCTGACTTTGAGCTATTTCAATGCTAAACCACCCGCTCAGGTAATTGTCATGCTAAACCACCCACATCATGCAATCACAGGATAATTTAATGTAATTTAGTGCAATAAAGCCCTACATTTCGATTTCAGTTTTTCAGTGCCAGGGTTAAACTCGCAAGAGCAGGTGTCCAACCGCTCAATGACCTGACGCACCAGTGCACCAAAACCACAGTCGTGACCTACTTAGTGCTAACTGGCAAATTTCCAGCCCTCAAATTAGCATGTCAGAGAAGATTAAGCTCCTCTGACTGATCCACTGCTAATTAACACCAATAATGACTCAAGTGTTTTAGAAAGAAGGCAGAACAACTTGCTTGTTTAGGACAATCCCCATATGGAGTTTAGATGCAACACACCTTGTCATATACACACACCACATCTGCTCACTCCACCTCTAAAGGCAACATCATGAGAAATAAGATTTCACTCTTGTTAAAAAGTAAATAAAATATATGACGCAGCAAAATCTTCAATGGTATTTTACACTTGCATTCCCAGCTTGCCTTCGAAAACTGAATTAGTATTGCATTGCTCCAATAAAATGAGTTTTGAGGTTGAAAGATAAAACAACGTAGATATTGATGCAAACCATTGTAAAATCAATCTTTAATACGCTTAAAAATGTGTTACTGAAGACTTAAGCAAAGACAGTATTGCTCAGCTGCAGAGTTAAAATCTCAATGTTGAATTTTATTACATAATATTGACTGTTTTTAAACATTAGTTCAATATTGATTAATGGTAGACACTTCAATGCTGATATTTGTTCAGCAAAATTTTAGTGTAAATGTTTGGGCTTCTACTAAAAATAGTTGGAGAGGATAGATCAAGAACTGTTGGCATGAACACTACATTTTATTTACATGTAGTGAATGCAATTGTAATCAAGTTGTCTTTTTGTTTTAGAATTAACAATCTAATGAGGTGCTAACTGGGTTTAAAGAGCATGCTAGTTAAGATGTTGTTAAGATGTTTCTAGTACAAACATTTTGTTGTCCGTTTCGGAACAAATCATGTGCAGCTAATAGTTTTTGAGGGTTTAAATGCTGTATTAGAATGCTGCTAACATTAAAAATACATTTAGTCTGGAATGTTGTTGCACAATTTGAATCTTATTCCTACGCTGAGTGTAAATCAGCATTCCTTCAATGGAAACCTCAGAAGCTAATTTAACACAACATTAAATTATTACGCTTTTAAGTTATTTTAAAAATAATTATTTTTCATCCAAGAAACATGAAATGTTTTTGTTTTGTTAGTAATATCTCCTGAACAATTGAATCAACAGTATTACTTTAGTTAACCATGTTTGTAACTCAGTATCAGTGAAATACAATGATTATTAATCATCATGGTGTTAGGGTTGTCTTCTTCCCTTTCTCCTCTTGATGTGTTTTTTTGTCTTCAGTTGTCAATTGGTTCATTCCACTCTGCTGAGTGACACTCATTGCTCTGCACCTGTGTCCTAGCTTGATTAATTGCTCTAGTGTATATATATATATATATATATATATATATATATATATATATATATATATGGCTTTTTTCTCTACTTTAGTTGCTGAATTATTGCTCACTTACCCTGTTGTTTTATCCCAGTCCTAGAAAGTGTAGTCCTGTCTATTGTGATGTATAATTGTTTAATGTTATTTTTGCATGTTAGTTGGCTTACCTTTGGTTGTCTGCAGACCAGCTCTGGAGCCTGTGCTGCGTGGTGCTGCCCTCGCCAAGACCAGTTCCCTCAATTTCCGACCCCAGGAGGGGTGTATTAAGTTCTATTTTTGGAGATTCCCTGGAGTGACTTGTTGGTTGTCATTCTACCTTGGAGCTGGAGGAGAGCGACCTGTTATTTATTTGTGATTGACTTTGTTTTGGTTCCGCTGTTCTCAATAAATCAGTTCCTTTTCTCTACCTACTCCTGGGTCCTTGCCTTCCCAAAAGCCTTGACACAAAAATTTTGATCAACCTTCAAAAATGTGTGTGAAACATATTGGCAGTATTTCCGGTCTCTACGTGTATGCCGTTTATGCGGATTGTCACCCTAATAAACACAAACCCTAAATCTAAACAGTACAGAAAACATAGAAATAATGCAAACACAAACGCACACATGGGACCTTAACGCTGCCCTGTTCGGAAGCGATCAACCTCTTCAACATCACCCCTAAACTGCAAAGCAAATAAAGTTATCTATAGCAATTAAAAAATGTGCCATATTACATCATAAATAAGGTATTTATTCAGTGAATTAGTAAAACTCCAATAACATACGGTATGATGTGTGCTGAGCATTCTCTAAAATGATTTGTAAACTATGGTGGTCTTTACCGAGACCGTTTTATCTATTTTAATCCACTGTGATAAAGATCACTTCAGTCAGACACAGCGAGCGGCTTAACCAGCACACGATCATTAGTGGAGAATATTTTCACAGATTTTTAAAATTGCAGTCTCAGTCAATTTGGTGGAACACGTCGTGAGGGGAGGCGATGCTAATCAGGCTACATTGAAAAATTAGCCAGCCATCTCAGGAGGGATCTTGGACCATTTTTGATTCTGATTGAATGTCGGTGTGTGTGCATTGTGTTTTGGATGTTGGTGATTTTTATCTTGCAGATTTTGCAGTAGCTGACCTGAGAAGCAGCGTACAAGCCCGTTGAGACTGAGCGTATTGAGTGAATACATATTAATTAATTCTGCAAAGCTTGACACATGCAAGTTCTTCTAATTAATTGTTTCAAGCTGCATTGTCAAGCACATTCATTCAGCAGGTCCCGCAGGCATTCAAAGAAAGGATACAGGCTTTATGATGCCTTTACTAAGCCGATGGAGACACTTTTAGACCGATTTACACCTCGTAAGAACTTAATTCCTGCACATATTTAACGAGGAGCATTTATCTCTAAACATCCAAACAACGGGATTTCGTTAATCCTGAAAGGAATCGAAAATGTATTAGATTTTTTTTACATTATTCTCTGGCCTCAAGACACCAACATCCTCTTATTACCTGTATCTTTTCTCCCCTCGTTCATTCACTCATACTGGTAGGCACTACTCCGGTAAACAAAGTTTCTTTTGTCGAGAAAGAATTTGAATTAATTATGTTGGTTTTTACACCAGTGGCACTTTTCCCATACTGCAATGAGACTTGAGAGAGACGTTTAATTAAAGAAAAGATTAAGTGTTTTTATTATTCACACCAGCTCGGTGGCATCTGCGTGAATTGAATTTCCTATTCATAAGCTACCAGAGAGAGAATGCTTAATATAGTCTAATACATTTTTGCTGCCTTTGGTAAACACCAAGGCGTTAATTATTTCATAGAAAAGCAATGAATGGACGAGTGTCAGGATGCTAGTTCAAAACAGTCAAGGACCTGGAATCATGAGCCTAAAAAGATAGTTATTTTTGATGTTCATAGTTTAGAATCTTTCTCATCCACGATCATTCTCTTGTGAAGACCTCACATAGACACAATGAACATTTTCAGAAGAGTCATTTGGGTTTTTATTTTACTCCCACCAAAGCGCATCAACCATGGTTTGTACCTCTAATGCTTTTGGGGTAATGGTGAGAATCTTTTCTTCTCATCAAACAGCTATCGGACACCAATGGACACTTCTTGATGCTCTGGCGCAAGGCTTTTCTTTGAGGAGCCATCAAATAAATGAAGCTTTGAGCTTGAAAAAAAATGCATCTTGTGTGATGATTACCATACAACCCAAAAGAGATTCTAACATCAAAGGCATATCACATCAATTAAACTGTTTTTTCCTATATAAAGATTATAGAGTCAACACAACACACCAAAAACGACAACTAATAATACATTTAAAAAGCAGATAAGGGCTAACATTTCAACATTTCTCATCCATTTCAAAATAACTGCTCTTTGAAGATGCAGCGCATTTGATGTTGAAACGGCTGTGATTTCGAAATAATTTTTTATTTTTTGATTCATGATTTAATTAGAATATAATCTCAAGATCAGTTCTGTGAAACTTCAGCTGGTTTCACATATCTAGTAATCTAGATATGTGTGCCTTAATGCTTAGTAATACCTTGTTCACTAAGCTTTGTTTTAGAGACTGCTCAGAAGAATAAAGTTTATTTTCAGTTTCAAGGATGCTTTAACCACTTTTGGTTGAAAACTCCAAATAACTAACTTTTAACACAACAGTAATTTTTAAGGTTTTGACTTTTGCACATGAAATAGATATCATTTCTGTGCATAAAAAAGAGAAAATTAAAATACAAAATTATACATTGTACATTAAGTAATGCATAGACAACAAAAGTGTTTGTATATATACAAATATATATGCTACTACAATGCCATTACTGTGTGTAAACTTTTTTACAAGTAATGCAATTCTGTATGTATTTGTGAAAGTAAACGCAATATAGAGAGATGAAACTCATTAGATTTTAAGTAATAATGTGGCGGAAATAATTACGTTTAAATTAAAGTAATAACATAATAGATTGCAGTTTGCAAGTAACAAGGACATCAACACTAAATAAAAACCACATAATACTGCATCTGGTACAACAATTTTGTACCTCTTTTTAAATTCTTCAAGAAAAGATTAAACGTTCATCTTTAAAGATGTAACAAACTGGTTATTACACATTTAATAATTAATAATAATACGGTAAGGGGAAATCAACCGTATCATCTCGGAATCAGAACCACAGGGAACGGATCAACTGCATAGATTAAAAACAAAGGAAATGTCTTTTAAAGGCTTTATTAACTCTATTCTAGACACACAAATTGATAAATGATTTCTAGCTAACTAACCTAACCATTCGCTCAAGCAAACATGCACTCATTCACACCTAGAGGGAGGGGGTGAGAGAGAGCAAGAGAGACAGAGAGAGAGAGAGAGAGGGAGAGAGAGAGACAGAGAGAGCAAGACAGAGAAACAACGTTTCTGAAATGGCAGCTCAAGTTATCTTTACACCTCAGTTTGGCTCGTACTTAATTTAGCATTCCCACAGTCGCTCTGTTCCCGTTTTACCCGCGTTAAGTGATTGATTATCGCAGTCTACCGTTTAGATCTTTCGAGTCGATCCGGTCGAACGTGGTCCGTGGCAGGCCGAGTAGATTCCGGGAGTACAGCTGTGAGGCGTGCTCGATTTGGGAGGGTGATCTTAGTGTCCCAGCAGTTTCCGTGGGGGTCCGAAAGAGCTTCCGTTGGATTCGAAAGTCTTATGTTCATATCACGACTCTGAGTTGAAGAGCCGGGTTTCCTTCGTTGAGAGAAAGCGCCAAACGATAAAGTTCTGAACTGATACTGAGAGAGGACTTAGAAGAAGAAAAGTGTGAGAAGACTAAGGCAGTTAAGAAGAAAAAAGACTAACAAACTACAAGACAAAAGAAAGACTAACTTCTTCAGGGGAGCGCGCCTTGGTTTTAAATGGGAGGCGGGTTCTTTTCACAGCTCTAGCCACTGAGAGTGCTAACTTGCCTCGGATTGGTGGTGACGTCACACTTTGGTCCAGCCCAGTGCGGCTCTTCTCTTGAAGAGAGGTTTCTTTGATTTGCACTTATTAATAAACGGAGTTATATCTCCTCAAGAGAGTACCGGATAATCTTTTACACAATTAAATCCTTTCCGCAACATTATCCGCATTCCAACGAGATCAAACATTAGGGGGCAGTTACAGAAATTCATTCATTCGTTCATTCATTCGTTTAACTAACTGGCTAAGCTATTAACTGTACAGTACAAATTATTCCATAACATGAGAGTATTTTCAAGAATATATGTGTGAGCACAAAAGTCCCGTTAACATCCGTAGTATACTTAGAAGCGGTTTGGTGAGTACGGTATAAGGTCATGCTTCCTCTGTAAGCCAACAGTTCTGGTGAGCACGGCGCTTTGAGCTTGGGGTCGTGGAGAGTTCGAAGCGTTCGCAGGCTTCATGGGAGCAGAGAGGTGACGCTGGGGGTTATCTGATGACCCTCGTAATCTGTGGAGATGATTACGTTCTGATAGAATCAGACCGCTGGCGCCCTGAGATGGGGTGAGGGCCCCTTATTCTGGAATGTGGTTTTTCAGAATTAAAGGTGCAGTAACTGAATCTGGGTTGATAGTTCTTACATATCCCCCCTTTACGGTCGGGGAGGTCCCTTGATGGACATCGTCGAGCGTAAAAGCCGTAGGCCAGGGAAACAGGCGTTCCACTCGTGGATCGGAAGAGTCATTTATAAAGGCAGAAATCGGGTTTGTCATCGGGCTGGTCGAAAGTGTTGTCCCCCCTTAGGAGGACTCAGCTGGGTCGTGCAAGGTTAGGGTAACTCTCCGTGGCGTCACTGGAGTGATTTCCAACAAGTTCGACTCATTGTCCTGTTCAGGTAGATGAACAGGTTGCTCCTGGCGGCGTCGGAAGATCCTCGGGGCATCTGGGAGGCAACGGTTTACTGATTCTCGGATGGCGCTAACTCTCTTGTGGAGTAGAAACGCGAGAATGAGAGTCATTAAGTAACCGATGGCGGTCGAGATGCACAGGGCGGTGTCCGCGGATGACCATGACCGAAAGATCGGGCTAATCGCGAGTGGTTTTCGTGCGGGGGCTTTGAGAGCGGTCTCCACAGGGGTCAGGTCGATCGTTTGCGTGCCCTCCTCTTTGATCAGGTCTTCCAACTCGGGTTCGAGGGTGAAGGCATGATTTTTGAAGAAAGAGGGGATCTCCAACTCTGAGCGGTAGTCTTCCTCGGGCAGGTGATAGAGGGCCAAGTCTTCGATATGGAGTATGGAGCCCTTGGGGACGTTGATCCAAAGCGTACTATTAGGGAGGTTAATGCGTGTGGCGGTGTCGTGCTGATCGTACGTGAGGGTCGCAGACCGGGCAGGCGTGTTGACTAACCAGCGGTTTCCGACTATTTCAGCTTGTGTTAGCTCGACTTGGAAAAACGGCGTTGCTTCCGCGGGGCATCGCGTGTCCGGACGCATCGCTTCTAACCCACAAATGCCCTCGGTGTTGTCTCGTATGAACGGCTTGCTTGGGCACAGATAGTGAATGTCCTTGGTGCGGGTGCACATACACAGATTGGGCGCCAGGTAAAGCTCTTCGTTGGCTTCGTGGTAGGCGACAACCTCTGGGGTTTGAATTTTCACGTGGGTACTGCCCTGCCAAAATCCGACGTTCACGACATCTTTTAGCCGATAAATATTGTTCGTTTCGACAATCGGTAGGCTAATTAGGAAGGCTAAGTCGCCGAGCGTAGGGTCCACGTAGAGCGGAATGGCGCTCCCGAGCGAGTAGGCCAAGTGAACTTGTATTGGGTTGGGAGTACCCACCGTGGACGAAGCGAGGACATTCTGTACGAGGCTGAGGGGCACCAGGTAAGTGGGAATCCTTCCCATCGCCAAACTGTCGATTGAGGAGCTAACTTCGCGGAGCATATCTGCCATGAGGGTGTTTAGGAGCTGCATCTGGGCTAAGTCGCTCTGGACTACGCTAAAAAGTTTGTTAATCGATTTGATTGTTTGGTTCAACAGAGTAGAGTGTCGGTTTAGGACCACGATAGTGCCGTTGAGTGACTTCCCGATTGCCTGTAGGGACCGTGTTTGGACATCAAGGCGTCCTCTGATATCGGGGAGCTCGTCTTGGATTTCTCCAATGTGTCGTCTTACGGTAGCTAAGTTGACTGCGTTGAAACTACTCATTCCGATATTAAATAGAGTACCGACGGCCGCCGCGGCTCCCAGTAGGGTTCCTAAGAATCGTTTGGGACGACGGTTGGCTCCGCTTAGTTCTGCTTGAGTGACGGTCATCTTTTGCAACTGCTGTAGCATGTGGGCTACGTCAGCTTGGGCGTGTGCCAACGCCTCTTGGGTCCAACGGGATCCTGCCCAGGTTGTCTGGGGGGCCCTTGGAACGGAGTGAGACCGATACACTTCTGCAGGACTTAAGCGTACATATACTCTCTGTGAGTAAGTCTTGCAGTTAGTTATCAGTAAACCGGGCTGTTCCCGGAGTACAATTCCTGAAGGTGGTCCGGGGGTTGCCACCTCGGGTTGGGGTTGAATCCCCACAACGCAGCTTAGCAAGATGGCGAGTCGGAGCATCTTCCTGGTAACAGAGTGTAGAGGAATGGCTATTAGTTGCATGGCCTGTTTAGTTTCGGTTTTCAAGTTATTGCAGAGTACTTGATTAAGTTACGTGATCGAGAACACTGAAACGCCGATCGTTTGTCGGTACGGTCAGTTAAACTCTGGGTCTGTTGATCAATCCTATTCTTAGTTTCCTGTTGTCTCAGTTCTTTTGTTTCACTAGGGCCAGTGTTGAGCGTTGTGCCACTAAGTAACAGAATTGTTATTCTAACATTCCTAATGGATCTGAGAGGATAACTTAGAATGAGCTAGGGAGACAAGAGGAACCATCTTAAAATACAGGGTTTGAAACAAACTTGATATATATGGGATTAACTACTTTGGTTAAATAAAAGTAAAACAAAATCAATATCTATTTGATTACTTAGAGCAAAGCTATTTGGGATGTCTTGGTATGCTTTGGCTACAGAGGAGAAAGGGAAGAAACAATAAAAAAAAATTGAAAGAAACCTTAATATGTATTTGAATAATTAGAGCAAAGCTATTTGGTCTATGGTCTGTCAATCTGTCTCAACTCCCCCCTTTGGTGGGGTTCTTGGTGCTCTGGTGGGCTTCATCTGGTTTCGGTGGACCCAGCGTGGACTTGGTTCATTTGTCTTCACTGTGGTGGTGCTCTTTGGTTTGGGTTTGTTGGTTCGACTTGGCCGCATATTAGACATCCTTTGATACGTTCGGCGACTTGTTGTTGCATTCCCGGCCTGTAGGCCACTTGTTTCAGGGACTCATGTGTTGCTTTGGCTCCGTGGTGTCCTGCGTGTGGTCCGTTATGGGCGTGCGTGAGCATCACCCCCCCTTTGGCACCGGGGAACCACGAGGCGATGTGGAGTGGTTGCGTCGGTGGCAAGAAGAAGGAGCCCATCATGCAGACGCAGGGAGTGCTTTGTTGCGTGAAGGAGCCTCAAGTTTGAGTCCGCAGCACGGTCGTCTGGACGAATGGGATGCAACACAGGGTCGATCAGGTGTTTGGTTATCGCCTGGATGGCGGAGTCAGATGTCTGGAGGCTGACCAGGTCGTCGGTGGAAATTTGAGGCGAAAGCTTGACCAGGGTGGAGGCCGGGGTTGTGGAGGCCTTCCGTGCCTGTCGCCGGGTCACAGCAGTCACCCGCAGGGTGGGTGGGTGGGAGGGTCAGAGGGTGCCACGAGTCCGTTTGGTGCACCAGATTTTGCAAGAGCATCTGTTTTGTCGTTGTTGGAGACTTGGAGACTTTGTATTGACCTGCTTGCTGGAGTTTTCTTGAGTCTTTGTTCTGTGTTGTTCAGCTCTGTTGAGAGAGTTTTGAATTTTGCAGCTCTGTGTTTGTCAGTTTCATTTGAGATGTTCTTGGATTTGAGAGTCAGGGAACGTTTGGCTGCATTCTGGGTTCTTGGTAGCTTGGCTCTTGGTTTCTTGAAGAGCTGGGCTCTGTTTGATTACGTTTGTTTGAGGTTCTGGTGAGTCTTTAAGCTTTGTTCGCGATGTGCTTGAGTCTTCAGGCTTGGTCTTGATCAGCTCTGTTTGAGATTTATTTGAGTCTTGAGGCTTGGTCTTGATCAGCTCTGTTTTTTAGATTTATTTGAGTCTTGAGGCTTGGTCTTGATCAGCTCTGTTTTAGATTTATTTGAGTCTTGAGGCTTGGTCTTGATCAGCTCTATTTGAGATTTGTTTGAGTCTTGAGGCTTGGTCTTGATCAGCTCTATTTGAGATTTGTTTGGAACTGGAAGTGGTGTGTTTTCCAGTTCCACTTGAAATGTTCTTGGTTTTGAGAGAGTGAGAGCGGGTGATTGCGTCTTGAATCCTTGATGACTTGACTCGGGTTTTCTTGAAGAGTTTGACTCTTGGTGCTTTGGTGAGTCAGACGCTATTTGATCTTGCGACGAGCTGGACTCTGTTCGGTCTTTCGACGAGCTGGACTCTTTTCGGTCTTTCGACGAGCTGGACTCTTTTCGGTCTTTCGACGAGCTGGACTCTTTTCGGTCTTTCGACGAGCTGGACTCTTTTCGGTCTTTGATGCACTTTCCTTGATTTGGTTTTGTATACTTGAAGCCACTGCATTTGTTAAGTGGGCTACCAGAACGCCTTTGTTCCGCTGCTCTCATTTTGGTCAGGAGTCTGCTTTGTCTTTCCTCCTGTCTTGTTCCTCATCTTTGGTTTTGAGAAACTCTTTCATCAGAAGCTGGACTATTTCTTGTACGTCCACCTTGGGTGCAGGTGCTTGGTAGTACACCGCTTCGCTTCTGGTTGACCTTGGCTGGTGACGGTCGTAGTATCGTCGCTGGTCTCCGTTACTGGACTGGGGGTTTTGCCTCTCCCTTGGGGTCCAGCTTGAGTTCCAGGAGTTGTTTCTCTTGCGTCTTCCGCTGTAATGTCGTTGGTTCCAGGGCTTGTCATGGCGCGGCTCATAGGGACGGTGTCGTGACTGGGTCTGGTCCCATGGCCTGCCCTGTTTTGGTTTCATGCTGTAGTTTGGACTCCAGTTTCCGTTGGATGGGGTTTCCTTCCATCCCTGTTTCCGTGGTTCAGACTGGGTTGACTGGTGGGCCCCTTCCAGAGGCAGTTCTGGCAGGTTCACCTCTAAGATCGTTGGATTTCGGTTTGTCTTTTCCAACACCATCTTTTGTTTGCTATAGGCTTTCTGTGCCAGCTCTCGCAGCTGGAGGGCCGTCATGGTTCGAGGGCATGCCATCACACCCAGGTGTTGACTGACTCCGGGATGGAGGTTTCTCAGGAACAGAGTTCTGAAGTTCGGGTCTTCCTCCATGTAGGGCTCATTGCGACTTCCGAAGTAGGCTAGCCGGAGTCGTGTGTAGTACGCTTGAGGCGTTTCGTGTCGGCCTTGTCTGGTTTCTAAGGCAGCCATGAGTCCTTGTTCGGATACTGCGTTTCCAAACTCTTGAATGAGGCTTTCCTTGAGTAGGTGGTAGTCCGACGTGATCTGAGGAGGCTGTCGGTCTAGGAAGCTTTGTACTTCCGGACTAGAAGTTATTCTGATCAGATAGAGCATGTCCTGGTCGGTCGCAGAGGCTCTCATCTATAGGTGGAAGTCCAAGTCCTTCAGGTAGGCTTGTATGTCCCTTCCACTTGCTTCGTTTGGTGTGAAGTGGGTAATGTTTCTGGCCAGCTTGCTTAGGTCGTTCAGCTCTCTGGTCGTCTGGACGACGGTTTGGCCATTTTCTCTTCTTCCCGAGGTTTGGTTGACTCTAGGAGGAGGTGTAGCGGGGAACCCATAATTTTGAGAGTAACTTGGCTTGTACTCTTGAATGGAGGGTTCCTCCGTGCATGGTCGGTGCCAGGACCCTTGAGGTTTGGGCTTGTTTTGATCAGCTCGTAATCCTTTTGCGTACTCCAATTCCGCCTTCATTACGGTCCGTTCCTTTTGGAGGTCGGTCAGCTGTTCATTTAAGCCGTGGATCTCTGCACATGTGGCCTCGAGATGTGTCCCGAGGGTTTTTATTCTGGAGCTCCGTGTTTTGAGCTCCTCTTCCGCAGCTTCCAGGAGTCTTTCGGTTCGTTTGCTCCTCTCCATTTCACTACTCCGATGGTCTAACAGCTCATCAATTTTTTGTTGGACAGCTGTTAAATCGCTTCTTAGCGCTTGCATCTCGTCTCTGGAGTCGCGGTCATCCTTTTCTGATTCCGCTTGTTGGCTCCGGACCTCTGCTTTCAAGTGGGCATTTTGCTCTTTTGCACGGGTCAGCTTCTTTTGCATGCGTGACTTTGTTCTCTCTTCCAGCTTTAAGGTGGCGATCAGGACGTGGCTGAGACTTCCCACAATTTTCGCTAGGTCTTTGGATCCATAGCTTCGAGTTGGATCTCTTGCCATAAGGTTTGTTAGGGCTTCGTCTAGCTGATCTTGGGAGTGACCTTGAAGGTTTATTGCTGCTTCCGGCAGTATGGTGCTTGTTAGCTCGCCCAGCCAGTTCTCCAGGTCTTCCCAGTGGGTGATGGTTTCTCTTGTTGTAGCCATCGTTTGAGGTGGAAGGGAGACTTGAGACAGACTGAGGGACTGCTAAAATTTAAATTACTAAAAATAATAGAGAGTGGGTTGCTATGGGAAAAACAAAGTGCTTTTCACTGTAATAATGTGCTTCAAAACTCTGTTAAGTTTTCTTGAGGGAACAGAAAGGGAAAGCAAAATGAAACAAAACAAGCTTGAGAATTAATTACACTTAAAAGTGAAGTTATTAAAATAATTGTGATAAAATATAAAATAAAATAAAAATAGAAATTCTTGAATCTAACACCAGAAAGCAATATTCCTGAATTATTATAGCTACTGTCAAAACCAGAGATTAAGTTCAGCTATAACTGGGGTCGTTAAGAAGCTAAAGTTATCACCTGATTTAATCGTTAGCTGTCACAGGAAACAGTTTAAACAATGCTTGTTTCTTTTATGAATAGGATTGAGTACATACTCCAGAGTTGTTCGTACGGCCGGGTGATCGGTTGCTTCGTCGGATCACTCGAGGGCGTCGTTTCTGGAGGAGTTCACGCGTTCCTATTAGTTTGGGGAAGAAACGAAAAGCAATGTCAGGTGTCTGTACTGGCTTCAGGATCGCGTGGGGACCGTTTTCCGACTGAATCGCTCTGATATTATGTGTCTCGTAATACAGAACAGAACTTCTTGGGAATGCCAAATTTACTAATTTAGGGTTTTAAACCAATTAGATATGAGGCTTAAATCCTTTACCAGAATCAGAAGCAAGAGAGCAGTCCAAGAGATAGATAGGATAGGACTGTAGCTAGAGGTGGTGAAAATTCAAGAGATGAGTTGAGGGTTGGAAAATAGAAAGTGAAGGAACAAATAATAAACAAAAGAAATAAAATAAAATAAATGTAATTGGATCTCAAACTGAAAAATGATAAAATGGTTACAAAATAGGATAAATTTTGTACAGGTGACAGCAAGCCTTGTTAATTGACGTAAGTGATGTTTATGGATGAAAACACACTGTGATTGTCAATTAACTGGTAAAGTCTGTCACAGTCCGCAATAACAAAATCAAACCCAGGATTGAATAAAAATAAAATAAAAATTAAAATCAAATTAAAATTTGTCCAGGTGACAGTAAGCCTTGTTAATCGACGCAAGTGACGTTTTATGGATGAAAACACCTTGCTTGTCAGTTAACAGGTGAAGTCTGTCACAGTAAACACTAATAAAATCCAACCAAGGACTGAATTAACAAAACTAAAATAAAATTAAATTAAAAATGTTAAAACCCAAATTAAAATTTGTACATGTGACAGTAAGCCTGGTTAATCGACGTCAGTGAAGTTTATTGATGAAAACACACCGTGATTGTCAATTAACTGGTAAAATCTGTCACATTAAGTAACAGTGAAAATAAAGTAACCAGAAAATAAAATTGAAACTTTAATAACACCTAATAATGAAACAGAAGCAAAAAATACAATAAGTCAAACATAATCCATAATTATACAGGTGATTTGAGGATGATTCTATAGGAGAGACAGGATGAAAACGCCAGTGCAGACGGTCACACAGACACTGTTTCAGTCACACAGACACGCTGGATTCCAGCCTAACCTCGTGCACGCGCTTCGGGTATGCGCTTGCTATAACACACACTCGCCACACGGTGGCTCTCGTGAGCTTCTCGCTGGAAGGCTCGTATTTCTTGTACCTGTAAAAATAGCGTCTTTCGTTCTCCAATGTCGGGCCCGTTTACGGGATGACGTAAGACGTTTACTAAAATGGCCGCTCTCACCGATCTCACGGTGAAGAGGGCTTGAGCTCTCGGCCGAGATTAAAACTGTTTTCTAAACAGCTGCGAGATGACGGCGCATCTCCTAAAACAATGGATTTACCATAAAACGAGCTTTATTCCTCTTAAAGCTTCGCGCCCGTTCGGACGAGCGAAAATCATTAATTTGCGTTCTTAAAGGTTGCGCATGCGCGTTTAGTGGCATACGCAGAGCTGTTCCTTCAACACACTCCACTGGCCACGAGAGGGCGGCACCTCTCACGAAAACAGAACACACTCTCGTGTTCCACTCATGAACAAATACACCATTCTGCGTTCCCGCAGTTTCGTCACAAAATGGTCAATACTGGAACACGCAATATTGCCTTCAAATTCAATCGGCATGCATTTTCTCGCAGCCTGGAACGAATCACGTTTCTCCTTTCACGTGATTTTTCAATAGAAAACTACCCTGAATTAGCGCTTAGCATAATTCTTTTAACCGGGTGTTTAATAATTTCGCTAAAAATCATTACTGGGAACGCAGTCAATGAATTCAGACGAATCAGGCCTTTTTAACATAAATTCTGAGCTCAATATCCATAAAAATTGCCTTTTGCAATTTCTGTCATTACTTCTTCCGGCGTCCCGGGCAAGCCATAATTCCTTTAACATTTAACAAGCATTTAAAAGCATTCCTTATTGAGTCTAGACAGTGGAACCGCTATTGCAGTGCCTGCATCCTCCACCAATATATGTAACAAACTGGTTATTACACATTTAATAATTAATAATAATACGGTAAGGGGAAATCAACCGTATTATCTCGGAATCAGAACCACAGGGAACGGATCAACTGCATAGATTAAAAACAAAGGAAATGTCTTTTAAAGGCTTTATTAACTCTATTCTAGACACACAAATTGATAAATGATTTCTAGCTAACTAACCTAACCATTCGCTCAAGCAAACATGCACTCATTCACACCTAGAGGGAGGGGGTGAGAGAGAGCAAGAGAGACAGAGAGAGAGAGAGAGAGGGAGAGAGAGAGACAGAGAGAGCAAGACAGAGAAACAACGTTTCTGAAATGGCAGCTCAAGTTATCTTTACACCTCAGTTTGGCTCGTACTTAATTTAGCATTCCCACAGTCGCTCTGTTCCCGTTTTACCCGCGTTAAGTGATTGATTATCGCAGTCTACCGTTTAGATCTTTCGAGTCGATCCGGTCGAACGTGGTCCGTGGCAGGCCGAGTAGATTCCGGGAGTACAGCTGTGAGGCGTGCTCGATTTGGGAGGGTGATCTTAGTGTCCCAGCAGTTTCCGTGGGGGTCCGAAAGAGCTTCCGTTGGATTCGAAAGTCTTATGTTCATATCACGACTCTGAGTTGAAGAGCCGGGTTTCCTTCGTTGAGAGAAAGCGCCAAACGATAAAGTTCTGAACTGATACTGAGAGAGGACTTAGAAGAAGAAAAGTGTGAGAAGACTAAGGCAGTTAAGAAGAAAAAAGACTAACAAACTACAAGACAAAAGAAAGACTAACTTCTTCAGGGGAGCGCGCCTTGGTTTTAAATGGGAGGCGGGTTCTTTTCACAGCTCTAGCCACTGAGAGTGCTAACTTGCCTCGGATTGGTGGTGACGTCACACTTTGGTCCAGCCCAGTGCGGCTCTTCTCTTGAAGAGAGGTTTCTTTGATTTGCACTTATTAATAAACGGAGTTATATCTCCTCAAGAGAGTACCGGATAATCTTTTACACAATTAAATCCTTTCCGCAACATTATCCGCATTCCAACGAGATCAAACATTAGGGGGCAGTTACAGAAATTCATTCATTCGTTCATTCATTCGTTTAACTAACTGGCTAAGCTATTAACTGTACAGTACAAATTATTCCATAACATGAGAGTATTTTCAAGAATATATGTGTGAGCACAAAAGTCCCGTTAACATCCGTAGTATACTTAGAAGCGGTTTGGTGAGTACGGTATAAGGTCATGCTTCCTCTGTAAGCCAACAGTTCTGGTGAGCACGGCGCTTTGAGCTTGGGGTCGTGGAGAGTTCGAAGCGTTCGCAGGCTTCATGGGAGCAGAGAGGTGACGCTGGGGGTTATCTGATGACCCTCGTAATCTGTGGAGATGATTACGTTCTGATAGAATCAGACCGCTGGCGCCCTGAGATGGGGTGAGGGCCCCTAATTCTGGAATGTGGTTTTTCAGAATTAAAGGTGCAGTAACTGAATCTGGGTTGATAGTTCTTACAAAGAAGATAAATTATTTTTTTACAAAAATAATACAACTTTATGAAAAGTAAGATTTTATGTTTTGGTTTTAGCGTTTGGGAGAGAGAATATTTATCCTGAGCAATCTGCAAAAGTACGATAACTTTTTCACAAAAAATAACATTATTTTTTAGTCAATGATTATTGCATAAAAGACAAAACTGTTCCTTTCCTTTCACGTGCTCACTTTAACAGTATAAAGCAAATGATCTTAATGAAGAAGGACTTAAACGCTTGAAAGACTTAAAAAAGTGCATGATTTCTTCTTTCAACCAAGATTTGTCAGTGACTGTGAATACAAATGGAGAAACCATCTTTCATCCCACATTGTGAACCAAGTATCAAACACACAACCCATCAAACCACAAGCTGAAGAAACGCTGACATCTAGATGCAGAAAACAAGCAAATCGTCAACCGTGCATGCATAAACATGACCTCTTTAACAGAGCCTTGTTTGCCTTCAATCTGACAGGCATCGGGAACACAACACACTTCCTTTCAGCCAGCTGTCAAACCAGTTCTCTGCTGTCAAAATCACATTAGAATCTCAACACATGACACGGGAAAAAATGCAACTTTCTGAGAAGCTGATGACGATCGCAGAGGCTCCATATATAGCAGACGCATCTAATAACCCGCATGCCTCATAAGTGCACTTGAAACAAACACATTTAGTTCTAATCTGCTGCACTTGATTTTATCTAAAGCTTTGAGAAATTGAGAACCGTTTGAGCTACTTTCTGCATTCCCATTTGCCTGCCAAAGGCATGTCATTGCCTAAAATATTTGAGAAAATAAAAGCGAAAAAATTATTTTGCAAAAATAAATCAGTCTCACCCATCCAAATAATTGAATTGAGCTGTTTAAATTACTTCTATGGTGACGACTAAAACATTTTCACATTCTCACGCGACACAGAATCAGGTTTCAATGCTTACTAACCACTCGAGAAATTTCCTTTTTTTCTTTTTCTCTGGTTAGCTATTTTAAGACAACCACACATCAACAGCTTAACCGGTTAAAAGCAGAGGCTAAAGGTGATTTATACTGTACACAGTGATTTGTTATTATCTGCATGAGTGAGCATCACTCGTCACGTTTGTTGTTTCTGTTGTGTCAGCCGACTCAAATCTTCAGAGTATATTTGTGTCTCTCTCTTTCTCTTTCTCTCTGTGTGTACGTGCATGTCTGAGGCAGATTGAGTTGAGATTTGAGAGCTGACAGCTTTATAGAGCGTGTGAAGGCTCCAGCTTGAAGACTCACAGAAGATAAAGATATCAAAGGAAGCAGGAGAAAAGAAGACAGGAGAGATGACGGGCAGATCAAGGTCAAGAGAAAATGACTTTTTTTAATTAAATCTTTAGAAATCGGTTAATTCAGCAACTACTTCTATCTAGCTTGCACAAGCCTCTAAATGCTGTCTGAAACATCCCTTTAAAGTAAGCTTCATTGGTTTAAGTTCTGTTACTTTAATGAAAAGAGATCATTTATTCAGAGATGTCAGAAGTAAATGTATGGTTTTATAAATGAAATGCAGATTTTACAGAACGCAAATGCACATCAGTTTAAAAGTTTCACACGATTTTTTTGGTAGCTTTAACACCATAAATATCACTTTCTCCTTTGTACATTGATAAGTGAAAGTGTTTGTTTCTTCTGCTGAAAGTTAGTGTTTTTTTTTCTTTTTGTTAAAATGTAAAATTCTACAAACGTAAAGTGAACATAAACGTGTATAACTTTTAATCAAAGTTTATGCTAATGTTTTCTAGATGATTATAAACTAAAATGTACAGTTTAAATAATAACAATACGTTCTTTTTTCACAATTGACAAAACATGGTGGCATTTCAAGTGAAAACACATTTAGTTTTTAAAGCTGTTCATTTAATTGTAATAATTTATAAAAAAATAAGTAAATAAAAACACCTGGATTAAATTTAAAATATGTTTTCACAACACAAACTTTATTTTATAATCAAAAGATTGCATTCCTCCCATAAGTTTAATCACGTTAGAACCATAACATGCTAACGTTAGCATGCTAGCACTCTAGCCTATCAGTTTTGTGCATCATAGTTTTACTTTTACTGTATTTGAGCAGCGCAGACGTGTTTTATGCAATAAGAAAGGTGTATTTGAGCCAATACACCCTGAAGGAAAAATAAATAGCTAAAAAGTCTGGACTAGAGAATACTGCTGCACATTTATGTCCTGTATACAGCGATCCTCTCTGCTGTTATCAACATTACCATGTTTGGTAACCTATTACTCAACAAGGAGTGTTCCAGATCAGCGGCTGAAGGTGAATAATGTAGGTGAAAATCTCAGAATTATCATCTCAATAGACAAACAGGCTGGAGATTGAGAGCGCTCCGTCTGAATAAGCTTCTGCAGTAAGTTCATGCGCAGGCATGCAGTTAATAATAAATGAAATAGTAGTTTTTTTAATATAGTCACGGTAGTGCAGTGGGTAGCACAGTCATCCCCCAGCAAGAAGGTTGCTGGTTCGAGCCTCTGCTGGGACAAATGGCATTTGTGTGTGCAGGTTGCATGTTCTCCCACGTGATTGTGTGGGTTCTGGGGGCTCCGGGTTCCCAAAAAGTCCAAAGACAAGCGGTGCAAGTGAATTTGGTATGAGTGTGAATGGGTGGGTGTTTCATAAAAACCTAAAAAAACACTAGTGAAACAACAAAATGCGCTCTGATGCGCAGAGAGAGACTACATAAGAGAGAGACTACTGTAGGGCGATGATTGTACTGTGGGTTCTGGATTATTGTGTATAGAACACAACAGTGGTGATTTCATCCATAAGAAGGCATTCTGATTATACAGTTCATTTTTGCAATCAAAATTCTAGCTTTAAGTATTTATCCTTGGTAGCTAAATATAGTTAAATATTTATCCTTAGTAGCTAAATATATCCTTAGTAGTAAAATAGTATCTATTTTTGATATGTTACATTCTAAATGAAACAGGGGTAGATCTAAACAGAGCGCCTGTTAGTGTCTAATCTACACACATGAGTCAGGTCCTTTTAGGAAAGCAAACAAGGGCTGCATGTCCTTCCTCAGTCTGAGCGCTTCCTCTCCCCGCTGAGACTCTGATGAGTTGAGGAAAAACAGCTCATTGTGTTATACGCCCGATTCTGGGGAACCATGGGTTTGAAAGTAGCTGAAAATGAGTTCACCATGCTGGTGTTTTCAGAAAGCTATCTGACGGACGTCACACACGGGGTCCCTGCAGAGGACGCAATGGAGCGAATGTGGTTAAACTGGAGATTTGAATGAGAGAGCTGAACTCCGGGCTCCCTGCAGTGCTTTTATTTCACTTTGAAAATAGTTTGATTTGCTTTTACTTCACATTTTCATTTTGTGATAGTGGAATATAAATCATTCCCTCTGGGTGGGTGCGAGGTTTATTATTGTGGGCAGAATCCTAGCTGAGAGGATATACAAACAATACATAATAAAAGCCCTGGGCATTCAATCTGACCAGCAACACTGGGCCACATTTGGAATTGCTTCTGATGAATATGGATTTTACTTTTCATAATTTTAAGCAAGCATGAATACCAATCTGCACACAAACAATCAGGTCAAACATGTGTTTTGGCAGAATCTTAAAAGTTCAGAAGTTAATTGCAGTTTTATTATTGATGAAAAAACTAAAACTGAAAACTTAATTTTTTAATACAATATGCACAATGATGATAACAAATGTAGACAGACTTTGCATATTAGGTAGTGATTAATACTGCTGTTAATTAACTGAGGTAAGCTGGCTAAAGTATTAAAGAAAACCATTTAAAACCATGAACCGATTGGTCCAAGATCTTACATTTTGTTCTACAAGATTATTCTGAGGGGGGATTCATTTTTACTAGATTGTTGAAAATACATTAAGACTTAACATTCAGCTTAACTAATGGTGAAGATCAGGGTAAGTACCATGCTCTGGTGTCTGTTAATTAGTGTTATAGTATTAATTGTTATTAGAACACAAATAAATACCTCACTTCCTCTGCACACTTCTTGTCTACCAACCATACATACTTGACTTCTATTTTCCTGTTCTATTGGAATATTTGAAGTCACCGGCTCCATTATCCTGCACCAATGTCCAAATTTCGTTGTCTCCTGGCTGTTCCTGTCTCCTTTAAAACAAGTCTCCTGTGAACATTTGTTGAAAATTCTGTGCTCCCACCAAAGAGATGTTCATTACACATCTGTTACTTGTACAAGTCGTGTCAATTATGCTCTATTGGCACATTTACCGCATGGTTCTTTGTTTCATGACAGTAGCTACAAATTATTGTCTTCATTTTTGTGGTTAGTACTGCTCGTCAAGCTATAGTATATTATGAACCATTTTAAGAAGTATTTTAAGTTTCACTTTAAAACAAATGGAGAAAGTAATGACTTGTACTTTACTTGTAAAGTACTTGTAAAACTATTTTTTTAAGCAGGTATTTTTGTACATTTAAAAACAAAACATTCTGCAAATTTACATTTATTGTATATATTTTATGGGTTTTTATGTATTGTTATATTTAAACCTTAAGATTTAAACTTTGACCCATACAACAACTTGGGCTGTACTACACACTGTACCATAAAGAACTTGATTTTATGTTTTTGGCTTTAAATTCACGACATGTCAGACTAGCAAGTTTTTATTTAGCTCAAGAGAGACACTATTTAGACAGAAACATGTTATTTGACTGTGTAAGTAAGCCCAAGCTTTACCTTCTAAGATGATGAACTAAAAAAAAATATCCGACAGGTGTTCAATAATGTCATCGATTCAATCAGCAGATTACCTTGACAACAGACTGAATCCGTAACATTAAAAGGGCATTGGTCCTGTATTTTTACGGAATGTTTTACAGTTTAGAAAAACAATTGAGTTTGAGTTTAACCAACAAACCAGAAAAAAAAAACTTAAATAAACCTGAAACCGATGTGGAGGAGACGCCAATAGAAAGTGTGTCGAAAGCTACGTTCTATGAGATAATAATAAAAAATAATAAGAAATGGGAGTGATCTCCTACTGACAAAACTATAAGAATTTATTATCGGAAATAGTATCCACTTGCCTAGATAAATTGTTCTGTTGTCATGCATTTCTGTGTGTGAGTTTTCAACCTATTAGGACATTTGAATTTTTTTATAAATGAGAAACAGAGTTGCCCAAGCTGAAATCCGAATATGATGTTTGTCATGTGGTGAAAATTACACTGATTGCAGTTAAATACCAGATTATTGCAAATTAATGTGAAATTACACAAGTAATGGATGCATTTTGCCCACCAGAAGTTTTGTTAATAACTGAACGCTCTATCCAGAGTATCTTTTTTTTTGTCAGTTCGTCAAGTAAGGGGCTTTGCTCTTGTCCAAATGCAATTAAGATCTGCGAAGTAGAACCATGCGTCGTAGGTCTCTATCACTCGCAAGAATAAATGATAATTAACTCAGTCCCAACAAAACAAACTGTTGCAATAAACACACAAATCATAATTCACACTTCTTTTAAAATGTTTAAAACTCTTAAAAAACAAAACTAACAAATAGGAATTGCTTAAAATGGATCTTTGACCACCAGCAATTACAAATCTCTTAAAAACTTAACCTTCTCCAAGGGATCAAAAAACATCTCTTATTGTAGCTGACCCTAGTAACCACACCGTACAGTATAATAACCACCATAATATCATCGTGTAACAAAATAACGAGTCTTTAATGATCTAATTGATAACATACAACTATATACAGATAAACAACTCTAACAACTATCATGTAATGCCCTTTAAAAGGGGTAATGCACAAAAAAACATATGGAATTAAATTATTCCTCCTAAAAGTTTGAGAAATCGAAATGTTAAAAAAACTTTTTACTGGAGTCTATGATAGAAATACCTCAGCGCAAAAGTTTTCTTTCATGTCAGACCTGCCTAATACCGGCTCCACTAAACCCACACAGCCTGAACTCACAATTCTTTCTCATCCACACAGGAAGCTCACAGCCTTGTTCTCTATTCAATTATGCTGAAAACCGGCATAAGAATAATCATAAGATGATTCTATTCTAAAATTGATTGATATGAAGTAGATTTAAAATCTAAAGTTTGGAACAGCATATCCATTTTACTTTAGATTTCTTTACCAACAAGGCACAATTCAATGCTGGATTTTGAAAGAAGCTTCTGTAAATCATTATTGTTGGTTTTTAGAGAACTAGTTCATTAATATGTTATCGATAATATATTTAAAGTCAGAGCAACCTCCATCCACTAAATATAGCATTTACAGCCTGAATTAACAACAGAACAGTATTTGAATCATACAGAGTAATAACTTTATTAACAACAACCACATGTATGTTCAAATGTAGCATTTATTCTTGTTACTAAGACAACCTCATTTATCACATACTTGCATGGCATAGTAACAGTGCAAATTACCACAGAACATCTATACTTATCCTTATTTAGTAAAAAACTATAGTTTTACTAAATAAGTAGAAAACTATACTTAAAGCACAGTAATCCTCTACTGTACATTAAATGTAATATATTGAATGGGTTTTCATTCTGTAGTAAGTGGGCAGAAATAAACAGGAGTTTGATCAGACAGGAGTGGGCAAATGTTTCAGCCAACATCGTCTCGCTGAGTCCCTGGTTTGTTGAACTTTACTGTCTGACTAATGAAACTAAACGAAGCATGAATACATTTCATCTGCCCTGATACCCATCATCTGATTTGCACTTGCGCATGTACACTGCTGCATTATTGGCCCATTTGCAATGATGATTCTTTATGGTGTGGCATAAAACCCCTAGTAAGCAATTAATTTATGGTAAGTGTTCCAAATGCGTATTGCATTAGCATAGCATTTCTACATTTACCATATTCTTCATCTAAATCAAGTAAAGCACTCCATTTACAAAAATGAATACTGAAATATATGGAATTTATTCAATACACTGGCATGCAGGGTAAAATATTAGATTACATCAAGATCATCTGATTATAAAAAGCATTTAAAAAGTCCACAAACAAAGTTGTAATGGAGTAATTCATATATAACATGTCAAATAACGATATAATCTAGTTTTAGAAAACAGATTGATGTAAACCAATGTTTTTTATATAGTGAGAAACATTTTGTATAAATAGGTTAACAGAATTTAAAACTGAAAGTGCCTTGAGTATCAAAATATTGTCTTTCATAGGAAAGAGTTGACTCAGAGTTGGTGAAACAAGTCCTAGTTGGAAGCAAATCTTTTAGCTTGTGAGCTCACACATCACGCCATACAACCTCCCACGTTATTCATTTATACTGTGAAACTGAAACCGAGGGGGGAAAAACTCTTCTCCAAACCTCAAGGTAACAGCTCTCTGATTGGTCGCATGAGGGGAAGCAGGGTTATGAAATCCTTTCAGAGATCATCATACAGGAAGAGAAAATGTTAAAGATTACCTGAGTTTGATTGCTGGAGAATTAAGTTATTCTTTGTGGAATCAAGAACTGGAACCATATTTCACTCGGGACCCTGAATGATGAATGCTCTTACAACAAGTCTTAAGCTATTGTGCTGAGCTTGACTCAAATCTCAACTCTTTATTAAATCTCGGGCAGTGTGTGTTGATTGTACTCTCCAAAATCAAATAAGAAACCTTTCAAAATAACAACAATTAACAATTATATTATGTAACACTACCCATGCTTCTATAAGTTTGATCTGTAATCAGAGCAGTTAACAATTATTTTTCTGAAGAGGCTGTTACAAGGTGAAACAGAGCGAGGCAGAATCATTACAGTGGAAGAAACGAGGTAAAAGGCATGATTAGAAGAGCCCAGAAATACTATGTGTTTTAAAGACAATGTTTACAAAGGTTTTTGAAGGTTATTAATGCTGCAAAGCTAGGGTAGAGGGGTCAAATAAATATTCTAAATCCTTTAAAATAAAAATAATGTCACCTTTAAATCTGCAAACTAAATTTTACTAGTCTACTGTATGCTTCTTTAGAAACAGGTATTGCAGTTCCTTGAATACTAATGTCTTCCAGAGTTGCCTATCTCTGCCTTTGCACAACAATCAAGTGAGCAAAGCAAACAAGATGAGAACATTTACTAAATTAATTTCTAAACTACATACAAGTATTATGCTCAATCTCCACCATCCTTCAAAAAAAAAAAAGACAGATTTAATTAAATATAGCCTATTTTTCATTCTGAACTTAAATTAGCTCTGTTCATACCGAGGTGCTATATGCCCAGCTGGCCTCTCCTGAGCCTTTCCTGCTACTCCTTTTTCTTTTAATCCTCAATCACAGAGAAGGGAAAATGATTGCGGACACACTCACTGAAGCTATGAGACCAGGTTAGATCCAGACAATCAGTTTTAATTGGATTATAACCGACAGCGAGACGATCAATGCGGGAATTATCACTGTTCCATCAAAACCATCCATTTCCCCACGAATCCAATTCGAGTCTGATGCCTCACAATTCAGCCACAATAACAACAATTCCTCATGTGTAGCAAAGTCTAAAATTAACTTTTTTGCAAGCCGAGCACCAAACAGAGAAAGCATATGGAATGTTTCTCTCAGTCTGGGATTCGTATTGTGATAAACGGGTTCTTGACGAGCAGCGGAAAGATATTTGTCTAAATTAGCAGAGCATTCTTGCCATTGAGCAGTACGTATCTGATGTCTTCACACACTAAATGCTGACCTCCTGTACCAGCACTTATGGTAATGCAATCATTAGCTTCAGTGCTATCACGCAGGTAAGGTGTGACAGTTTGAAGGAGAGTCTACATTAGAGTCTGGCAGAGGCTCAACAGGGGAACGAAGGAGCACTCATTGGCCGATACATCTCTATCAGTGGAGGAAATTGAAAAGTCTTTCACCACTGAGATCGACATTGGGCTATTTCCCGATGGAATGGTAGATGAAGGAGCAGAAAATGCATATCTCCGATCATACTGGGACTTATTACCAGCTACGAGAGGTGAAATGAAAATTCACTTGAACAAAGACCTGACCATGCGTTGTAGGCGACACTCATCTCACCAACGACATATTACCCATGAGCACTGATGGACTCAGTCTGGCTGAAAATGTCAGGATTGGGAGAATTAGACTCGTGGATCATTTCACTCATTTTGAAAAGATAGTTCTTGTTTGATGAGAACTTCTCAGAGGGCTCGAGTCAGGCTGAAGAACACATGAGATTTATCCATGCGCTTACTTCAGTTCAAAATCAACAAAATACTCTATTCTATCCGTTTTCAGAGTAGATACAAATAAACAAAAATAACAGAGACAATATAGCACTATAACAACTATGCACTGCTAATCATTAATTAAGCATTAGCAAATTTTGAATTAATAATTTATAAAGCATTGTTTCTTTGCTAATGACCATTTGTAAACAGCTTGTAAATATAGCTTTAAAGGCGTTATTCTTGGTTTCTAAGCATCTATATAATATAGTTAACAACATTATTTCAGGCTTTATTGAGGATCAATTAATCAATACAACTTTTCACCATTTAAAAATCAGTGAGTTATTAGTTGTAGGTGATTCATGAGATAATTTAGAACATGTTAATAAATGGTTATTACACTATTTGAACTGTTTATAACTATTTGAAAGCACATTCAATTCAATACATACAATAATAGTAACTGATAGTGATAATAAATGCTGTATTAAAACATATTCCTGAAGTAACTCACAATAAATTAAGATAGTTAAAAAGCATTTACAAGTTAATTGTTTTTGTGAGCTCTTTAAAAGTGAGGACTATTGAGGATATATTCATGACTCTTAATTAATGATTGGTAGTGTGTAGTTATTATAAAAGTGCTGCTGAAAATATTGATGATTTTTTTTTTGCAGTACAAAGCTGCATAAAGACTCCTTAAACATATTGAAATATTTACTGTATAAGTAGAGGGCCCATGAATACTAGAGTTGCTCAATTATGTGAAATATTATAACAAGATTATATTAAACAATTATTATTTGTCTTTGGAAATATTCCGCATCAACATTATTTTAAATGTAGTTTTATAAAGATATTTTCAAGTATTTGCACTAATTTGATCTAATGTCTGCTTTATTAACAATAAAAGTATAGTGGATTGCATTTCAAAAGGCAAGTAATTTTACAATTCTATACATTAATTTAGGAAATTAAAAAGGAATGATTTCTCAATTTAAACGCTATTACATAATCAAATTTGTTGTTTTTGAAAAATGTACCAAGTTAAAATTAATTTAAAAGAAAAATACAATTCAGGAAATAAAACCAAAATCAAACCCTACAAGTCTTCTTTGAGTGATTAATATATTACTTCTTTCTAACCACTAAATAGAAATAAAAAAATAGTAGGCATGATGATTCTATTTCTGTGGGGCAAAATGATTTTTGAACAGGCTTTGTGCTCCGTGTCAAACACAGTTCCTCCAGAAATGCACTGTGTTAACCAGCTGTTTGAGTCCTCTGTGCTCAACTGCTCTCTCCACCCACACATCCATCTATCGCCATGGTGATGAGAGTCAGCGATCCCAGGTGGGTAGAGATGATGAACTCTGTTGGAGCTGATCTGAAGATTCATTCAGATTCATTCATCCATCAAGTTCAATGCCTCTCCTTTTAAAAACTGTTTTCTCATAAATGATCAGTGTATTGATACTAGCTCAAAGCTAGTACACTGTTTTTGAAAATGAAAGACGTTGAATGTAGTTGATGGCTTGCCAGTGTAGATAGACTTCTGCTTCAGTCTGTATTTAAACTCTGTTGTTGTCTAAAGAGGGAGAGAGTTTAGTTCATTCGATCATCCCACTTTTGAAATTGGGACACCACAATCATTTTATGTCACTGTTCATCAGCCACTACTGCCACAAAAGTGTGCTTTGAAGCATTCCAAATAACTGGGCAAGTTATATAGTTATATATAGAGATAAAAAAAAAATTTAAAACCATTCTGAATAATAATTTTTTCAATTAAGCCTTATTTTCATAAGGAAAAAAAAACTACTATTCTAAAACCAAAGACTGAGTGACTAATGTAAGACTTGTTAATTTTGTCTCCTCAGCTTTTTTCACTTTGCTAGAAATTAAAAACACGAAGAGTGGCAAACAAAAAAGACACTAAAGAAAATAAAAAGCTAGAGTGGTTAAGAAAAAGAAACATAAAAATGCTGAGAAGAAAAATAAAAATTAAAACAGAGAGAGAGATGGGGTGATAGAGGTTTTAGGCAATCTTCAGATTGCAGGTCTTAATGCTCATTTCGGATTTATTTAATGAAATCAGATTTTCTTGTATGCTTATTCACATTACACACAATTAGCATCTTGTATCCGTCTTCTGGAGCTTTAATCAAAACTAACATGTATGAGAAATCAAAACGAGTTGATTGTGCTTTATTTAAGTTTTATTATCTCATACCAAGACGAAGAAGACCAAGAAGAGAGATTGGGGAGAGAGAGAAAAAGAGAGAGAGAGAGAAGAGAGAAGGGGAGAGAGGGGAGTGGCAGATTATTAGGCAGCATGGGCCACTATTATGTTTATTTTTTATGATGTTATTCTTTTTTTTGTTCCTGGTGGTCATGGGTCCCCTATAGGCTGCGTGGCTTGAGCCAAGGTAAGCCCCTGCATTAATGCGGTCTTGCTTGCCTCGCATGCTTAGTTTTTATGTAAGTAAAAAAGACGGAGACACGTTACTAATGTAAAGTAGAATTGCGGGCTACACTCGCTAATGTTCTTTGTTAAAAGTTCTCTGCTTGTTTCAGCCTGTTTAAAACATATGTTGTGTACTGCAACGGATTTCCACTGCATTTTCTAGTAAACTCAACAACTTTGGTTTTAGAGCGCACATATGTATAGATACTAGTAGACACTGAAATTGTATTGATCATATTAAGAGCAAACAAATACAATATATGTTTAATAAAGAATCCACCATATTATATTGTGCATTCAATCAAGGATTCTAAAATACTTTCATTTTCATATTCGAGCTTATACCACGTGAATCATCTTTCAGTGCATTCAACTGTCATGCCTCTCTGCTTGCTAATGGCAATCTCTCTCCCTCGCCTCCACTGTGGTGCATCCTGGGTACCCAGGGAATGCTCAGTATGGGCAGAAATGAGCTCATAAAATCTGCAGCCGTTGTCTAATAGCTTCACTCCCAGACAAACAAACCAGAGACAAACCCCAGCCATCGAGCAGACTGATGATGAGCAACCCAAACACATGCTCAGGCTTCCTGCAGGCCGTCGCTTGTTCTGGACAGGCTTTGAATAAAGATCACATGACCCGAGGCACTTCAGTTCCCCCGCACCGACTGAGACTTGGGAGTGATTAACTCCCATTCCATCTGCATAAACACAACTCTACATTTATATTTGGAGTGAAATCTTTTTCAAGGCATTCATTACTCTGAAGGCAGTCTGAAAATATGATCCTGCCCCCTACAAGCATGTTCTAATAGCCTCCGCACCCCTGCTGACTAAAGAAGATAATTAGAAGATGCTATGGGCTGAAATGCTCAGTGTTGTCAGGGTGGTATGACTAAATGTCATTTCTATGAGGGGTTTAAAGCTGCTGTTCACTCTAAAAGCAGGCTCGGATTTAAACCGAGAATCCAAAACAGGTGGAAGCAAAGCGTGCTCTGGAGCAATCGTTCAAACATGAGATTGTGATCACTACTGAGGGTGGTTCAGAATGAAGTAATTGAGTGTCATAATTATATAGAATAAATCCTTGATAAAAAAATGATAAGATGATCTTTTTCTGGTACAAGTTAACATTTCATAACAATCCTCAAAGAATCAAAGACCACTACAAAAAAACCTATTTATAAACATGATTGTGTTGATACTTAACTGCTTAGATTCATTTAAAGATGTGAACAGAAGTCGGTTTATGTCTTATGGTTCTGAACTGCCTGAAAAAGCCATTAAAAAGCCAATACAAATATTTATAGTGTATCAAATGAACGAAACTGATTTAAAAAGCCTGGAGCAAGTCATCAACAATTTCATTATTGCTTCCTGTGAAAACCTGCACATGATAGCTGTTACTTTGGTAATTGTTAAGAAAGGTCTTTTTTACTATAGAAAAGACAGAATTAAGTCATACTTCTCTGTAAAAAGCACTTCTTTTAAGGATTTTAAATGTTTTTTTTCTCACTGTTTTTTTTTTGTCTGTTTTATCCCTATGTAATGCAAAATTAATTGGGAATTGCAAGCATGTATGTGCTGTACAGATACAATTGCCAAGCCTTGTCCTCAAGTGCTTGACTCTGTTTTTGTACCCATCTCCAAACAGTTCAATGCATCTCAATGAAGCACGTACGTGATGACTGACCCGGAAGTGTAAGAGTCACAGAACCACGTCGGTAAATAATGATAAGAAATTGTATTTTTGGATGTACAAAAGTGCTTTTGGCAAAAGATGAATGCATTCAACAGAAATGGGTGGATTTTCTGTGTGCTAACAAGAGAAGCATGGCAGTGGAAGGAACAGGATGTACATGGCGTGTTTGAGCTGATTACAATAAATATTGCATTTTTAATGTTAGTAAGAGTGAAGTGATAGCGCAGCCTAGAGGGGTCAAATATATATTGTATTCTATTTAAATTGGGCATAATATGGTACTTTTAAAAGCACCATCATTCTTTAAAGATCCTCAATCTTCACGTCCTTCTCTCTGATATCTAGTTTCAGGCAGAGTTCAACATCAACTATGCCCTGCATGTGCTCCAGCAAACACAAACATACCGGATAAGGTAACAGCAACGCATATTTAATTGATCAATCTAAGTAAACGTGTCAAAGAATGTTATGACCTCTTTGAATCGCTGCTTTTTCATTGAGTGGCCCTATCTTGCACTTTTTTTCCAGGTTCAGCCTTTTCTACTGAAAATGGGAATTATTTCACAGTTGAGTGCAACCGGTCTCGAGTTCATCTTTTTTCTTTACTTTTCTATTACAGATAGGCATTCAACTTTAATGGCACTTCTATTTGCTGGAAATGGACTGTTTGAGGTTGTTGACTATGAAAAAGAAGGATAGACTTAGTCCTTATGTCTTTATGGGAATGCAACATTAAAAAAAATAAACTATTGTCTGAAGGACACAAGAGGAAAACTCTAAAATTACCTTTGTTATCTGTACAAAACAGAAAGAAAGCTAAAAGTTGTTGAGGGGTAAAATAGTTCAAATAATATTAGATAGCAGAGGGTCTATTGAGCTTTTACACTGAATCCACATCATCTTCATTAAAATAATTTAAGACCAAAAACATTTGATTTCAAAATCTTTATCAAAAAACAACAGTTTTACTAAAGCTGACTCTAAAGATCAACACCCATCTTTTTAAAACATCCCAACAAGCTCTTTTGCTCCAGTTTTGGTGACTTGACACCAGCTTCCATTGGCTTTAATACCCTAAATTTATCCTTTGGATTTATTTCCAGCCGCCCCTTTCATCACACCACGAAAGCATTTCTTATCTCCCCAACACCTGTCCTGAACACATCAGGAGCCAAAGCTCCACACCTTCGACAATTACACCCTGTTGTCCAAATCCAAATCCCACTGCCAACAAGACCAGCTAATTCCCGCTAGACCTAATTGATTTCTCCCACCAGTCAAAACCCCCTAAATCTCGAAGGATTTGGCCTCAGGGTTCACACGTGAGTATTGGGCTGGAGAACAATGTTCGGCATCTCTTTACAAAACCAAAAACCTATTCCAAAAGTGCCATTTTAACAAAGACAAGGCATCATTTGTAATTATATCTACAGAAATGTGAGACAAAATACAAGCATCGGCAGCTGAAAACTTGACCAATTTAAGCAGCAGCTTGAACAGGATAAAAAACAGGGCTCTGAATGTCCTCCTATCGTACTTAAAGCCAAGTGATGTCTCAACTTGGAAACTTAACTGTCTAGGAAATTTGAGTCATCACTTTGGTCAAAAAAGTTTACCATCATTATGATCTGGTGACCTTGTGTGAGATGTTTGGTTTTATGTTAAAACAGGGTTTTGGGGTTAAACAAGTCTTTTTATCAGGCTGGATGTCAAATGATTCAAGGGGTCCTAACCCTCAGGTAGACTGTTTCAAGATGCTCTGTTGGTATGCAGAGGCTTACAAAGAGACACACCATCACACACTGAAGCCAGAGGCATTTTTCATGTTGTTTATGCCATTTTTGGGCATTTAAAAAAAGAAAATTTGTAAACTCGTGTCCAAATTTCCTGACCTACGTGATCTTGTTTGAAGCACACAAGCTACCATTTCAATAGCTATTTTAACTGTCTGAATAAAAAGAGAAAAATATTCATTTTGAAAGTGAAACAAAGAATTGGGGTGCTAATCGAAACATAAATCAAATAAAAAACTAAAATCAAGTATCTTGTTTTATTCAAACGAGACCTGGACACTGAAAACCAATTTTATAATTTTATATACTTTTTAAAGAAAGTCTGCTATGCTAATACAGTTTATTTCCCTTAGTTTCACCCGTTATGCAAGGAATTGACTCAACTCTTATTCCCTAGAACAGTCCATGTAAAATAATAAAACTGACATATTTAAGTGGCTGCCAATAACTTGAGCATAAAACTTTAAAGGTTGTGGTTGAATTTTACATGTGAATTACAGAAAAGAATGGCAACAAATCTAAAATCAGACGTCTATGGCCTCACAGAGTTCTTACATTGAACCGCTTGCTATTCAGAAGCCAAATTAATTCCATTATTCATACTCATTCACAATGACTGGCAGGTCATCAATTTAACAAAGGCATTTCACTTTACGTGGTAAAAAGGCTCCTTCACTTGAAGTTGCATTTTTTACAAAAAAAAAACAAAAAAAAACAAAGCAAATGATTAACAGTATTTTTTTTTCAAACTAACACTAACTTACTAAATACAAAAATGTACCTCTTATCTATTTCATTCATTCAGGGTTTGTTTACAAGAGCACAAATAGAAATATTGAAGATGCATTGCACCAGTCTGGGCTAGATAGAAGATAACAAGGTATTTAAAAACCCTTTATAATAAGATGAATTTAGATTTATATAACCAGTTGATTAAAAGTTACATTTTTAGGATACGTTAAAATTTAATTCAGGAGTTTTTTGTCACATATGCAGTCATAAATGATGCTTCAATGACCTGACAAATAAACACACTCTTAATGGAGTTATAAATAAATTGATTAAAACAAATAGTTAAATCACACTTTAACAAAAATACAAGATAAATTCGGTACTTTAATTCCTGGCAAGCACAGGCAAGATGATGCTAGGTGACTTTTCAGAGTAACTAAATTCACTTTCAGTTTATAAAATCTCAATTACAACACTCCCCTGGAATTAGCTTTTGGATTGACATTTGTAAGTTGCAAATCTAAATCCAATAACAGGGTTTCAACACAAACACTTACAATTCCTAATAAATACTCTACTGTACTGTAAATTCGACAGCCGTCTAGACAGATTATAGCAATTTGTTATTTTAAAACAACTCTTTAGAAGAATAGAGTCAAACTGGTTTCCAGAACATCGTAACATGTGTTAAAAAGTTGTTAAAAAAGTGCTTGGCTATGAACTATCGCATTACGGCAGCTTTAAACATATATAGCGACTTTGTAAAAGGAATTAAATCAGCTAGGTACAAGTCGAAATTGTAATTCTATCCAAGGAAAAAACTAAAGGAAAGGTACAAGCTTCACAAGATGTGGAATCAATCAAACTACAGCTTGTAAAAAGTAGTGAAACAATTCTGAATGCGCACTTCTAAAGAGAACACTGCAATGGATTTAGTTTCTAATTTCTGCAATGGATTTAGTTTCTCAAATTTCTGTTTTGAATAGATTTTTTTATCTATGAAGGATTTGCAAGCTCTCGATCAGACAACAGGTTTGTGTTATGTTTGTGTTTGAAATCCCAGTGTATCAATACCAAAGATTATGCTTTGGTGACTTCAGGGTAGATTAATTCACTGTTTTAGATGGTTGACAGTCTTCAGAATCTCAAATACTGTACAACACTACCTTTGAATTAGCTTTTGAATTGACATTCATAATGTACTCATTTAAATTCAATAATAGAACTTCATCAGCTGTACAAACAATTACTTAACAAACGTCTTCCCCAATCAGAACCATATTGTCGGTTCTCCAACGGTATCTACCCTTTTCAGTTTCTAAACAAGGTATTTGTGTTTCAGAATTTGTGTTCCCCATCACTGGAGCATACGAAGATAACAATTACACAGACAGTTTAGGAACAACTTTAGCTTCAAAACTATTTATTTTTTTATAACTGAGATATTGTTAAATTCACTCCTTTTATCTGCGAGTGTATGTTAACAGCATTCATCTGATTTGAAAAGTTAAGAGCGTATTCAAAAGATAAGATTTTTCTGGCTAAATAACTTCTCTGAGGAATCTTAAGGAATGAATTAGAGACATATTCAATCTGTGTTATATGAGTAACAAGCTACAAATCATTTTAGTTCAAATTAGTCTTCCACCTCTTTCCCTGAAATCCATTTATGTCAACGCACCAAGGTTGTGCCAGCTTAAAAAATATTACTGCATAAAACAAGCAATACATTCACTATAAAACACTCTGCTGATACAAAATTCTGCGGTTCTACTACAGAATACATTAATTTTTAGCAAAAAATGGCCTTTGGAATAATAACAACTATTATAATTAGCCTTATTTACATAACAAAACAATGATTCTCAAAGAGGAATCCTCTGACAGAGGAAAATAATCTCAGCAGCATCTCTGGTTTCTTAGGACTTACTATAACATAAAATTACCAGATTTAACATTGCAGGTCAACCATAGAGCAAAGTAAATAAAAAACTAGTAATGCAGGCACATGGCCCCTTTACAATTAAACATCACAAGCCCCAATTTCAAGGAGTTATCAAAAAAGTTCAAAAAGCAGACAAAAAGTGGCATGCTGTAATGAAAAAGGAATAAATCATGTCCACTACACTTAGTAATTTCAGCACTCCTTGGAAACAACTTTTCCTTTTACTATGATCAATATTTCCTATGAGCTGAAAACAAGCAGAGCTTTCTCCGAGCACCAGTGTGACCCTGTAATGCCATTAAATTCACATCAGGCTGAAAGAGTAACACATATTTTATAAGACTGCTCCACTGTGACGATAAAGTCTAAAAAGATGTTTGCCCATAAATGGCGAGTGGTGTCCCTCCCCGGATCAGGACATCCATGAAATAATAAAAACTCCCTAAAGCCCCTTTCTGACATTCCACACATTAAATATGATAGAAGGCTCTAAGCATAAAGGTTATTGGGGTCCCTTTCTGGAGTCGTACCTGGTTCATTCCCAAAGTCTGTTCACCACCCTGCAGAGGTAGCCAATATGAGAAGTGACAACATGAACAAGGACTTCGAAACATCTCAGGTGAGCTAGTATGTAGATATGTGGATAGAGCAATGGGTTTTTGGAGCTGATTAATGAACGTAGCCTGTCTGTTCTGTTTGAAATGAAGCATGTTGCCTCACAGGCCTGGGATTAGACTCGGATAATGTTTCTTTTGATCAGGTTCTTCTGTGTTCAATAATGCATGTGTTAGCACTCTGCTCTAACTGTTGCATTAGCCTCTGTTGCCCACGGTACGATCTGCCTCACGTGAAACTCACTCCTCCTCAGATCCGAAATTTGGATGTTTTATCTCCAGCTTGGTAAACTTGAGTTTGTTTCTTTGCAGGGTTGATAACGTTTCAATAAATAACCCCTAAAGTGAGTAAATGCCACGTATATACATTTTTGATTATTCAAGAACTGTATACTTCACAATTTAACATTTGTTTGACAGATACAAGTGTTTTTTTTATGTGCATAACTATAAGATCCAATTCCATGTTTCATGTATTTTAAACAAAATATTTGATAGAAATGAATCACTGATATTGATGACAAATTTTTCACAAGCATCAAATCATGATATAAATACAATTTCAGATCTTGATTAGAATTAAGTTGTAATGCACTACATTTAAAGTTGTGTGTAACTGGTTAAGCAAGGGCTCTTTTTACTAATCAAGGTCAAGAAAACTACTTTGAAGTTCTGAGATACAACATGGTTATGAATTTGTGCAGTAAGCACTGTCAAATTCATTCCCCTTAATGCAAACAGAAAACAAAAATAAACATGGAAAGAAGTAATTTTGTGCTGCTAAATTACTCATTTAACTCTGAAGGTTGACCTTTTCTGTTAAAAGGTGCCTATTATGAAAGGTCAACTTTGGAAGGTGTTTAACATAAATCTTTGCATGACATATCTGGAAAAAAAAATCACGTCACATTTATTACAATTCATCAAACGTGTTTTCTAAAATCAGTAAAAGCAAACCCGAGCTGTTTTAAGGCTGGTTGACTGCTGCTCTATTTCAGGAACACCAGACCGCTTCATTGTTACCTCTGAAGATTTTAGTTAAATAGTATCTCTAACTCACTTTCTTACAAGTGCAATTGGAATTGTAGTCATCTCTAGATGCCTTTATGAGTAGTTAATTATAGTCATTACTACTCTGAATACAATTATTCCAATTTTAAAGATTTTTTATGGTTCACAGGATTAAATGTAAAGAACGGCTTACCATATTGCGGCATCTTTCGGTCGTCATGGCTTTGCCCTGTCTGATATGAGACATTATGTTGCATAAAACCGCTCCATTCACTGATGCCCTGAGAATAAAAAAAAATTTTTCAGAATAACCATAACACTAAAATCACAAAAAAAGCGTAATAAGTGACCTTGTAATCTCAAAATTATCATTGCTCTAGGAGAACAGCTGGTGAATAAAAAGTGAATAAAAAACAAAAACAATCCAATTCAACAGAATCTTTAGCTTTAATTGCTTCCCAACCATATTCTTAATAATATTTTACATATGCCTGATAAATCAAAGTTTTGCATGGAATGTTTAAAACTTTTTGAACACTAAACTGCTGAACTATCTGACCGTGCTTTTGTCTTGTATTCTCCCCATAAACATGCTGCAGAAATCGGATCTGATCATAACACACTAAAGCAAACCCTGAAACGCAACCACAGAGTCTGTCCTGAGGGAAATCCCGGCTATATGTCTATTCCAAATTGTTTTGATCAAAAATAATCTTTTAGATAACAAAAGAGAATTGCGCTGGATTGCAGAGGGCACTTGTAACAGTCTACACCGCATGGATTACAGATGTTCCATCAGAGGCCAGACTCCATTATCTTCAACTGTACTGCGAATATAAATAATCCATATTCAACCAAACAACCATCAACAAAACAATCACAGATATCGATCCGAACATACAGAGTAATATGAGACACACAAATCAATGAGAAAGGTCATGAATTTCCCAATAACACAAAAAGTTAAGGTCCTCCTGAAGGCTGAGACCGTCTGATTATACGGATTTAATGAGGGATCATTGAAACCTACCACCAGGAGAACTTGTCACCATACCTTGTGTAAAAAAAATAATTAAAGTGCTGTAACACTGTTCTCTAAGCTGAATCCGAAATACCTGCCAAAGTCATTAAATCAGTTAAAGTCTTGCTGACTCAGAAACATTCATCATAGCCTCAACCCACGTCTGTTTAAAGCAGGATGTGACATTTAATGAGCTTCCATCCAATGAACGGTCGGTTTGTCATGTAGGCTCAGCTCTGCAAGCGTTATTTCAAGGTTTCTACACTCTCTCTGTTCTCCAGACACCATCTGCAGTGAACTCGTTATAACCTTGCAGTGAAGACTTTTACTTTCAAGCAAGAATTGGAGGGGTAGCTCTGAAAACCATCAACATCAGTAAATGCAGATATGGCTGTAGACGCATATACATATGAGCAGTGACATTAAGGTATTTCCTAAGATGCAGAGATCAATTTTGCCATGCGTTGAGCCATACAGGGGCATAATTTACACCTGACAGTAAATTCCACACTTTTAAAACCTCTATTTATGTACCCCACTTTTGAAATTATGTTGTTTTTTTTTTCCAAATCAAGTCACCTGGGAATCTGCCTGCATTTCGCGGAAAAGATAGAAAACAGAAAAGAGTGAAAATATTTCTGGTATTCCCATTCTACTAACACATTGTCAAAGTTAACAGAAATTTTTTGTTAAAGCTCATCTCTCAACATTGTTCACAGTTACCAACTATTTGATTAGATCCGGGAACTTTCTGTCATTCAAAATTTATAAATATACTTTGTATAATCTGTAGTTTGTAATTGTCTAGTTTTATCTGGGTTTTCTCCTTGTTTTAATTCTATTTAATGTGACACTGTTTTGTCTATTTTTATGTGCTTTAATTAGAAGTTAAAGAAAAAAGGGAAAAACTGAGAAGCATCTACAACCTGAGTAAAAAACGACTTTCGCGACTTTGTTGCTAGATGGCGATTTTTCATACCCCTTAGTGCCATTTTTTTTAATCTAGTGACTAGCGACGAATATAACAACGTATCATGCAAAATTTGACAACTTTTAGTGACTTCTGATGTCATCGTTTGGGCTCTTCACAAGCAGTGGGATCAGTTCTGCTGGCCGCAAGACAGACTTCGAAGACTTTCAAATTAAGCCATTGTAAACAGAGATAGAATGGCTTACACACTTCAGAATGGCAGTAGTTTTCAGGTTTTACACACTGTCCCCTCTTAACATGTTTCTGATTGACATTTACTTTCACATAAGTGAATGCTTAAAAAAGGGTTCCAGAAAAAAAGTTTTTTAACCACTTAATATATTTTGTGCTGTGTTAAATTTCTTGTAGTTTTTCAGATTTTTTTTATAAATGTCATTGACACACCAAGAAAAAAATTAAGAAAATTTTTGCCCAGAGAGTACCTTTAACAGACTGGCTTATGTTGTAGTGAAACAATTCCAGATCCAGACCTTTTTCTCTCCCTCTGACTCTGCTGGAACAGCACCCTCCTCATGGAGGTTCCAGAACATACTCTTGGTAGGGGTTTCTATTAAATGTTAGAGAAAAATCTAATAAGTCCATGTAATGAGATTTGAACTAAATCTTCTCAAATCAAACTTGCGCTCTTGGAGCCAAACAATGTCCTTCGGCCATGGCAAGCACAGCTTCTCAAACCTCACCTAAGCATACGATTACATGCTAGTTCAAGTCCTGTATTGATTTATTCATCTTTTTGAGAGAAAACAGAATTAGAATGTCCTTTTAGTTCATTGTGGAAAAACAAGTATTCAATGATTATTTTACTAAATAAATCAATTATTGGAAAGTACTGTATAAATTATTTATTACACACCATTTGCCTGTGTCCATCTCAGACAATCATACCATCTTCCAAGTATGCAAATTTTATTATTGACCCTCTCTATAATTCCACAACGCAAGCAAGACTCTAACAAGAGAATCTGGCTCTGAACCAAAAGCCTTGAGTATTTTGCTAAGGATTTGTTCCATGTTGAGAACTGCAACTGTAATGCACAATCTAATATTGTTTTTCCCGTCTTACATTTTTGGAAGCAAAAAAACACCCACAGAACTAAAGACAGAAAGTGATTTCCGAGGTTTAGAAAGAGTGAGCGCTCCAGGAGGAGGTTTAAATAATCACATTGGTGTAATGGGGTTTGTGGTGTTGATTAATGGCCTTCCTCTGTGTGTCAGGGGTCTGAACTTCTGTCTGTGCGTTTGACTCGAGCCACATGCTTTGACTAACAATTCTGGCGGCAGGGTCCAGTTCGCTCCTAACATTCTCTAAATGAAGAGTTATGATGAGAGGCATTTTTACTACTCAAACACATCTCTGAATGGGTCACAGGAGCATTGCATTCAGAAAGATTATAAACCACACTGTTCAAGAAGGGTCACAAGCCAGATCCAGACCATGAGTCACGAGTCAATCTGCAAAAATGTCTTTTGACACAAGAATTGATTAAAGGTCTAATAGGTTATACATAATAAAGTATACTCTCAGAGTTATCATTTTAATGCTAGGGCTAGGCTAGGAGACAGTGTTAAAACTATGACACCAAAAGGGCCTTGTCACTATTTTCAAAGCTATGCCCCGCATCTGTGACTAATCGTAAAAGGATACAAACAATCAAAAATGATGCTATTGTAACTGAGCACGAGGTGTCATCATCAGTGAAAGCTACATGTGCTACTTTGATAAAAAAAGTTTTTTATGTGTTATAAAGTGAGGTTTAGCTGCATTTCATTGCTATATATAACATAGACCTCTGCATTTTTTTTTATATTAGTCATGCATCGTGACTGTTCTGTTACAATAGCCTAGGTGTTTCCAGACTGCAGTATATTGAGTGTTGCTGCAGTTTGGTGTACTGGGTCGGTTGCATTGATAAAACAAGCTAGTTTATATGTTTTTGTAGTTTATATAGGCTGTAATGAGATGACTGGGCCTGCTGTGAGGTTAAGCAGTGTGAGGTGGGAGTCTCATGGAACCCCTGAATTCTCTCTTTTAATGCGATTGCTCTCCTCATTGGTTACAAGTTAGATTTGTAGTACTCTGTGCTGCAACACCTTGCCTTTAAAGCTTGGTTCAGCATGGCTCTAAGTGACAAATACTTTTTTTGCTGTATCGAATATTTTCATGACAATCTGAACAGCAAACTTTTTTATTTGCTTTCATATATAGTCTTCAATCTAATATGTATCAGATTTTTTTGCAATGCTACTGTTATGGCCGTTTTAAGGCGTTCCTGGTTTTGTTTTCTGTCACATGCTTGTGCGCACTTCTGATTATCTGTGCAGGTGACTCCAGCTGTCCCCTGATTCGCCAGTTTGGACGCCGATCACCATCTAGGAGGCGGACCACTTCAGCTCGTCTGCGAATCAGCGGTGGCAGCTGGAGTTAAAAAAGAATGCGCCGACACATGTCAAGCAGCAGTTAGTGTTCTAGTTCTAGCTTTGTGTGTGTTTAGTTAGCTTTTTGTTTTACCTGGCGTCCCTTAGTCTCTGTCCCTGGAGTGTGTTTTTGTAATAAACTTGTTTTACACATCGTGGCACCTGTTTCGTTAATTAAAGCACATTTGATTTGTCAAAAAGGTATTTTTGTGTTCTGTTGTTTGTCGTTTTCATTTCTGTTCCTCCACCTGTTTGTTACACCCCGACCCTAGACACAGTCACCTTTTTGGGGTCGTAACAGCTACTACTCTCTTTTAATAAAACTGTTTTATGGAGGCATCTCAACATTTATTAAAAGTGTGACTGAAGTCAGCATCAAGTTTTTTCCTAAACTCGATGACGAGGTCAAAATTGTTGGTTCTCTGAAAGTCCACTCAGCCTGTTTAAATGCTCTATGTCTAAAAGTAGTTTAACATGCTTTATATTCAAATACTATACTTCAGAAAACTTTAGACACTTATTTAGTATTAATAAAGTTGGCTGATCAGACATTTGCATCAGCAAAGCTGCAACAGTTCATTCTGGGGGACATATTATTTGAAACGTGACGTGATTTTTAACACACTTAAAAATGAACAAAATTACAATTGAAATAAAACTCAATTAAATTAATTGAAAACTCAATTGAGCATTAAGACCCTATTGGTGTGATCAAAAGCCAAAGAAATCTAGATCTTCGCATGTATGGGAAGAACAGAATCTGTATGTGAACAAAGCAATATAGCAGAATGTTTTAAAAAGTCACACATATACTTCATGAATTTGTAAAAAAAAAAATAACTACAAGATTCAATACATTTGCTACTTTTGTGAAACACAGTTTGATGTCAAAAGCTATTTAAACATGCTTTATACTCAAATACTATACTTCAGAAATCTACAGACATTTCTTTTCAATTAATGTCACAGTTTGAAAGGCCATAGCATAAGAGCACACATCCTCCGTTTATTTCTCACTTGTGTTAAATTAAGTATGAGATGTTAAAAGTTGACAAATGCACGAAGCGCACAAATGACATTCAAATTCCAGTTCTGTCAAAATCTTTGCAATTCCATTACGACATCTACAGCCATCTTTTCGTCAGTCAATGTTTCATTTATGAAAAATATTCAGATGGAACAGAAAAGTTATAATTTCCATTCTTAGCAATCATGGAGGGCTTCAGATGTCAAGACTTGCACGAGATTCTATAATTATTTTTTCAATTATTATCATAGTACAAAAAAATCACTTTATGTCTGTCTTACAGAGCTACACACAATTTATTTTATTCCTGCCATCTTCTGATGCCTGGAAAAACTTGGACAGATCAAAGACACAATCTTTCTTAAGAAGTTATTGTAAGAATGGCCTCTGTGCTGCACAGACACATTTTCATCTGAATGTGGATATCAAAGGTTCTAAAAATTCTAAAAAAGAGATTTTTTTAGTCAAAGCATCTTCATAAGCTTTAAAACTGAACATCAATACAATGCAAATATCTTTGTTATGCAACAGTCATTCTCCATTAGTGATTTTGCATTCTCCATTAATTGTTTTTTAAAACTGACCAATTCATACGAATTGTTTTTTAAAAAATAGAATAACTTACATATCATAAATAATTAAACCAGATTGCTTGGCTTTTGTGTTAGTAATAGAAGTTAAAAACAGAGTAAAATGTAGAGGAAATGGGGTTCAATTTTCGACATACAAAAATCTTACCATTTTGTCAGCAAGGCCAAAATGTTCTGATGCATTATAAATGTGTGTATTATGTAATTTTTGCTGTTCACTTGTACAGGAAATATTATATGGGAGTGTGGATGAATGGAAGAACAACCATTCAAGTGCAGAAAACCTTGCTGACATGAATACACGCAGACATCCTTGAAAATCTCTGAAGATCTGTACTCATGCAAGGCTCTGAATCATATGGCCCTGGGAGGCTGAACATCAAAGAACGAACTGCGTATAAAAGGTTATATAGCATCATACACACATGAATTCAATGTTACATTCTTTGATAACTACACTCACATTATTTGTGTGAACCTGTTTCAACTGAAATATTTTAAGTAACAAGTTTCGACTAACAAGATGTCCAAAAAGTTACAGAAAACACTGTAGAGAAAGTAAAGTTTTACTTTCTTTAGTTTATAAAGTTTTTTTAAGGAAATAATACATTCACTTATTTTCTCAGACATACATTAACAGACCTGTTTTTGTAATAAATAATGCATGTGTCATTAAGCCTTCCATTGAATTGCTGAGAGGTAAAGATAGTTCTGATGATGATGTATATACTCTAAAAAATATGAGTTTGAATTGACTTGAACACTTGTGTGGTGTTTCTGCTGTTCTGACAAATGTATTTCTCCTGCTCCCATTGTATTGAAACTTCCCGTTGCTGACTTGACCACAAACGAAAACAGGAAGGAGGAAATATGTGGTCAACTTGAACACAGTATGTACGAATGGACCACAGACATTCTGTATAAAAAGAAGGCAACAAGAAGACCTGTTGCTCTTCTCCTCACAACTCGCACGCAAGCCAGCAGTTACGTGTGAAGGAAAGCAGTTCTGAATTTGTTTTTGTCTTGGCTCTACAAATAGAGTTTCGTAACCTTTACCTTTGTTTTGCACTTTTTAAAACTAAATCTAAATTAGAACGTTCTCTTGCTTTGTGGACATTGGACTAATTTGAGTGGAACATTGATCTTCAATTCTACAACAGTGTTGTTGAGATGCTTTTAAAATATTTTATATGGTTAAAATATTTTTCGTTCCAAAATAATTGAAAAACTTCGGCATGAAACATGATTAACTTATTGCTTGGGATAAGGAAATTTACTACACTGTTTACTTTAATATTTAATGTTATATTTTCAAAACTCCTGGCTAAAACAGCAAACCAACCAGAACTCATTCATGTAACCTCAAGTTACAGAGTAGAAATTATTTATTTAAATACATTCTTATAATGGAATAGTCATACATTTATTTAACTGGCCTCATAAAGGTGTTCTGAATTATGAACATAGTCCCCACATAAGTTAAGCTACAGTTAATCGAGTGTGATTTAACACCAAGGTTAAGTGCTTCCTAGTTTTTCCTAGCCAGAACTTCAGGGAAAGACCGGAGGGTTTTGGCAGCTTTATTTTATCAAGACCCCCCCATGAGGTTGTTTGACTGACATGACAAACAACCAATCCCATGTCATTTTTCATTTTAATTTGTGTTGATTCGCCATGATTCGGTTCACGAAAATGTCATAATAAAAAAGTCTTGCAAAGCTAGCAAATCTAATGTTTAGTTTACAATAAAAAAATACATTTAAATTTTTTAATTATTGACCAACACTTTCACTTCATAGACCTTAAGCTATACCAGGTCCTTTATGTACAAGCATGTAAGCTCAGATTAGATATTAGTAAAATACATGTGGCAGTCAATTCTCTATATACAAAAATGGGGGGCTTTAATGACCCTTTCCAGAATAATTTTTTGTACAACCTGTTAAAATTAATCTTGTGTTTGAATACCAGAAGTAAAGGAGGATGGAAAATTAAAAGACATCGCGATGTTGATTTTGTGAACGTTGTAAAATAGTTTTTAAAAGTTCTTTTTAACATGAAAAAGTAAATTGTTTTAAATGTATGGGTTTCTGAAAATGATCTTTCATGTGGTGTGCAACACGGCTCTGAGTTTAAGGAAAAATCGGTAAGTTTGAGTTTTAAATCTGAAATTTGTCTGTGTGTCTATTTATATCTAGTTGGAAACTTTTTTAAACCGAACTGAAAATTAACAATGTCTTTAGTGAAGTATGCAGGATCTGAAACTTGAGCTGCAGGCAAGCTATGATATTGTGTTTCCTTAACATCACAGTTCGTTTTTGTAATGGTAAATTACAGATAGTTGTGGCAAGTTATTCTGTTTTTGTTTCTCTACTGTCCTTATAAATGTATTTTGATTGAAATGTTTTAAAGGTGTGCATTTAAAATGTTTTAAAATACAATTGGGAACTTTAAAAGTCAGCTAACTTTTTACTTTCAAGGAAACCTGTAATTGATTACTTGTAATAGTACTCTTAAAAACAGTTCCCACCGATAGAAAATAGGATTGTACCATATGAAGTAGACAAAAATATTGGTACATACAGAACATTGTTTTGTATTGTGCTAAGCAACAGTGCGCAAGTGTCTAAGACTCTATTGACTTTACTGCCAGATTGATTTTTATGTACAAAACACTGAAAACTTAACAATACAAGCATGAAAACAGATGCTAAACGTAATCTAAAAGTCTATCGCAGACACTGAGTAAGCTGCCTGACGTAATCCGTTGAATACATTTAGTTTGAAGGCATTTAAACCCACTTTAATTAGTCTGTTGAATTCTAACACACAGTAAAAATGTTAGATTGAGTCAGACGACATCTCTTTGCACCAGTTAAATCCTCCCAAAGACAACCAGCAGATGTACCAGCTTCCCATGAGAAGTACCCTGCGGTTCCTCAAGCGAAAGTTCCCCCAATCTACACATCTTCAAAGGTCACTCACTGCCTGCCTCTGTACTCATAAGAGAGACAAGACACAGATAAAAGAGAAACTGATTAAATTAGAAGCAAGGGAAGACAGAAGCAGCTGTGATGATAAATGAACTTTCATTAGTGGAGTTTTACATTAACTGTGAAGATGCGAGATGAGCCTGACTGTTCAGCATCTTTGTCCTTGTCTTATTCTGTTTTCTTTTTGAGCTACACTTCAGAGCGAGAGAGGACAGCATAGAGAAGAAAAAGCTGAATTTTAAATGTGAGCTCTTCAGAGGAGTACGAGCCGTCCCAATCCCTCTCCTAAGCTCAGAGTGAATTTTTGATCATGGACTTGATTAATCAGGATGGGCTCGGAGTACCACACATTTCAAGACTATGCAAAGATTTAGTTTTTTTTTTTTTTTTTTTTCAAAATAAATCCTTCCCTTCCATGACGACCTTTTCATTAAAACTTAAGCATGTGTCCATTTGAACAGTATCAGTAAACTTTCACTTTAAATTAAATTCTGCAACAATAAACAGAAAACTGCCACCTACAACTTTACACAATTTGCACATACAAGACTCACACAGAGAAGAGAGACAAGTCCATTTTCTTTAAAAGTGAAACACTGCAGGGCTTTGAACTAAAGGCCAGGGGATAAACTGCAGCCTCGTCAGCTAGGCAACAGACAAAAAAACAAGGCAAAAAAACTTTTAAAAGAAAACTCTATATATTATGAAAACCCAGAGGGGTTTGAGTTTCCAAAACCATCAAAAATCTAAACAAAAATAGTGAAAAAGGCACTTAAGAGACACTTGATGTTGCCAAGCCTTTCAATGGAAATCATTAGCCTTTACTGACTCCACTCCATTCATATGGCTGGTTAGGCCCCTACTGGCATCTTAAGTAGGTGATTTGATTACTGTATCATCCAATCATAATAATGACATCACAGCCAGAATTCTGTTACACAGTGGTGGATCCTGCACCCATAAAGTGAAAGCAAATGTGCAACAAAAAATCCACTTTGAAGGAAAAAAAACATGACTTCTTTTTTATTTTTTTTATTTTGACACAATGTCAACAAATATAATTTTCTCACAAAACATGAGTGACAAAAATCTTTCCTCACAAATGCAACCAAATTTCCATCACATCCAATGACTAGAATATTATCATGGAAAGGACAGGACCGCTAACTTAAAAAAAAAAAAAAATCAACAAACAATAAAAGCTGAGAGTTTTACAAGTAGAACTGAAATAAAAAAAACCCTGACAGGATTGTGTTTACAGAACAGTCAGTGTACACCGCTACACTAGATCAGACAAAAAGCTCTGGATGATGACCTATAATGGAATCCCTCCGAAGGCAGTAAACACGGACTTCCCACAGGAAGCGTCTCCTCTTTAGCCGATAACATTCAGGTCTTTCAGACAAAGACAAACGCAGCACACAGCACATCCATGACAAATGCGCTGCTGGTAAAAGATGAATCTTGCAAAGGGTAGAAACTTTTCAGACCTTTGGTAATGGATGAAAAATCCAAGATAATGTACAAAGTAAAAATGTTGGCTGGTACTGTTTCTCAACTAATCTTTTTTTGTACGTATGAGCAGCAAGATGCAGCCCTACTGTAAGTATAACGTCTACAAATAGAATGTAAAACTGGTTGGCAAACAAGATCAACGATAACGATAGTCTTCTGTATTATGGTTTATCATATTTAATATGATATAATGAATATTTATAATGAATTAATGATATCATGCAAGATATGTTTTAATTAAACTCTTTAAAACCATATGAGTAATATGAATTAATATATAACTTACTGCATTGATGAATTATTCATATCTGGTTGGCAAAATCACAAATTTTCACACAAATAAAAGTGGGTTTAATCATCATAAGCAAGTTAAATCTGAAAGAAAGTGTTCTTTTCATTAATTTGCTAGTTTGATGGGACATAAATTGAGTCATTTGGTTGCTGAAATGTGGCCTTTTCTTTGGAGAGAAATGGAAAAGCATTCAACCTCAAGAGCCATGCTTCCACGCTCAGTCATGAGAGAAGGAATGAACTGCTTTCGTGCTGGTTTTTAGGCAGAGGGCCAGGCAACCTTGTAAAAGTAAATGGCATCACAAAGAACACTCCATTAAGATTCCAAAGGAAAAACATTGGAATTGGACTGGAGGCGCAGTGGACCTTCCAACAAGATAATGATCCAAAATACAAAACAATCGCGCTCGAGAAATGCTTGGCAGAGAACAATATCAGCAACCAAGTCAGATTCCAGGCCTCAATCCAAAAGAGATCTGAGGGCCAGAAGTGGGCTAGTCGTGACCAGAATTGGCCGAGGTTGTCCTGCAAGGCTAAGAATCACTTTGGGCTAAACTTTGTGTTTTATTTATGAATTGTTTTGTTAACAATCTGAGTTTTAAAGCTGGGTTAAAAAAACCTTTCATTACAAATTGTATTATCATAGTTACATTTATTCCATAATTTCTGCAAGTGCCAAGGTGCATAATTTAGTTTGGATATCACATATCAATGTATTTACAATAAAAGTTGCACCCCTCTAGATAGGGCTGGGTGCAATGGCCCAAAACTTATCATGATATTTCAGTCGATATTGATAATTATCAAGATTTTTTCATATCTTTATTTCTGGTACAAATGAAAACAATTTTTGCACTTTAGTTTCAGATGTATGGTTATCAAAAGGTATTTATAACCTGTATAAAATAGCCCAAATATCAGACATTGAGTAATTCTTTGTTTTTACTTTGCAATTCTAACTGTGTCTGTATTAAATTTGTTGTGGTAATCTTATCTAAACTACGATTAGACTTCAAATAAATCTCTTTAGAAGTTTTAAAAAAACAGCTCCAGAGCTGTAGATTTAGATTTATTTGGAGTGGTGTCAGTGTTTGATCAGGGTTAAAAATTGCAGCAATTGTTTCCAACAGCGCCCTAAGGAGCTGACCCACTCTCTATATCAATCACTCAGACTGTTGGCAGTTTGTCTTCTGCTGTGGGGGTAGGCACATGTCTCCATGGACTAAAAAGGAAGTCTAGGAGCTGAACCAATCAGAAGCAACAGTTGCAGACTTCGTCATGAAGTTCGGCTTTTGACTGGTATTCCAGACAATTAAATCTTGTAACTGGAAACATGAAAAAAAAGATGGTAAATGGACAAAGTATAGCTTTGTTGGTGCAAAATTAGGATAAAAGTATGATGGTTTTAGTCTGCAAGTAGGAATATGGCAAGTGTTTTATCTCACTTGACTCTGGGGCTCATAAACACAGAGAAAGGGATCCTTCGTGAGGGACCAAGTGCAGTTAGAGATGCGCTGTTCAGGCAGCTATTGATCTATCTATACAGTCTTATCGAATGTTTATCGTGATCAATATTGATAGCGAATTATCACCCAACCCTACCTCTAGACTAGCACTGCACAACATCTTTCTAATCAAATATCAAAACATTTAAAAGCATTAATATGCGATACAATCAAAATAATAAATAACTCTGTGACTCCAGCAAAAACATTTTTTTTATAATGCTGCATTCTACATCTTAGAACAAAAAACCTCCTCCTGGAAGCACAAGTGCTAGGGGTGTGACTTTTAATTTGTAATGGAGGTAGCCATCCCGAAGGAAGCTACACCTGGCTGGGGCTCGTCAAGCAAATGACTGGACCATTAGTCCATTAGGATTTCTTGTGTTTGAGCTTTGTTTCCCAAAAGCAGAACACTAAAGAAAATACTAGTACGATTATATAAAAGTACTCTGAACATTTTGTGGAATGTGCAATTGTGCAAGTTTCTTTTTACACACCACTTCACAGTTTCCTTCAAAACTCGGTTTGTCATCTATTATAGTTTCAAGATTATACTCTCTACAGACTGTCCATTAATTAAAGTGACTTTGTGCTTGTGTTGTTTCCTCTTAAAATCAGTAATCATATCTTTTGTTTTTGATGTGCTGAGTTGCAGATATGACTCATCGCACCAAGGAATAAAATCTACCAGAACTGGACCATGGCTGCTCTCACCATCCTTGAGAAGACTAACAAACACTGAGTCGTCAGCATACTTTAACATATATCTGTTCTCATGCATAGTCTTATGCATGTTAGTGCAAAGGATGAAAAAATATAAATTTTATATTTTAACGCTGGCTGTACCCATGACTAATGAAATATTTTGTTTGAGTGACTATGCCTTTATTAGAGTTAAATCTGGGCTAATGTAATATTATTGGGTTTAGTTTTTTATTCAGAATTTTATATATGTTTATACTTATTAATGACCATGTTTAGTCCCATGAGCTTGTAACACTTCTGTTTATTGTCAATGTTCCTCTTTAACCTCTCCTCATCATTTACCTCTCCTCCTGCAGCTGATGCTGATCACCTGTTTGTTGTCTGTGTTACAGTTTTCTAACCGTTGTTTCTCCATTTGTTAGTTTCTGTTTTGTCTTTGTTTGTTTTTTCAGGTCCTGTCCGGGGAACCGTTCGTCGTTGGATATTAAGTTTGTATATTCTTTATGCTAGGGAGGTGATTAGCACCTGCTTCAGTCAGCGAGAGTCCCCTCACAGGAACTCCTATTTACTCTACCTGATCCTCATGAGGACTTTGTGAAGCTGCTTTGAAAGCAACTGCTAAAGAAGCGCTATATAAAAACGGATTGATTGATTGTAACACTAATGAATGATATTCAGGAAAGGTGACCGTGCTGGTTCTACTTGACCTGAGTACTGCTTTTGACTGCTTCTCCTTAACAGATGGGAAAACTGTGTTGATCTTTCTGGGACAGTGCTAAAATGTTATTTGGAAGGGAGAGTATACACTGTAATCCCAAACAGCTGTACTAGCGCATAACTAATACGTTCATAATAATCAAATGTTGTTATGCAGTTGACCGAACTAAACATTTTTGAGCCCTATGGATATTTATGCCACTTCAAGTGAATAGGGCTCAATATTTTATAGCAAATTTGTGTGGAACGCTTAAAAAGTTGAAAAACTTTTTAGACATTATCGACGTCATGAAGCTCTGGTGGGCAGGTCTTATCTCTCCCTCAGGAAAGCTGAGCCAGCCATCTTGATTTTGCCTTGATGCGGGAATATCTTTGCCTGCCTGTCTTGAAGTACAACATAATTTGAAAGGTTTCTTTTTGCTGACAGTTAGGTCTATGAGTCTGAACGCTCTGGCGGGGGCCAAAAGCTTAACTTTATACCTGCTTCCCGGTCTCTGCCGGTAGCTGTTGTCGCTGTTCATCAGTAGTGCACCTTAGTATTGTGTGTACACTTATTTCCAAAGACTGTATCCGTGTTACACAGTCTATATTTAGGCTGTCGAGTTGTGTATGTGTGCTAGCAGGAAACAAACAATTCTAAACAACATAATGTCAGTAAGTTATCATGATCCTAACCGTTTGTATTTATTGGTAGGCTCAAGTGCGTGGTTGTGAGATCATCTCAAAATCATTTCCAAAGTTCAGGTACAATATATTATGAAACAATTGGTTTGATTGTGTGTGTTGCCACAACTATTCTTTTGCTATTTGTTCCATCCAAGAATGTATTTTATTTAATTATATCAAGGAAGGTTAAAAAGTTTAAAAGGCACTCACTCACATCTGGAAGTGAGTTATTGTTCCTCAGCTCCAGACTGAAATTGTGAATAAAGTTACTTTGGTGATAACTTGCTAGTTTGAAATTTATTTTTTGAGTGCATGTCCTACATTTTGAGTTTTGAGAATGTAGACAAAGTTTGACAATTTTGAATATATTTCACATATCATATGAGTTGAAAAATATTGAATTTTTTTGTGAATTACTCCCCAACTATAAGTTGAGTAATAACAATATTTTGAATAAAATTGAGATAACTTAAGGCAACTGTGAATATCATTTTTATTTTATGTAAACTTATAACATTTAAAAACATCACTAGAATATTTTTGTGTAATCTGTTACACAATCATTTTTCAGTTCTGTGAACTTGTTAGGTTTTACAGTGTAGGTGATCACATTTCAAACTGTACACCAGTTTTACGTGGTGCCCCTCAAGGCTCAATTCATGAGAAGATACCAGATTGCTTATCAGAGCTATGCTGAGGACACTCAGATCTACTTAGCTCTTTCTCCAAATGACTACAGCCCCATAAACTCTTTCTGTAAACGACTTGAGATTAGGAGCTTGATGGACACAAACTTTGTTCAGAATGCAGCTGCACAGATCCTGACCAGAATTAGAAAGGCGGACCACATAAGGCTAGGCCTCAGGTTTCTACACTGGCTGCCAGTGATATACAGAATAGATTTTAAAGTGTTGCTGCTAATCTATAAGTTAAAATACAAGTTCAGCACCTATGTACATACCAGATCTGCTGACTGCATACAAACCAAACAGAGCTCTTAGATCATTAGGTTCAAATCATTTAGAACTTCCATGAGTTCGCTCCAAATAGGGAGAGTCTGCTTTCAGTTTCTATGCTGCCCGTAGCTAGAACCAGCTTCCAGAAGGAACTAGAGGAGCTAAAACTAGATTCATATTTAAATCCAGACTAAAAACTCATCTATTTAAAGGTGCGTTTACTGTCTGAGCTCTGCTTTCTGAATAATGCTGTGCCTTAAACTTCAAATTTTCTTTTTCTTTGAATTTAAAAGTTTTTTTTTATCATATCTCTTGTTTTTTTATCCAAGATCTGTTTTATCTACGACCTGTTTTTATTCTTAAGTAAAGCACTTTAAATTGCAATTGTGTCCAAAATTTGCTATAAAAACTGCCTTGCCTTGCATTGTGTAAATAACCCTCCATATATGGTAAAACTATATATGAGTGTGATGATACAGTAGTTTTGTCTGGTTTGAAGAAAAGGACAATCTTCATGAAAAAAGTAGCTAGTGTCATGCATCTTCCAGTTTGTGCTTGTGTACTACAATTCAGCACCTGGGCCCCAGATGAGGTTTTATAAAAATATTGCTTACTCTTTCAAGCAAAAAACCTTGATAATGAAATGCTAAGCCAAAAAAGTCAAGACGCATGCATGAAACATTGCATGCACTAAATATTCACAGTACTTCCATGATTTATTTATGTCACTGGAAGATTTAATTTATGTTCATAAAAATAGTTTTAGCAAACACTTCAATTAATTTGGGACACCTTTTAGCCCCTCCACAAGTCAAGCTCAAAGTAGGATGATTCCTTTGGTTATAAATTAACTAAAAAACTCTTTTTCTTTTTGCTTATTAGACCAGACATGAGGTTTTCTCGCAGATACATCAGAGTGTTTCTTTGTCTAGCATGAGCTGACGCCAGTGATTGCAATCCTCCAGCTACAAGTGTTCAGTGCATTACCCGTGGACTGAAATCAGCATAACTTTGATTTAGAGACCCACCTCTACGGCTCATTCATTGAAATGCTCATAGATTATGATCAGCTGTCATTAAACAGCATCAGGGACTTGTTTGACACTAGATTTGAGTAGATTTAACAGATACACTTCATCAATCTTATCAAATGCTAACATTATTGGTGAAGAAGCCTGTTATAGAAATGTACAGAATTACTTTTATTTGGGCGATTGTTGTCTCTGTGTGCAGTTAAACACACAGACAACAGTAAACTAAATCCTAGATTGTATGGAGCTATATTTGAATTGTGTTGATTTCAAATGTTGACTATTGTAATTTAATAAACAAAGAAGATTTTATGCAATTAAAACAGGTTTTGAATTCAAATTTGAATTCCATACTTATACATTGAATATCAGAGAATTTAAGAAATCTGAATTTTAATTATATTCAAACCGAATTTGAATACATATACAGGTCATTCTCAAAAAATTTGCATATTGTGATGAAGTTCGTTATTTTCCGTAATGCACTGATAAACATTAGAATTTAATATATTTCAGATTCATTACACACAACTGAAGAAGTTCAAGCCTTTTATTGTTTTAATATTGATGATTTTGGCATACAGCTCATGAAAACCCCAAATTACTATCTCAAAAAATTAGCATATTTCATCCATCTAGTAAAAGAAAAGTGCTTTTAATACAAAAAAGTCAACCTTCAAAAAATTCTGTACAGTTATGCACTTAATACTTGGTCAGGAATCCTTTTGCAGAAATGACTGCTTCAATGCGGCATGGTATGGAGGTAATCAGCCTGTGGCACTGCTGAGATGTATGGAAGCCCAGGATGCTTCGATAGCGGCCTTAAGCTCATCCAAAGTGTTGGGTCTTGCATCTCTCAACTTTCTCTTCACAATATCCCACAAATTCTCTTTGGGGTTCAGGTCAGCAGAGTTGACAGGCCAATTGAGCACTGTAATACGATGGTCAGTAAACCATTTACCAAGGGTTTTGGCAAAGTGAGCAGGTGCCAGGTCGTGCTGAAAAATGAAATCTTCATCTCCATAAAGTGCTTTTTAGCAGATGGAAGCATGAAGTGCTTCAAAATCTCCTGATAGCTAGCTGCATTGACCCTGCCCTTGATAAAACACATTGGACCAACACCAGCAGCTGACATGGAACCCCAGACAATCACTGACTGTGGGTACTTGACGCTGGACTTCAGGCATTTTGACATTTCCCTCTCCCCAGTCTTCCTCCAGACTCTGGCACCTTGAATTCCGTATGACGTGCAAAATTTGCTTTCATCTGAAAAAAGTACTTTGGACCACTGAGCAACAGTCCAGTGCTGCTTCTCTGTAGCCCAGGTCAGGCGTTTCTGCCGCTGTTTCTGGTTCAAAAGTGGCCTGCACACGCCTGTACACGGTGGCTCTGGATTTTTCTACTCCAGACTCAGTCCACTGCTTCTGCAGGTCCTCCAATGTCTGGAATCAGTCCTTCTCCATCTTTCTCAGGGTCCGGTCACCTCTTGTGGTTGTGCAGCATTTTCTGCCAAACATTTTCCTTCCCACAGACTTCCCACTGAGGTGCGTTGATACAGCGTTGATACACTCTGGGAACCGCCTATTCGTTCAGAAATGTCTTTCTGTGTCTTATCTTCTTGCTTGAGGGTGCCAGTGATGGCCTTCTGGACAGCAGTCAGGGCGGCAGTCTTACCCATGATTGCGGTTGTGAATAATGACCCAGGCTGGGAGTTTTTAAAAACCTCAGGAATATTTTGCAGGTGTTTAGAGTTAATTAGTTTATTCAGATGATTAGGTTAATGGCTCGTTTAGAGAACCTTTTGATGAAATGCAAATTTTTTTAGACAGTAATTTTGGGTTTTCATGAGCTGTATGCCAAAATCATCAATATTAAAACAATAAAAGGCTTGACCTACTTCAATTGTGTGTAATGAATCTGAAACATATGAAAGTCTAATGTTTATCAGTACATTACAGAAAATACTTAACTTAATCACATTATGCAAATTTTTTTAGAATGACCTGTATATATGTATTATATATTACATTATATACATATATAATAAATTATATAAAAGGTAATGCAACCTTTGGTAATTTTCATTTTAATAATTCAAAAATTTCATGGTTAAAGGGACAAAATTCTCCAGAATTTTCAGTTCAGTGAATCTTTTTGTGTGCATTTTAAAAGTGCTTTAACTGCAGAAAAATCATTTGGAGTCAAACTATATTTGTAGATCATAGTAAAAGCTATTCGTATTCTTTGGATGCCCAGCTCAATCTCCGAGAAGGCAAAGTATAATACTCCAAGGGCTAAAGGAATACAGATTAGGGAATTAAGTGCTCCGCTCCAAACTCTGAGTCAGCACTTCTCCGCTGAGACCCAGGCATAAGAACTGCTCATTTATTTCCTCACATAAATAATGAAAGAAAAGCTTTTCTCCCAGCAGAATAAACAGTTTCACGGCATATAGGGGGTTATAGATGGCGCCTCTCTTCTTAGTTTTAATTCCATTACAGCCGCTCGAGGGAAGGACATGGCACGTGCGTTTAATTGGAGGCGAGCTGAGTGATGGGAGGTTTGCTAACTTTAGCATTTCCCGAACAACCTGCCGGCTCATTACTACTGCAGGACTGCAGAAGAATCAATCTCTGAATAAGTCAGGTACATCCCTGGAATGAGAAGAGAGATACAATAAAGCTACTCGAGTCTGGGAAGAATGAAAGAAGTCTATTCTGCTGACACACCACCGTTTTTGCTTTGATTTTGAACATAGAAAAGATTTTGAAAGAACACCGAATTACCGCAGTTGATGTGGGAAGGGAGTAACAAATGAGGTACACTAAATTGTTAGAAACAGAAACAAATGTGATAAATGAAGACAATATAAGTATGTTCTTAAATGACACAAGATATTTAGACAACAAAAGACTTCTTGTATTTCAAAGCCTTTGTTTTTTAAAAGACAACTCCAACTGAAAGCATAAAACATTAGACAAAGCAAAGCTAAAAGCTTAAATTCTGGAAGAGAACGTGAGAGAAAAGTTTCAACAAATGCTATAATTAGATATTAGAGATCAATCCTTTGAATAACTTCTCAGAAAAAGTATAGAGAAGAACTCCTATAAATACAACGGAACTTGCTCCATTTAAAACCTATGCTTTTTTCATATTTGTAGACTATATTTTTGTAAGACAATCATATCTCTTAAATGAATCTGATCAACTTTTTTTAAGAGGAAACTAAGCATCAAGTGTTGTAAACATTACAGAGCTTCTAAAAAGCCAGAGGGATGGCATGTTTCAGCCAGAATGGGCCTAGATATATTTGATTTGTATTTTCAAGACAGTTAAAAATCAACATTTAACAAATAAAGTTAATGATGAATGGGATCATAGCTAAGGTTGGACCACATTTGTGCCTTGTAATGGACACACTCTTTTTTTAACTGTACAATTCTACCGTTTTTATTTAATAAAGCTCTGTAAAAGAAGTTGACAGAACAGAATTTGAACAGAACAGAAGTTGAATAGTTTGTGAGGAATTTACAGTACGTTTTGTGGTTAAAGGAGACCTTGGTTGTAAATCAAAACCTTCCAGCTGTCCGGACAGAGATGTAGCCCATTAATTACCATAAACCCCACCCCTCTATGTCTGATTTTAAGCACAATAGACCTCCATTTTACTCATGAGAAGTCATGGTTTCAAATGTTTGTGCACTGACTATTAGATTGGCTGAGATTGTTTTGAGAAGCGATAACTTTTATTTATCCAGATCTACAAAAATGCATATTTGTTTGCTCAATTTTTTTTTTGCTCCAGACATGAGGGTCAGAATAAAGCAGAATTTGCAATGAAGTTGAGACTGAAACTTGGATCTGTACCAACTCTACATTATCCAACTACAGAACAATTAAATGTATTGAGGAAATGACTATAAATATCTACTTAAATTATCTCACATATAACATATCATAAATACAGAAATTGTCATCTGAGGTCTCCTTCCAAGGTGCGGTGTGAGTTTGATGCTTAGGCAGGGCAACAAACAAAAATCTAATAGACAATCAGCAGGTGGTTTTAAAATATCACAAGCAACAACATGAAGTGCACAGAAAATAAATGATTTTAAATCTTTCAAAAATGAAGACACAAAAATAATTTAAGATTTCAATAGATTGCAACACTCTCCACAAAGTTACAGAGGCTTTTATGTTTAGTTGGCTGATTTTAAGTAAACATCATCAATTCTTAATTTTGACAATGTAATTATCCACTCAACATTTATGCTCAAATAATAAATAATGTTAAGTCTACTTAACCAAGCCCAAGCCTGAATTTTTTATTGCAAGGGGGAATAGGAATCGGGTGGCTGCATTACAATTAGGTTCATCCGTTTTGTTTCCTAACGGGTAACACCGCTCTTTGGCACACAGAAAGGAAGAGCCCTTCTGTCTGTGGATGCGACCAGACTTCCGATGTCCTCCTGAGGGACTTCAGCCCCATTAGAGTTCAGATTGATATGGTTGGAGATGGCAGGAAATCTTTACGTTTGCGTGCATGCTCAGGTGGGCTATCAATCACATTTCAGTCCCCTCGATCCAGCAAGTCTGGTTTGGAAACCAGAGAGAGGAAAAACACATCAATAAAGAGCTCCATGGATCATCTGAAGGGGACATTCTGAGGCTGGGGAAACCTCCATCTCTCTGACAGCTGCTCGATATCTACAGCCGGGGAAACATTTAATCCAATATGAGTTTGGGCTGGGAATTTTTTCTGTGGTTTATGAGGCTTTCTTCTCTATTTTACTGACAGCCAAGACAACCAGGCAGCAAAGCTCATTAAAGGTTCATCTGGCTTGAGGAAATAAATGAAAGAGCAGATCCATGCTTGAGAGAAGCGCTTTCGCTAGATTTTTGTTAAAGTAATGTTTGCTCTGCTAATCTTTAAATAATACATGCAATCTCAGTGCAGAATATCGAGACAAGATGATTACTGAACAACAGAAGCTGCCACTTTGTCTCTCTTCATATTTTTGACTGGTATTGCAAGTCAGAATGTTCCAAGTTCTCGCAAAGATATTGATCAAGTTTCCTGAGGCCATGCTGTGGGGGTTTCAGAAAGGTAGAAAGTAATGAATTACATTAAATTGGAGGTGAAGTGTTGTTGTTTTTTATTTACATGGTTTATGAAGTAGCAATTATATTAATAATGCAATTGTTACATCCAAACAGTTTCGATTGAAAACACAACTTTATATCTTCGCTAAAGAGCATAATTTTTGGATGGGGCTTTTTAGATTTGGACTTATTCCATAAAATCTGCCTAATATGGAGAAAAGAGGAATCAATATTAGCATCGCACACTGTTTGTTATAAGAAGGAATTAATGCGTTAGCCCTGTGCTCCAGCCTCGTGAGTTTAACTATAATCAGTCTGATGATTCTCTATGTTAGGTACTTCAGAGACTGACTTTGGTGTTTAGTTCTTTGTAAAATGTTCTGTTTTCCATCTCCAGTTGATTGTTGTTCACAGCAAGTCGGTAGTTTGTGACAGTGATTATCCAATTTTGAGTGTGAAGGCTAAAGAGTGCAGTTGTACTGAAGTCATAGTGAAGTCGTCTGATTGGCTGAAGGTTTAAATGGAACACATCTTAAACATTTTTTTAAATAATTCACCCCTCAGTATTCAAAGCTAGTAATAAAAACATAGGAAACATGAACTTTGGGTGTAAACTTGTATTTTCAGCTTCAAAATTGTTCAGTTTTTACATTGGAGTGCATAAGGGCCTACTCCCTTCTGCAGTAAGCGTTATCGGGCCGCTCGAGAAACTGCAGTTCAGTCACTTCCTCTTATACAGTGAGAGGGAAAGCAGGAGGTTGCTTCTTGACAAGATCTAATGTAAAGTCTCTTATTTTTTGCAGGAATAACATGGAGCAGGCTTTCTGTGAGAAATGCTGCAGATCCGGAGGACTAGGTGTGGGCCATATTGTATCGTCTGCGATAATACCAGTACAATTATTAATATGTTTTGAAAATTTCATATTGCGGTACTCTGACGTTGATGTGTTATATGTTTTATGCACGCCTACGCAGCTCGCGTGCATATATCAATTTAGATAGCACTTCTCCAGAGCTCAAAGAGGCTTTACAATGTTTAGTGCATTATTCATTCACTCCACATTCCCAGTCTGGTAGTGATAAGCTTAGTAGCCCTCAGCTGCCCTGCGGCAGTCTGACAGGAAGTGGCTTCCAATCCAGCCATATGGCCTACTGCCCAGCACCAAACACACCCCACTTCACATACCCATACAGGGCAATGCGGGTGAAATGGCTTGGCCAGGGCCACAATGGCAGAATGGACCTAGCGGGGATCGAACGAACAACCTTCTGGTTATAGGACGACCAACTCCACCACTGCGCCATCTTTCTGTCCCCACAAAGAAGAGAATGCTAACAGCGCTGGAAAGTATGCATGACGTTAGGGAGCTCAGAGGAAGAGATATAGAAGAACATTCACGCTAAAATAATGTAGATTTAATGAAAAGTACCTACATGACTGCAGATAGCGCTGCGTTCTAAGAGCTGTTCCAGTGAACGAGTGGATGAGACCGTCATGCTTTTGGCATCTTCACATGACCATCGGGATGTTTATATTCATCTATTAATTTGTGATTGCATGCTTGAATATTTATGATTTGCTAAATCTAGGACTGGAACCAAACAACGTGAAGTGCATGCACGATGTGGTGCTAAGCATTCATGGTATCGTAGTACTTATACTGCAACGTTATCAGAGAACATTCTTCTTAACTACAAAAATAAAACTGTCAAACACTGACACTTAACATCACTTGCAATATTGTTAGTTATTTTCGCTAAAATCCTATAATTACACAGACGGATAAATATACAATTCACAATCCTTGTGAAGACAATAATTTGATCTTTAACTGAGTATCTGAAGAGAAACTTTTTTTACTTAATTCTGTTGTGTTCTGTTCTATAATTTAAGTGATGTGTGTGTTTTATGCCAGTAAAGATGAAACTTACTGTGTACAATTGCCCGAAATATTGTGATATTATTTCAAGGTCATATCGGCGACAAAAGTTCTGACCAATCAATCAATCAATCAATCAATCAGTTTTTATATAGCGCTTCTTTAGCAATTGCTTTCAAAGCAGGTTCACAAAGTCCCCATGAGGATCAGGTAGAGCAGACAGGAGTTCCCTCTAAGAGGGGACTCCCGCTGACTGAGGCAGGCGCTAATCACCTCCCCAGCATAAAGAACATACAAACTAAAAATCCATCGATGAAAGGTTTGCCGGACAGGACCTGAAAAACAAAAAACAAACAAAGACAAAACAGGAACTAAGAAATGGAGAAAACGGTTAGTAAACTGTAACATAGACAACAAACAAGTGATCAGCATCAGCTGCAGGAGGAGAGATAAATAATGAGGATAGGTTACAGAGGAACATTGAACCACATTGTTTTTTCAAACAGTTTGTATGTATATGGTGCTCAGGCACCATATCTGTTTAGACAAATACCAAGAGATAATTTTTGGAATGCCAGTTTTAACAGATATGTTTTTAATTTAGTTTTGAAATCTGTGAGCGTAGTTGAGCTGCGAACAACATCCGGTAGTTTATTCCAGAACTTCGGGGCTCTATATGAGAACGCTCTTCCACCTCCTGTGGATTTACTAACCTTTGGTACAATCAATAGTCCTGCTTCTTTTGATCGGAGAGAGCGAGCTGGAATATATCGTGATAGGAGACTGCTCAGGTAGGCCGGAGCCAAGCCATTCAGTGCCTTAAAGGCAAGGAGCAGAATCTTGTAGTCAATGCGATATTGTACAGGAAGCCAATGAAGAGAGCACAAAACCGGTGTAATGTGATTATATTTCTTTGTTCTTGTGAGAACTCTAGCTGCTGCGTTCTGGACTAACTGTAATTTTTGTAGCGTGGTGGCTGGACAGCCGGCTAACAGAGCATTACAATAATCCATTCTGGAGGTCATGAAAGCATGCACTAATTTTTCTGCATCTACGATAGACAGCATGTTCCGCACTTTAGCAATATTCCTGAGGTGAAAGAAAGCAGTCTTAGTAACATAAGAGATATGATTCTTAAACGTCAGTTCACTATCTACAATAACGCCAAGATTTTTAACTGTAGTGGAAAAATTAACAGTGTGTCCCCCAGTTCCATATGTAAAGCAGAGAGATTCTGTAATTGCTTTTTAGAGCCAATAAGTAATATTTCTGTTTTATCTGAATTTAGCATAAGAAAATTTTCATTCATCCAATCATTGATATCAGCGACACATTCTGAGATCTTATTTAGCTTTAAAGGGTCGTTAGGTTTTGCTGATATATAGAGCTGGGTGTCGTCTGCATAGCAATGGAAACTAACACCATGTCTTCTAATAATTTTGCCAAGGGGCAGCATGTATATTGAGAATAGGATGGGTCCCAAAACGGATCCTTGAGGAACTCCATACTCTACTGCTATTGTGTCCGATGAGTCTCCATTTACATGAACAAACTGACTCCGGTCAGAGAGGTAAGAGTTAAACCATCTTAGAGCCTGGCCCTAGATGCCTGCATCGTTTTCTAGTCTCTCGAGGAGAATCCTGTGATCTATCGTATCAAAGGCTGCACTGAGATCTAGCAGAACTAGAAGAGATATTTCCTTGATCCAAATCAAGTAATAGATCATTTGAAATTTTAACCAGCGCAGTCTCTGTGCTGTGATGCGCTCTGAATCCAGATTGAAAATCTTCATAACAGTTGCTCTTTTGTAAGAAGGAGCTGAGCTGTGCTATAACAACTTTCTCTAATATTTTTGACAAGAACGGAAGGTTAGAGATTGGCCTATAGTTGGATAACTCAGTAGGATCCAGGTGCGTTTTCTTGATTAGTGGTTTAATTACTGCATGTTTTAGCTGTTTGGGAACGTAACCTAGCGTTAGAGATGAGTTTATAATATTTAGAAATGGTTCTTGAGCTATTTGTAGCAATTCTTTCAGTAATTTTGTTGGTACAGGATCTAGAGAGCATGTTGATGATTTAGATGCTGTGATTATTTTTAGCAGTTCTTTCAGGTCAATATTTGAAAAATTCTGCAGTGAGTGAGTCAAAGGTATAGGGTTTGAGTTAAACGGCTTTGATTGAATATGAGTTTTAGTAATTTTGCATCTGATAGAGGTAATTTTATTTGAGAAATAATTCATAAAATCATTGCTGCTAAATTTTATAGCTGCATTTGAATCTGTCGATGTTTGACTGTTTAGTAAATTAGCCATTGTTTCAAATAAGAGGCGTGGGTTATTTTGATTTGTTTCTATTAACTTGTGATAGTAGTTAGTTCTTGCAGTTTTTAGTGCTAGTCTATATTTAGACATGCTCTCTTTCCAGGCAATTTTGAATACTTCCAATCTAGTTTTTTTTCCATTTACGCTCATAGTTTCTGGTTTGTCTTTTTAGCACCTGTGTATTATCATCAGACCACAGAGTGGCCTGTCTATCTCTGACTTGTTTTAATTTAAGCGGGTCTACAGTGTCTAGGGTGTTAGCGAGAATATTATTCAAACTGTAGATGATCGTTTCAAGTTCATTTTCATCTGCAGGTACACTAGAAAGTTGAGTAATATCTGGTAGGTTTCTTATAAATGCTTCTTTAGTATTTTGGTTTATATTTCTCCCTAGTTGGTAGCGTTGAATGCTACTGCTAATGTTTATAGTCTGCATAGCACAAGATACAAGATAGTGGTCTGAGATGTCCTCACTTTGAGGCGATATAACAATGTCACTTAGGTCAATGCCATGAGATAGAACCAAATCTAGAGTGTGGTTTAGACGGTGAGTTGCGCCGACCACATTTTGCTTAAACCCACTTGAATTTAGGAGGTCTGTAAAGGCAATACCCAATGAGTCTTTTTTGTCATCGATATGGATGTTAAAGTCTCCAAAAATAAGTATTTTATCTGCTTCGACCAAAAGATGTGCGACAAAATCAGCAAATTCTTGAAGAAAGCTAGAATTGTGTTTTGGTGGCCTGTAGACAACAGCTAATGTTACAGAGAATGCACATCTTTGTTTTGATTTTGCCGGTGTAACATGGAGCACAAGTACTTCGAAGGATTTAAATTTATGTTCTGTCTTTTTGGTTGTGTTTAGGGTATTTCTATATATTGTGGCAACACCTCCACCACGACCAGTTGAGCGCGGTTCATGATTGTAACGGTAATTTTTGGGTGTCGCTTCATTCAATCCTAAATAATCGTTTGGAGTGAGCCATGTTTCAGTTAGGCACAGTATGTCAAGGTTCAGTTCTGAGATTAATTCATTTATGATTACAGCTTTTGGTATAAGAGATCTAATGTTTAGGAGACCAAATTTTAGAGAATACGTTTGCGAGTTGTATAATTTGTAGTCTAATTTTATATTGATCAGATTATTGGTGATAAGTAATTTGTTGTTTATAGTTATTTTCTGTTTTCGTGGTACGGACACTGTTTCGATAGCAAATGTTAGGTTTTGACAGGTTTTAGGTCGGTTTCTGGGGCAGTGTTCAAAGGTGTTATATTTGGCATTATTTAGTCAGATGCTAATAAGGGCCCTAGTGATGTTATCTGACAGAATCATCTGACAGACAGTTCATTTATGTACTGTCTGACAATACAGTACATAAATGAAGGCAAAAATTTAAAGGGGGTGTGGAAGGCTGTGATTGGTTACCCAATGAGGTTTATTGCCTCTAGCTGGTGGCTGTCCCGATCAGCACATGGTGTTGTTTTTAATAGAACCTTTTAGGGTGATTCAGGTAACAAAAGGAAAGGTAACCTTAAATGCCTTCTTCTACTTCGACCTAGAGCTTTTGGTCTGAACACTCTGTAATAAATCGAATTTTAAATTCAATCGATTAATCGCATCCAAAAAGTTTTTTTGCTCACAACAAGATATAGATTGAATTCAATTTACATTATTTTATAATGTTTGTAGGTCAATACAAAGCACAAGCAGACGTATAAATAACAATCGTTTTCTTATAGACAGAAGGGGTCATTCTAAAAGCGGATCACTCTGACACCTAGCACAAAGTATGTACAGCATAAAAACCAAGCAAATGTTTATTTTCAGCTTACCTTGGGGATAGGCAAAACACAGGAATAACTCTGAGCAGTTTTCAATAGGTTTTGCAAATACAAAGAAACAGTGACTCATCACATTTAGTCCCATTTAAAAATCAGAGATTTGAAACAGAGGCGAACAACATCAAACAGTCCCTGATGCATAGCAGCAATTAGCCCAATCTTTTAGAAATGATGCACATCCTCTTCTCCCTTGTTTCTCTTCAGGTGCCTGTGTGTCCAAAAGAGCTGATAAATGCTAGAGTGATGCCAGGCGAATGAGGTCAGACAGCAAGAGGCCGTCGGATCATAGGGTGTTATCTTCAAAAACACATGTCTCTCAGTCCAATTACACTCCTGCTGCAAATGGAGCATCAGACTCCCAGCGCACACCCTCAACATTGCTCCGTCACTCAGGCAGTGCACAACTCTCAGCTAGGAGCTCAGGGAAATGTCCACAAACATACAGATGTAGACAGGAAATCATTAGCTCTGCAGAAAGAGCTTTACAGCTCATCCATATGTGCAATGGATGCAGATACTATCTTTGATCTAAAACTTTATTAAAGTTATTGCCATCTTGCATATCTGACATCTCGTTCTCACTATAAAGATTGTAGCTTGTAGAGTTGAAAAAATGATTCCAAGATATTCTCAAGGAGTTGAGATGACTCTTTAGCCCTTTGCATATATCCAGCAGCTGCAGTTTAACATAACAAAGAGTAGTATTGAGACCACTGTCACCGACCTGTTAAACACAGTTCATCCCTCCCTCACCTCTCATGTCATCTCATTTCTGAATTACAATGCACTGCATGATACGATATGAGATATATAGTGATATATTCACATGTGATATCTCGGATTGGCTTGACTCACAGCTCACATTACAAAGAATTGATTGAGTGCATGCACAACTGTCAGTAACTCAATTTCGTTGGGTTAATTTAGTTAAAGCAGTAACTGTATTTATTCTTTGCATCATAGTTATTTTGAAAAATTAATTGAGTTTGTTTTAATAGTAGTTATATTGTGTTGGTTAATGGATTGTGTATTCCTTGAGGATTTCCTTGTGTATTCAGGAGTTAATCATTAAGGATTTTAGGTGACTACAGACATCTGTTGTATTCCAACACACAGAAGGAGTGTGAGAAAACCTGGAAACAAGAATTACTTGTGTATAAAATGCTAAACCAGAGGAGAGGAACCGACTCTTCACCATGAATTCCCAAAGAGTCAAGATGGTGCCTCCTGGGGAGGCATTTTATCAAATGTATTATTCACGAATACTTAAGTAAAGAATAATAGTATTTGACGTGTTGTGTTTCTTTTACAACTAAACATCAACTACATAGCATATCTACACTTAGCATTTTGGTAACAGCTTTCAAACATTAGCATTTAAATGTTGAAGTTCCACTGGAAGCAAATAATTTAACTCTGTTTAATGCAGACCCAGGCATTTCTCATTAGGTTAAAATGCACCCATAATGTAAAACTAATGTAGAATGTCAACATAGATACTAGGGGAGATAACTTTTTAAATACTGAGCCTTGCTTGGGAGAGTTGCAATATGCAATCATTCAATTCAAGTACCTAAAGTGAATCAGCCAACAAGCTTTCAGAAAAAAAAAATCTGAAAAAAGTACAACCCGAACCAAACAAGAACATGCTGTTTCTTTCCTTTAATGTTTCTTCGATATACTGTAAGCCAAGTTTGAGAAAAACAAGAATTCAGTGTCACAAAACAAATAAATACATATAAAGATGTCCAATCTGAATATTTATGAAACATCAGAACTTCGCAAGTTGTTATCTATCGCAAAAATCTGTGATGAAATAAAATTTTGTGCTTCTTGCTGAAAAAAACAATGTAACATTTCGAAGTTGTCCGTGTTTTCCAACATTCACTGTTTAATACAAAGACTCTTTTCATAAGAATATAACTGTTTTCCCTGTGAAACTTCCCTGGACGTGTGAGGCTGCTCTACATAAATTATTTAAAAAAAAATATGTAAGCTGTATTTTCATGCGTTTTTGTGAGGCAAACAACATTTTTTTTTATTTCAAGTCAAGTAATTAATAACCTAAATTTTGAACAGTAGTTCAGGAAAACTGCAAGTGAAATCAGGAGCACGGCAGGACGATTACACACGTTCACAGCTAAACAGACAATGTACATGTGAACATCGTCGTCTGATTGGCTCACACATTTAATTTAATGGTTTTTAGAAGAAAAAATGTATGCACGTATTTCTCAAATGTGCAAAACTAAAAAACTTGCTTACAAAATCACAATAAAAATTCTGAATAAAGTAAAGTTTACATTAATATAAACATAGTTTCTCAAAAGATTGCCAAAAATAAAGAACAAACAAAAACATACACTCAAAAATAAGATATTCTAAAAGTTTTGTTCAAACAAACAGGGACAAGTAAATGAGAGTAAACTCAATCAAAAATAAATGTGAAAGAAATTGTTTTTTGCTGAACCAGAATAAAAACTTCCAAATATTATTCCTCTAAACTGGCTTCTTGCTATAGCCAATAAAGACAATTTATTTTGAGGAATTTATCATGTGATTTATAAAAAAAAATCTATGGGGAAAAATTATTTTGTGACTGCGTGAGCAAATAGCACCTTTTTCCATTGTGCGGATCATTTTCTAAAATCCCTTTTTCCCAACAGTTTGTATTGGCTTCATGTCTTTTGAAAGTTTTGGTTACATTATTGCAGCACTGTTGTGACACAATCACATGCGGCTGACATCACATTTGCGATTATATTAATTGTAAAGCCCTAATCATAACAATCCTAACATCACATAGTGCCCTCGTGGTCTTCTCCCCAGTGCCTGTCTCATGTGCTCTCTGCCCCTCGTTTACCTTTAACTGGTTCCCCGTGTTTACCATGAGACACAGTGCTGTTGAAGACACGGCCCATCAGCCTCGCATCCCTGATCTAAACCCAGCATCTCAAACAGCTCTCTGCTGGTGATCTGAGAAAACTCAGGCTTGCAGAGACTTTTCTCTCGCTTCACTTGTCTCTTTTTATCATCGATCCTGCCTGAAGCTCTGGACTCTCTCCTCTGTGTCCTTTCCAGTCTCTTAGTAGTGATCCTTCTCTCTTTACAGCATCAAGTTTTCATGATGGTGTACCACAGAGGTTTATCTCAGAGAGCACTTCTCTGTGGATTCTATTCTCAAAGACACTTGTATATGTGGAGTGCTATTGATTTCTGTCAGCGATTCCTTTCATCAAATGAGTGTGACATACGTATGAGGCAAATTATGGCTCAGAGCAAAAAAAAAACTTTTTGAGAAACACAACTTCCTTTTGGAAACTAGACTACATATGCTTTGAAAGACTGCAGGTGGAGAATAAACAAAACTAAGATACTTTTCAACACAGGTTTGTTGAGTTGAACTACACTGTAAAAATAACCCAACTAATCAATGAATTGTTGTTTGTTTGCGCAATTTTTGTCGAAGAATTAATATTTTCTAGCAGAGTTGAAACTCTCACTGGCTGTTGCAGACTACGTTTAAAAATATGTTCAGTTAATTGTTGTGTCAATCTGTATGAGAGTGATTTGTTGAGTCATTAAAAACGATTTGTCGAGTCAATTTTGGGAAGAGAAGATTGCCAAAATAAAATTTCGGTGGAACTTTTTGCTTAACATTTGTTAACAAATATCATTCAATCTCTAACATGCAACGTTTGTTCAATATTTATTTTGTTTTGAGTTTTTATGCAATTAAAGCATTAAATAAAACTAAATAGAAAATAACTAAATAAAATGAAATAAAATTAGCAGGTTTTCATTTCAAAAGTAGACAATGATCTGCCCCATTCATATGGTTATTAGGTGCCTGCTACAGGCAACCCAGGTGTAAATATAAATGTATAATGTTGAAATACCATAGGTCACTATAATATGCATGTTTCCAGTTACAGAGGATACATTTTTGTGTGGTTTTTAATATGTTTATGTTCGGCATAATGTTTTGCAACTAAACTGTACCACCATCATGAAGCCCATGCTGTTCAGAAGTGTAATTTTTCTTGAAAGTTTACTAACAATAAAATGAAGCCATTTGAAACTGAGACCTTAGATCAAAGAAATCTTTAAAGCTTCACACAAATACATTATAAGTGCTTTACAATTGCAACACTTTTCATCAAAACACAGCTTTAACGCATTAGAATGAGCACACATGGTCAGTTGCCATGTTGTTTCAAAGATGCAGCTCTTAGAAAGTGCTCCGCATGGTCACACTGCCTTAAAATTCAGCATCAGGCCTTCAAGATGGAGTCTGCTTTTTAATGAGGCCTCTGCAGATTGTGGATCGGAGAAATGCTGAACTCTATCTATGCTCGAGCGAGTGGTGCAGCTCGGAGAGCTCAGCATATTTAAAGTCCCCTCGAAACAGAGAGGATTTATGCAGCTGAAGTGTCATGGATGTGTTGTTTCCCGAGAGTCACATTATAGAGCCCAGGGGCGCCATCCGCACTGCATAAGGCCATAAAGTGAAGATACTGTAGCATGCATCCCTTACTAATGCCCTTTCAGATAAACCTCCACTGAAGGGAGCATGATAGAGCGGACGATCTTCACAGCGCCCCTGAAATAAATGTGCTTTTCAGCCAAAAACCATAAAAAGTATTTTATTCCTGTCTGAGATTGTTATCAATGTTAGGCAATTATTCATTGAGATGTTTGTTAACAAGAACTAAGGCTTTGTTGGAGTTGTGTATTGATTAATAATTTAATTCTTATTACGGTTATGTTTGTGTTGTTTTTATTTATTGTGATCGACTATAATTGCAGAAGTCAACAAGAGGACTTGAGGCTCACTTCTAGTGTTTAGAGTAACTAATGTCCCGTTCAACTGGAATAGGCTTTAAATGAGAGGGTGGTGTTGTAATTAAAAGAACCTTTAAACTGTATAATTGTAATCAGACGTGAGAGTAAATTGTCCATGAAGAGGTGAACTTTACATTCTGTAGAAAGCACTGTGTTTAGAAGAAGCTAGATTGGGAAAATATGTTATTTTCCCCATGTCCAGCACCTAGACAGATCTACTGCACACATTTACATATAATTCCCCCCAAAATAATGAGCACCATCAATGGGGGTATATTTGAGTCAAATGAATTAAAATGTACATTTATGATCTACAAATAAATGTAAAAGGTTACACAAAAATAAATCTGATTCACACAAACAAATATATAATTATGAATTAAAAAACGATTCTCATTAATAAAGCCAAAGATTCACAAACAGGTAAGTTCTACCCACCTACTCATCAGCCAATCAAAATGCTTCACAGCGAGTGATATGAGAAACTCGGTTTCTGTAAAACAATGTGTCATGCTCGTGCCCTCAAGGACTGTTTCGTTTCAAGCGAATCTCTTTTGATTGCTGAAATACCAATGAATGGTAGAGACTCCAAACTTTTCGTGGAACTTCTGAATACTTTTACACATAATTTTATTTGATTAAAAAGTCAGTTGAAAAAAATCTACTCTTGGTTTACCAGTTACTAATTATATCTGAACCATAAAAAGCAAAAATAAGGAACTAGTAACTAAGCACATAAGAGTTTTTGTTTTATCTGATACTTACATAAGAAAATAAAAGCAGAGTAAAAGTAAACAGAAGTAGTCATACGTTATACTGCTCTAAGGGAGTTTTATGGGTTAAGTTAAGTTAGACCAAAATCCCTTCCAGCGTAGCTGAGCTTCCGTTCAACATTGGCGCAAGAGGAAGAGCCAGATGCTAAGCTTAAAAGAAGATGACTGGACAAATGACTCAGTCTCAACACAGTTATTCATTTTTACATCTTTGCAATTGACTGCTGGGACTTGTAGTCCTGCGATGACTCCCTTACGAAACAGTACATATTAAAGAAATAATCTGTTACCATGTTTTGGAGTATTATTGCTCACTGTCATTACCGACGATGTAAGAAAAACCTAAGCTGTATCTCATTCATCCACAACCAAATAAAAGTTATGCAAGCATGTGTTTAACTACTTATCAATTTAGGTCAGGAGGTGTAATGTCAAAACACAAATGAATCACCCACTTCCAAAGATGACACTGGCCAATGTCAGGGAGGGAAAAAATATGGTTTGGAATAAATTCTTGAATTATACTTATTATACATTTGAAATGAACCAAATATTTGGCTGCCGAATATATTCAGACAAATATTGCAAGAAAAGTCCCATTAGGCAATCAGTATGAAGGAGATTAAGTAAGGCCGAATAGTGACGTGTGAAACGATGGCAGGTTTGGTTAATTTGATGAGCATCAATGATCTAGCCCCTTCTTCAAAACGTCAGTAGAGTGGAGAAACAACTGCAATTTGCATTGAATGTGGAACTAAATGATCAAGAGGTGCATACTCTAATCTACTTTTTGAATTTATGTTTTGCTATGATATAAACATTTACTTTTTTTACCTATTTAAGCAATATTTATACAAAAATTAACAATGATTCTATATTTGGCCAAGCATTTTAATTATTATTTGGCTTCGGTCACAACTTATCATTTCTGTGCAGCCCAATTATATGTAAATATTTATTATATAATTATATAACTATTTTTCTCATTTTAATAAGCACCTATCTATAGTTTAGAATAACAATAAAGCACTATATCTAGTATGAGTGTTGTGTTATAGAACAATCTAATGCAACATCAAAACATTATTGCTATCTGAAATGGACCCTTATTTTTTAAATCTGTACAGACGTAATTGAAAAAAAAAGGGTTACAAAACACCTTGGCCTTTTTTCCAACAATGAGTTTCTCCTGTTTAAAAGTCCAGTGTCCGCCGCTGTTAGTGATGCACTCGCCTGAGCTTGAACCAGAAACCTCACAGCTAAGAAGCAGCACTGTTGACCATTATACTGTCCACTATACAAACATAATTATAAATAATGATAAATTCATTCAAATATGCATATATTCATAGTTAATGTTGCACAGGTCGCATCGTTTTCTTCATCCTCATTAATCTATATCATCCATATTCTCTCATTACAACCAACATCACAGCCCTCAAGAATTCTGTGTTCACTTCCAGACGCCACAAATCCATTAATTTCAATCACTTCGTTTAACGGGTGCGTTATGGCACCAAATAGAAGTGAAGGAAATAATTTCACCTAATTAGCAGTAAGCTGCTTAGCGGAGTAAAACTGCAGGCTTTTAAATTCCATCTGTCGCATTCAGTGCGCCTTCACAACACCGGGTCAATTCAGAGATTAATTTGCATATGCATGCCCCCCATTGTTCGCATTTCAATATGATTTGATGATCCGCTATGCTTGCTGGTGTTTCAGACTCACTTTGACAGTGGCAAGACCCAATAAATAATGAATAAATTCAGCACGCCATCACTCTAGAGTTAAAAAAGTGACAGATGAAACAGTTTAGAGCTTCGGGTGTGAGAACAAAAGTATATGTTCTGTAAACTGTCAGAAGATGTCCATCAGCGAATGCAGACTAAACAGAAGATTTCTGCTACTGAATACAGTAGAGCGCTGCAGAGAGAAAACTATTGTATTTGTCTGTTTGGGTATTATCATACCAGTAGAATGCAACTATTATCAACCCCATTCATATATGGTTCAGTAGGTGCCATACTCCACCTACTATCTGATTCTAACTGAAGCCCTACGTGGACAGGACTAAATTCACCGCGGGTCATTAGAGAAATGTCTGTTTCTCAGGCGTACTTCTTGTTTTTAATCCCACACATATCTGCCGTGCCAGTCTTTTCCCCACAAAACCTCCGTAAACACTCAGCGCTGGTCTGAGAAATTGAATCATGTCCGAATGCAGGTATTTGTGTTTGTGGAGAATGTTTTGGTGTGAATTGTGTTTTGTGGATGTTTTGGACACTATGACCTTGGTGTGGAAAAAAATCATGTTTCCGGTGTCGCTATAAACCATTTAGCCAACAACAATGAATGAGGACGAAACCCTTCGGAGATTTAAAGAGAATTACAAAAATCAACAAGATAATACAAAAATTAAGACTGGCTACATTAATATCAGTTTCAGGTAAGATCATTTTAATTTCAACAACCAATGACATAATATTATTATGATTTATGTTACCATTAATATAATTAATAGTGTTGCTACAATTAATGTTACTTCTTAACCCTTGTTAAGGTTTGTGGCCTTCGGGTCAAATTGAGCCGTTTCTAATTTTTACAAGAATAAAAATGTTGCAAGTGTATTTTCTTTTCTAGTAGGGACTGGTTGCAATAATTCAAGATATGTTCTCTATATTGTTTGAGATAAGTCATATATGTTAGTGTGTTATGGAGTAAAAGTTAGATTTTTAGGTGCTTTTAAAATGGAAATACCTCACAAAGGTTAAATATGCCATTGCTCTATTACTTGGTCATGTGATTGAATGCAGTTCAACCATTCTGATCACGTGGTGTTATCCAACGCTCACAAGTCAAACTTAGACACTTAGATCTCTGTAAAAGTCAGTGACGTGTTAGTACCGTCTGAATCAGCACGCCACACGTCCCATCTGAACAGGGCTATAGACCACCGTTATGTTGGCTTGTATCTGTTCACTTAACTGAAGTATTGACAACCAATGGAATGATTATATTTAAAGTATTGTTCATATTTCTAGTTCTATTAAACCTATCTCCACTGTAACCCTAAAACCAACCTCATTTAGTTAGAAATATTTTTATTTTGTTACTTGCTTTTACAAAACGTACCTCCTGAGTTTGTGGATCTCTAGCAGTAGAATAGATTAAGAATGACATAATAACATCCAAAGTTGGTGCAGTTGTTTCATCTTCTCATAAAAAAAAACTTTTACAAAGCTAATAAATAATAATGCATAGTGATGGTCTACAGTATGTTAGATTTGGACAGTAGGTGGAGTATTGGTCCTAATTAAATATGAAGGGGGTAGATGATAAAATGTAAAGGCATTAGCAAGCCTTTATTTGGTTTAAGTGTAATCTCCAAATTTGTAGTTTATTTTTTTTCCAAGCTGTGATTTTTTAGCATGATCATGAACGAAAGTAAGATTTGATTTAAGGTTTTTTTTTTAGAAAAAAAGTAAAAACATGAGCCATAAGTTAAATTTTATTGAAAAATAATTACATTTTCTTATTATAAAAATGAATAAAAACTTTAAATACAAATAATACATAAATACAGTATATTAATGAATGAATTTAGAGAAAATAACAACATTTTAAATGTATTTAATGGAACATAAAGACGCTAATTTGGGGGGGGGGTAAAAAAGGTTTAGTCGGTCTACTCATGTTTTAGTGAATGAGGAGAGGACTAACCCACCAATCCCAATGAGATCTTCCACAAACAAACCTGAAATAGTTCTTCCATCACTGACCAAAAACCAACAACCATTGGTGTCCCTACTGTATTTCATTCAACCACCACTAAATAAAGATCAAGTTCAGCAAAAAAAAAAAACACATCTGAATTCAAAGTCTAGCGTTTCATATTTCTTATCTTCTTTGAGTGAACATAATCATAAAGCAAAGCCATCTCGCTCTTCCTTAGGGCCGGATAAGGGTCATCCTGAGCTCATGAGCACAAGAAATAGGAATCTAAATTAATTCACACTCGCTCTAAGCAGAATCCTCAAATCTGAAATGAGCTCCATACTTGGTGAATCTATCAATATGTAAATCAGCGTTTGGGAAAAAAGGATTGAACACAACTGATCACTCCTAAAGAGTCCAGATAGGCAACCTGTGCGCTTCCAGTCTCATCTTCCAGGATTCTGCTTCATGGAGAGATGAGAATAGAGCAGACTGTTTCATATGCATCACACTCAATCAGAGGAAGTGAAACACTTTATGCATGCAAGCATAACAGCGAACCATGCGAGTGTGAAGCACTACATATTTCATGTGGATTTCTCAGTATTGTGTTCCAAACAGTCCCAGACTGTTTGCAACACATTTCTGGCTGTGAAGGGAATTACTAGATGCAATTGCCATTACCGCAAAACAAACAGAGAGACAAAAGGAAATAAACAAGGCTGTACTTTGATAGGCAGAGCACAGTTCTGTCATTGCATTCAATAACAGTGGTTGTTATCTAACAGCCACTGTGTATAATCGCTCCTCAGTGAAAGCCTACCATGTTATTTAAGGATACGGAATCAGTTACTCTTGAACACAGTTAAAATGTGCTGAAGAAGTGGTTAGCTCTTGCTAAACAATCCACATTTCTCAGGTCAGTAGCATTATTTCTAGAATGTTTTAATGATATACAAGAACTTCATTAAGAGCTCAGAGAGACTGAGATTTAGCCTCAAAGGAGACTTGGGTTGCATTACATTTTTACCCTTACTCCTCCATTTTACTTGTTCACGTGAGGCGAAGGGGTGTCCACTTTGCTTTTTGAACCAAGCTACGAGGAGAAGAGCTGTTTACTACTGTACACCAGTCAAATGGTGGCTCAAGCCCACACTTAAAATTAAGTGTCAAAGATGGATTTTCCAGCAAGTACTGAGCATGTTTATTTGTTGCTCACATGGCTGCCATTGTGATTAAAGAAACCCATAAACATTATGTAATAAGTTCATATATATGTTAAAAAAATATTTTTTAATCTCTATCTTGTGTTTTTTTTTCAGGGGGGCCCCATTTAATAAAATGTTCAGCCCGTCACCTTTCCATGTGATATTCATGGAGATGATGTAGAGGCAATGATAGAAATGGAACGTGATACAACACATCAAACCCTTTTTTGAGGTATTAATATGGATACACTCGTTTTTGAACTTCCTGTTTTAAAGGGAGGTACTGACTGTGTTTACATTGCATAGTTATAACAAAAAACCTCTAAAGAGGTGAAGTCACATGACATGTTTGTATAATTCTGTTAATATACAAGACTAAGGATGGCAACCAAAAGGTAATCTCTCCAGAGACTATTTTTGTCCATTCAGTGTCCATTTTTGTGTCTCTCGCAACAATCTAAGCACATCAGACGGCTCATGCACGGCAGCCCCAGAGGCCAGCCCAAGCTGGTGTACAATTATATGGTCTAAATTAAGAAGCAGGACTTGTTTATGTGCTCAAAAACAAACCATTAGGTAAACGTCTTGTTTTTTGAGAGGATTAAAAAAACAATACAACAACATTAATTATGCACATAGGATGGAGATGTTTCTCAAATCCAAAGACCTCAAAACTTGCAAAATTGCAAATGTTTTACAGTACAGAAGCATTTTTGAAGTTAGTTCATCAAATTATGTTTAATCTAATGTCAAAGAAATTCCATCAACACATAGAACACGTCATGAAGAACAACGCAGGAGACATTTTTTCTGTGAGGAAACACAGCTCCTTACACAGGCCTCTCTGCAAGGTTTCCCTGTCCTCTCTCTCCTGTGCTGTCCTCTAGCCCACTTAGCTTAATGCGCTCTTCATTTCTATTAAATATACTGTTTCTTTCAGCCAAGTCAAATCCGGTGATTAACTCAGAGACATTTCCCCACTTCACAATAACTACATCTTGTTTTCAGGGGACACCTTTGCATTAAAGAACACCTAAATCTTTTTAAATGCATTATTTTATTAACTTCATAATGAGATACATAAATGTATGGGACACAAGAGATTAGAACATGATACATAAACAATAATTCTTCTAACATTTACCAAACAATTCACTATACAGAGAAAAATCCTTAGAGCAAAATTAACTCTATCCAAAGAAGGACCGGATACACTATGAATAGAGTACAAGCACAAACATCTACACAAAAGGCCCCTTTTTACATTGAAACTTGAGAATTAATATTTGTGTTTTGCTGTTTCACACTATAACAAAAAACTTTCCCTTAATTATTTTCACATCAGAGTAAATTCAACTCTAGATTTTACTGTGCATCCAGAGCCTGCTCAAGCTAATCAGATAAAACGGCCTCAAAATTTCATTATAACTAAACCAGCATCTCACCTCCTCCCCTTAACTCTATTAAATGTGAAATAAGCATTCCTAAACTGAACGCTAAGCTTTTAAATTAGTCACCCAAAAGAAGTATATATTAATAAAATAATTGATCGACATCATAACAAATGAATATCTGCACATTATAAACAGCAAATGTGCACCTACTATATGAATATTTAACAATTTTCTCCTAAGAGCTAACTTAATTTCCTTAAACCTAACTGATGACCTTTAGGTCGAATAAACAAACTCTTACAGCTGAAACGGTGATTTATCTCTGACTGAATGACATGCGGTAATGACTACTGCACACTAATGAGAGAGAAAACGGAGAGATATGAAAAGCAGCACTGAGACAAGAGCCCTGAGAGCCTGGCCTTGAGTTCAGGCTGTTAAAGGAACTGAAAAAACTATTCCACTCATTACATCGAACACTAATTACCATGTGATGCTCCATATATCATTCAATAGGACGAGAAAATCAGGTAGTACATTTTCACCACGGTTAAAAGTTCAAAGGTCATGGGGTGAAATATCATGTAATTACACTCCCCAATAATCCTTCAGGCAAAGAATAATTATGATCTTTCAGCACAGCGGCAATTGCTTAATGAACACTTTCAATTATTCACGCAAGACTGGAGTCAAAATCTTTATTTTCAAAAAGAGAAAAAAAAAATCAATCCTGTAATGTGAATAGTGGTGTTTATTTCTTTACCATCACCCCTCCCCTCGATTTGCTTCTGAAAGCGTGGACAGAAGACTAAATGTCAAAATATAAATTGCAAAGGGAGAAAAACAAAGCTTTGAACTGAAATAACGAGACGTTGTGAGAGTAAACCCTGTCTCTTCCTCTACCTGGAAAGAAGAATCACTTTTATCTCTTAGTTGTGAAGTTATTTCCTGGTCTGGCTCAACACAATCCATAATTTTATTTTGTCCAATTACATTTCCCACAATGCACTGGACAGAGACATTGTAAGGCAATATCTTCCATGTGCTTTGTTATCCCGGGTTTGCCTTCAAAGTTTGAGAAATCCATAAAACATCACATTGATATAGTGAAACCATTAGAATTCTGCTGCAAAAAAAATGGGATTTTCTTGCCTGTTCAATGTATTGTCAGGCACTATCCCTTTGAGACTCTCCCTCATGTAGATTTTTTCAGGACATGATTCATTTCTTTCAAATCTACTGAATAGAAACTACATATTGATCCAAACTCAACCACATCGCATGAACAAATGAACTTTAGATTAAAAGATAACAGAAAGAATGCAAGCGGAACAGGAATGCTCTCTCAAAGGGGAACCATAATGAAGGAGTGAAGCAAAGAACTGACTCTGAAAGGTTTAGCAGATTGATTAAAGGAAATTCTGGTCTGATTCTGGAAGGATGGATTACATGAATGAAAATGAAATGCTGGTTGCTCACCAAAACAAATGGCTGGAATCATTGCCTTTCCAACATGATTATTCTAAAGCTTGAGGAAAAGAGGCATGTGACTTTCCATGACTCTACTGATGATCTATTCAAGCAGAGAACAACAAAAGGATGAAAACCAGCAACTGCCTTTCTCAAGAGTGTGAACTGCTTTCATAATTTATACTCTATTGTTCAAAAGATTGGGGTCAGTTATAGTTACCATTACAATTAGCGCTATTCTGAAAAGTGGCTTAGACTTTAAACTTGATTTCTCTAATACCCCCTTCTGAAAGTGAATTGCCAACTAAATTGTTTCCAAATAAGCTTTTGAAATGTTACAGAATAGATTCCTTATTACATCCAAGTTATCTAAAGCAACTCCAGCTAAAGCCCTGCGCACACAGAGATGGGTGAATCCCATGAAAGCGCGGTCAGTAGCTTCGAGCGAGGGATTGAAAAGTCATGTAGGCCAAGTAGATGCTTTTAAACAGGTCCAGATGAGCAAAGAATAAATACATTTTCTTAAACAAAAATGTCAAAAATACTCTGTTGTTTTTGTCAACGATGACAATAATGAAATTACTTCATAGACGTATCTTTATTAGATAAAAAAAAGTCAATATACTTTCAGATTACATCATTTTAACTTATAAGAATCTATTTTTAAATTGAAATGACAATAAAAAGATGAACAAATTAGTTATAGGCTTACGTTGTGTAACAAGGGGAAACATATCAGTAGATTTCTATTTAAAAAAAAGAACATTTTGTGAATATTACTTGTAAAAAAAGGGTAACTTCCTGCTTTTTTATTTACAGTGCACAACCAATTTTAATTATATTATTATTATAATATAGCATAATAATTAATATATACTATATTATATAATTCTAATATATTATAGTATTTGAACTCGGCATCATTAAGTCTTTTAAGTAAGTAGTGAAAGTAGAGTGAGAAAACAGCTTTCCTTGAGCAGTGGGCCTCTGTGCACAAAGACGTGTTTGACAGGAAATGCACACTGCAGCTGTTAAAAGAAATGAAAAATAAGTATAGAAAATCATCCATGGCCTGCTGATTTACTCTGAAAATAACCCCGGCCCAATTTGTATGGATTCCACAGATTTATTTAGTCTCCTCCTTTTGTCCATGACATCTTAAATTACTTTAGGATCACTAAGCGAGACGTAGTCAAATCCCAGTGATTCGAAACAAATTGCCCTGGATCAGCCACTCTTTTTTTTTTTTAACGATCTGTGCCTCCTTTCTGCGCTCCGTCAGCTAGTCTTGTAATTTGAAGTGAGGAACGGTCTGAAACTATATGATAATCAAATCTGAATTAAGCAAAGCTAGCCAAATTCACCTCCATCAATCACTAGAATCCTCTCTGCACAGCAGCTGACATGGAGCTCAGTAACAGAGGAACGTCTTCTAGTTAAGCTTTCTTTAATTAGCATAGATAAATATTATGTGTTACCGTCATAACATTTCAAAGGCAAACGAGAGCAATCTAAATCCACAGGCTTGAACCAATATTAAGAAGCAAACTGAATGATTTACATTTGAAATGGTCTGATTTTCATATCTAGCTATCTAGCAAAGATTAGCAAGTTATTGGCTAAATACAATATCATGTTCAAACCACATGGGTAAAAATATTTTTTATTTTATGTCATGATCATAATTTAATTATCTAAACTATCTAAAACATTCAAACAGCAATATTAGAACTGAATCAAAAAATACCAAGCCAGTGAAGTACAAGTAAAGACAAATAATATATTTGACTGTCTTTTTTTCTCCAGAGAGAGTGAATTTAACAAGTATTTAGCAAGTACAATAATCAAATACACTATCATGTTCAAATCACATTTATTCACGTAGTGAAAAAAAGACAGACAAATACATTTTTTCTTTACTTATACCCCACTGGCTTGGTATTTTTAGATTGAGTTTTAATAAGATCATGAGAAAATTAATTAATGATCACGACATAAAATATTTGTTTTACCCACATCTTCTTATGAGTTCTGTACAAAACAGCCAATTTCAACATTCCAAGCAAATCAGACCTTATAACTTGAGCCCAATCTTCAAATTTGTGTCATAATGTTCATCACACAAGAATAAACACAAGGAACGAACACCAACTGACCAAAAAAATAAATAAAGAGCATAAATTGAAAGGGGAGAATGTCATATTTTGATGTTTTTGAACATTGAATCTAATAATATGAGGTCAAGTATGCGGTTGATTGTATTAGCTAGTTAATTTTTACTTCAGGCAAACATTAGACCTACGTTCTAAGCAAAAAGTGCCAAATTTGAATTAATCTCTACCTCTCCAAGAAACTAAGCAATGGGTTTTAGCACAGGCTCCATTTCATCCATTCATGCAGCTTTAATTATAGAACATTATCGGCTTTAGTGCTGCCTCTGAACTGCATAAAAATGCATGAGACGTAACAGGCGGAAGAAGGAACGAGAGGCCCATTCTGCTCACGTTACCTTTCAGCTATTACCAATTATTTCTGCTGAACAAACACTGTGTCACAGGAGGAGCCGCGGAGTGCATTTCCTTCAAATTAGTACGGAAAGGACCTGCATCCCTTCACATGAGTGACAGTGTAATCGATATTCTACACTTATTTTAATGTCGAAACTACAGCAACTGACTCAACGAAGTGCTTTGGTATTCGGTGTTTGCTCTTTTAGAATTGCAAAGAGTTGCAATTCTTTGAAGTTGGATGTGTTTAAGTGACAGTAATGCAAGGTGTGCCAGAAAATAAACAAAATAAAAACAAAAAAAGGCTCAAATAATCGGATTTGACAGACCACTTGTATGAATAAAATTTGGGAAGAAAAGTAACTGTTGGCCGAGTATGGAAACAAAATAGCAATGCTAGTAAAATACTATATTGAAGACCTTGAAACTGTTTTGTTTTGCTGTAACAAATTTAGGCTCTTATTTACAGTCATAGTATGTCTAGAAAATGGTATAAAAATGCTCATTAAACAGCCTAGATGTTACCTAAATAAATATAAAATTTAACCTCTAAATGATTCCAACTACTACTACTACATTTACGACTACTACTAATTATAATAATAATAACACATTTTAATTGATGATACTCATGGTCACCTTACAGGTCGTCAAACTTTTTTAAAGATAATTAAAATAAGTGACAAAAGCAAAAATATATATAATTCAAAGACCAAAAAGTGCATTCAGAACACATCTCATTCACACAAAAAAAAAATCTCTTAAAGATTTAAAAATATTCAAAGAATGTCACAGAGGTCCTACAAAGCTTTGAGCTTTGTTTTGAGATATTTATTGAAAATAGTGAGGCTACAGAAAGAGTTTCATAAATGAAGGAGAGCAATCTAAAGAATCTGGCACTCCTGGTCGTAAACCTGAGACGTGTTGCCACCAGAGAGAGTGTAAGTGTAAGTGGTTAGTGTAAAACTGAAGAAGTTGAATGAAGCATCCTGAAACCTGCTCTGTGTTTTATCGGAAGCCATTGAATCTGCTGAAGAACAAGAGAGATGTGTCAAGAAGTGAGTGTGAAGGAAAGGAGGCAGCCTTCAGGGTTTTGAACCAGTTGTGATTTATATAGAACTTTAGATGCTAGACCAATGAACAGGAAATTATTGTACATATCAGAAATCCCCATCATTGGATGGGCCGAGATACCTGTCGATCACTTTACTAGTAACCCCATGGGGCAGCGACGGACATCTCCATACACCCAGGCTTAGTTTGTGGTCTGGAATTCCAGAAACTGGATTGGCTGAGCCACCTGTCTATAACTCCAACATTAGAAGTACTCTATTGGTCAACAATGACCCAGCCATTCGTCAAGAGTCCACTCCTTCTAAATTTACAACTTAAACTCATTGTCAATGAGGCATTCTGTGTTTATAATTCATCTTTTTTTCTGTTGAACTTGATTGTCATTTCCTATATCATCAACAACAAACTGGTTAAAAAAAATTGGACCATCTATCTTGTGTTTGAACGACGCTTCCATTCTGGTAACACCACTCCTATCTAACCAGACATCCTAACCTTCTCAACAGTGATCCACGTGGGAATTGACCAGCATAATATTAGTGATTAGTGCCTCAAAAGAAAGTATGTTGTCCAGTTTAAAATAAGGGCTAAAAGCAGTAAATTTAATGAGATGTGCTACATTAATTGAAAGACCTGAACAGCTGCCAACACCTGACACCTGGAAAGATCTACAGTATGAAACTCAGAGCAAAAAACCCTGAAATGAAGAATGATCAACTCATTCTTCATCAACTCATTAAAAACTCGCACCCAATTTAACAAGTTTCCCACAACCCAAATCAATAACTAAACTCCACCAATATTTACATACAGTAGGTGTTAATCTGGGTCTTCTATTACAGAAGCTCTGGAGGTTTAGTGTTATTTTAAGGCATTAGCCTAAAGCAGTGTGCATTGCTATAATAAATATATGCATTTAATTTTGACTGTTTCATTGAGCAGTTTAAAATTCCCTGCTAAAAGGCTGCTATAGTCATTAGTAAATTATACTGCGTCTTAAGAAGCCAGTCTTACATTGTACAAGATTAGCACTGCACATTGTGAGAGTTAAAACGATTATTATGGTTTCCTTCTGTCACCGTACAGCCGTCGTAATGTTCCATGCACCAAATGAACATTTTCAACTCCTAATTTCAAATCAGCACGCTTTACAAATGGACTACTTTAACATTAAAAGAGTCACCATCATTTAAAACCATGGTGCTTAATCAACTCTTATTAGCCTGCTGGGTGTCTTCTGATATACTCAGAAAGAGCTCATTATTGACTCATTAATGGAAACCTTAATTAAGCACATCATTCACAGCACTGCCATTCAAATCTGTCCTTGTCTGTTATGAGAACGTCTACATCTTGCTTTAACTTTCATTTAAATGAAGCTATTTCACGGGGAACATTTATACATCTCAATGAAGTGGTAATTGGCTGTTTGTGTCTCACAAAATAAACCCACAGCAAGCAATCACAGACAAGCAGAAGCGCTTTGCGTGGCAAATTTCCAATCTATTGTCTTTTCTGCACACTGTTCAGCGTAGAAGTTGACTCACACTGAAGAACATCTCTTGATGTAACGTAGTGCTTGTACAAAACATTAGATGCAAGTGCTAGTTTCACAACCCACTATAAAAAATATTTACAATTATAAAAGTCTGACAGCAACTGTTAAATTAATTTAATGGAGCCAACATTAAATTACAGTAAAATAAAAGGACACATTTCATATTAGCATTCTATTGTATATTTTTAAATGTTGCTGAGAAGCAGTAAATCAACTGTCTGTGACTGTTTAAAAACAGCTCTACTAAAAATAAATAATAAATAACATACTTGCTGACTGACCCGGAAATGTAACCGTAGTAAAACTGCGTTAATAAACAAGGAAAAGAAAGTGTGCTTTTGGTTTACCTACAGATAAAATGTTTTCAGAGATATGGACAGATATTGGATGGAAAAAAAACATGTAGTATAGGTCTTTATAAGACATTGTTTATGATAACTACTGACTTTTGAAGGTAATTTAGTGATACTCTCCAGAAGTATCAAATGTTTGTTTAAATATTAAATATCAAGTATGTTTTTTTGTGAGGTAAAGTCATTTTAATGAACTAAAAATTGTCTGAGGGTACATTTTTAGAACTTTTTGCTTGTTATTTTGCCATACATCACCCCCCTAAAGATTGCCCTACTTTCAGTTGTTGTGTTTTGCGTTATTAAAATCGATTTCACCTGCTGTCGAGACACATTGCCTTCTGTCCTGTTACATTTTTAACGCCCACAAGGAACATAATATGTAGCTTCAAAACAGCTTCACAAGTGAGGGGTCTCTTATAATTCATATTAGAGTGTTTGCTAAGTGGAAATTAAATTTTGAGAGAGCTATACACTATGAGATCCTATTTCAATAATAAACTAGGTATCTTTTTATTGTGAGAGTCAGATTGAAATGATAAAACCATTGTTTTGAACCATTGTGTTGTAAATGCCGAAACAGTGGAGTAACCAATTCACCTATCCGCACATTTTTTTATGTAAACTTAAGTTAAATAATAAGCTAAATAAACTGAGACAAAAAGGAGAGGCATAACTCACACCAAAGACAGCGTGCCAGTAGCTCATGTTTGCCATCTTCTGGTCAATAAAATGAATAGAGTTTGAGCAAACAGTATTTCATCACTATTTGTGTCTTAAGCAAGTGGTACTTAAGCCTATTTATTTATCTCTTTTGCTTTTGGTGGATATATTTTGACAAATTTGAACTACCCTACTAAGCCCTGGTGTGCTCAATAGTGGACATCCTGGCCCTTATGTGATATCTCATGTGTCTGCGTGGGATGTTTTACCTCTAAGTAGGAGCTATCACAAAAAATTTAATCGGTAGACATTTTTGTCCTTGGTTCCGGACAGATATTGTAGTGTGCATAGAAAAATATTCACTAATTTCACCTACTTGGAACTACCTACTAATTTCACCTACTTGGTCTTTCCTGTCGGGTTATTGTCTTATCTTCTCTATTTCGATTGCCCTCCTGTTTTCCCCGTATTGTTTTGTGTTTCTCTGCTCTTGCTCATGATCTTTAGGTGTTCCGTGTGATGCCCTCCCTCCCTTCCTCACTCTGAGCCCAATTAACTCAGCCTTTTTAAAGCTCATTCTGCCTGGGCTCAGTGTGAGTTATTGTTCTTGTACGCTGCCTAGCTCTTCACCAAACCTCTTGTCTCATGTCCAGTCCAGTCCAGTCCAGTCAATAACCTGGACATCATTGGCTCCACAACTAAGCTGCTTCTATGCCAACAGAACGATCTTGTGAGCCGGGAACTTTCCGTGCAGAACCAGGATCCTGGTGGGATTCCTTTTCTGTTGCTTTTTTTTGCAGAGACATTTTTGGTTCTGTTTTGGCCCTCGAGTCTATTTTCTGTTTGAGTGCCTTTGTTATTTGTTAATAAAGTGAAGCTGAGCTACTCACCTCCCATCTGGGTCCTATCCTTCATCGTATCTTACACTTTCAATCCTTCTTTTGACATATTTGGTAATGTCCATTATCTAACATGAATGATGTCATGATTCCAATTCTCTTTTGGATAAAAAATTAGGGGTAAGGGGTAGAATTAGCAAGAGCACATCAGAAGAAAGCCAACAGTATGATGAAACCAAGCAACAAGGTCTTGTCCCTCTCGTTACTTGTAAAAGAGATAATTATGACATTTCCATCCATCTTTATTGATGGAGATATGAGTTCAATCCTTAATTAATCTTACTCATTCCTGTTCTCTCCCATGCCACTTGGAAAAAAAAAGATTGACAAGCTACAACCAAAAACCTGTGTATTTTTGAATAGCTAGCATCAAGCATGCATCAGTAGCGTGTTGAAATGACTAAGAAAAGTGTCTATGCAGCAGCTCTGGGATTTACAGTTCTTATAAAGCAGGGGTGTTTTGTGGCCTGTGTGAAGTATCCTGTCTTATCTGCCTTTCTCAAAATGCTCTCGCAGGACTCTGATGACAGTAAAGCAGCGCTCTGTGTGAACTCGAGTGCTTTAATGCCTGCGATGGCATTTTAAAAGCATTTCTGAGAGAGCGTGAATTTGCCTCAGAGTGGGTTGAGATAGCAGATTTAACTGGGTGTTAATGCTGACATTAATGTGGAATGCTGCAGATTATTTGTTTCTGATATTCAAGGTAAGTACTTTTAGATGTGCTTCTTAACTCTTAAAACATTAAAACTGTTTAAGTATTGTTTCACAAGCGAATATACTTGTGGTAGATGTCAAAGCATGTGAAAGTTGAATTTAAAAATTGATTCCTTCAAGAGCTGGATGAAAAAGTGTGTTAAAAACAAGAAAAATTGCTTCTTATT